>JACAXG010000022.1:8547542-9210930 GCA_018881555.1 Amblyornis subalaris
CCCCCCCCCCCCCCCCCCCCAAAATACAGCTGAATGCTGGTGTCTCTGGAGAAGTTTATTCTTACCACAGAGGTGCAGGTTACGGGTTACTACCTCCTTCCCTGAACATCAGCTGACCTTCATATAGTGGGAGATTGAGTCTGCATCCCAGTTTGGATCTTTGGCCCTTTACTTCAAATGTCAGAAAGGAGGTGTGGTCAGTGGCAACTGTGATATGGACAGCTGTCCCTCAATAGCAGGACTGAGCTGATTATCTCATTTTACACAGCTGTCAGACAGGAATTGGATCTCTGTCATTAGCAACCAAAAGATGAAAAATGCTTCTGGACTGATTTTTCCATTTGCTTCTCCCAACCTTGGGTAGAATTGTAACCAGTGACTTTCACACAGAACCTTCTATGTTTTGTAGTACTCCATTTGCAGAATCTGTTTTCTGAGTGCTGCTTCAGAATTGAAGCTTTGAAGAATACTGTGTCTAGTGGTTTTGGTCTGGAAGGCACCTTAGAGAAGATGCGTAGTCCCCAGATTAATGGACAGCCTAATGTGGTATCTGACATGTTTGAAGTCTCCAGTTGTGTTAACTCTGAAGCCTAAACGAAAGCTTTTACTTTGCTGTATTGTTGGCAGTTGCACGTGTTATTTTAGCAAGAATATCCAGTTGATGTGTTCAACCTCCAAATGCTTATCATCTTGGTAGGAGGCAGTATTGCTATTTGCTATCTGTTCTGCTGGGTTTGTGTCCTTCTTCCTTCTAAGGGATATATGATGAGCCTAAGAGTCTGTAACATATTTCTGCCCTCTACTGATATTTTTCACTTTTAAAGGCCGTCTGTGTGTGTGTATTACTGAGAGAGAGCAAGCATGCTGTAGTATGTTTTCACAAGTAATTAATTGCAAATTTTCATTTTAAGTTTAAAATGCAAATGCAAAATATTGGGAATGTTTCAAAATCTGTAGCTCTCACAACCAAGTTTAGGACCAATTTAATGTTGTGCTCTGTGGTGTTTTGCCAAGATTTGGACTAGATTGTTGTTTTATTTGTCTTTGCCTGCCCAGTCTTCTACCCCATTCTATTATGAACCATAGACTTATTGTCTTAAAGGTAGATAGAACAGCTTTTGGTAGTACCTGAGTTTTGTGAACCCTTTTCTGAATCCCTGGGCTCCATAATAGCATCGTGTGGCACTCATGTTCCTCTCCTGCACGTTTAAGGCCCAGCACATTTGCAGCCTGCCTACTTCTTGACTTGCATTTCCTCCTACACCCAGTCCTCCTCTCAGTTGTTCCTGCTCTTTGCATCTCTTTTCCCTTGTGGTTCCTTTGGCATTCTGTCCTGTGGTCCTACAAGCCTAAAATGCTGCTTTTCTGTTTGTCAAGCAAGCATCCCTCACCTCTCCTCTAGGATTCTTCACTGAGGGAGTCTTGTCTTTCTACATCTTGCTGGCTCTGGTCTTACTTCCACATCTGCATTCTGACCTGTTCCTGGTTTGGCTTTTATTAGATTATATGCCTGTGGACACATAGGATTTTTTGTCTGAGGTTATCTCAAGAAACTTCTTTTTTATCACTTAAAATATCCAGTTCCGCTTGGCTGGGGAATGGCACTTGCTCTCCATAGTCCAACTCATTGATTCTCCCACCCTCCTTTCTCTTCCGGCCCCTTTCCTTCCTCAAGAATAGCTAGATTTTTGTTGATCAGAATGAAAAACCCTTGCATTTCATTCTCTGGTTCCCTCTAGCACTTGAGGATCTTGGTTTTCAGAACCGGGGTGAAAAATTTGTGCAAGACCCAGTACCTCATTCCTTATCTTTCTAAGCTGGTCATTTTATTTGATGTGAAGTCAAGAACTAAGGGAACGTGTGTTCTCTTTTGGCCTTTTTTATGTATAAGAGAGACTGAGTAATGAGGGACAGGGTGAGATGATGAGTGAGAGCTTTTATACCACGAGGAAAAAAATATTTGCTTTTTTGTTTTTTACCATTAGCAATTCAAATTTTGTTTATACTCTCTGCTCTATAAAGACTGTGGCTGATTATAGCAGAAATATGTAATTACTGTTAAAAGTTCAAATCTGAATAATTGGGAAAGAATCTGAACACTTTGTGGTCACAAATTGAAGGAGCAAAGTTTCTGAATTCTCAGTTTCCCCTAAAAAAACTATTGTTTAGTAAAACCAAGACAAATTCTCCGTCCCCATCAGGAACTTGCATTGAAAAATAAACAAACTGCTAAAATAGTTACATCCGAAATTGTTTTTATCTCTACCTGAACAAAGCAGATAAGTTTTGAATGAAGAGAACTGGTCTGGGATTTGGGAGTGCAGTGTTCTCTGCATGGTTCTGCTACTCCTTTGCTGACTGACCTTGGGCTGCATGCTTCTCCATGCATGGCTTTCCATTTATCCTGGAATAGGTTATTGATCCTTTATAAGGGCTCCAACGTATAAGGATGAAAACCACTTTATAATGGCTGGCTGTTCTTGCTGTTGATTGCCTGAATTACAATGTGATATTGAATTCCAAACCTCTGTATGCTGGTTTTTGTGGCATTAGGAAACAGTGAAAGCATGATGCCCCAAAAAATTTTTGTTTCGTTGAAGGACCAGTGACTCTCAAATTCAAAGCTCCTGTATGATGTGTGCAGTCTAGAACTGTTTTGTAAATTGACTTCAGTATAGATAGTCTCACTCCCTTGAAGCTTCTCCTGAGATTTCTAATGACCTTTTCTTGGCCAGGTCTCAGGGTCTGTATTCCATCTTCATCCTTCTTGGCTTCCCTGCTGTTTTTGACACTTGATCATGCCCAGTCTTGAAATCTTGTCCTCCCTTGACTTTTGTGCCAGTATTTTCCTGGTTTCCCTCCTAACTGTTCTAGTAATTCATTCAGTAGCTGCTGCACTAAGCTATTTACCTTCCTCCATTTATTTTTTTTTCCTAAGTTAGATGCAATGACCCACTTCTGGTATCCTCTTTTTGTTTTTCTTTACCTCCTTCATACTAGGGATATTAAATTATGCAACTTTGCATACTACCTTAACATATTTTTTAAATTAATTGCTGCAAGTTTAACACCCCTGAGGCCAGTGTGGAACTCTAGAAAACTCCTTTGAGATTTGCCTTTGTTTCCTGCTTTCTTCTGCTGCAAGCTTCCACAGTTGGGCCTATAATGTGTTCTTGCTCTGAACATACAGTATAGGGACTCATCTTCCAGTTCATGGCCTGACTCCTTTGCTGCTTCTTTCTCAGTTTCTTTGGGTAACCCTTATGCTTTCTCCCTCATTTCCCATCTCTTACTGTGAGCTATTCTTGCTGGCCTCTGACAACTGTGGTACCTTCTCGTTTTGTTCCAAACAGGATTGCTGAAGCTGTCCTCCTGGCATGTTTTCTCAACGTGTTGCCATCTCCTCCTTGACAAGCCTATGCTTTGGCTATCATCCACCACATAAGGTTCCAGCTCGTTGTGCTCGCTCTAAGGGGCCTTCACATTTCTGTTTCTCCTCTATCTGTCACTGTCTCTTGCTGCATTGTCCTTTGCTCTGCCAGCAACATAAGCATGACATTGTGCTTTTCCATCTTTTGCATGAACATCTCTTTGCATTCCTCGTCAGCTGACTCATACCTTGATACACACAGGAATATTGCCAGCCAATAGAGGCCAGACATACTGGAAAGTACTTATTTCGTAGAATCCTAGAATCATTATGGTTGGAAAAGACCTCTAAGACCATTGAGTCCCACTGTTAATTGCATATTTGCAATTAACTGTTTTCAAATATGCAAATAGCCATTATTTGCATTTTTGAAAATTGTTCAAAAGCTCTAATTGATACTCAAAGGTAGGTGTCTTACTGCATGTGCCCCTCTCTCCCTGGCTTCTTTTGTGACGAAGGATGATTGCAAAAGGAGTAAAGATTGTGATAAGCAAAGACACAACATCTCGAAGACTGGAATGCTCAGGATTAGACCAGAATAATATTTACTTGCAACTGCAAGGTGACAACTGTGGCAAGCATATGCGTGGAAAAAAGGGACTCCTCTCAGTGTCTGTAGGAAATGAACTGAAGATTTAGTTTCAGGATGATGCACAAAATGGAGCATTTTCTAAGTAGTATGCAGAAAGCCAAGCAGCAGTACTAATGTTTTAAGCAAGGAGAAACCATTAATGGGTGTGTGTTCTGTGGCAGCGTGATTCTGAATCCTCTTGACCTTCAAGCTGGGTACAAATCTTTGCAAGTTATGAGCCAAGCCAGGGATTGTCAGGTGTTTTGTCTGCTGGAAGAGAGTTCTGTCAGTTTAGTTGAGAATAACAGCTAACAGAATAGTAAAAAGGAATTATGTTAAAACAGTGGTTGAGACCTAATTTATGAGCCTCACGCAGTATTACTTGATTCTTCTGATCATTCTCCAGCTTCAATTTCAGCTATGCTTTGCTCTCAAACTCCTCCTTAACAGGCTTCTCTGCAGGGCTGTGGTAATCTCAGTCCTGCGAGCATGTGCTGTATATGAACATTCTGGGCACGTGGTATACAACTAATCTGCACTTGATACTGATTTCCTTTTTTCCTATGAATTCAGTACAGAGTTCTTGCTAGTGCTTGATACCCGTCCCCACAAGTGGGTTGTGGTTTGTTTCAGCAACTATTGCAGAGTTCATATTGACTAATCTGTTTTTAGTGGTTCAGCCTTTGGTGAACAAGTTCTGACCACTTGCAGTCAGATTTTCATTTTCCCTATACATGGCTGGCATTTCTTTCTCTTACATAGAAGCTTTTCACTATTGCTGTTATTAAAATGCAAGGCTAACAGTAATTTTTCACCAAGAGACCCATTTTTTAATGTGAATAAGAGTACAGTTTTCATTTATAAGCATGTTACATTCTTTTAACCTAGGTTTCTGTATATGTCTTTGCAATGCTGTGCAGATTTTCTGAGCAAGATATTCTGCATGCTGATCTACTTCCAATGTTGTCTCTAGTTTCAGAGACAATCTGGGTATTATATCAGTGTTTGCATATCTTGTACTGACGGCTTGCTACTGGATGTGATTCTGATAGGCAAGTGAAATTGAAATCCTKCTCTTCAGCTTGGGTCCTCTCATAGGGCTGGGGGAAATACCTGCTCTTACATACAGCTTCTCTACCACAGACTTCCCAGCTTCCAAGGGAAAATTTCATTCCAGATATGTGCTCATAAATTTGAATTATTCCAAAGCCAGTACCCTATACCTTTCTCAGTGTAAGAGTAATTGTTCCGTTAATATTCTTAAAGCAAATGTCAAAGATTTCTCCCCTGCCTCGGCATATGCTGGGAATTACAGCTCCTACTTCCAACAGTGAAATATTGCGTAGTGGTGCTGAGGGTGGAGGAATGCTGCAGAGACACTTCTGCTGTGGTGATGTATTTTCATTGTGCTTCTTCAAAGTGCTTGGTTTACTTTTTACTTCAAATCTGTTATTGGGAGGGTTATCATGGGACATTTGGCTTATTATTAGAATAAATCTTTTCTAGTAGTCTTTTTACAAAGAAAATAATTTCCAGCTCAAAAGTATTTTATGTATACCAGTATTCTCAGTATCATTTGCTGTTTCTTTTGACAGGTGTTACGTATTCCCCGCTTTACCTTACACAGCATCATAAATAAACAAACTAGTCCTAACTTTGAACACATATTTTCGGACTGTCTAAGGGGTGTCCACAATGCTTGTGTAGTATTTCTCAATGCATTTTTTTTTTCCTGCATGTTTATATAGCAGACAACAAAAACATTTGATTAGTTGGTCTTATTAAAATCTGGCAAGGCACTAGCTATGCTCGATCCCAGCCTGTTATGCCAATAAAGATACTGCCTCCCTTGACATGAGCATATTTCAGACTTTGGCTATAATGCCATCTGTTGATAAGTTTAAATAAGCAGGTCAGGTTTTGTAAACTATACCATTTGTCAGTTTCATACAAAGCTAGGACATAATTGCCTTTGGAATTGAATCCTGATGCACTTCCAGCATAAGGGTTTGGGTGACTTTATAGTCCTCACAAGACGTCATGCTTCATTAGTACCAAAAATGCCTGCACAGTCAGTGCCGTTCATTTACTAAATTCAAAATACAAAATCATACCCTGCTCATGCACCTTTCACAAAATGGAGGGAATAGAAAGGTCCAATGTTAAAATGTGCTATCATGATATTTATCTAATCAGTAACTACTGTGAAAACAAATTTCTTGTCTTTTTATTTTTCTTTGAGACTTAATATGAACCTTATGTTATTGAGATTTCTATTTATTAAAGGAAAATCATACTTGTATAACAGTTTAATTATAACAAAACAGTTAGTCCAGTGATTTATATTAAGCTATAAATGGCTTAAAAGTTTTCATCTTCCTCTAACTCTGATTTTCAATACCATCTCAGTGTTTTGTGTAACTTAGCAAATTTTCCATTCAGGACACCACACTCATGGTACCACCTGTGTTCTTTTATACCAAATAGCTCTGAGCATTCAAAGCCATTCTGTCTTGCACATGAAGTTTTGAGCAGGGCTGTGGAGTCAGTCCCCTGACATGTAGACAGGTGCACATCGTGACAGTTCATACTCCTGTAGGCAGTACCCCACTGTGTGCTCTTAGGTGACAGTAATGTCCTTTGGTTGGATCCCTTTTCTGTTTGTGGCTCATGACTAGGGAGAACCATGTGCCTCCTGTTACCACATCTCTGTGAGCCTATAGTTAATTGGGAAAATGTTTTTCGGCTTGTTCTGCTACTCCCAAAAAGGGGAAGCATGGTTCTAGGGTATGACAAGTTCTCTTACCTCCTTGCCCCAGGGACTGGTTTTCCTTTTTTCATGTGACAGACAGAAGGGTGCTTTCAAATTGCAGTGCTTTTCATGACACCTATCATTCCTTCTAGGTTAAGTTTTGTCTTAGGAACAATACCCAGCAGCCCCTCTCCCTTCTGCATTTGATTCCAGAAATATAAATATTTCCCGAAGGCTTCTCACAAGTAGTTACCAGAACGATGGATAGCAATTTCAGACTGGGCAGATAATCAGTATCCTTTTTTCTGATTTCTTACATGAAACAAGTATCTCTGTGAGAACGTTTGCTTAGACAAGATCAGATTTTTAAGTGTTTTATTCCCACTGTCTTAGTTCACAGCACCTTCTTTTTGAGGGAAAGCACACATCCTAAAATCGCAAATTTCTCTTCCTGCTAGACTCAGCAAAATTTATTATTTTCCCCTTTCTGTATTAGATGAGGATAACAGGGGGTTTTGCATGTGTAATTTACACAAGTATGTCAGAACTGCCAAAGTAGAGGCTGTCCATTTCTTCATGCATGTGGTATTCTTATGTTTTACTTTTCCTCCTTACATTGTTTCAGAAAGTTTGCAGTCAGATAGTTGTTTTTTGCTAATTTTTTTTATTTGCTAAATACCATAGAGACTAGGGGTGTCTCAGTATATTAGATGGATATTGTTAGATCACTGGATCTGAATTTCAGGCAGCTAAATAGAAGTGGTTGTATATTTATAGGTGTTCTAAAGCAATGGCTGCCATTGCTTGGTAGTCTGTTGTGCATTTCTTCCCTCAAAGTTCATGTTGAGAAACTCAAGTTGAGTCTCCTTTAAATCTTTTGCCGTAGTGTTTCATTGGATCAGAATAGCAGAAAGTAAAGCAACAGTGAAAGTAAACACAGAAAAGTAAATGTAGAGATTTATTCTAGATTATGAATCTTCTGTAGGCAGTGCACAGCACAGTGTCATGCATTGTATGACTCCCTACGTCAGTCCTAACTGATTCTGCCTGACCAGCCTTTGAGTCCAGCCTTGGAGAATGTTTCAGGCTGTAAATGTTAATGCACTGCATTCAGTGTGACCCTTAGAGTGTTGTTCCCTACATTTCATACGTTTTTCAGTCCTGATATGTAAGTAGCAGTGATCCTGGATAAGATCTGACTGGCTTACAGCAAGCATTTGCAAAGTAGCAAAGTACAGAATTCTTCAGCGCCGCTAAGGGATGGTCCTTATTGTCCCATGGACAGAAGCCTGGCTTGCATTTGCAGCATGGGCTTCCATTTGCTAGTTGCAAAGATTCAAAGTAAGGCAGTAGTTTTTCTGGAAAGCTGTAGTGAAGTATTACTAGTCCCAAGCGAATTAGTGGTTATTAAAAGGTATTCAATGGAAGGTTATGAAAAGGTATTCAATTAATACATTTTTCTTATGAATTGGACTGATTCTTGTCTGTTTAACTGTAGTTTGGGATCAGTGCTTGGCTGGACTTCTTGCATCTCTCTGACCTGTCTGACTTAGGACTGTACTGTAACTAGTTAGTGCTTGAGAAATGAAGACTCTGCAGTCAGCTTCCAGTTGTTGATGGTGCTTATGACTTGGCTACCTTAACCTCGCTTTTTAGAGTCAGCCAAATACATAAACAGATAGCATTTGCCTTGTAAAGTGGCAGATTATGAATTCTGGTCTTCAGCTTTCTTTTTACTTCTTCAAAGTTAATTCTGACTGGCTAATGTGGTAGGATTTTTTAAAGCACCCTTGATTTCAGTTCAATGTATTTATTAGTTATTACTATTTTTTTTCTTTGTTTGAGTGGGATCATAGGAGAAGAGTTCAAAGGAAGATTTGCCAGGCAATAAGCTGGGAAAGGAAAGTTGGAAGAATTATCAGCCACTCTGGTTTGGCTGCGGTCTTGTTTTTTCATACCAATAAGTAGGGTCTGATGAACCTACCACTTGGGTCAGGTGAATGAGATATGCAACACAAATTAATAGTAATATTTACTGCATGGCAAGTATTCTTTTAAATAATTTAGCAGCCAATTACACTGAGTTATTGTTGCCCTGAAAGTGTTCTGGAATTGCCACCTTTTACCTAATGTTTGACTATGCCCGTTTATTACAGGTCCCATATTGCCAGCAAATCCGGTAACATGATCAAGTTCAAACTTGGAAAAAAAAGTCCTATTCCACTGCTTTGAAATTTCCCATGTGATTGCTGTTGGGTCTGAGTCTTCAGTTTCTGTCCTAAACTGCTGTCTAGCGTATATGTTCTTAAAAAGCTGCTGTGTTTTACTGAAAGTGGTTGTTTCAGTTCTGGGTGACAAGTGCATAGATATACATAGATTTTTTTTWAAAAATTTTGGGATTTTGTTTTCTTGTCAAAAATTTTTATAAACCAAGGAATGAAAATATTAAAATACTTAGTGTGGGTGTAATCTGACCCAATTCTAATGTTGCTTGTCTCCCTGACAAGTGCATTTTATACAAATGCACAAAAGCTTGTGTACTTGATGATGGGGATGTTGCATATCAGCCTTACATTGTACTGCATAGCCAAGCATCCCAGATGCTCCACTGATAACCTGGGCAAGTCTGAAGCTCTGTGAAAACGACAGCATTTTCTTCTGTTTTTTGAATTTCTGGTGTTTCAGATTGGTATCTCAATCTGCCATAGGCTTTATAACCTAATTTTCTTGATTTCTATGCTTGTCTGAAAAAAAAAAAGGGAAGGGTGGAACAGAGAAATTTGTATTTATTTTACTTTATTTATTTACTATTGTTAGTGCAACTGATATTTCATAATGGTTTAACAAGAAGTAGTAATTTGTCCTCTGCACCATGGAAATTAAAATTTATATGAGACAGACTTACAAAACGAAGCATATATTTAGTTCATGTTTGTTTTCTTTCAGGGGGGATACTACTTTTAGCGAGGGCTGTACCTGTGAAGTTACCATGCAAATGTAGCTGTATTTTGATTACAGGGTGGTCTGTCCATTCCCACTGAATAAAACTATATGTTTCCTTTTCCCTTGTATTATTCAGGAAGGAATAGTCCTGCTTTTTTTTTTCTTGAATTTGTCTAACTTTCAAATGTTTGTTATTAGGTAAAATCATTCAAAAAAAGTTAATCMATAAAACACAACTTGAAGGGCTCAATAATGGAAAGCCTTTTGCTGCTTGGATCATCTGGTTAGCTGTGTAGCAAGTAGTCATCCGTATCATAAGTGATAGTGTGGCAGATGAGCAGATAGGTAAGTTAGTAGCAGTTGGGCTTTTACTTTCCTCCACAGCCAAAAAAATGTTTCCACTCGCCATAGATACGGTGGTGCAGCAATTGTACCTCTCAGTCTGTGGTGCCTATGAGTGTGAGTGAGGATGTGCTGCGCAATTAGGAGGTGTTTCCTGAGGCCAGGGCTCAGGAGCCTGCTGGTGGGGGTTGAGGGATGGATTTTGTTGGGGCATTGTGTAGGTGTTTGAGCCCTAAGAGGTGTGGTGAGCACATGCATGGAAATGAAAGGTTTTGTGCATATGAATGTGTTGGAGTATGGAATTAAGTGCTTTTGTGCTGTGAGAGCACTTGAGTGCAGAAGTGGAAGGTATAATGCATATGGGTGTGGGGGAAGAATGGGTAGCTGCTGTGTCAAAATGCTGGGTGCATCTGTCTCTGGATCTGTGCATCCACACTGTGTTATTGTCAAATGCCTATTTTTAGAATGAGTATCTAATTGGTATTCATGCAGATGGGTGTCTCCCTGTCTCATCTGATCCACTCATCTGAGTGATGCACTCAGTGGGAGGTGTCTGCTGACGAATCTTTCCTAAGCGGAGTGTGTTCATGTCAGTCTGTTCTCTTACATGTATGCAAGAGTTTAATTTGTTATACATGCGTAAGTATGTGTGTGTGTTTGTGTCTACTTTGTGTGTGCTCTAGCACGCTCAAAGATAGTACCATGTATCATCTCAAAAGACTAATTTCAGAAGTGAAAGGTGTAGAACTTGCATCTCTTCAAGACACGGTTCTTCTCTTTCTGCAAAGAATAAGCACAGAGCAATGCAGGTTGTGGCCTTGGAAACTTACCTACCTCAGTCCACACTTCAGGGGATTGCTCCTAGTATAGTAATGCAGCCAGTCGTGAGTAAGAATGATGAACTTTCTGGTGCCCTGTCTTCTACAACAGACTGCATAAAAGTTTGTGTGCTAAGTGTACAAGTTCATACAAGTTCATGCTGCTAAATATTTTCTTCATATAAAATAATTGTTAAGTAGAAATCCCTGTATACAACTCCTAGCCAGATGTGTTTTATTTTTATGAGGGGAACTATATAATATTTATGAGATAAAAGATCCTGAGTCTCTTCGTGTAGCAAACTTGTGTGACATTGGACGACTAAGTTTTTCCTGTGTCTCAGAATCTGAGAAAATACTTGCCTGCTATGTTGTGAGTTAAGCAGGATTTAATTCAATAAAATTATAGAAATATATTTAGGAAAAACTGGTTATGGAGGCAAAGCTTTAACTATTATGAGCTTAATATAGTCTGTTCCAACTTGACATGGTAGATGTAATTATCTATATATAGTATTATGCATGATCTTGGTGCTTTAAAATGAGATATGTAATCCTAGCTCTAAGGAATAGGATTCATTATAATGTCACCTAATGCAAAAAGAGAGACTAGGCCTCAGAGAGAAAAGAATTTCCCCTTAAGATAGTCCTGACTTTGCAGATGATCTAATTAAATTGTGGTTTGTATATGGCATGAATGAGTATTCCCTTTTAGCTATGATTTTCCTCTTACCTGACACAGTAAACCTTCTGGATTACAGGTAATCTTGGTGAAGGGTACCAGGGTTATATGGATTATGCAGTAAAGCAGTGAATGTGATACAGCTGCTGAAAGGGCTCTCTTCCTTTGAACAGATCTTGGTTCTTTACCTGGGAACAGTGCTCTGAGTAAGACTGCCCTAGCAACGCTACCATCGGTGTTTTACATAGCACTATCCCAGCTGCTGTCAGTAAGGATGGTCTTCCCAGAGACACAGTCATAGGCCTTTGGGGATGATTCTGGCTGGCTGTGAATAAGATGCATGGAGTAGGACGGTCTTCGTACAGGTATTTGTGGTAGGGGGAGAAGCAGAAGAAGAATGCAAATGGATGTTTCTGTTCTTAGGCTTCACCTTGTGCCTCAGGAGTTTCCTTTCTGCTCCTTTCTCCTCCCAGATATTCCTGCTTCCAGCACCATGGCCTCTGACCTGGAAAGCAGCCTCACTTCCATAGACTGGCTCCCACAGCTTACTTTAAGGGCTACTATTGAAAAATTAGGGGGTTCCTCACAAGCAGGACCTCCGGGGTCTGCCCGAAAGTGTCCCCCAGGCTCACCAACAGATCCCAATGCCACACTGAGTAAGGATGAGGCTGCAGTGCACCAAGATGGGAAGCCACGTTACAGCTATGCCACTTTGATCACATATGCCATCAACTCGTCACCTGCCAAGAAGATGACGCTTAGTGAGATCTACCGTTGGATCTGCGACAACTTTCCATACTACAAAAATGCTGGTATTGGTTGGAAGGTGAGGGCTTGCTTGAGATACCCTTTTTTGCCTAATTCAAGACTTACTTTCTTAATTCTATGCAAAATAGAATTTCTCACTGAGAAAAATAAGATAGATGTAAACCTAAGTTGACCAGCTGGCGAAAATGCAGAATCAGAAGTCCCATTTTCCCCCAGAATTTTGTTGTATGTATGTGGTGGCCCGTTAAGGAGGAGTGTGCAAAAAACCCACCACCAACCAAGAGAAACAAAACAAAAAAAACCCGCACAAAACCCACATCACTCCCAACCTCTGCATCACACTGATGCTGTTTGCACTGTAGATGTAGAGGTGGTTCAGCCCCTACATCCTAATCCATCCCTCTCTTTCCACAGCTTCTGCTCTGCTCTTTTCCAGGTATATGTAGTGAGCTTTGGCTTTTGAGCATGCACCATCCTATTTTGTTGGCATACTCAGGAGACTGTATGTTTTTGTTGTAGCACTTACCTGTGTCTCTTACTCTCTCATCAGAACTCTATTCGTCATAACCTCTCTCTGAATAAATGTTTTCGAAAGGTGCCTCGACCAAGAGATGATCCTGGGAAGGTAAGAAATCTGCATGCTCCTGGGCAAGCAATTTAAAACTGCAGGGAATAAGCTGGGGTTGCCCTTTCTAACTCATGGCTGGAATTTGAAACCTAAAGTGTAGGCAAAAATGGAAGCAGTAGTAAGATTTACTGCAGTCCCTTGGCCACAGAAGCATTTACTTAAAGGGAACCTGTAAAGGAGCTTTAAGGGTTTTAGTAATTATTTATCTTATCTGTGATCTTCAGTTGACTGTAAAGATACTGGAAGAAGTCAAAGATGTGATTGACTGTACCTGATTAGTTTTGTTTCTTTTTCTTCTTGGTCTTTGTGTGTAAAATGTGGGTGTAGTCCAACCTGTTCTGTTATGAGAGAACATAGTGGCTGCTGGTGAACAGCAGGACTATGATGTGACATCATGGATTTCATGGAGGCAAGATCCATGGAAGTGAGAGCAGAACTACTATCTATTTAGACAGCAGAATATTTGGTGCTGGAAAAAAATGTCATCACCACGTAGTTTAAATCTGTAGAAATCATTTACAGGTAAAACTCAAGAATTTAAGAATTTGTTGGCTAATGAAGGACCGATAAAGCTCTGATAGCGTATATATAGATTGTAAAGGGGAATTGCTAGCAAAACCAAGACTTGGCGTCTTGGCATGCAGATATTCTTGTTTAAAAAAACCCACAACCAAACAAGCAGGAGGAGATGGTAGGGACAAGAAGCTATGTATTTAGACAGAAAGATTGTTTCCTCCTCCTCACCCTAAAGTTACCAGAAAGGACATTTTGATCAGGCCTTTTATTTCAGTTTATATTTAATGGACTGATACTCAGTTGGCATCTGTAAATGGAAGTAGTAGGTCTTTGAAGATCACTGCTCAAAAATACCATTAATTATGTGGCTTATTCCAGGAAATTCTAACTGACTTAAGGGTATATGTTTGCAGGTGTTCATTGGCATGTTGGGCTGGGTTTGTAAGGAAGACCTGTTCTGTGCTTGTTACTTATTCAGATTATTCAGATCTCGATTGGAGGTTAAAAGAAGCTAAATCACACCGCAGAGTTCTCTTTATACTTATTCAGAAGACAACAGACAAAATTATAGACTATTTTATATTGAAAGGGACCTTTGGAGGTCAACATGTACCCCTGCCCGCTCCCAGACAGGAACAGTCACATAAGATTGATGCGGTCTATGTTGAATTTTTAATATCTCCAAGGATGGAGATAGCAAAATTGGGCACTCATTCCAGTGCTGCACCACCATCATTGTGAAGATGTTTTTGTTTATATCTGACTGTACTTTCCTTGCTGTAACTTGTATTTGTTGCCTCTTATTCTTGTGCTATACATTTTTGAGAAGAATTTGATTCTGTTGTCTTTTATAATTTCCTTACACAGTTGAAGACAGTGCTTAGATCCCCTTAGCCTTTTCTTGTCCAAGCTAAACAGACCTCTTGGTACATCATTTGTTTTAGTTCTTAACCATGGTTTAGTTCTTAACCATCATGGCCCCTCTGCGGATGCTCAAAGTAGAGTCTCACGACTGTGGAAAAAGAGCAATCCTTCTAGCTGTCTCTGCCAAATATAAACGTTGAGTTGGTTCTCATCAGTTAATAATAAATTCAAGTTGTGAGGAAGCTACTGAAGGGGGTGTGCAGGCCCAAAAGTGTTCACTTAGCTTGGATCAAACCATCCTTTTGGTGTCCTATCTCAGAGTGATGAGAGGACTCATCACTCATCATGATGTCTGAGGATTCTGCCTTCCTCCAGTAGCATTGCACCTCATTGTTCAATGCAGCCCAATGCAAGAGAGGAATCTCTTGCCAACACCCAAGTCTTGGTCGTCTGATATTCTAGACGGTGGTCTGTTGCGGACAGGTAAAACCTTGCAAAATGAAGGCCTTGTTACCCTTGTAAAATCATGGTTCACTTCTATTACTTTGGCTAAGTAAAAAGGCCTCTGGGAACCAGTTCAGCTAACTTAGAAGTAGAGAAAACAAGTTACATAACTTTCGCATGATCACCTCGTGGCTTATGGTGACTGGTTGAATTATTGTTTGTTGTGTTTCAATGGTATGTATTCTGATAAGGACCAACTGCTTAAAAAGGCTTAGTTTTTGTAATAAAACTCTCTCCTTCACACCTGCCTGAGAGCTCTGTATCTCTCCATCGACACATTGGTCCTTGTGGTCCTAGTATTTAGTTGGTGCTGCATTCCTTGACTGAGTAGTCTCCTACTTTAGGAAGCTCTGTGATTTAATCATGCATTCACCAATGGGTCTTCTTTCCAGGGCTCTTATTGGACAATAGATACATGTCCAGATATATCTCGCAAGAGGCGGCATCCTCCAGATGATGACGTGAGTGTTTGTCTTTCCACACCGCATGGAGTGGGGTGGGAATTCCCTGCCAGCACCAGACCATGGTGGTGTTTTGGGGTCATGGTGTACAGATGGAAAGACAAAGGCCAGGACTCAATGAACTAGTGCATATGTCCTGCTGATTGGCTGTTGTTGCTGCTATTCAGTAGCAAAGTTAATCGTTTAAAGTCCTTTATCCTGACTTCTCAGTGACTAAGGCTCAGTCCTCCTCTTTTTTAAGCCATGAACTTCTACAGCGGGGGAGCTGGCTTCCCATCTGCAGTTTCACTTCTCCATCTGTTTTTGATTTCTGCTCCTTTCCTTTTCTCTCTTTCCCGTCCACAGATACCGCAAGACTCCCCAGAGCAAGAGGCAAGTAAAAGCCCTCGAGGGGCTGTTCCAGTCAGCACAGAAGCCTCTTTACCACCTGAGGCCACCCCTCAGATGTCGATCCAGAGCACCACCCCCATTGCCAACTACAGTCAGGTGAGCCTCAGGGAAAAGGATAGAAGTGGGAGGAAGAGGAGAGTGGGAGGAGTGCATGAATGGAAAAGCGAAGTGGTGAGGAGAGGGAATTGTGAAAATTGTGATATGGAGGCAAAAATAAAAAGAAGGGAGGGAAGGAGCTGAAATTGCAGAGATAGAAAATAAGGAGGAAGTGAAATTTAGCAAAGGGTTGGATGGGGATAAGGATAAAGGCATAATGGTATTAGATAGCTGAAGAAAAGGCTGGAGCCATTGTGCTGCAGAGGAATGGTGGTGGTTGGTGTTCCTCAAGGAAAACGGCATTTGGGAAGATTGGTTGGAAGATGAGCTAAGTGATAGGGAATATCAGTGAAAATTCTATGTGTATCTAGTCTCTGGATCTCTGTCTCAAGCTGCAAAACCTAGTACAAGCTAAAGGCCTTATTTCTCCCTCCCTTAGCAGGGTGCAGGGCCTGTGGATGTTGCCTCTACTGTAGCAGGAGGGCAGGGCCGTGAAGGGGCTGATGTGCCACCCCCGCTGTACAGTGCCAACCATGACTTCAAGTTCTCCTACTCTGAGATCAACTTCCAGGATCTTAGCTGGTCCTTCCGAAATCTCTACAAATCCATGCTGGAGAAATCATCTTCCTCTCAGCACGGTGAGTAACTACATGCGTCATGTGGGGTGGGCAGGTATCTGCCCACACAGTCTTGTCCATTTGGCATCTCTCAGATCTTTCCTCGTTTAGGAGCCTGTGCAGACTTTCCTTCTTTGGCATGCTGTAATTACTTCTGCCAGGAGCTGATAAGAAATCTGCATGTCCTTTATGCACTGCTCCCCCTAGTTCTCTCAGAATAAAAAGCATAATGATTTAAAAATGCCTCGTGTTGATATAAATGCAAATACTAAAATGGCAGAAACTGAGAAAAATGAAGTCCTGAAGAAAAGCATGTCAGAGAAACATTCACAGTCTGTCAGGCTAGAAACCATAGCAGGGAGGGGATTGTTGTATCTGGAGTTTCTCAAAAGGAGAGTGGAAAGTCATCGTTGCTCAGACTGTTAAAACTAGGATTGTACGAGGCCTTGGAGAATTGAGCTTTGTGGATTGCAAGCAGGGAAGAGAGCCTCCAGCTCCATTCATATCTTGCATTTCTGGGATTGAGTAAGCAGCCAGAAGAGGGCAGAATCACTGCAGGGATGAGATGTCCACAGAAAATACTACACAAAAACTTACAGTTCTTCCTGCCTTTAGACACTCTTCTGCTATTAACCTGATGTAAAAAGGAATGTTACTACATGAGCCTCTCACCTGTGTTATCACACAGTGCAGGCAAAGTTTGCTACTCTACGAGGAGCCTCCTGAACTTGTACCTTCAGTGAAATAAAAATGTGTATACTTTTACTGCTTTCATCATGCTGGCACTCCTTGTAGGAGCTTGTTGTGTGAGGTGTTGTAGGATGAGCTAGAAAAATCTGGAGAAGGACCTTGACTCTGTATGTTCCTCTCTTTTTACAAACTTAGCAGCAGTCTGTTGTTTTTTTCCCTCCAAGTCTTGGGCTGTAAGGCAGTGTAGGAAAACTTGCAGTTTTGGAAGAAATTTTGTAGGCCACTTTTGAGTCAAGATGGCAGTATTCACCCCTTTGCCCCATCACAGTAGTAGGGTGCTCTAAGGGTTGATACTGAATCTAATGAAAATGTGAGGCTTGCTTGCAGATGGTCAAGTAAGAAGTGAGTAGCTCAAGTTAATGTCATGTAATGCCCCTGACTGTGATATTTCACAGAGGTTCCTCAATGTATGGGGAGATTGAACTGGGAAGGCAGACATAAGAGATATGCTGAGCTCCTCGTGTTGGGGTAGTGTGGAAAACACCTGATGCCGTTGCATGTAGGGGATGCCTGCAATACAGGAGGATAGAAATGACACACCCAATGAGTCAGGAGGAATGAAAGTAATAAAGGAGCCCTGATGTGTACAATGTGCTCTGTGTACCAAAGCAGAGTCTTTTATGACCTCTTATGATCAGTGTGAGAAAATTATGACGGTTCCTGACCAAGCTGCTTGTAAGAAGGGAACTGAATGGAGCCTTTGGAAACAGCACGTCAGTTACCCGTTTTCTAAATGTTCTGTTGTTTAAGTTTGCTTAATGGTCATTTATAGGAAAACAACATGTGCCTGACATTTCAGGAAAGCATGAGCTGCTTTGGTAAGTCTAGGAGAAATCCAAGGAGGAATTTAAGTGCCTAAGGTTGTACTAAAATCCTTCTGGGTCTTTGTCGTAGAGCCTTTTGTTTTGAACTGAGTCTGGAGCACAGCAAGGGCATAACTGCACAGGTGATGGTTGTTGGCAGCCTATAGAGGGCACTCCAAAAGCTTCATAAATAGCAGGATGAGCAGTGTGAAATTAGAGATGGATAATGTAAGCAGCGGTCTGATCCAGGCTGCTCTTAAAGCTCCCTCCCTTTCATTTACTCGGCAGGTTTCTCTTCTCTCCTTGGTGACATGCAGCCCTCCAACCACAATTACTACATGTACCAGCAGCAGCAGCAGCAAGGCCCCTCCTCGGTGGGTGCTGCTCCCCCACTCCACACTCCAACCCCAGAGGGTTGCCCATCCCAAGGAGGAAAGCAGCAGGGTGGTGAAGGTTATGGCCCTCCACCAGTGATGTCCATGCACCCACCCCCGATGCAGCATGGAGGTTACCACCAGCATCAACAACATCACCCGCACTCCCACCCACAGCAGCAGCCACACCAGCACCAGCAGCAGCAGCAGTCACAGGCTTCAATCAACAATGCTGGCTTTGGTGAGTCAGGGGCCATGGAAAGCACAGGTGGGGAAAAGGGAGCAGTGAGGAGTCCTCAGACAGAAATTCCACAAGTGAGCTTTCCCTAAGTAGTGCCTACTTGTGTGTAGAAAATGGGTGAAAGCCAGATGTGGTTGAAATCTGAGAGGGAAATTGCTTCCTTACTGAAGGAAAGGAGGATACATCCACCCTGGGGACGTTTGGGATTCTGTTCAGGGATGCAGCATAAAGTCAGGGCCTTAGGGAAAAAGGAGGTATCATCTCTGGTTTTCCAAGGGAGAGAGGATTTCTAGTTGCTGTAGCATCAGGCTCTGTGGCAAAGAGGGGCCAATCTTTTTATATTAAGGGGTGGAGGGAAAGGGTGATCTGTACGGGATTAATCTTGTCCCTGTTTCATTCCAGCATTTCCCCCTGATTGGTGCTCCAACATTGATTCCCTGAAGGAAAGCTTCAAGATGGTAAACCGGCTGAACTGGTCTAGCATTGAGCACTCCCAATTCTCAGGTCAGTGTTGGCCCAGTGGCCAGGGCTAGTGACTCAGTGACTAGGGCTGTAGTCTAGAACATGTGAGTGCTGTGTAGGGATCTTTTTTTTCAGTGTAACTGTGGCAAGTCCATGCGTTTCTCAGTTACTCATTTTAGAAATGAGGTGTCCTACTTCATGTGTTCTGTTAGAGATCCTGAAGCACTTGAATGAACACTGCAGGAATTTGGGGCAGGGAGAATTAATTCATAAAAGTATGTCAGAAAGCTAACTGAGATTTTTCCCTCCAACTCTTCCCTTCCCTACCTGAGTCAGTGAGACAGTATTCTAGATGTGGAGCTCTCCAGGAGTTTGGTGACAGATTTAAAGTGATAAAGTTGGGTTTGTGAGGAGGAGGTAGAATTTAGGGGCAGAAGACAGAAACTCTTTGCAGGGAAGACCACAGTGTGACTATTGTCTTTGACATTGTCCTTTGTGCCCTGCAGAGCTCATGGAGAGTTTGCGCCAGGCAGAGCGGAAGAACTGGACGCTGGATCAACACCACATTGCCAACCTCTGTGACTCCCTTAATCACTTCCTTACCCAGACTGGTCAGCTCCCTCATCTGGTTGGCCCACAGCAGCCCCCTCGAATCTCTGATTCTTGTGCCCTGAACAGTGGCAAACAAGAACAATCCATGAACCAAGGTAATTAGGAGAAGACTAAAATGGCATGTAAACGAAGGCCCAGTTCTGTGAGTATCCTAAACTCCTTGCAGCCTTTCCAGGCAAGGAAAGCCTTTCCTGAGCAACTCAGGCTGTCAGAGCTGTTCATAGCAACTCAGCTTCCTCTGGCTTTAAAGAGCTGGGATGTCCTATGCCTGTAGCCTGGACAGACTGCTATTATGTGATGCGTACTATTGACAGGTAACCTCCAGGCAGAAATATATTTAAAAGGCAAACCCATAAGAGGAGAAGGGGATGGTGGTTTTTGTAGGTGACCAACAGAAAGGAATGGTGAGGCAGAGAGATTGTTATTCCAGATGGCAGGAACTATAAAGGAGAAAGCTCTTGCACCCTTGTTGGAGAAATACTGACTCTACAAGGAGCCAGGGGATCCATTCTGAGGAGGGGATGTTGTGGTCTTGATAGAACTGTGATGGTGTGTGTCAGCTAGTACTGAACTAAATGGATGATACTGAGCCAGCTTGTGGTGTTTCTGGATGAAAATTTTTTCTTTTACAATAATAGAGAAACTCCTGGTGGTTCCAAGAACAAGATCCCTGACCAAGCTATAGCTTGCAGTTAGACCCAACAGCTGAACATCTCCTCAGTATCCTGTGGGTCTGAGTGAGTTGCTCTGTGGCTGAGCTGCCATCCAGTCAGGGCCAAGGCTTCTGACCTGAACATTAACAGTTGTTTTTGGTTTTTTCTTAATTCATTTCCTTTCACAGTGAACTCCTATGGTCAGCCCCAGCCTCCCCATCTCTTCTCCGGGCCATCTCCTATGTACCAGATTTCCACCCAGGACTCTCCAGGATATAATCGCCCAGGTGAGGGATGACATTAAGGCATATTAAACCAATGAACATTAAAGAACTGGTTCCCAACCGCTTTATGCATTTCTCCCAAAACACTTAGTAATCAAATGGAGCACTGTGGGTACAGAGGGAGCCTGGACTGCAAGGGACCCTCCATTTAGGGCTCTGCCATAGCTATGGGAAGGTTTAGGATTTCAGAGACCTGATTTCTTTCACTTCACAGTCTTCTAGCTTAGCCTCATCCTCAGTTAGTTGCTTGAAGGCAACTGTATATGAGAAGCTTCTGTTGATGAAGTTCTTTGTGCTGTATCAGCAGTCAGCTGTGAGGAAAGTAAAGGAGGCTAAAACTTAACCTCTGTGGAGAATTCACAGCAGAACACCTACAGACATTGGTAGGTGCTGTCCAACAGAGAAATCGATGCCAGTAGTGTTCTTGTTTGTTAGAGTGTAGAAAAGAAGGCCCAAATCACTTCTGGTTTCTTTTGCCCAAGGGCCCACTGTGAAAAAGCATGTAGTTTTTGATTCTAACTGTTCTCTTTCCTTTTTTTTCTTGTTTTTGGCTCAGCTCATCATCTGGTCCCTCGGCCTCCAGGGCCTCCTCCAGGCACCAATGAGGAAATCCCCGATGATTTCGACTGGGACTTGATCACCTAGCGAGTTACAGACTTGAGAGCCCGTCCTTTATGAAGGACGTGGGAGGGGAGGGGGACATGGGGTCTATGGTGTCAGCACCGCCCTCCCCAGCCTCCCTGCCTTGCCTGTATATAGATATATATTCTCTATCTCCGCCAGAGAAGCCACCGCAAGATGCTGCCGAAGATAATCCTTCCTTGCGTCCTGTTTTATCTTCTTTTCTTCTTTTGTTTATTATTATTATTGTTATTATTATTATTACCAATAATTGAGCACAGCCCTCCCCCTCCTCTGGTGGCCTCAGACGCATCGGATCGGCTCTTTCGTGTTGCGCAGTGCCCTGTGGAGGGCGGAAAGATGGGTCCTTGGTGCCATGAAAAGACCTTGGAAGGCTGAATCCTCGAGTGCATCTTTCTCTGCCTCCGTCATTTTGCGTTTAACAATCCCTCTTTCCCTTCAAGGTGGCCGGTGAATCTGTTGTATTGGCTACTGGAGTGAGAGAGCCTAGTGGACCCTGGGAGCCTGTAGTTATGTTGTTTCGTAAATGTTGTAAAGGGCAGGGGGCTGAAGGGACACTGGAGGGGTGATCTTAGCTCTGTGAACTTTGTCGCACCAGCAGGAACAGCAAGAAAAGAAGTGGTGTTCCCAAGCACAAAGAGAGGGTAATCCCTGAGGTAGGGAGAGCTGAGGTGAGCTGGGAGGGCAGACCTGAGGTTGGAGAAAGGAGAATGTAGCAGAGATGGTATTTCAGCAGAGAAGTTGGGTTTCAGAATGCGGTGCCATCTGTGAAGACTGAGAGAGATTTTGAGGGAATCCTGACCCATTTCCTACACTGCCTTTTGCAGTTTCCAGGTAAAGCCTACATACCCATCAGGTAGAAAAAGCAGTCAGGGGTGTCACATGTGATTCAGCACATTCTGTTGCCCAGAGCTCTTAATTTCACCCCACACCCCTTCAAGCCCTTTTTCAAAATATGTAGTGAGGCTCTTACTTCCATATGCAAATTTGGAAGTTTTCTCCTATCAGTATTTGTCTAATTGTTATTTCGCCCTCCACCCCTTTGGAGACTGTCCTTGCCTGTGGTTTGAGTCTTGCTGTGTAGGTGCACATCCTCTGTCAGCAGTTCCCACTTGGTGAATGGGCTAATGGCAGGCAGAGAGAGCTGCTGCACAGAGAGCAGCCTGACTGGGGGACTGCTGGTCAAGGGCTGGACCCTCTGCTCAGGGACTGGGAGGCCCTTGTGAGCAGGTTTTGGAAGAGGGGCATTAGGAGAGACAGGGTGAAGCGGGGCAGGATTTTGAACTGACCAGCCAATGAGTGTAGTATGAAAGGGAAGGAGGGTGGCTCAGAGCCCTTGCAGTTCAGCTAGTGAATTGATGGAAATCAGTGTAAATCCTGAAGGATGAGCTCTGTCAGCACCTGCAAATCAGGAAGGTGGAAAAGGTGCAGGAACAGGAGTGAGCGTTGAGATGCTTCCTCCCCAAAGTTGTGTCCTGTGTTCTCCTTTTTTTCTGGTATGGCTCTTTCTGTCAAACCTCTTATTTCCTCTTAATATTTTGTAAAGGCTCCCCCCAGCCCTCATTCCCTGTTTATCAGTGAAGGGAACAAATGTGGAAATAGACCACCATGGCTGCTTGACAGACCTGGAGCATAGGAGTGAAGTGGTAACCTCTGTTCTGACTGCAGGAAGGTGGGCAACTAGCACTGCTTTTTAAATTTGCTGTAG
Organism: Amblyornis subalaris; assembly: GCA_018881555.1. Taxonomy (NCBI): domain Eukaryota; kingdom Metazoa; phylum Chordata; class Aves; order Passeriformes; family Ptilonorhynchidae; genus Amblyornis; species Amblyornis subalaris. Next base: position 8,570,454 of record JACAXG010000022.1, read on the forward strand.
ACATAAACCAATTGGAAATTGGATTGTTGTCAGGGAAGTGGACAGAGTCTCATTGTATTGGGAGGGGAGAACAACACTTTTTTTCTTTTTTTTTTTTTCTTTCTTTTTTTGTTTTAAGTGTGTGTTTGGGGGGGAGTTCGTCATTGAGCATTTCCAAGAGAAATGAGGAATCCCAGACAGCTTCAACATGGAGTCAGCTGTTATCTCTGCTGCCTCAGGACGGGAATGATACAGCTTGGAAGCACGTGTGATAGGTTTCTGTGGAAGTGGCACCAGAAACAACGAGAGACAACTTACGGCAGGTGCCAGTTAGTGTTTTGCAGAGGACGTTACTGAGAGCCGGCCCTGTGGAAGTCTGAAAACACCACCGGAAGAAAAACAAACCAAGATGGCTACTTCTGCGTATCCAAGTGCTCCTCATTTGCATATTTGCCTCATTTGCGTATTAAGTTGTGCCTCATTTGCATATGTAAATACATGCCGGTCAGTGTGCAAATTAGCCTCGTTCCTCTGCCCCTGAAATCAATGTGTTTTGTTAGTGCGTGGGAAGACATCAATGGGCGGGTGTGGAGCTCTGCGGGTGCACTGGCACCGGCCCGCAGGGAGGGCAGGGGGGCCAGCCTGGCCCACAGAGGGGTCCTGCAAGCCCCTCCAGCCTGATGTGGCCCCCAGTGCTTCGTGTCAGTGGTCAGGGAGAGAGGGGCGTGGTCTCACGAGTTTATTTTTGTGCATGCTTTCTTAATAAAAAGAAAAAGTGAATGTTTATGGTTTAACTCTTTTGGTGCCAGCATTGATTTTTTTTTCAGCGGCGCCCATCAGGATGGCTCAGTTCCCACCTTAGAATTTGGGTGTGGACATAGCTAAATGGACCGCTCACACCTGAATGTCCTTTAGACGAGACTTTTTAGGATGTTGAAAGTTCTCCTAACTGGCTGTTGTCAGGGCACTGAGATCTGAGTGTCTTTCAATTCGTGCTCACCAAAAAGGCAAAGTGAAAACTGCCAGTGCTTAGTGTCTGTCATACTGTTTGCTGACCTTTCTCCTTTTAAGGAAGAAAAAAGCAGATTTTAAACTGCTTCCATAGAGTACCTAGTAAATGTATTTCTGCTTTTCAGAAGCAGGGAACATTCAAGCTTGGGAACACCCCAGATAGCCTGACTGGGTGAAACTTTTCCTCTGCCAGCAGGACATGAGAAGGACATCTCTCTTGTAAAGAGAGCCTGACGTGACTGGAGCCACAACATGGTCACTCTCCACCTTCTTGGGGTCAGGTTGGAGGTTATCACTTCTCAGTTCCAGGGTTTTGCCAAATGGCTGAAAGTCCAGCAGTCACCTAATCAGGGTCATCAATGACTGCAGTTGCTCAAATTCTGCTTGAGTGTGCCATCTTAAAATGCGGTAGGTATATTTGGATAATCTCAAACTACTTCCTAAAAGGAAGATTTGGGACTCTGGTGGTGGAGGGAGCATTGGGGAGACAGCGAGTGTGTGCATGCTAATGAACATAGGTACAGCATGTGCATTGACCAGTTATTACCATACAGAGATGTATTTGCCAGGACAAAGAAGTACCTTGGGCATCTACCAGGGCACAAAAGTCAGTTCAGTGCAGCTGACTGGGGCAAGTGCTGTTCTAATGCACGGCTGTAAGGAAATGTAGCGCTACCCTCTAGGGAAATCTTCAGATACTCCCATACACACCTCAGAGCCCAAGCAGAGTCAAAGAGGAAAGATGTGATGATGTTCTAAAGAGAGACATCCAAGTTAGTTTTATCTGCACTTTATCCAAGACAGGAGATGTAGAACACAGACATATGCAAATAAAATAACATCTCAATTGGGAAGTTAAGCAACATGATCCCACCAGAAATCATTCTGCAGCCCTGCTTTCTTAAAATACACTGTGTAGGTTAAAATATTCTGTGTCTTCTGCTTCACCACAGTCTTCCCTCAGATTATTACTCTCGGTACTTCCAACTTCCCATCTCTCTAGGGTAGGATATAAAGGGGGTTATCTGTCATGATCTGAACCATCGCAGTGTCCTGGCTGCGGAGTTGCAGATTAATCAAATGTGTTGGAGCAAAAMCAGCTGTTAAGCAAAGAGTGATTGATGTGCAGGGCTGTAGCTTGCTCTTTCTGCAGTGATGATAGGATGCCCTATATTACAAGGTGGTGCTAAGGTTCTTCTCTGTTGAAGTCTGGCTTCTGTGAAGGGTAGAAGATGCGAGTTCCTCACTAAATGCACCTTCTAAGATTCTTTGCACCGATTGCCGTACCTTTGCCCTGAAGTCCCGTCCCACAAAAACATAGAGCAGGGGGTTGATGCAGCTGTTGGCATATGCAAGTGCTGTAGAGAGGTGATCCCACAGGATCAGTGACTCCATCAGTCGTGTTTGAAGACTAGGTACAGCAGAGAGAATCCCAACTACGTGGTACGGAGCCCAGCAGATGAAGAATGCAGCTACCATGAATACAACTGTTCGCAGCATCCTGTTGTGTGGCTTGTGAAACTGATTTGCACGTGTTCTGAAAACAATAAGGGTGTAGCAAACTGCCATTACGCCAAAGGGGAGCACAAAGCCAAAGACAGCCCTAGTGCTGTTTATTACCACTAAGGTAAGGGGTACAGAATAATCACTTTCATTGGTATTTCCCCACACATCAGTATCACTGTAGGTTAAGGGTGAGTATTCTTCCCTTAACTCATTTACAGAATAATCTATGTAATCATCAACTCCAAAATCGTACCTGCACTCAGTTTTGCCATCATAAGTGCTTGTCTCACGGTAGTAGAAGACGGGGCAGCAGGAAATGAAGGCCAAGACCCAAATGCCACCGCATATTAGTGATATAAATTTCACTGTTCGGTGGTTTTGACACCAGACAGGTTTCATCACCAGGAGGCACCGGTCGATGCTGATGGCCATGAGTAGGAAGACACTAGCAAACATGGTGAAGATTATGACTGATGGAATGACTTTGCAGAGGAACCAACCATAGGGCCAGTGTTCATGGAGGGCCAGGTGAACGATGAAAAACGGCAAGCATAAGCAGCATGTGACATCGGCCACAGCAAGGTTTAGGAACCAGACAGTGTTCACAGACCTTTTCATTTTCAAACCAGCTACCCAGATCACCAACCCATTGCCTGGGATACCTATGATGAAAATGATGATGAAGATAGCAATGGAGATAATTGATTCTGTAGCATAATATACAGCAGTCTGTTCCTGTGAACTGCTGTTGCCCGGGAGCTGAAGCATTCTACAGCTATAAAACAAAAAGCAAATTAGTAGCAATTCACATCCTCCTCCCCAAATTCTTCTCTTAACCTTTACTGAAGCATCCCTGAGTCAGGTGACAGTACAGAGCTGTCAGGGTACAAAGGCACTGGTTGATACACCTTCATCATTCTCGTGGTGGCTGTTATGTAAGCCCACTATTCAAATAGGGGAGCTCTATACACTTAGGTTCTCCTATCTCTGTCATCCCCTTTGATCTCTGTCTGATTCTTTTTAGTCTCCAAAGCAGAGCTCTCTATTCACATGGCCACGCTGTTCCCAGGTGCATTTCCTGATCGACTTCCTGCTTCAGACAGCATTTTTAGTTCCTGTTCCCTTTAAAATGAGAAATTTCTTCTGGCATAACCAGGGAAATACATTTAAGTTAAGAAAGCAATGCTTGTCTTTATGAAATAACCCTGCTTCACTTTCCGGACATCACAAATAGAACACACAGGACCTCAACTCTGTCGTCTAAGGGGTATTTTAGAGAAGTCTCAGTGACCACTTCCTTTTCCCTTGCTTGTGTTCTGAGCTGCCTGCTGGTTCCTTGGAAAGCTAGTCTTGAGGAGAAAGACAAGACATTAATGGTTTAAGATTCTATGAAATGCAAGAAAATGAATGTTTAAGAAGGACAGACATTTAATTGTAGAAATAAAAATTAAAATACAGAGTAATAGCAGTAATGTTCCTGAGCCATTTTAGATGAGGTGTTTTGTTGCAAGACAACAAACCTGAACTACAGCATATTTAAGTGACATTTTAAAACTATGACAGTAGTAGAGGAAAAATATTAATTGCTCAATTATTCTTGGACTTAGTAAATTTAGAAAGGAAAAGAAAACTAGCAAAGCCAAGATAGAACGGAGAAAAAGAACCTGATCTTCATCGTTTAGGCATTAATAGAATTGTCTATAAAATTCCTGTTAACTAAACCCTTGCTGAATTGATGAAGGCAGTTGTGTTGCTGAAAGGTCCCTAAAAATGTTACCGAAATGCAAGAAAACTGCATAGGAAAGAGCTGAATACAGCTCGCAGAAGCAACTGAGAAGACATGAATAAGACAACTGACCCTCTTTTAACTTCTATTATGCCAGTACTTGAATGCCAGTTAGAGACTCTTGTATGCAGGACTAAATATAAATATTATTAAAAAAAAATAAATTCAAATTGTCAATCTCTTTCTTGCATAACATACAGTCTGTATGTGGAGCAATGCAGAAGTGTTAGAACTGCTTCACTAAGAACAAAATGAGATAAACAATTGTAACAAACATTGTAAAGAATTGTAACAAACATTGTGATTTATCAGGTTTTGGTAATATCTGCTAAGAGGCTTTTAGGTGAGGGTGACCTGCAAGTAAAGCTATGAAAGAAGTTACTGGAAAGCTTAGCTTAAAGCTGGGGGCTTAATTTAAAATTCTCCCGAGTTTGTTCCATTTCCTGTGGTCTTGCTGATATATGCAGAAGCAACTTTTAGAGGGACAACTGGAGAACAGTTCAGCAAGAGCTGAATCCTGCTGCCTCCCCACATAGCTACAGAAAATGTTATGAAGAGGATAGGGAAACAAGGAATGCTGTAAAGATAGTAACCCAAGTCCTACTCCAAAGTAAACTGAGGGATGAATCAATAAGAAGATCCTGCCCACACTATGTTTTCGAGTGCTAAAAGGGCTGCAATGTGGTTTGAAAATGGAAGGGGGAGCTGGAGGAGGGAGAGAGAGTGAAGAATAATAAATGGCAAGTAGAAGAGGAAAGCAAAATTCTCCAGCTTATGATACCTACCTGAGTGAAGCAATTATTCCAGTGTGTCAGGGAGTAAGGACCATCAGTCCTGTCTCTGGAGTGACTAAAAAAAATCCTCACGTGACATTTTAGGAACTGCATTTTTTCTTCTGCATGCGCATGTGTGTGCCAAGTATGTTCCTTCACCCTGATAAAAGGCTTAGAATGACTCTTTCGAAGTCATTTGAAGATTTAGATATCGTCTGCTCATAAAAATAGTCAAACCACAGCATGTTTCTGAAAACTGTCAAAATAAAATAGTGCTCTAAATAAAACATTAATAGAAAGCACAGAAATTATAGGCATAGACATATACTTTACTATAGTTTCTATAAGACAACTAAATGACATCTTGGCTGTTGGCACAGTGTTGACCTTTGCTTGATGTAATTCATAATTCCAAACCCTGCCATGTCAAATATTGTCTTGTAGCCACTTCTACATCTTACTAGATCAGCACGTTCACCTAGCTAATCCCATTTCTAGGATTCTTATCAATCCAGATCAGCTTCTGTCCCAACTTGAGACATTTTAGTTCATCAAATACAGAACGCTGTACTCAGCAAAGCATGACTGGTCATGTCAAAGGGATTTTAGTCTGACACTTACTCTTCAGGGTATTTAAAGTCTGGTTTTTAAAAAGGAACTTGACTGACAAAAATTAGAAGTGGTTAACTGAAATGCTGATTTGCACAAAATGTGGCAAGGCAATAAAAACAGAAGACTTCCAGGGCAACACATTTCAAATGTATAACAAGGGGGTTCCCCTTCACCCCTAATTTGGGAAATCAAGACTACTAGGAGAACGGACAAAGCCCAGACATACAAGAATCAGCCTCAGTCTTTTGGTTTTGGTCTGGAAAATGAACCCTGACAAAGCAGAGTTCTGCTCCTGAGCGTGTCTGCGAAAGACACGGATGCTGCCTCCAACACAAAAACCACGAAACCAGAAACAGGAAGACAGGCCAGGGCTGAGCTGTACCCACAAAGATAGGCTGTCAGCAGCCTGCCAGGAAAATTCCTCTAGCTGCATCTTATTCTCAGCTGCCATCCTTCTGGGGGGACTCCTCGGGCCCAGATAGGCAGTGCTGATAGGAGGTTACTCCTGTGGGCTCCTCTTGGCCGAGGGACACACAGCCTGGTCACCACCTGGGACCTGCTAGCTCTGGTCAAACCCTATTTTGCAAGAAGGTCCTTCTCCACCAGGTCTGATCCTCCAGGTTAAAACCTCTCTAAGCTTTGATGCTGATCCCAAATCACCACATTGCATTTTTTTCTTTTCTGGCTCTCCCCATTTTCTTCATGATAAACAGACTGAGTTAGCTGAGAAAGGCTCTAACTCACAGAATCAGAGATTAGTTGTATTTGGAAGACTGTCTGGAGAATGTCTAGCCCAACTCCACTGCTCAAAACAGGGTCATCTAGAGAAGATTGCCCAGGACTGTGTCCTGCTATGTCTGGGTATCTCCACAGAAGGAGATTCCACAAACTCTCCAGGGGAACCTGTTCCAATGTCCAACCACCCTCACAGTAAAAAAGTGATTGTTTGAGCTCAGATGGAACTTCCTGTGTTTCAGTGTATCCCCCTGGCCTCTTGTTCTGTCACCAGACTCCACTGAGAAGAGTCTGTCTCCATCCTCATTAAACATTCCCATCAGACAGATTTAAAAAATCCCCCTAAGCCTCGTCTCTTCTCCCCAGCTTGTATGGGGCTCTGAGCAACCTGGTCTGGTGGGAAGCATCCCTGCTTATTGCAGGGAGGTTGGAACTAGATGATCTTTGATGTACCTTCCGACCCAAACTATCCTATGATTCTCTTCTCCAGGCTGAGCAGTTCCAGCTCTCCCAGCCTCTCCTTGCACAACAGGTGTACCAGTCCCTTAATTACCTTAGTGGCTCTCCACAAGTTTCACTCCAGTATGTCCATGTCTCTCAGGAAGTGAGGAGCCCAGAACTGGGCCCAGTACTCTAGATGTGGCCTCAGCAGTGCTGAGTAGAGGGGAAGGATCACCTCCCTTGACCTGCTGCTAACACTCTGCCTAACCCAGCCCTGGCAGCTATTGGCATTCTTCTCTACAAGGGCACATTTCTGGCTTATGTTCAAATTTTTGTCCACCAGGACTACAACATCATCATTCTCTGCAAAGCTGCTTTCCAGGTGCTCAGGCCCCAGCATCTATTAGTGCATGGGGTTGTTCCTCCCTAGGACTTTTCTTCTTGAACTTCATGAGGTTCCTGTCTGCCCAGTTCTCCAGGATGTCCAGGCTCCTCTGAATGGTAGCACAGACACCTGGTGCAGCAGCCACTCCTACCAGTTCTGTATCATCTGCAGACTTGTTGAAGGTGCATATTACTTCATCATGCAGGTCATAAACGAAGAGTTAAACAGTCCTGGAACCAGTGTCAGCCACAGCCAGACACCACTAGTGACTGGGCTCCAGATGGATTTAGTTCTGCTGACTGCCACCCTCTGAGACCAGCAGTTCAGCCACTACCCAATCCACCTCAACTGTTCACTTATCTAGCCCATATTCCATCAGCTTGTCTATGAGGATGTTCATATTGAAGTTTATCTCAATGTCTAGGCTCAACTGGCCAGCACAAGTTGGCTAAAACTGTAATGCAAGTTACTGTATGAATTACCATTTCAGGTTTGTTACTACAAAACTGCACCAGTCTGTCAGTTACTAAACAGTTACACCCATTTGCAATTCTAAAAACACGACCAGTGTATTTACAAAAGCCTCCCCCCTGCAAGAGTAAGCAGGTTGTCTCTGAACCACTTTGGCAAGAGCTGAGAATTCCACTCGTGTTTCATATTTCTTCTACTTCTGCAGTTCTGGAAAGCTTTGCAGCCCCTCTCCAATCTTCCATTTCTTTCTCTGCAAGGAGGCATATCTAGCTAGCTGTGATCCTCCACAGACCTCGAATGTGCCTTGTGTATATGGCAAACTCATGTTCCTAAAACACCTGTCCAAAGCTTTCCCTATAAATCTGAGCCCTAACTTGCACACCTGTCTCTCTGAAAGGCACACTGGTGGCCAGACCTTGCTATGAGCTGGTTTTCCTCATCACAACTGCACACTTAGGGATTCTCCAGTAACAGCAAGGATCTTCAGGGTTGCTCCGGTACTCCTCAGACTCCCCTCTTTAGCAAATTGACTGAATAACCCCAGGGCATCTTCCTACACTGCTGAGAAAGTTCAGGTAGGCACAGCCTTTGGACACCAAGTAGGGAACAAAGCCTGGCAAATCCTACATAATCAAAAAATAGCTCTTCACAATAACCGGGGCTCAGTATATGGTAAGTGTTCAGGTCAGTTTTTTCAGTGAAGGAAACACCATTTGAAATAGTATTTGGACTGTTTTGTAAAAGTGCTTATTTTGGGATTAACTTTTAAGTTATCTAGAGAGTTATTCTGTGATACTGGTTTCCCCTGCACCTTCTGTGCAGAGTAGGAAAATTCCAAATGTTGGGTACAATGAAGTAGATTCCTGGACAATGCCTTATTTTTTCTTAAATAAGTAAAGCAAAAGCCAAAATGATTCCTTTTCATGGTTTATTATAAGGCTACCTACAGATTGGCATGAATTGTGTGTTTTAACCTGCTTGTGTATTGCCCTTTCCTTTGCACACCTCACATGACTGAGCTTTGTGGAGTTCCATCCATGATTTCTGCTATTCCTTGGTTTTTGTTCATTGAAGATTTCTGTGTGGGAAGCATATGGATCCTTCCTTGCTTTCATAGCCTGTTTAAACATGTTCTACTTCAAGATTTCACTCTCGCTGCTGAATCCTTTAAAAAAAAGTAAAAAAAAAWAAATTTAAACTTCAGCTATTACTGGCACTGCTTTGTGTTTTCTTGGTCCAGAGACTTGTTTGAACCAGGGAGAAGAATGTAATGTTCTCTGCTGGTTAAGTCCCAATGGAATTGAATGGAAGATGTATTCCCGGCATCCTGGTGCTGCTTGTGAGTCTTTCCTCACATGCCTTATTAGAGTTGGCCCTTTGCCACTCCCTCATCTGAGATGCTCTCCTTCTAGAGGGACCGTAGGAGGACTGTGACATGCTGAATGACAGCGCAGTAAAGAGGTAGGTGAAATTTAATGTTGCTAATTGTGAATCATTGAGCTTGGAAAAGCAGCTGTAACTATGCACATGGAGGGGTGTACTCCAGGTAACTTATTAGCGCTCAAAGAAAAAACTTAGCAGTCCCTGCAGGAAGCTCTATAAAAAATCATGTCAACAAGCAACTCTATTCAAAAGGTAAATATAAGTTGCTTCTTGAATACTGAATGCTGTAGTGGTCCTCAATCTTAAAAACAGCTATAGAACAAGAAATAATACAGAGAATGATGACTAGACAGCCATGGCTGGGAATGGCTCTCCCTGCATTAACTAATGCTATTCCCCCACCGGGGGGTGTGGGGGGGAAGAGTAATTCCTCAAACTTAGTGATGTTTCATTGATTTTTTTTTTTGCACTTAGCACCTCCAGGGATGGTGACTCCACCACCTCCCTGGGCAGCCCGTTCCAATGTTTGACATGCAATGCTCAGCCACAGCTCTATAAAATTTTGTAATTTTTCTTATGCCTTTTCTTCCTTCCACTTTTCAGAGTAAACATTCAGCACTTTTAGAGACTCAGTCATAAGATGCTGCATAGCAGTAAACTTCAACACCATTCTCCACTGAGAAGCCACTATTAAAAGAACGGTTTAAATGCTGCCAGCCTTATCATAATTGATAAATAAACTAACATCGACACCCTTATTTTGGTAAAATTTGGGGGGAAGTCCCACTCCTGAAACTAACCTTTACACAGGTGGCACTTCCATCACTTCCAGCAGCTAAACCTGCCGTGCTTTGTGCCGCATTTTCTCTTGAGTTTGGTTTTAGCAAAAAACCGCCTGATCCCAGCACCACAGAAAGTGCACTGTCACTTAAACCCCCAGGTCTGACCCAGGGCGGCAGGGCAGCAGCCCCCGGGGAGATCCAGACAAGCAGGTCGACACCGTGTGGCGGCACCAACACTCCCGCCCCTCCCGCCATCCTGGCCAGCACCTCCCGCTGGCCCACACCGGGACGGCGCCCCAAACAAACATGGCCGCGCCGGCCGCGACGCGAGATCTGCCAGGCCCCAAGATGGCGCCGGCCGCGGCTGCTGTGTCAGAGGCGGCTCCAAGATGGCGCCCTCCTCTTCTCCGACGCGGTCCGCGTCCCACCCGGCCGCGCCGGCGCTCTCAGGCGGTGTCTGCCCTCATCAAAGATGGCGGTGGGTAGCGCCGCTGGTCAGTAGGCTTCCGCCGCGCTCTCTTCGCTGGCCTTCGCGGCCGAGATGGCGGCGGCCGAGCTGGAGTACGAGTCCGTTCTCTGCGTGAAGCCTGATGTCAACGTCTACCGCATCCCGCCGCGCACCTCCAACCGCGGGTACAGGTGAGGGAGCGTGTGGCGCCCGCGATTGCCMTGGCGCGGCCCGGCCTGGTCCAGCCCCTGCCCGCAGGGCAGGCAGGCGCTGGGCTGTGCCGTGCCCGGGCAGGGCCGTCCTCGCCCGTTGGGAATCCATGTCCCGCGGCCACGAGCAAGTCTGGCCGGTTCCCTGAGCTCCCGCCAGCCGAGCTCTCGGGGAGCCGCCGGCTGGAGCTGCTGGCTGTAGGCAGGTGGTCAGCGCTTGAGAGTAGAGGAGCCACGGCAGAGGGCTGCTCTGTTAATCAGGGGCATGAGGAGAGGGTGCAACTTGCTCTTCCAGGCAGGACTGGCGTCTGCTCCCGGTTTGCTGGGTTCCCTGGGATGTGACGCTTATGTGGTATAATGGCACGTTGGATTTGATCTGTTGGCTCTCGCAGTAGCGGGGAGGGAGGCAGGAGGAATTCGGGGTGATTTTTAAGGAGAGATTGCAGGACCAGCAGTTAGAAATGCCTTCTCTGGTCAGCCAAAAGCAGCAGAGTGTGACTTCGTAAGCTGTGCCCACTGGCCTGCTGGAGAAGCGGGTTTGTGTATTCCCTGAACCTGACAGGCTGTAGGTGCTGTGGATGTTGTGCCTGGCCAGGGATGTTTGTTTCTGGTTGTAAAATCCTGTAGGTTTTCCAGCCYCAAGCCTGCCAGAGTTCAAGAAGCATTTGGACAATGCTCTCAGGTACATGGTGTAATTCTTGGGGTGTCCTGTGCAGGGCCAGGAGTTGGTCTTGATGATCCTGGTGGGTCCYTTCCAACTCAGACTGTTCTGTGATGCTGTAGGTTGGGTTTTTTCTCTCTTTCCTTTTTCTGTTTTTCCTTCACAAGAGTCTGTGGCAAAAAGTGCAATGGGCCAGTCCAAATGTCTGTGTGTATGATGTTTAACGTGTTGTAAGTCAGCTGCCTCTAGGTTCAGAAGTACTTGAATTTGTTTTACAACAATAGGGTGGAATAATGGAGTGGCTTTTCAGCATGCTGCTCATTAATTTTTGGGGTCTTCACAAGTCAGTTGCTAGTCACTTGTGGATTTCCTGTCCAAGTGAGTTTCTGGCCCTCTGTCTCCCCTCTTTTGCAACCTTATAAACATGAAGAGTTGGTGTTCTCTGGACTGTGTCTAGTTCCTTTTACCCAGAGAGGCCAGTCAGAGTCGTGTGTCAATTGGCAGCAACAGAGAGGCGCTGTGACCCTGTGTCTTGTCTGGGGAGGGAAGTGGAATGAAGCAGCTGCAGGTGTTGAGAGTTTGGGAGTAGAGACTTCTGTTGAGGTGGTTGGGCAGAAATGGAGTGGTTGGTGTATGGTCAGTGATCAGCTGCTTTTCTTTTCAGGGCCTCTGACTGGAAACTAGACCATCCAGACTGGACAGGGCGGCTTCGTGTCACCTCCAAAGGCAAAACTGCTTACATAAAACTGGAGGATAAGGTTTCAGGTAAGGAAAGGCTGTGCCTTGGCAAGGCTATGACTGTGATTGCTGCCCATGAGCCGGTGTTTCTAAGCCTGCCTAGAGCTGTGCATGGCAGCCCTGGCCACACATTAGCAAGAGGTTGCTCCCCTTAACAGCTGATTCTTTGTCTGCAGGAGAACTTTTTGCCCAGGCTCCTATAGATCAATACCCTGGCATTGCAGTGGAAACTGTGGCAGATTCCAGCCGCTACTTTGTCATTCGAATTCAGGATGGGACTGGTGAGTTGAGGGACAATGTATGCTAGGGGTGGAGGAGACTTAGCCTGGTGGAGCTGGCTGTATGCCAGGAGGATGGAAGTGGTGTTGGGAATGCTGAAAAGGCTGGGTAGGGTGCCTGGAGGGGTCAGAGAGCAAGGTAAACAGAGGAAGTTCCCTACCTTGCACACAGTCCAGGGGCTGGGAAGGAACATTCCATTTCCAAGCATGCCCTGTGGGAGGAAGGGTACATTCTGAAGGCTAGGGACAATGAACTGCTGTGAGCTGCTGGCATCCAGCTGCAGGTGTGTCAGAGAGAGGTAGCACAGAGTGGTTTAGGAGAAGCAGAAGGACTTTGGAGTGAATGAACACAAGGGCCCATTTGCAGGGCACCTCCAGTGACAACTCCTGTCTCCTTGCTAGGACGAAGTGCTTTTATAGGCATTGGCTTCACGGATCGTGGTGATGCCTTTGACTTCAACGTCTCTTTGCAGGATCACTTCAAGTGAGTTTTGCTTTTCTGGAATGCTGTTTTTCCTCTGGCCTGTAGAATATGGTGGGTGGTGGTGCGTGTTCACTTACCGCAGGCTTCCTTGGGGTGGCCCTGAAGCCCCAGTCTGGCAAGGAACACTTGGGTGTGCTGCCAGCTGTCGTGCAAGCTGAGAGCCCTGCAGGGTCAGACCTGTAAGTCTTAAGCTTAGGTCCTGTGGTGCTCCACGTGCAATGTTAAACAGCCTCATGGGTTTGTGGTGGTTCCAGCTTTTTGCTGTGCTACACCAGGAGTAGGGAGGTAGATTGTTTGACAAGGCAAGGTARTTTGGTGGGATGGGGAGAGAAACCACACATTTTTCTGAAACACTGCTCCTTTTTACCACAGGATCTCATGTCTTCCTCTCTTATTTTCAGGTGGGTGAAGCAGGAGACTGAAATCTCCAAGGAGTCCCAGGAAGCTGACACACGTCCCAAATTAGACTTAGGGTTTAAGGAAGGGCAGACCATCAAACTAAACATTGGGGTGAGCAGACCAGTTTACCCTGCTTCTTTCTCTGAATATGCCAATAGAGACTCTTCTTTACACTTCTTTTTTTTTTATACAGAACATGACGTCAAAGAAAGGAGGAGCAGCCAAGCCCCGTGTGTCTGGATCAGGGGGCCTAAGCCTGCTGCCTCCCCCGCCAGGAGGCAAAATTGCAGTCCCTCCTATACCTCCCCCTTCCTCCACAGCCATTGCCAACCACGTCACACCACCACCTGTGCAGAAATCCAGTAACGCGAGCAGTGCAGGTAAACATTTAGCTGCATTACCTGCAGGTAAACGGTGCAGGTAAACAGAGCAAACAGCGTGTCAGACACTGGCAGGTGCTGCTTCAGCGAACCCGTACTCAACCTAGTGCCAGCAGTGCCCTGTGAGACATGGCGTGTCCCAAGGGTTTTGCTCTCTTGTGACAGCTTTGATGTCCCCAGTACAAGAAAGTCATGGACCTGTTACACCGGGTCCAGAGGAGGGTCATGGAAATGCTCAGAAAGCGGGAACACCTCTCCTGTGAAGAAAGGCTGAGAGGGTTGGGGTTGTTCAGCCTGGAGAGGACAAGGCTCTGGGGGGACCTTTCAATGTATAAAGGGAGCTTGTAAAAAGATAGAGAAAGACTTTTTACCAGAGCCTGAGTGACAGGGCAAGGGGTAAAGACTTAAACTGAAAGAGGGTAGATTTAGGTTGGATAGAAAGAAGAAATTATTTACCATGAGAGTGGTGAAACCTTGGAACAGGTTGCCCAGAGAAGCTGTGGATACTCCTTCATGGCACGTGTTCAAGACCAGATGGGATGGGGCTTTGAGCAACCTCATTTAGTGAAAGATGTCCCTGCCCATGGCACGGCGGTTGGACTAGATGATCTTTGAAGGTCCCTTCCAGCCTAAACCATCCTCTGATTCTGCAACAAAGAGGTTGCTGCAGTCTTCTGGATGCTGTGCTAAAAGCGTGACCATGCAGAGGTCTCTGGAGAGCTGATGTGAAGGCAGAGACCTCAGCAGTGCTGAACGGGTTTGAATGAGAAGAAACCGTGAGCTTCCAAACAGGGCTCATGTGGTTGCAGTGCGTGGTTTGTACTGTTAAGGTGGTGCCTGTTTGGCAGCTGTTACGATTGCTGAGCTTGGGTTGAGTCTGAGCCTTATGTCTACTGGGAGAGGTAATAAGTCACAAATCTGCCAGGTGGTGTGCTAGGTGGAGACTGAATAGTTCTTGAAGACAATGCAGCCTTATAGTGTCAGCTGGAGGCTCCATGCACATTCAGCAAAAAGAGATGCTGTTATAACAAACCCCCTCAAAAAGTCTAACTTCTTATGAAGGGAAAGCTGGAGTCCCTTCAAAGATTTTCTGCCCTCGCATCCAGGGGTTTGTGTAAGGTGACAGTTTAAATGCCTATGGGGTTTTCTTGATTAGCTTGATGTATTTTTTTTCTCCCTCTCTCTTCTGCCTTAGATATTCTGTTAGACTTAGATGCTCCTGCATCTGCATCCAAGGCACCAGTATCAGCTGCCACAGACCTCTGGGGAGACTTCAGCACTGCATCCAGGTAAGCTGTGATGAATGGAACACAAGAAGAGAAGTGTCCTGATGGGCATGGGAAGAACCATAACTTAAGTCTTATTGGATCTGCTCATTTGATTCTCCTTTCTTTATTTCAGTGCTGTTCCCAATCAGGCTCCTCAGCAGTCCAACTGGGTCCAATTCTGAATGATCAAAGCAGTGGAATGGGACAAACTGATGACCTAGAGGCACCAAATGGGATCAGAGAGGGCACACACCTCTCTAGTCTTCAATCAAAAACAAATTGGGACAATCCTTCATTTTTAAATCAGACCTTCACTTAAACTTAGTATTTTTGATCCCACTGAACCTAAAGAGAACATACTGACTCCTCCTAAGATGAGCAAGGAGGAGAGAGGTAGCTTTATCTCTTCCATGCACTTGGCCATTACATGGTACATCCTAGCTCTTTTTCGTTTTCTTTCCATACAGAGAAAGCAAGAATCCTGAAGAAAGTAGGTGTATAGGAGGAGGCTGGGTAGGTGCCTCTGGGTTCCTTGTCCTTTAAATTTTCTCTGGTTAGGCTGTTGCTTTTTGTGGCTGTTTTCAGTAGTGTCTGCAGTCTGTGCAGCTTGCAGTGCTGAGGACAGCTGCATTTGGGTACACCTGCTAAGTGGAACCTTTAAGGAGATAGGTCTTGTCTCAACACAAAACCCTCTTGGATTAATTACATCTGTGGTGAGGAGTGACCCTCGCCATGCACACACTACTCTTCCTGTCTTTGGTGCAGTTCTTGGTAGTGCTGGATGTTCTCATGCCCTTGTGGGAGGAGTCATGCAAGTTGTTGAGCAGACTTGCTGCCATTGCGCTGTAGTTCCAGGTGGGCAGCCCATCTCCAGGCTCCTGATTTGGTTTGCCGGGGTCACTGGAGGAACTTCTCTCATTTTAACTCCTTTCTCCCCGTGCAAAGGCCTCACTGTCACTGAGCTGTTTTAACTGGAAATAGCTTTAAAAAGAACCACAAAAAAGGCCCGTTTTTATAATTTGGTAGTTACTTGCACTAGATGACAACCAGGTAATTCCCACCACTCAGCATTTCATGTTCCTGCATCACTATCCTGAGCCCTGGCCTTGTGTTGTGACTTGGCACTGTGTTACAAGTATTGCATATCCATGCCACAATAAGAATTATGGTGGAACAGTGGATTATTCTCTGGTGAAGGGACAGTCTCCTTCCCCTTTTCAGCTTGCTCATTTGAGCAAGAAATGTATAGTAGGCTCAATCCTGAGAACTGTGGGAGCAAAATTCTCCCACCAGGGTTCCTTATTATGGCTTTTCTTCTAACTTTTTAGGGATGTGAGCTGGTTATTGGAACTTGGATTTTTTTTTTCATCTTTAATGTGTCCCAAGCCCCCTCTATTTCCTGTATGGTTAAGGGAGTTAGAAAGAGGTAAAAGGCCATTGGTCTCTACTTTTTTCTTTGGGAGAGTTTCCTGAGGCCCTTCAGTGTGGACTCTACTTCCATCGTCAGCACCTTCGGATGTGAGTTTGTTGATTACTCTTGGCAGAGCTCGTAGGGCAGGCTGGAAACCTCACAATGCTGAATTGCTACCCTTCATGCTGGCTCATAAGCCAAAACACTAGGCTGAGAAGGTGGTCTCAGTGACTCTTGGACAGCTGTACCCAGTAAGTGGAACACTAGGGTTTTGGTGCTTTCCTGGAAGGCTTCTTCCTGTTTTGAACACTCAACACAGCAACACTTTTGTTTCTGTAGCACACCTTTGCAAGGAAATTTTTCCCTTTGGACAAAAATTTTCTGGTGAGGCTTTTAAAAGAGTATTTAGACATATGCACCTTATACTGGCAAAGGTCTCTTGTCATTACTGTCTTACTACACTGAGGGCATTTTGGAGACAAAAGTTTCGCTTAGACCATCCCTCCGGGAAGCAACATTCTTGAAATAGCTCTAAAGCTGCTGCAGTTCCACTTGCGGAAGTGGGGACCAGACTGCTCTTGGATGTACTTTAAGTAGTCATTTAATCCTGATTCCCTGGCTCTCTTGGTGTTTCCCCCTGCCAACCCTCCCCTGCCTTCATAGTCACTCCTGCAGTCTCACTGTACTGCAACTCCCTGCCTCCTGAACTTGTGGTCGGCTGTAGTCTGCAAGTGATGTCATAGACTCTGCTGGGTTGGCGTTTTGTTTTCTTTGTCTTTTTTGTTTGCTCACATCCTTGTGAGGTCCTGTCATTTCAACTATGTATCAATTCCCCAATCAAGGAAGTTCATGGCACCAATTAACAACTAACTAGGAGCCTCTTCTGTATTGTCTTAGTATTCTGGAGATAATATATTATGTATTTGAAAAGCTGAAGAAGCAAAAATTAAAGATATATGTATATAAAGCATAAGATGTACTGGTGCAAATGGTAATTAAACAAGTCATAACTGGGGAAAGAATGCCATGAGTCTTCTAAGTTGTCAAATTGTTGTTTCTTTGAAAGCCTCTAGGTTGAAAGTCTTCATCTCTCTGGCAAGATCATCGTAGCCTACTTATCCATCTGCATATGTGTTGTGGCCTGCAGACTAGAAAAGAGCAACTTCAAGAGTGAAGGGTTCAGGCTCTGTCTGGGCAAAGAGGTAGGAGTGTGGAAGAATGACACAAAAATGACACAGCTGTTCCAAATGTAAAAAACCCACATAACACCAAACACAAATCAACAGCATGGAAACAGGCCTGACTGTAGGTGCATGTGATGCTTGATAAGAGTGTTGGATAAAACTAGCAAGTGAGAAAACTTGGTTGCCTTGACATTTAGCATTTCAGACATTAGAAGCTTCTACAGCCTGCAGATATTTTCAGAAATTATTCTTGCCATGCTAGTGGATGGGAAACAGTCTCTGCCAGCTGCAGAGATGGACAAAGTGAGATGAGCGGGACCTTTGTTAGGAGCAGCAAGGACAGGCTGCTTGGAAGGAGAGAGCAAGCTGGAAGCTGACTTACAGCAGGGCAGGCAGGGGCAGTGGCCTCACCAGCAAAGGAGCAGTCCTGCAGTACCTAAGCACAAAGATCAGAGCAGGTCRGGATGAGGATTTAGATCAGCAGGGTACATGGCCAGACAGGGACGTGGCCAGGCATGGCTGCGCTAGCTCAGGTAGAGATCAAGGGCGAGACTCTTATCTGTGATAATTTTGCTGAGGCCAGTTTTGCTGAGGTTTCTCAAAGCCAAACACCTGTTATTTAAGATGGACCTGAGTCCAGGCAGCCAATCCCTCAGAAGGTGGAGAATGTGCTCAGGGCCCTGACATTGTTCTCTCAAGCCATCTTGCACAGCATGCTTGCTCCATGTTCCTCTGCTAGACAGCAAAGCTGTGCATGTGGCTATGTTGAAAGTACAACAAGAAGTCTTGTGGCCTGAGTAAAGATGAGAAATCTCAACCTTTTAAGTTGGCTGTTTGAATTGTCAAACATTCTAGCATTTGTAGCAGCCAGAAAAAAAATGACATTTTTTCAGGTCTAGGAGCAAAGCTGTTACCCTGCTTTGGTGAATAGGGTGGGTATGTTGTATAGACCCTGGCAGGGAGAACATGAAGCATTTTACCCATAAGCTATGGTGGAACTTCTCGGACTTTTCAGTAGGTACTTGCAGCAAAAAGGGTTGAAAAACCTTAAAGAGTCTTTCTCCAGAGTATGAGGATTTTCAGGTGAGGTATACTTAAGGGAAGTGCTAGGATATACTCCTGTTTGTGCATAAAGAAGCATAGAGAACTGGGAAACAGTTCTTGAGGGAGAGCTTAGTCCTCTCTGGAGATCTTCCCAATCCCCGTGTCCTTCCTCACAGCAAGGCCTGCTACAACACACAGCCTGGTGTGTCTTGTATCTTCCAGTTGGGACATAGACTGTAGCACATAGAATCAGGAAACAAGTGTCAAAGGGAAGATCCCAGTTTCGTCTGGTTTTTGGTTGTCAATTCTGTGGGAGCTGTAGTTGAGGTGGGATGTGAGCATTTCCTCCCTCTTTCTCCCATTAGTTTTGTCTAGATGTGACTTATGTCTCACGGCCATGCAGCAACTGTTCTTACCACAGCCACACAATATGGATTGCAGACACAAACTTATCAGGTTTCACAATTCCTCGATGCTGTGTGTGGACTCCTGAAGAAATGGGGAGGAAGAGTTGTCCATTGGAGGAAATCGAACAAAATAAAAACCAAATAGGAAACCAAAACCCCCAAAGTCTTCCCAACCTTTGGTAATGAGGTAACAGGATCTGAATCTGAACTCATCCTGTTAAATCAGCATAAACCTACAAAGTTCTAGGAGGGAGAAGAACTGGGTTGTTAATGTATATAAGTGAGCACTGTGGCCTGAGTAGTTAATGCACATTGTAATGCCTCAAGGTCTAGGCAGTCTGTTGAGTGCTCATTACATTATGTGCACAATAGAATCTCACTCTAGAGACTCTTATTGATCTCTTTCTGCCACGATAATAGCTCTGTCCATGCTAACAGTCAGGGAAAGCACATTGCAGGATGATAGCTTAATTTTGCCACTTGCCATTATCTATAGCTGTGTGTCCTTATCCAGAGCTGGGGCTCTGATGGACATTCCTTGATGCTGAGCCTGGGAAGATGAGACAGCAACAGCAGCACTGTGTAGTGGCCCCTGACCAGAGTTATGTTTTCCAGCTGTCACTGCTGGGATCCTGCGGTGGACCTCTTGCATCACTTGTGTTTGGGGCAGGCCAGACAGGTAACTTGTGATGGCCTGCTCTCCCTTTTCCTTCCCAGGCACTGTAGGATGGCAGCTCCTGCGTGTTGGGGCCGAGGCAGCTGCCTTGCTTAGTCGACTGGCTTTTCAGTCCTTGAAGCAGTCTGAAGAGACATTCGCTATAGGAAGGAGCCGCCTGTAACTTGCAGCCTTTATTCTGAGCCTTGCGTGTTAGGGATGTAAAGGGGGTGGCGCTCCCTGCCCTCCCAGCCTGGTCTGCAAGCCTGGCTGGGCTGGTGACACCCTCGACCAGGCGTTGAGCTCAGTCTCACCCGTGGCCGTGTGCTGCCATCTGCTGCTGAATCCTTTTGTTGCGGATTGTTCCTGCAATCTCTGGGCTCAGCCACTGTCTCCAGGGACCGGCTGGGCGCCCAGCAATCGAGGCGTGGCGGGTGGGATGCAGGCAGACATCACCTGAGACCTGGCTAGCACTGGTGGGATGCCCCCTGAAAAGAAATCACAGCTGGCAATTTGTAGTTTGAGAGTTTGGCAGTGACAGAACTGATGCTTCTGAATGTAGCCATGCCTTGCTGTCCTACTGCCCTCTGTGCTTCAGTGCCCTCATGCACAGACAGCAAAATGTAGGGCTTGGAATCGAGCTGTCCCAGGGCAGGCACAYTTCTCCTCTTGTGGTCAGTGTGCATACAGGAATGGATGTCTGTACTTAAAGCTGGCCCAAAGGAATGGAACCCTTCCTAGTCTTTTTTAAAGTGGTGGCTAAGCACTTGCCCATAAGTCCATGTTTGTGGTGTTAAGCAAACTGTTCAAAGATGTGTGGAGATGCTGTGTCCGTAGTGCTACACAAACCGTCCCTTTGGTTAGCTGGCAGGGACAAGGAGCTGGACTCCAGTGAGAAGCGCTGCCAAGAGTTAAGGGGTAGGAGAGAATTTTCTTTGCAGAATATGTGCTAAGTGGCTATCGATACAGCTGTATGTCCAGCCCAGAGTTAGGGGCTGCTCTTACCAATACCTAAAGCTGAAGTCAATAYCAAGGGTACATGTACAAAGTGTGCTTGGAAATGACACTTTTTGGGTGGAAAACCAGGAAAAGCCCTTAAGCAATACATCCCATACAGAAACAGGGTTACTGTGAGCTGATAACCTGCCCTGAGTAGGCTGGTCTAGCTCCAGAAATAGTCCTGATTTGAGCAAGGTTTGGACGAGAGACCTCCAGTCTAAAGTCTTTCCTAGCACAACTTTTGCGTTTGGCTGTGCTGAGGTGGGTCCCATGGTGGGCCAGCAGTGTGATGAGATGTCTGACATGGAGGGTTGGTCAGTGAAGGGCAGCGCTGAGGTCTGATGTCATCCTTCACCTCAGGAAGGGCAGAGGCTGTGCCAGGACCAGGATGGTGTGCTAAGCCTGTCCTGTCCAGTCTTAAAATGCTAAATATGCAAATAACTGTGAACTGGAGGCAGAGTCTAAGACACGTGGGCCATGGTGCTGCAGGCCAGCGTGAGTCATCGAGGAGCGCTTTGCCCTCTTCGTCAGTCCCAGCTGGCAGGGAGTCAGCAGCAGGGCCCTTCACCCTCTGGGTCAGTGCCAGCTCTGTGCTGGAGGCTGGCACTCTGGAGTGCCATTTGCCCACCCTTCACTTCACTGTGCTGACTTCAGTGTCCCCAGCATGGTAAAAGTGACATGGGCACCTGGAGAGTGAGCTCTTCAAAAGCAAAAATTGCTCTTCCCCACCTGACAGTGTTGACATCTGTGTCATGAGGAGGCTCCTGCATACAGTTAACTCCAAAGCTTGAGCCTTCCCTGCCTGGCATTAAAACTTCCCCATCATGTTTCAGTGATGAGGTGCCAAGGAGTGTCTAGTTGAGCTGACTGCACTCCCTGGGTTTAATTCAGCTTTCTATGGCTGTTTCTGGATGGCTTTTGCCTTGTCCCATCCTGACTAGACACATGGGATGGCTGCTCTGGAGGCAGGTGGCGTCCCCTCACCCCACTGCTGGCCAGCATGAGGTGGGCTAGGAGGCTGCAAATGGCATGCAGGGCCACCTTGGCTACAGGGTAAGGGGCAGCACAGGCCACTTGCAGTCTTCCTGATAAATCCATCCTTGATAGGAGAGGATGAGGGAGCTCTGCAAGGCCAGGAAGGCTTGTGCTGCTATTCCAGTACCACCTGCTGGGGCAGCCTAACCAATACAGCTTTCCCCAAAACCTCCCTATGAGAAGGTTTTCTTACTGCATTCCCTTCATGTGCATAGAGAGGATGAGAGGATGTGGAGGGAAACAGCTTGAGTTCAAATACGGTTACAGCATGGGTCTGGGTGACCTGATGTGATAGCCCCCATACTTGTTTGGTGACTGTGGTTGTTTTCTATTTTCGTGCTTTTCTTTCCACTCCCCCCACTCCCCCTTCAAGAGAGGGAGATCGGGTGCATTCACCTCACCGGGCAGAGAGTAGCCAAACTGAATTCAAGGCTGTTGAGATCTGTGTGATGCTTAGACAGAACTGGAAATTAAGCATGAAGAATTGCTTCTGTGGGGAGGTGTTGTGTGGCCACAGCTTATTCATGTGAATTCCATGTGCCCACTCTAAGATAAACGTCACAGCCCTGCCTCTGAAACAGGCCACTGGGGTCTGACCAGCACTTGGATCCGGCCCAGGTTTGAACTCAGATGTGTTGCTGTGGCAAGCAACTGCAGTATTTGGATCTGATCTCCAACAATTTATAGCCTTGAGACTTGAGACTCAGATCCAAAAGAGGAAGGAGGCAAAGTTGCAAGGTTCCCAGTAATGGCATAAACCAAAGCTCGGAGGTAAACACATCTGAATGTGCCCTCTGTCAGCTTTGATAGGATAATTTGTTAATTAAGGGAAATAAATAAAACATATCTTTGCTCTTCTGAAGAAACAATCCTCTGTTACTGCTACATGTAAAGAGGCAGGTTGGGGCTTCTTGTCTCTATAGGTTCTCTGGATCATGTTCTTCCTTCTCTTATTCCTTCCCTGATACSTGAGGGATTTTGGTAACCTATCATCACACTTGAGCGAGCACATGACTTTCCCTTCCTGATTCTGACTGAGTTTGAGCTCCCTCAGCTCGCATAACTTTGGGACCTGATCTCTTCTGCTTGAAACCCTCAGCCCTTGCTAAAACTTGGCAGGGATGTGGCCAGGGAAGAAATGCCCAAACAAACCCTTCTGGGGAGGAACATTTCTTTTCATCTCTCCTAGTTTTCTTTCATTCCGTGTGTTCTGCATGGTGCTGTAACCATAGCATTTTGGGGAGCTGCTGATCTCTGGCACTGTATTCGTGTCACTCTGGGTGGTTCTGCTGAGGATTCCACGTGTTTGTGCTGACTCACGCCTGCCTGTGGTGAAGTGCTGCCACCTGCCAGAAACTTGTGCAGCTTCACAGTGCTACCCTCTGTTTAACCCATCCCACTCATTGCTCTCACCTCCCTTTCCCACTGTCTGTTCAGTACTTTCCTGTTTCCTTTTCACCCCTGGATGCTCAAATGTCCTTTTCCTGAGTTTTCACAGCTCCATATAACTCATTTCTTTCTAGGTTTCCTAGCAACCTGTATGGTACCCTTTGGTTCACTTTCTATCATTAGAGCGGTTGACTGCCTTCCAGAAGAGATCTCTTCTCCCTGCAGCTCTGGCCAGTGTCAGCCTTGGCTGAGAAGGGCATAGAGTGCCTTTCTGTCAGATCCCAGGAGGCTGCAGTGCTCCCACACTGTCCCCTGGTGCTGGGGGAACTCAGTTCCTGCAGCATGAACTGCAGCATCCTGCCCCTCCCTGCCCTAACCGGTTCCTTGCAGCAGGGCACACAATGGGATCACTTATTGCTAGATCCTCTCTAACCAGCCAAATCCTTCAGGAGCTCTCAAGGAGCTCTTGCTGCCTGAATCCCTTCGATTAGGTAACTGACATCCCTTATTAACTGCTCAGTGTCAGGCCTTAGGTCCCCATTTTCCATGTTCCAGTGCCTTTTTATGCTTTTCCCTTGGCTGCTCTGTTCTCCATTTGTTACCTCCATGGCCTTAATCCCTGGAGAGGAGCAAGGTGGTGTGGAGAGGGAAGACCAAGAAGGTGGCATATATTCACTTCTGATGTTCTTCTCAGCCAGGTGCAGGGATGTAAAGCCTGGATTTGGCTTAGGCTTTTATCTAAGTGACCTGTAGGACTGTGATAGCAAGAGGTGCCATAAGAGCAGGTGATTCCGAGACTGTAGGCAAAGGCCTACGTGTCACCTATAAGTAAAGCTTTGTAATGGAAGGCCTTGTAAAATAATGGCCCGAGCCACGATTTTACAAGGCCTTCCTTTACAAAGCTTTACTTACAGGTGACACCTACAAGAGGCCGGCTTTCCTTACAAGAGTTATATTGACTCTCCCTGAAGTACATCATACTTACACACGTGTCCATTAATTTAGTTCTTTTGTTATATTAACCTGGCCACTGCAGATGTCAAACCTTTAACTTCCTAAATGTCCTTAGACTTCTCCCCTTCCCCCTCTTTGATATGTTCCCTGCCATCCTGTGATTTGTTGATTAAAAGACAGTTTAAGGCAAAAGGCCAGCGACTATTAGAAACCGTTTCACTCTTGAATGTCCTAAGAACCCCTCGGACCATCTTGCCCAGACCTGCTAATTCCATACCTTTTGCACAATCACTTTTATTTTGGACAGATCCTTTGGTTTAGTCCCCCACAAAATGGGGTTCTTGTGTGTGAATTTCACCAATTTCTTCCATTATCATAAATAATTAATTTAGCTTTGTTTTGATGTCCTTGTTCTCTCTGACTGCTTATTTTATACTCTGCTCTTCAGTTGCCCTCAAGGCAATATATCAAATACAAAGGGTTCAAGGAAATTCCCCCTTTCACCTGACACTTTTGCTTTGTTACAGTTTTGCAGTTACTGGAGGTCATAATAATTTCAATTTTCCTCATTTGGATGCAAGGTCAGCTTGTTGAAAAATRCTTACTGATAATCCCTTTGGGTAGACATTTTAGTCATGTCAGCTTCATTTTGCGTTTTGTCAAGTCTAACCCTTGTCAGACTTGTCTAACAAGTCAGACCCTTCTAAAGGGGGTCTCTGTATTTGGGCTGCCAATGTGATGTCCCTGTGTAACCCCCATGTCACTTGTGATGACTCACAAGCCTTCAGCTCAACTCCCTCAGCTGCCCCTCTCTATTCAAACTGGCTTGTAAGAAGTGTCTTGCTTCCCTGCAGCTTCCACCACAGCTGTGCTCAACTTCCAAAGGGCATTTTTTTTTTGAATGTGGATTCAAGTCCTTCTCTCTACTTATAAATTCAATTTTAACTCAACTGGTTCAGCTGGATTTTCGAAAGAAGTAAGGCATGTGCAATGGCACTGTTTCCTTTGCTGTCACATGGACCTCCCTGCTAAATCGGATGAGGCTGGCTGTAGGGAGAAAGGCTTGTAGATACCACCTYGTTCAAACCTCCTTGACAGGTAGGAGAGAGAGAGTGTTAGTGCCTCTGCTGCCTTCTGTTTGRGTCAGGGACAGATTGTGCCCACAGAGCTTGCAGAGCAACCAGCAGCTGGAGCACGTGTAAGGAGGGAAAGCAGGACTGTTGGAGTCCCAGAAGGGAGCTGGGGCTTGGGAGGAACGTGGGAGTTGAGAACACGGGAGCCACCTGGCAGTGTGGGGTAGGGCTGAGCTAAAAGGCGTCTGTGGGGAAACACAGGTATTGTGGGGCGATGAGGGGGTGAGCAGAAGTTAGGAGGAGGGGAAAGGGAGTAACTGAGGAGCAGCAGTGGGAATGCAAGGAAGCAAAGTGTGAGTTCTGAGGTTCTTTTATGCAAGATTTTACTTTTTTAATTTTTTCAGCACTGCAAATAACTGCAGGGCCCGATTGTTCCTATCTCCCACCCATTTACATGCCATCAGTGCATATTAAATTCAAAGGACAATTTTTTCCCTTGGGAATATCACCTCACCATTGTCACACACTGGCTCAGCACTGCATCCTATGGAAGTATGATTCAGGGTTGAATTTTGATAGCAAGCAACAACTCTGACGTCTGAGAAAGAAGAATTGAGCTGTCTACTGATGTTTGAGTGCAGTCTAATGTAATCTAATAAAAAGAGCAGCTAGAGCCTGAATTTGCATTTGAAATGCTTCAGCTGTGTTTGGAAATGTGTTTCAGTGGAAAAAGCTCATGAAGCTACTCTCCCACTTCCTTCTCTGTCTGGTGATTGTATTTCCTGTTTCTTCACAGTGGAAATCTTGAAACCCTGCCAGGAAGTAAGCCTTTTCCCCACGAGACTGGGTCTGTTKAGGCTTGGTTGGGTGGGGACAGGGGGAAGCATGCAGAGGATTGCTCTGAATTCTCAACGTGAAATTTGAGGGCTTAACTAGTTTTCAGCAGACACTTAGGGAGGCTTAATTCCAGTGAGAGGGCCAAGCCTGAAGACAAAGGATAGTGCTGGAAGGATGTTGGAAAGAGAAGCAGGCAGCATGCATCCTCTTGATGGAGCAGGCTTCTGTCCTGCAGTTGTTCTTAATCTTGTGTAAAAGTCACCCTCTTTGCACCCAATGCAAAAAGAAGTAAAGCCTGCTCAGGACACGAGACATGAGGAGAGTCCTTGGTAAAGAAATCCAGTTACATATGCTCCACACTGTTTAGGGGCACTTCTCCATAATCTGTGTTCAGATTACCTTCTGCCACATTGTTCTCCTCTGTTGTCAGGTGCATGTTCTTCCTTCTGCTGCCCTATCTCAGCTCCAGCTCTGCCCTGTGTACCCTCTTTGCTGCCTGGGTACTGTGCTCCCTGTGAGCACCTCATTCTGCTCTGCCTTAAGGAAATTCCAGCTAGCCAAACTAACCAAGCAAAGCTTCCTCCTTCTTTCTTCTGGTTGGAGACCTTGTTGTGGCTTTTCAATACCTAAAAGGGGCTTATAAGAAAGATGGAGAGAGGCCTTTTACCAGCACCTGTGGTGGTAGGATAAGGGGTAATGGGTTTAAACTGAAAAAAGCCAGATCTAGATTAGATATAAGGAGCAAATTCTTTACAATTTGTAAAGAAATCTTCTGCAGCTTAACCATAAGGGACAAAGTGAGGGCAGAATGCACTTTGCACTGGACTGCAGGTTACTGGGCTAAGACCCATGATAGCTGCAAACATGAGAGCAATGGTAGAATTACTAACAGGCAAAGAAAGGCATGAAAAAATGGGGAGATAGTTAAGTAAGCAAGTTAGAAAGAAGGAAAAAAAMCCCTGCAAATATCTTGAAAATTAAGCCTATCAGCTGAGAATCTGATGTGGGGAAGGAGGAGTGCAACTTCCTTTTCAGTTATTAGGTTCTCATTTTTCTTTTATGTCTCAAAAGTTTCCATAGTGCCAGGGCTGGTTTCCTGGGCTAAGAAACTGAAAATCTCTTTGAAGCCTTTCTGAGCTCCCAGGAATTCTCAGGTTATCGCCAGTGCTTCCAGTGTTCAGCACAGTCTTCTTTGATGGGCAGAGGGTGAATGAACAAATGGGAAAGGCTCAGTAACCTATTGGTGTCACCCTCTGGAAACAAGGACCTAAAAGGACCACCTTTTACTTGGCAAAACTAAGGACAGGGTCACACTGTGATTAAATGGCATCAGAAATCACCTATGCTGAGGTGAAGTTCAAAAATGCACCACCAGCTCCAGTGGTCAAAGGTAAGGAATTAATGGGTTATTTTGGGGAAAGGGAGCTGGACGGAGCGGGGCTGAAAAACAGGGAACAGAGACTTTTCCTTCTATGACTCTGATTCCTACCTGATCTGGACAAACTGGTGAGAAAAAGTAGCTAAATGAGCAGGAGACTGAAGGAGTTTTGAAGTAAGAGTCTCGAGGAATGTCTGCAAGGAGAAATGTGCATTGGAGTTGCAGCATGAATAAGGCTGACTGTTGGGAGCACAAACAGTATGTTTCAACTGTGCATTCATTAAGGAATGTATTTGGGCTCCCTCGGACCCCTACATGTTATGTAGTCTTGAATGAGTCCTTTCTGGACCATGCTAAGTACCAGCAGTAGAGACTATGGTTTATTACAATCAATCTGATTGTCACAAAGGTGGAGGGGCTCCCAAAGCAGCAAATGGCAGCAAATTAGCCCAAGCCCTGGCTGCTACTGCTCTTGCCTCTGAGTGAGACTGCAGATTGCTGCTTGTGGAGAGGGTAGGAGTAGAGAATCAACATGCCTACTTACAGCAGACAGTCAGTTGTACTCTGCAGCTTCATGAGAAGTGGTACTGGCTGCAGAAATATATAACCCCATTGTCCATGCTTGATTGAGAAATGGTCCTTGGGGAAGATAGACCCAAAACTTGAACACCCTAAAATACACAGAAGAAGAATTACTTAAGATCTGTAGGGAGTTCCAACTCCATTATTGATGTCTTCTACTCCTGAAAAACAGTTAACGAACTAAACAATCAATTTCTTTTCCTTTTAAAAATTACAGCGGTAAAATGGTTCTTTTACTAGACTTTGTGCAAATTTAAGGCATATTCCGACCAGTATGTATTCTGTAGTCATTRTGCCACAAGTAGGAACACACAGAGATGTTCTGTATGCGGCTCATTTCTTCCGTCCTGAYATAGAGGATCCTACACAACAGCAGGTTCCACGGAGGGTGAAAGTACATGTGCGTAAATCAATGAATTTWAAAAAATAATTAAATAAATAATTACTGCCGCTAAGGATATTAACTTGCCTATTTACAGCCTTACCTCAGTTTTACAATCCCAAACAGAGCAGGCATCAGCTCCAGGTTATTCCTTGCCTGCTCTGAGGCATGAGTCATGGAAATAGAGAATGTACATAGTCCTGGCTGACTTGAAAGCTCACTGTTTTCRATGCACCAAGATTAGTTGGTTCTGGATACTCTTTCTGGATACATTACAGTTAGCATTTCCATTGTGGTAAGGTGGGGGTGGTGGAAGTTCCCCATTGTGTTCCAAGTTATTATTCCAAATACATCAAGTCTATTGTGCTGGGATCGTGCTGAACATGTTACAGAGCACAGACCCACTGTGGAAAGCATTTTGCAGGGAGCTTAACCCATAGAGTGTGCACAAGATTACTGCACTTTGGTTGTGTTGCTGAGGTGCATGGCATGCAGTGCTCCCTGTGCCACCTGGGTATGATTGTAGGATGCTCAGGTTTGACCAGGCTTGACGGGTTGAACAGTCAACCTCTGGATGTGCTGCATATCAGAAAAATCATTTGGACTGGTTAGAGCTATTGTGCAAAGTAGGTGGCTGGACTCCAGATCATGAGCCAGTTCCTTGTTTTCACTACAGACAAAAGCTCTGGCTAGAAAAAAATGATTTGACCAGGGAAACCTGGATCTTGCCTGTCTACGCATGTTTTCTCCCCAGATAAGGAAAGATGCTGCCTTTTGTCCTGCTGTAGTGGTCTCTCTCAAGCCTTTGGGAAGTAGTTAGAAGGCTTTCACAAAGAGCAGGTTTCTGAAAGTCTTGCTTACTAGGCATGTCTAGCAGGCACACCTGGCTGCTGACAGACCTGGGAGTTTCATGCTGAACAACGAATGAATCTTATCATTAATATCAGTCTCTCCCAAAACTTCTTTACTCCTGTCCTGCAGCGAGTGCTGCTGTCTCTTTACCCTCCTATTTGCCCTGGCTTGTGTACCTGCCACAAGCTAGAACAGTTTCCTAAGAAGTATTTGCTTCTCCTTCCCTGTGACCCACTCTCCTGCCTGCTCCCAAACCTCCTCAGTACTGGCAATATCCTTCTAGATGAAAGATAGGTCCTGGCAAGTCTTAATCTGAGTGTGATACTTTACTCAGGCTGCTGGACACAGCCCTCTGTTCTCCCCAGGTATCCAGCTTAGCACGATGTAGTAGTATTACAGCAAATCTCTGAACCCCGGCTTGGAAAGCAGAGATGGAAGGGAAAAATATATTTTTTAATCTCCTATCATAGCTTTGCACATTTTTTGTCTCCTCTCCTCAGTTGGGAGGATGGGAGACAAAAAAAAAACCCTAAGAAGGAACTGAAGCAGGCAGAAAAAGTTTTCTGAGAAGAAATCTACACAAAATTTTCACATGAATGTCTCAAATATCATGGATTGAGCAATGTTGCATTTGGCACCTTTGGGCTCCATCTAGGAAGACATGCTTTCACTGCAGATTTTGGGGCCATGTGAAAGGCTTACTCCCAAACACCAACAATTAGCATTGTTAGCTCACTGACTGGGCTGGGAACACAGGGAACAGAGTCACCGCATCTGACTTCTTCCAGAAACCACAGACATCCCCTGCTCTGTTGCAGTCTGGCTTTCTCCCAAACCATGTAACTTCCATGTCAGAAATAAATTGCTTTGGGTTGTTTTTTTTTTGACAAGCTCTCCCTTGAGTAGAACATCCTTGGTATGTGGACTGTGGACTGATGGAACCATAGTTGACTGTGGTGTTTTGTTTGATGTGTTTCTTCACTTTTAGTACCTCCTGAGACGAAGAAGCCTGAGCACCATCCCCGGAAATGCCTGCTGTGGCTCCCGTGGCTGATCTCAGTGCTGCTCTTCTTGGTGTGCATTGCCCTTGTTGTCGTCCTCCTTGGTGAGTATGTGCAGAAGGTTACAGGAGAGAGGTCTGGGGGGAGTGCTGGGAGAAGAGCAGAGAAATCAGAGCCCAAAGGCACTATCTTCCAACCAGAGGGGGCTTTTACTAGCACCAATAGTTGGGCACAGAAAACCCAAATGTTGAACATTTGAAAGGTACGTTTAGGAGCAAAATCTTTCCTGACTACTTAAACACTGGGGATTTAAGGGCATGGTTGCAGCATGACACACACTTCTCTCTTGCAGGCCAGCCAAACCAGTGGCCAACTGGTATGTGGGAGCTAGGGCTAACCCAGCATTGTGCCAGGTGGTTCTTTCATACCCATCCTCTTTCTTAGAATGACAGAAAGAGTTAGGTGAGAAGGGGCTTCTGGAAGTCTCTAGTCTATTGCCCTACTTAAAGCATGGCCATTTGCAGAACTTCATGGTTGTCTGGGCTTTGTGTAAGGTCTCAGGTTTTCCTGCCGTGACTTTGTATATGCATGCATACATCCCCCAAATCTTCCACTGTTTACCCTGAGGCCTAGTCAGTGTGCCTAGATTGCACATTCCCAACTTGCGTGGCCTCTTTGGAACCGTGGAACAATTCTCTACCTTCATACCACACAAAAAGAACTTAATTACATTTAGCAGAGGGGGAAAAGTGGAGATGGAAGCACAAGTGTCTATACAGGAAGCCGAATCTGCATTTAGGCTCTCTAAGGTGCTTGGACACACTTCGTGTCCTAATGGAAAAAATGGCTTCTCACAATCCTGGCATCTCCAGGATTAACTGCACAGTGCAAATTCTCACACCTTTTTAGGGCTAATTGCAGAATAATTTATTAGAAGTTATTCTTGAACATGCAGTTTGTGGAGATTGTGAGGACTGTTTTGTCCTCATTTTCTGTTAAAGATCATTCATGGCATATTTGCTCAAATTGTCAATAACCATGATGGGTTCTGGAAGAGGTATATTATTAGGATAAATCACTGCCTTTCCTTTTGCTGTCGTTAGGGCCTGAGTCCCAGAAGTTTGTATTGCTTTCTTCCCAAATGCATAAGTTTTCACAGTGCTCAGTTAAATGGTTGGGGAGTTTTAGGCTGGGATGTTAGCATCTGATACCTTCAGACACACATGAAGGGTTTCATTTTTAGTGGCAAATTTACTTATCCAAGTTAATTGATGCTACATAGGATTTTGGTTTAGCAGAGCAATAGAGCATTTAAATGAAAACACCAGTACAAATTGCACGTAACGGGGAGTGGCAATTGCAATGCACAGATGGATGACAATACAAACATGGTTTTCATTGCTGGTCATACAAGCATGGAATCATAGAATCATTAATATTGGAAAAAACTGCTCAGGTCATGCAGTCAAACTGTTAACCAAACACTGCCATGCCCACCACTAAACCATGACTCCAAATGCCATATCTACAGATTTTTTGAACACTACCATGAATGGTGGCTCCACCACTTCTCTGGGCAGCCTGTTCCAATGCCTGACCACCTCTCAGTGAAGATTTTCCTAATATCCAAACTAAATCTTCCCTGGCACAACTTGAGGCCATTTCCTCTTGTCCTGTTGGGTGTTGCCTGAGAGAAGAGGCCAACCCTCATCTGGCTACAACCTCATTTTAGGGAGTTATAGAGAGTGATAAGGTCACCCCTGAGCCTCCTTGTCTCCAGGCTAAACACCCCGAGCTCCCGCTGCTCCTCATAGGACTTGTGTTTCCAGACCCTTCCGCAGCTCCATTGCCCTTCCCTGGACATGATCCAGCACCTCAATATCCTTCTCGTTGTGAGAAGCCCAAAACTGGACACAGTTCTGCAATATGCTCAACATCAAGACATTCAGTGTCCCCAAAGACCAAGACAAAATATGTGAGCTAAAGCCAGCTCAGGCCCATTGCTTTCTTCAAGCAAGTTTTTGTTAGTCTTAAAGTTTCTTACACCATTTTGGACTAAGGTATACACTTGGCCCAAGCTGGTTTGGCTAACTGAGAAAGACATTGCCCCCTTTTTGATCCCTACAGGGATGAACAGTTCCACAGCTGCTCAATTCCCTCAGCAGAACTAAACCAAAAGCCATCTCTCTTCTCATCCCCCTTGCGTAGCAATACGGTCACCTTTATTGGCAATGGGGGTGGTCAGTCACACATCGCCCTTCCCCAGCTCCTCTGAGCCTTCTTCCACTACAGGAATTCACTAAGCAGGCACTGAGGCCACTAGGATTCTTCTGCTCATGAGTAAAGATATTTTTAAATGAAATAATTGATAAAAATAGACATCTGTATTGCTAAGCACACCCTGATCAGCTTCTACTCAATACTGGATGTTTGAGTTACTAAGAAGTCCTTGGGGTTGTGGATGTGGCCTGTCACCAACACTGCATTATTCCCCACAACCTGGGAGCTAATAAATCCTAGGAGTTCACGCTCCACCCCAGTTTCAGCAGCTCCAGCTGTATGTGATTACCTTCACCTGGACTGTCTGTAGCTGACGGAACAGGCCCAGCTGATGGGTCACTCCTCCAAATTACTGTTGATGTCCAGCTTAGGAAGTGACAACTTGTGACACTGAAGGGCTGCTTTCTAGACTGGCAGCTTGGCTGTAGCTATGTTCCTGGTGGGTGGGTGAGATCAATCCTGCCCTGTGTGGCCGTGTCCTCAGTGGGACGTGCTTCCAGTGGTCCTTCTGCTGTCTCACTTGGAAGACAGTCTCTTCCTGGCTGGGCAGGCAGCCGTGCCACTTGTTGAGGCCTGGAGAGGTGACAGCTGGGACAATGCTTGTTGGGAAATGGTGGAAAGAGAGTGAAGGCCAGAGGTGCTGTGTGAGGAGCTGGGAGGAAGGAGTAATCCTGCTGCCTTTCCTCTCCCGTAGCAGCGGTTCCCTTCTGCCACAGCAGTGACCAGCCCACAGCCCTGCAGCAGCAATTCTCGGAGTGGAAGTGCGACTCAGCAGTGCCACAAGGCACAGGTCAGTACTTGCAATGTCCCTGCTTTCTTGGGACCAAAGGCCTAAAGGACGCTGTACAAGGAGAAGTCAAACCACATCACCAAAAGAATGTTGTCAAGGCTTGAGATCACCTTAGAAGGATTGCCACAGCTTTGGGTACACAAAGAAATATCTGTACTATCCTTGTGTTTTCAAGCACTTTCTGTCAGGAAAAGTCACTCAGGAGAACATGAGCACTGTCCCTGGAAACCTTGCATCTTTGCAATCACCATCTCTTGTTACTAACCTTCATCTCTCTGTCCTCTCCCTGCACAGAGCGAGGCTGGACATGCTGCCCAAAGGCCTGGAAAAGGTTACAAAAAAGCTGCTATTTCCTGTCCCTTGATAAGATGAACTGGGCTGAGAGTGAGCAGAACTGCACTGGAATGGGCTCCCACCTGGTGGTGATCAACAGCAAGGAAGAGCAGGTACATTGCTGAGAGAGGGACCCAGCAGCCAGAGACACAGTGCTGGGCCCTGGAGGGGACTCAGAGCCCCTCCTTGTCCTGCAGGGCAGGGGGAATGTCCTGTGTGCACCCCTGCAGCACCAGCTCCCCTCTGCCACCAGCCCCAGCCCACAGGGACTCCTGATGCCTCCCTGTGCTCAGTCCTGCACCTCATGGACATTGAACTCTCTCTGATTGCCAGGTTTTCCTCTCTGAGCAGATAAAACGAGAACCAAAAAGACAGAATTTCTACATCGGGCTGTTTGCAGAGCAGGTGGGCCAGTGGCAGTGGGTGGACAGGACTCCATATAATGTGACAGCAGCGTGAGTATCTCTGGATAAAGAGTGTTTGGTGTGACTCCTGGTGGGGAAAGAAAGTAGGGGAGATGTGAGGGTGTCTGCTGGTGCATGAGACGGTGGTTCTCACCACCCTTCCTTGTAAGAGATCAAAGGTACAGCAGGAGAGGGCTGCGTAGAACACCAGGTTCACATGGCCCCACCTGTGCTGGTTATTGGTTATGAATTGACTACCTGTGACCTGAAAATCAATGCTGTAGGCATAGAAAAATCTTCGCCTTGCTGGCAGCAAGACCCTGATGAGCAGCCTAGCCTGACCTCCATTCACTGCAGTTATATGCACAGAAAGGGCCTGTGCTGAAACGCTGGGAAGGAGATGGGGCACAGGGAGAGAGCACCGGGACTGTCCTTGCTGTGTCTTCGTCTGGAGAACAAACTTGCCTTGGAGATCAACACAGGCCTCTGCTGGGTGAGAAGTGCAGGGGATGAGTCCTGGTGGTTGTTTTCCCCCCAGCAGGACAGAGCAGATCCCTGCTGTGTAGAAAGGCTGTAGGAAGGGAGGAAGGTTTCCAGGTGACACTGGTGCCAGTGGGATATCAGACTGGGAGGAAGGGTACTGCTGCTGTCCATGAATCCGCATCAGGAATGTTTGTCTCTCCCCTTCAAGTCTTGCATCCTGCTGTGGCCTTTTCCAGAAGTGTTTTACAGTGTACCCTGGGGAATAACATGCCTGTCCCTGTCTCAGGTTCTGGCGAAGAGGAGAACCAAGTAATGCCACTGATGAGAATTCCACTGTAATGCATGTGCCTGAATCACTTCTCAACAACTGGAATGATGTCAGATCAGATTTGGCACATCATCGAATTTGTGAAGCTGCAGCAGTAACTGTGTGATGGAAAGACCCCTGTCCTGAGTAAAACTGGGGAGCTGAGCAGTGAGCTGAGAACAGCACCAGGCTGTGCTGGGAGGGGTGGGGAGCCCTGACACATCTTCACTGTGCTGGGTGTGACAATGTGTATGGAAGTGAAATGACCCTTTGTCCAGCATCCCCAGTGCATGTGGTGGCTCGGGGAACACTGGAAGGCTCAGGGTCATCAAAGCAGGCCCTGTGTTCTTGTGCCCTCTTCGCTCTGAGTGGGTCCAGCAGCCACCGGCTGAAAAGAGACGGACTTCTCCAGGAAGAAGACACAGGAATGGAAGACAGATCTCCAGATTTCCTTTGTCTCCTTGAACAGAGGTTTTTGCATTTTGTGGCGTCACACACAGAATGTCCTCTAGTGTTACTGGTTTTGCTGAACAGATTCTGAATTCTTCTACAAGAGAAAATACAATATCAGACCAATGAAAAAAGGCTCTGTGCTCTGTGTGTATATTTACCTTTCTTTTTCCATCTCTAAGCTGCACGGGTATATCCTAGAATCATGCAAGGGTGTCATTTGGAAGGGACTTTTATAGATACTCTACTTTCAAACCCCCTAGCTCTTGAGCAGGGACACCTTCCACTCGACCAGGTTGCTCAAAGCCCCATCCAGCCTGGTCTTGAACACTTCCAGGGATGGGACATCCACAGCTCCTCCAGACAACCTGTGCCAGTGCCTCACCACCCTCCCAGTAAAGTATTTCTTCCTACTATCTACTCTACACCTGCCCTCTGTCAGTTTAAAGCCATTAACCACTGACCTATCGCTACGTTTCTTTGTTAGGAGTCCCTCTTCAGCCTTCTTGTAAGCCTCCTGGAAGGCTGCTATGTGGCCACCTTGGAGTCTCTTCTTTCCCAGGCTGAACAACCCCAATTCTCTTAGCTTGTCTTTGTAGGAGAGGTGCTCCAGCCCTCTGTCTCCATCCCCCCTGCTTTCATCTTTGTGGCCCTCCCTCTGGACTTGCTCCCATGGGAGAAGCAGTCCACACTGGGCCTTCAGAGCCACCTGGAAGAAGAAGTCCTCTTCCCAACTCAGAGCTGATCCCAGGCTCATGTGAGGCAAGCAGTATTCCTGGAAAGCCAAATCCTCAGTGGTGCCTGTAAGGGCATGCCTGCCCAGGTCAGATCATGCTGCAAAAGAGGCTGGGAGAGGCAGGGCTCCTGCTGCCTATGATGTCCCTTCCAGAAGTTCCTTGCCTATTGAATTGCCTTCATGTCCTGCTGCAGACCATTGGACACCATGGATCTTGCTTTTGCTCCACCCCCTTCCCACTTCCTCCCTCCTGTGTCCTCACTTCTCTTTCCTCAGGAAACATCATGTGCGTAAGCCTCCCTGACCAAAGAGTGCCAGCTCCCCACAGGGAATGGAACTGGATGTGCAACTCCTGTCTGTGCAACTCTGTCCTACCTATGAAAGTGAATCCTCTCTCTGTGTCCCAGAGAGAGAGAGGGAAATTCATACTGGCGACAAGGTGCCCAGGAGATTTGGCTTCCTAATCCAGTGGGAACAGTTCTATGAAACTGCAGTGCGTGGTGGCTGCAGCTCCACATGCACAGCTCCAGGCAGTAGTGAGACTGAGCATGTATGGACAATATGTACATATCTAGGGACATATGCAATAAACAGGATGTATACACATAAAAAAACACACGAGTCAGCACAGGTAGGAACCACTGACACCAACTCACACAGCTGCCTGGTCCTGTTCCCCTCCCTGGCTGCCAGCAGGATGAAATCCTGCTAGCAGTAAAAATGCCTGTTTTCACATAGACAGTATGGCTCTGCAAGTGAAGGCGTCTACATCTGCAGCCTAGAAACCACACTCTGCAGTGCCACAGCTCCTCCCAAGCCCAGCCTGGGCTCATGGGCTCGGGTCTGCCCGGATGGGACCTCCTTGTCCAGGGTCTTTAACACCATTCCCCAGACAGAGAAGTGGGTGGGAAGGAAGTGGCCATCGATCTCAGGATGCTCTGCGACTTGGCCGCCTCTGTCTGTCAGGAGCTCCCTAGCAGCCGGGTGCCGTGGGTGGCCTTGCTCATGGCACTGAGGGGTGCAGCAGGCACAGAGCCACAACTGCAGTGTGACAACGTGACCTTGTGCTTTCTCCTCGGCCTGTGGGTTCAGGGGCTGTCACAAGAGCTGTGGATACACACGAACCCTACACCTCTGGGGGACGTTTGTGTGACCAGGGGAACCCCTGCTTCCAGAAAAGGGGATGTGTTCTTGCAGCTGCACGTCCTGGGGTGGTGGTGGGAGACTGGAGGTTGCACAAGTCGTGTGAATGTGTCTCTAAGTGTGGTGAGAGCTTTTGAACATTAGTTATGTAAAGGTGTTTAGAAACGTAGGGTCCGACCCTGCCTGCAGCCTGTTGTGCACAAAAGAACAGAATGAGAGGATATCTTCTACATGGAGCTTAGGCTTGTTACCAGGTCTGTGCCCTGATCTTTTGACACTTCAGCTGAAATGCCTGAGCTATTGCTATGAGCTCTTCCATTCTTGTGCCACTGCACCTGTGCGTGCCTCTCCACAGGGAGAAACCAGCTGATGGAACACAAGCAAAGGCTGTGTACCCATCTCAGTCCATTCAGATTTTCACCTAAGTCACCTTGAGAAGTGCTACAATCACCACATATGAATGCAGCTTTTGTAGTCATGACCAAGGAAACTTCATGATCTGTCATGCACAGGGTCACTGGCCAGTGCCAGAGACCCTTTCTGACCTCCAGCCCCACAATGACAGGTCATTGTGAACCACTCTGCCCAAAGCTCCATCCCATCTTCCAGAGGAATTAGTTAAAAATGGTGTTGGCAAGTTCTTTGTTGTGCTCTGGGTTGCTGGGCTCAGGCTGCACATGGTCACTGCCCACACTGAGTCACAGATATGCTTTCCTGTCAGTTTTGACTCCCTCTTGCAGGCTGTGGTCGGTGGGTTTAGCCCTTGCCTAGCACATGCCAAATATACCTGCCAGTGGATGTATTTTCACAGACACAGTCACTCAGCAGGAAAGAGCAAGCACCAGAGAGGGAAGGCCATGTGTGTCCTATGAAACTGCCTGAGTCTGTGCAAAGGAGACTGTCTGAGCTGCAATGATGCTACCTTTCATCTGTTTTCCTTCGCCTCTGTGAGCTTCTGTGTTGCAACGAGCATCTTGTGAAATGTCCTGGCAGGGAAATGATGAAAATTCCTCAATGTCCATATGCTGTGGGGAACACCCAGGAGATGGGTTTTTCTGCACACCAGATTAGAGCCCCTGAAGGCTCCTGACCTCCTCCCTCCTCTCACACAGCTCACCAGCAGTGTGGGAGCTGTCCTGTGCAGGAGGAAGGCTCTGGTTGTGGCTGCACTGGTAACGTGGACTCTTGGAGAGGAGTGATCCAGTGGTAGAGATAATGAATCGCCAAGGGAGAGCCAGTCCTGGAGCTGCAGGTAACCACCAAGCCTTCCTTTCTGTCCTCCTGTAGGAGAAGGAGGAGTTCAGGGAAATGCAGGGCTGGGATGGATAATGGGTGTGGTACAGTGGCCAGGCTCATGCCAGGAGATGGGGCTTAGGACAAGACCAGAGCAACAGATGAGGGAACTGGGCAGTGCCCGCGCTGGGAGAATGACCTCTTTCCTAGAGCCAGGGGGAATGGAAGTCCCGGCAGACCATGGTCTGCTATTCTCTTCCCTGGTTTTCCTGTAAACAATGGGACTGAAGGGTGCTGTCCTTCTCTGATTCCCCTGGTCAAACTCTCTGCATTAAGCCGAGCACAAGTCCCTGCTCCCATCTCTGGTGTCTCTAAGGAGAACCCAGCCAGGGCTCTCTCAAGAGCTCCCAAGTGCCTTTTCCCCCTGTGGAAAGAATCCCTTCTGTGTGTCTGGCTGTGCACACACTGAGCTGGGCAGTCACTCCTTTGGGTGACTGTGTGCCATTGCATGAAGGGGCCCATGGTACAGAGCCAAAATACAGGCAGTGACAGAAAGAAGCTGTCAAGAGAAATGAAAAGGAGGCAGGTCCAGAAAGAGCATCCAGTGAAAGATAGGGGTAATGGAGGGCAAAAGGGAAGATGTGTTGAGGAGCAAGGAGATCTGACAGGACAAATTGGGCAGAATATAGGCAGGTCTGGTGACAAACAGGGAAATGAGAAAGCAGCTTCAGGGCAGCCCCTGTGTCACTCTCCTCTGTGGGTCTGACCCATTGCTAGTGACAGGCAGCAGGACCTGCTTCCAGCACCTGTGGGGCTCCCCAGTCCTTGGAACAAGGGCAGCAGTGGGGAGTTGGGGTATGGAGCCATCTGGGTTATCCTGCACCCAACTCTGAATCAGGGCATTCCCACTCTTGCTTTGTGTTTTTCAGCCCCAGCAGAAGAGAGAAGCTGCTCCTGGCTGAACCTCTGGGTCTTCCTTAGTTTTACCCTTGCCATCAAAGCTGCCTTTGTGACCGTCTGCCTTGGTGGGTTCCAGGGTCTCTTAATTCCCTGGGGTTGACAGACTCAATGTGACTGCCTTTTGTGAGATGGAAAACCCATTTCCTAGCACCTCTGCCAGCAGGCAAATGCCCTTCTCCAAAACAGCCCTCTCCACCCATATTAGCTTGTCCCATGACTTCTTTGACCCTTTCCTGACCCCATCTTCAAAAGATGTCTAATCTCACTTTGTCAGCTGGGAAAATGAATCTCTCAGCTAGCAGAGGTGAGAGGAACGCACCTGAGGGAAAGAGTGACTGGTCGTGGGAGAAATGGCCTTTCTCACCTGTTTTCTCAATCCAGATTTCAGATCTTATTAACATAATGGAGTCTCTGTTGGGGCTCTAAAACAGAAGGTGGAGGATAGCACAGGTTGCTCATACACGAGGAGGAAAGGATGACAATAACACTTCCCTTCCTCTCTTCTCAGTGGCTTTGCTTCATGGAAGCTATGGACAGTACAAGACTCTCCTCCAGAACTCTACAGAATGGCACTGCATCCCCAGCAGTTCTACAGACAAAAGTGAGTGATGCTGAGAGCCTCATAAGCAACACAAAGAACTTCACCAAAATTTAGTCTGGTTTCCCTGAACCTGAATGTCGTTGTCAGTCAGTAGTGCATTGTTTTAAGGAACGAATCTGGGGAATTGGGTGAAGAAGATGCTGTATTGCACATTTTTTACTTAGGATGCTATGAAAACAAGTTCCAGGCCAGTGGAAGAGGGTGGGTTTTTCCATACCTGCATTTGACCAACCTTTCTACTCTTCCTCTCACACAACCACTCAACTGCCAGTCTGGTCTACTGATCTAGATGAAAGTGCTTCATCCTTTTATACAGGCTGGTTCAATCCAGCTCCACTCCCTGTGCTGGCTCACTGCCTGTTCACACAAGCACCATGGCCAGCGTGAGGGACAGACATGGGAGGATGTTGTTAAGTAGTTCAGAGTAGGTGGAGAGCTGGGCTGCAATCACACACAAAGTGATGGTAATGTGGAGTGCTAGAATGCCTGTAGTGCAAGTTCCCAAACTCGGGTCAGACATCTGTTCGCATGCAGCCTCGTGTTTTGCAAGAATGGATCTTGCAAATCCATGGCTTTCAAATCCATCATGTGACTTTCTGGCCATAAGGTGGATCTCTTAGGTAACTCGGCTGTGTAAGGAACTGCCTGCGCTGGCCGCAAGGCTGTCAGAGCAGTTTGCTCTACGTCTCTCAGTCTGCATGAGTTGAGAGTTTGGACAACACTTCCCTGATGCAAGGGTTTCCAGAGGAATGCAAGCCAACCACTTCCCATCTTGCTTCCTCAGGAAGAATAAGGCAGAAACCATGTCTCTCACCAAAGAGAGGTTCCATGGACATGGAAGGACAGATAGAGAAAGGGAAAGGCCCTTCAGGCAGGGGCCTTGTGACAGGAGCCTGCCAGGCTGTTGACAGCTTTACTTGTGGTGCGCGGAAGAGAGCCTTAACCTCTGTGCAGACTACAGGTGTCATTCAGACCCCACCTCTAACACCTGGAACCCTACATTGAACTCACAGAGATAAAGGACAGCACATCTTGTGCAAAAGCAGGACTTTTTCCCCCCACAGTGGAAGGCTGGAAGTGCTGTCCAAAGGGTTGGAGATTCTTTCAAGCCAGCTGCTATTACCTGTCCCTTGATACGATGTCATGGGCTACGAGTGAGCAGAACTGCACTGGGATGGGCTCCCACCTGGTGGTGATCAACAGCAAGGAGGAGCAGGTACGTGCACATTGCTGAGAGAGGGACCCAGCAGCCAGAGACACAGTGCTGGACCCTGGAGGGGACTCAGAGCCCCTCCTTGTCCTGCAGGGCAGGGGGAATGTCCTGTGCGCACCCCTGCAGCACCAGCTCCCCTCTGCCACCAGCCTCAGCCCACAGGGACTCCTAATGACTCTCTCCACTCAGTCCTGCACCTCATGGACATTGTGCTTTTTTCCAGGAGTTCCTCTTCAACTTGGCGAAAGAAAAAGTTACTAATGCCTATGAAACAAAATACTACATAGGCTTAGCTGCTAACAAAAATGGGCAGTGGCAGTGGGTGGATCAGACTTCATATGAAAAGACAGCCACGTGAGTATCCTGGTGGAGTGAGGAAGGTCTGGCAATTCATGCTCTCAGTCCAAGTGACCAATACACTGTGTAAGGCAGGTATTTGTCAGAGGGGGATTTCTGTCTTCAACTGCTCTGCAAGTCAGAAAACTTAACTAGTTTT
This sequence comes from Amblyornis subalaris, assembly GCA_018881555.1. Taxonomy (NCBI): domain Eukaryota; kingdom Metazoa; phylum Chordata; class Aves; order Passeriformes; family Ptilonorhynchidae; genus Amblyornis; species Amblyornis subalaris. The sequence goes on from JACAXG010000022.1 coordinate 8,611,795, forward strand.
CTAGTCAAAACTATGGCTCCTGATTTCTGTCACAGTAACTTTCCTTTTCTCTTCCACAACTGTTTGAGGGGACTTCACATCCACTGTCATGCATGCTAGTGCATTTCCAAGAGAGGAACTTTCTTTTACAGGTTCTGGAAGCCTGGGGAGCCCAATTTACTCTTTGCAGAAAAATGTGCTGCAATTCATGTCAAGGGAAACACAGACGCCAACACTTACAGTAACTGGAATAACATCCTTTGCCTCACAAGTTGCTATCGAATTTGTGAACTGGCAGTCAAACTTCTCTGAGGAAGGACATAAAATCCGAGTTCTGAAGGACCTCAGTTCCCAGCCTGTGCGCCTGAATCTCTTTCCAAACTGGAGATCAGTCCTGGATTAAATAGCTCAGGCTGATGTCAAGGACCTACTGTGCCCCTTCTCACTCTCCTCCTTCAGAGATATGGGTCCTAATTCTCCATCACTTTCCTTGACTCCTGGTCCAGTCAATAACTCAATGATGTGGAAAAGGCCATCACTGTTTCATGAAAGGATACTGGTCCTTCAAATCACTGGAGTAAAATTTGAAAGAAGAGCTTTCAGTGGAGTGTCCTTGTCCCTCTGAAAGGAAAAATTATTCATGGCTTATCTTTGATGTTTCCTTCTCCTTCAGCATATTCTGTATTGATAAGTTAATAAAAACCCAAACATTTTAATAAATGTTAATTCTGCTCTTTGCATGAGGATGTCTTCTGAGTGACGTCCCACATTCTCACAACCCAGCCTCCCTGCACAGAGGTTTTAACTTTTCAGTGTGTTTGGCACCTGTAGATGAGAATATTACAGTGAGCGTGCTAGACTGGCCATGAGCAGGAACAACGTAATGTTCATCTGCAGAGCATGTGAGGAAGGCCCTGAACACTCTGGAGAATCACATGTGAAGGCAGCAACAGAGCAGGCTTTGTAGTATTCAATGCCACTGTTTGCCCAGGATGTAGCAGAAAGGAGAAGGATTTTGGAGATTCTGCTGAGACGTGTGGCAGGATGAGGCATGGCAATGAAGGGCAGAGAAAGCAATTGAATATTACAAGAAGGCTAAAAGCCAGAGTCTCCCAAGGAGAAATTTCTAATGTGACAAAAGAGTGGAAAACCCCTATCAGAGGCATCACTGCAAATCAGATACACAGAAGTCTTGAGCAAGTTCTCTGCTTCCCTAAAATTTCCCAAACCTCTGTCTGTATGTTTCTCCTTTTCATCAATGATATCCATACTCTTTGAAGAGCTAAGAGTTACCAGTTTAGGACTAAAAATACATCCTGAAAAATCAGTTCTGTGTGCTTTTTTTTTCATTAAAAATCTGAGTACAAATTTTTGTCATTTCTACCTGAAGCAATGTATTTGCCAGCTTTCTGGTTTAGCCATTGGACTCAAAGCTTGGCTGTTGCAAAGTGTTGGCCTCCTAGTTTCTAAAGTTGTTGGATACTTTCACAATGGAGAAAATTTTTTGTCTTGTCCAACATGACAGCAAACAAAAATATTGCACTGGACTTCTCTTTTCGATTTCCCCCAACTCATTTCAGGAAATTACAGCAACAGGGATTTGAGGAAGAAAAAGGGGCAGATAAGACACACAGAGAGTGACCAATGTTTTACAAGAGGTTTTAGGGGCAGCTGCAGTTCTGGATCCTGGAAAGTTGTACGGGGCAGAGCAAAACTCACACCAGCAGATTGGTTTGCAAGAAAATGTAACTTGATAGAGACAGTCTTCATGCCCCAAATTTGGAAATCAAAGTTTTGCTTGAGATGTCATGACAAAAGTGGGATCTTGGGAGATGATGCTGGGTTTGTCTGCAGAATCACTGAAGGGAGGTTCCTGACCCCCTCTTCAATATGGATTTGGCTGAAGGAGGAACCTATCTCCAACGTATGAGAATCAGTCTTTACCTCTCAAGTCTGTCTTGATTCAGGAGGCAGCAGATGTTATAGCAAGAGGCAGAGGTGAAGATAGACAGTCAGGTACAGCACTTTCAGAAAGCTTCAGAAGGACAATCCTGCATATTGAACCAAGAGGTTGGGTGGCGAGGACAAAAAGCTTATCAGATTAGCATTCTTCATGATGACACCTGCAGACCTTGTTTTCAGGTGGACATCCTGGCCACATCCCAGCTGCCTCTCAGAACAAGACCTGGATGCTCACCACTCCTTGGCACATTAACTTTTCCTTTGGAAAGGAACTTGGGTCTGAGGAAAGGATCCACAGTGATATTCACTTCTGAGAATACACACACCATAGAGTGTAGGTACTCTGACTGCAGTAAAAAAATTCTGTTGTGGTTCCAACTTGAGCTAGCTTCTGGCTTTCCTCCAGAAAGCTCATGATGCCCAGTCTCTGAGATGCTGTCTTCAGCTGGAAAAACATCATTGGAGCCATGTTGGAAGGACATCCAGTGTTGATTCTTATTGTCAGACTTATTAATTACATCTGTACGCTGCACATTCTGCTCTCTTTATGTTTAACTCTCACGCCTGAGTCTTTCTTTATAGGATACACCTGACTTTCTCTAATAAATGATGATCGTTGCCAAGCCAAGTGATGAAATGAAGTGAAAGGTATGTGTTTTTCATGATAGCCTATATCTTTTTATAAGGACTTTTCTATAAAATTTGCCTCCAAGGGTGTCTGTTCTTTTTTTAGACAAAGCAGAGAATTATCCCCCTACTCTTTCTCTTTTTCTGTTTTATCCCACCTCAGATTCTTTCATGTTCCCTTACAACATCTATTTCTCCACTTCTTTATTTTCTTTGCACTCCTGCTGTCTCTCATACTGTTTCCTCCTCTAATCCAGCTTTTCCCTTTTAAATTTTGTTTCCTTTTAGCTTTTCTTGCTCAACCACAGAGGAAGAGCATACAATGTTGTTTGGGGGAAATGAAAGAGAGAAATGGCATTTAAGGGAGCTCTGACCCTAGACACACATCTGCTCTGTCTTTTAAAATTTGTTGTTTCTGAAACCGTTTCCTAAGCAGTCTTGTGTAAGGTATTAGTAACCCAGGTACTGTTGGCCTTGCAAGGTTCTTGTTATCCTAGAGATCCCCAAACCCTGCTTCAGTTGTCCAGTTCATGCTGGTTATCCATTGTTTATCTCATGTTGCCTAAGACAAATCCTGTGACTTTAGCCTTTATGTCTCTACCTGGTTACAAGGAAATACAAACACTTTTTTATTTTATATGCAATCAGTCTACATACCTGAGCAAGCTTTTCCTTAAGCACATTCTGCTGCTTAATTATAAATCATTTATCTTGACAGGCTTTTGGGCAATCTGCTGGTTTTCTGGAAATGCAGTAGCTGATTATGAGGTCCAGCCCTCAGCACCGTCTCCTGCTCACAGGTGTCACTGTCTTGGTGTCATTGTGATCTACATTCAAGTGATCAGGAGGAGATGCAGAGAGCCTCTGACTCTGTCACTGCAGTCCCTTGTGGTGTGTCAATGGCTTTACAGCAAGGTAAGAACTCTGTAACATTCACTAGAAAAAGAAAACACAGCCGTAAGACCAGCAATTGCTTGGCTCAGGATCTCGGAATGCACCATAAAAATTGGCTCGTGCTATAGTTCATGTTTTAACATAGGGGAAATTCAGTGTAGAGTTTAAGAAAAGGACATTGAATTATTCTTTAGATTGGAGATCAAAACAGACCACTGTAAACACACTCCAGTGCTGCTTTCCTGCCATGACATTCAATCCTATGAGGTGAGGCACCTGCTGTCTCAGATCATCAGGCAGAGTGAGTTGCCACAATTTTACATTCATGAGATGATTGCAAATTTACTCCAGCTGAGGATCAAGGAGGTAAGTTCCCTGCCTGAACACTCTTTTACTTCTGACATGAGCTAAAGCAGCTGTTTCTCACTACACAGTTGCCAACTCTGAAAGCAGAGCATGAAGGCAACCCCTTTCATAACGTTAAACACACACCAAGGCTCTTCCTAAGCTGCCCATCAAGGTTTTCCTTTAAATGATCATTCACATTTCTCATTGCTGTAGCCATAATATCACCTGAGTTCTTCCATTTATTTGCAGCTTTATTATCTCCTAACATGTCTCTATTTTTAAGTGACATTTTCCCCCCTGTTCCTGCTCTTCTCCTAATGAATTTAATTAACAAACTTCGCATACTTGAAATCAGAGTAAGTCTGGAACAGACTTTTGGAAACAAGGAAACAGACGAAGCAAAAAATGGGAGGGGGTTGCTTTGTTTCATTGGTAATAAGATAGCCAGTGTTTCCCCTTCTGCGGTTCAAGTTACTTCTGTTGGGAAAGGAAGTGAGACCCATACAGAAAAAGGCAGACTTGGGAGGGAGCCAAGAACAAACTCTTCCATCACATGTACAACACAGAGCTGCTTCTCAGATTCATTATAACACCACACCATTCAGACACCATTTAAAAGTATTGCAGAGCACTGACTTATGACAGACAATCACATTTTCATGAGTCAAAACCTGCTTAGGAGATATATTGCTTCATGGGATCATCTGACCGGCTGAGGAAAGAAACAGCCAGCTGCTGGGAAGGGTTCTCCTGGACTGGATATCTCCAGGCCTTAAAGAAAGGAGTCAAATTCCTCCTGACCAGAGGAGAACAGGTTTCTGTCTGCAGATTCATTTTCGAGTCATCATCATCTGTGAGCTCAGGCATATTTTGGTGTTCAGAAAATATCTCAGTGAAGACTTTCCATCCAAAGGCCTCTTGCAACTATGAATCATAAGCGACACAGTACAAAATACGTGTATGGAAGTTCAGAATTTTTCTACCTGCATTCATAACAAAATCTAAATTCAACTACTGATGTTTTTACAGTGCATTTTTCTTTATTTTTTGTAAGTGTAGCTACTCCAAAAATTCTAAATGCCTACTGAAGAACCAGAGTAGCCCTTTAACACTATCAGATTATTCAACAAGCTCATCTTTCTAATACTCACACAAAACCTAAAATCAAGTACTTATATAAGTGCTCTCCATCCCAAAGGGCATGGCTGTGCTCACAGGTTTGATCCTTACTTTTTTTCCCCAGTTGTTACAATTGTTCAAAACAAGATTGATAAAAATTCCAACCCACCTCTGTATGCTCATAAGTATGCATATTTAAAATATCTCTGCATACTCACAGTACATAAGACTCTCTTCTCTCAGCACAAAATGCAGGGTCCCGACTTAGTGACTGCACAGTTGATGTTTGGATTGTCAGTTAACCCTGGTCGCTACTGAATGAAGTATTCCATCACAAAACCGAAAGACTGGCTTAAATTTATTATTAGGAAAAAAAAAGAGAAAGAGAAAGAAAAATGACAATTTTCAGTGATCAGAAGTCCTCTTTGGTACTGCCCAAAAGCTGTGCTTTACTATTATGTCCCAAACTGGTACATTCCACAGACCAATGATCCTTGCACTGTGCTGTGATCACAAATGACTTGAAACAAGCACATTTTCTGAAGACTGCTTCAAAAACTTTTCCCTGCAGCCCTGGTTCTCCTGCTGAAGTGTGCCACTCAGAGACAGATCAGGTCTGACTCATGTTGGTTCGTGGAATCCTGTGAGCTGGCACACATACACAGCGTTGGAGACTAATAGCCAAAGAGAGAGATAATCTGGGGTAGGGATCGAGAGGTTGCAGAAAGTGAGGAAAAGGAAAGAAGCTTCCCTGGATTAAAATGATCGGTTTGTAAATCTGTTGCAAGCTTAATTTGCCTGCAGATCCATGGTCTGACTTCCCCACTTGATTTCAGGCTCTTCACAATGGGCCTGCCTGGACGCAACCCTGACCTGAGGACTGATTTCCGTGCCTGACCTCAAACCTGCCTCATCCCTGAAGGCTTGTCTAGCACTCTGGACCCTGGATGATGTGCTAGGCGTGCCCTGCCTGCCTCACGCAGGTGTTGTGGCTGGTCCCCAGCTGTCCTGCTTGGCTGTGCTACTGCAGCTGGCTCCTGGCCACCCGACCCTCGGGGAGCAGCCACCTGCACTGTGCCCTGACAGTGTCTGTTGTACCACAAAGCAAAACATGAACTGGGATTTATTTTATTTTGTTGTTTTTTGTGAAGGCAGATTCTTGTCAGTTTGTTTCAGTAAATCAGCTCTTTACTATTGGATATTATTCCACAGTTCACTTCAGCTTTGGTTAGAACTTGCTGCTGCTGGCCACTGTTTCTTCTTCACTAAAACTGTCATCACTTTGGTTTCAATTTTGCTGTTTTTCATACTGTTTGTAATCATTCTCTTTTTTTCAGAAAAGACAAACTTAAGACAAACTTAACTTATCACTCCTTAATATCTTCTACAAGTTCCTCAGTATTGCTGACAACCATAACCAGCTTTAAAAGTCATGTTTCAATAGTGTTTCATAGGATTTTACCATCTTCGGTTCTTTTTCCTTCAGTGACAATTCAACAGGCTGACCTGCTTCCTTGTGACTCAAAAGTAGTACAGGGAGGATACAGAGCCATTCACATCTCTGAAATGGTGCCACATTCCGTTTATTTCAGCAGGTGTGACAGAAGCTGGGAGAGTTTTATATGTTGGGTTCCACCAGTGTGACCTCTGGTGGACAGTGCTGCCTGGATCTGTGCAGAGGCCTGGTTACCTTAAGAGGAGCCACGTAAATCAAGCCAGAAGCAACTGATATGTGATCTAAACACAATTGTTGCAGAGCTACTGACTCTTAGATTCAGAGCCATACAAGGCCAGATGTAATGATTGATAACTCTAATAAAATCCGTCTGACATAAAGATATACCTGGAGGAGCCAATGCAGCATGGAAACAGCACCCATTTGCTGTGGAATCAAGGAACGGTTTTGGTTGAAAGAGACCTTTTAGGTCATGTAGTCCAACTCCCCTGAAATGACCAGGGACATCTTCATCAGATTAGGTCTGACCTGATCTTGAATATTTCCAGGGATGGGGCATCTACCACCTCTGGCTCTGGGCAACCTGTGCCAGTGGTTACACTCGAGCCATCCTCTCTTTAATCAGTTCTACTTTACCAACAGCTGGTACACCACGTGAGTCAAGCTGCTAGAGCTGTGAATTATTGAGTGGTGGCCTGGGCAGCTGATGAATTTATCAATTCAAGTGGTAGAAAACACCTCTAGCGCTGCAGTCAAGTAGAGCTGAAAGTACCTGCCAATCCTACTGAGAAAAGTGCAATACTTGAACAAAGATTAATTGAAAATAACACTGAGATTTGACATCACCCATAACAAACTTCAGTTCCACTGGCCTAGTGAATTGTCTTTAGACAGCATGTTTCTTAAATGACAGATAGCAAAATGTTGCTTGCAACAAACTTTGCCCTACCACTGCCCTAACCTCCCCACTGATGTAAGTGATCCTATGCCAGCTAACATCAGGGTCTTATCACATAGTAGGCTGCCTGTGTGTCCGTTACATGCCTTAATTCAAGTTTCAAAATCTCCTTTTTCCTGCTTAAGCCAACTAGTTGTGTTTCCCTTCTTTCTGCTGCAATTCGCATAAATTCACTCCCACAGCAATAAGATCAACATGACATTACACATGTCATTTGGTGGCCAGCCTGTCTCCCTTCACTGTGTTCTACAGTGTCACATTTAGCAGCAGAATATGTTACTTTTGCATATAAGCTCTTGACATTCACAGCAGATTCTTACTCTCAAGCAGTCTTCTTGAATATGGTGGAATTACTCTGCTAATTTGAGGATCTGTGTGGTTTTATGATAATGTTACTGCCTTGTGTATTTCCCTTACAAATATCCATCAGAAATAAAGACAAAATGTCCTAGTTATTATACTTGCCATGAGATATCTGGACATCTGCCACCATCCTTTCTGGCCTTGGAAAAGTTGCTGGGATGGCTGCTGGCCTGGCTCTTGCATTCATCATCTTGCTGCAGATGGGAAGCAGACTCTCTGTGTTGCCCATGTGGTGTCCATCAGCAGCTGGTACTGTCAGGATGACGTTCTTGTGGCCAGCTCAGCCCAGGGGGCCGGTACTGACAGATGGTTCAGCACCAGGCAGAGGTGTCAGTTCCCACAAATTCAGCATTCAGGTGAAAAAAGGTAGCCAATTTAGAAAGAACTTTTAAATGTGAAGAAAGAGGAGAATCACCATAGGTAAACCCCTTTGCATGGCCTCAGAAACAATAAATTAACCTGGATGTAACTGTGTTTTACTGAATCACAGGGAGATCCTGGGATTCTGGCAAGGGGTCTTTGGTGACCCCATGTCTGCTGTTGCTGCAAGTTGATGGCATTCAGTTTTTAATATCAAGCCACTTTAAAGGTGTGTCAGACATGCTTATACTGGAAACATGGAAAGAGATTAATTCCTAAATGAAGGTCTTATCAACAAAACTTCTGCGCTAATAAATGTGAAGTTTTATGCAAAGACTTTCCTGGGACATGATATATTTTGACATTTTCTGCATATATGACAAAAGGAAAATCCCCCAAAAACCCAGGAAAATAGGGGCAAGCCATAAATACAGAAATGCCTCTTTACTCCACTCCTCTTCTACAAATAGGTTTTACCAAGCCTGAAGAATGGAGCCTGCACAGCCTCTTTAATTGTAACTGATATTTGGCCTAATGTGCTCTCCTTTGGCACCTCCCTGGTGTTTTTTTTCAACTTTGAACATCTTTACCACCAAGGCCATTTCTATTTAGGTCACTTCTATTTAGGCCTTTTTTTTACTGGGCGAGGAGACATGAAAATAGGACCACATAGAAAACCTGCAAGTCTACAGTGATTTTTTTAATGTCTTACTGATACTTAAGGAACATGTTGGGACTGGTGTGCTATTAGGCTAAGCATTAACATGCTTGCCAAACCCCAAAATAGCCAAGCAATTGTGAAAGAGGCGGGAGTAACATGAACTTTATTGCACGTTGGAAAAGGCTTGTCCTCTGTCTTGATGAACTGTTGTCTCCCTTCTCTCTGCTCCCTCAGGCTGTCAGGTCAGAGCCTGCATTGTAACCTTTGATGAGTCCTTGAGTTAAACCATTACTGACTAGAGTCAATTTGCCTCCCTGCCTCCACTCTCCCCTCTTCACTGGCAAGTATCTTGCTGTTGGGCTATGGTTGAGTGCCAGCTACAACCTATAACTGACTTATTCACATAAAACTGGATGTTGGGTCACACAGTCATAGAATGTAGCAAGAAATCTACAGCATTTCAGTATCAGCTATGTGTTATATAACCCATATATGAGCATTTTAAGGCCGCTTTCAGGAAAGGTGTAGAAGTTCTGCATATTTAGAGGAATTAAAAATTAGGGATTTTAGGGTAACAAAAACAAGAGTGAAAATCTCATGTTACTGAGATGATAACTGAAGAATACAACATTGTGGAGGCTACTATTTGCTTTAAAGATCTATATTCTTGTGGTATTGTCCTTGAGACTGGTCCAATGACTGCTTCACCCTGAAAACTTCCATTTCATCAGAGAAAGGTTCTGTAGGAACTAAATCAACTCAGAATTACACTCCTCCTGAGGTGAAGAACCCAGAACAGAGCTCATCGATTATTTAACCCTTCAGAAGATATCTTAGGTGGTTGCTGCTTTGCTGATCCCTGTTGAATTTCTGTTGGGGTTGGCCTCCATTGGCAGCAAGAAGCTGAAGAATCCAGCATAAATCTAAGCATATAGTGAGCTATCATGTAGCACACAAGGAGAAAAAGATAGGCCATAGCTGATATGAGAACCAAGACTTAGAGAGTTTTCCTTTATGGTCTATAGGATCTCATTGGGTCCTGTTCCCAGCTGGGTAGAGACGACAGTTCCACAAACAGCTCTTTCTTGATAGGCCATCCCCAGGCTGTAAAGAATGGAGCCAAATTCTTATTCACCTGCTGAGAAAACTTCTGTGCCCATAAGTTCATCTTAGAAGTGTTGTCTTTTGGGATGGTGGACATTTTCTGGTAGTCAGAGAAGAGGTGGGTGAAGGGGTCCCAACCAAACCCTTCCTGCAACTGATGGAAAAGAATATAATGTAAAAACAGTTGAGTTATCATTTCACTGGCATTATTCCTGTGTTACAAAGAATAGAAGACTCCATAGGTCTCTGCAGTGTCGTTTAAAAATAACGTAAATTTAGATGAAAGCATTCCACTTTCCGGCAGAGCACAACTTACAGCACTGGAGTACAGGAAAATACCTCCCCTTTACACTGGCCTCCCAAAACGGAGATCAAAGATACACTGGGAGTAGCCAGAGGTGTCAGCAACCTACTATACAACCTGCTGCTTTGGGGACAGTCAAAAAGCATGAGAGAGGACACTGACAGAATACCTAGAAAGAAGGAGGACAGGAGAACAAGGAGTACTGAGAAATCGGGAAGAAGAGATTATGAACAGGGCATGCTTTGGCTAAGAATAAGAACAAAAGGAACTCATACAGAAAAACTGCTGTTGCAGAATTTTAAGTATTCTTTCATGTCACATTTATTCCAGCAGTCCTGTTAGTAACCAGATAGGAGATGGGAGATCCCAGCCTGTAAGTGTGGGTGAGGCAGCGAGACAGTGGCCAAACTGGTAAGGTATTGTGGGGAAATTTCTCAGCTTAAAACTCTTTCAGTCTGAATAAATATTTTGATATTCATTGCACCAAAAAAACCCAGAGGGTGACTCTTCAGCTTGATGATTCAGGTGCTTCTCTGGAATGTGGAAAAATCAGGATCAATACTCCTCCAATAAATATTTTTTTTCTCATATAAAGTGTGAGAGCTCCCAGACAAGGGGGCTGAGGGATACTCACCTCACAACTGTCAGTAGCTTAAGCCATCATAATGGACATCTGCTTTACAGTTGCTGGTTAAAATCAGGTTGAGTGCTCTCTCCATTAGGCTAATAGTTGTTAAGAGGATTAAGGAAAAGGGGGAAATCTCTCTTGCATGCTTCCCAAGAGAATGTGCTTTAATCTAGGACAGGATTCATGTTTTAGAGTGTCAACCACAGTGAGAGATCCAGTTCCAAGTGCAGGAGGATAAGCTGAGCCTCTCCTCCTGCCACTTGACAGACTACACTGGTTCCAATCAGTGCTTTGGGTGATATGAACACCCTCCTCTTCTTTGCTTGTTTGGTAAAAAGGAGCCTGGCCATGTAACTTACCCGGAGACTGTTCAAAGCCTGGCTCTCCTAGACACTTTACAGTGCCATGGTTTTTTTGCCAAGTAGCCCAATGTCCCACAGGAAATCTGCTGTGGATTAAAGAGCTGTGCCCAAGTTTGATCCTCCTTTTCCCACGCTGTATAACAAGGAGCAGCTCCTGTTTCTCTTCCAGGGAAAAAGATCAAAGTACATTACACTAAGCTGTCCTCCTGAGTGGCTAAGCCCAAGTCTGGCAAAGGAAGGTTTTCAGGAGAGATCAGCATTAGGCACTCTGCCTGTTTACCTCTTGTCCTGTCTGGGCCCAAGATGTACCCTGACAGTAACCAAACACTTACAAGGCTTCACAGCTACAGTCACCAGGCTGCAGACATCTCTCTGACACAGGCTTCATTGACTGCACTAAGATCACACACGCTTTTCCCTGTTACCTGCAGGTATGTCTCCAGGGCAGTCCACACATTCCAGTCCTTCAGTTGAGCGCCTTTCTTTAGATACTCTTTTATCCTTTCCTTCCGACACTGTGGCTTCAGTGCCTGATGGGCCTGATGCCTGGGAATGCCCAGCACCTCCTCATGGACATAGACAGACCAGAGGTTGCATGTGGCCTCTGTGGTGTGAGGGGGAAACTCCCATGCCTGCTGCTGTTGATTGTGTCCCAGCTCATGGATAGGACCCCAAAGGCCAGTAGTTTGCATATGCTTCACATCCAACATCTCCTTCACTGAGTCTAGGTGGCCCATGATGGGGTAGCCAGCATGCATCCAGCCTGCAGGAAAGACAGGTAACAACACAGGTCATTAAGCGCTCACCTCAGTGCCTCTTAGACATAAATTACTATTTTATTTTTTTCATTAGTGCTTTTCCTTCATCTCACAAACAACACTTTTTTTTTGTTACCATGAATGACCACTTTTCCCCGTGTGAGGCAAAGTTTACCTCACAACTGACTATTGTTAGTTTCACCCTAACCAATAGTCAACACCCTAACAAATATCACCCTAACAATAGTCAAACAAGTAAAGGTAGCACTGAACTATCAGTTAAGCACAGTTTTGCCTGCTTTCCCTTTTTATACATAAAGATACACTCATGGTTGGACTCAGGTTGAGGTTTTAGGATGAGGAGAGGAGCCTGACCACTGCCCAGAACACACCTGAACTCTCACAAGCTGAGCACAGTTGACACCAACACAACCATGCAATAATGTGATTCAGCACCACGGCACTCCTTGAGTGTTCCTATGTACAGTATGGATACTGCAGGCCTGCACTCCAGTGGTCAGTGGTGTGGATGAGACACATGGAAACCACAGTTTGTCATGCCTAAGGGCTGCAAATCTTGTCATAATTAAGCCTGTTCTTAACCTTGCAGGATAGCTATTCCGCAAACAACTTCCCAGCAGATTGGTAGGCAAAAAACTTGTGCTGCAAGGGATTTTACTTATGTCTCCTTTGTGTCTTCTTCCAAAATTGGTCCTTCTTCTTTAAGATTCCCAAAACTTCATGCAAGAGTCATGTCCCCAAACTCAAACACCTATTGTAGCAGGGGATAAACAGCCCTTTACACTCACCACATGGGGAGGCTTGTGAATGAACATGAGTGGCAATCCCCTTCCTGCAGGAACTAGTGAACGTGAACATGAAAGGCCTGAAAATGGTTTCTGCAGAACTAGTGAAAATCTTGCGCTTCCTCTTTTCTAATAAGAGGAACATATGCAATTAGCAATCACTAGCACCCAGAAAGTTCAGATCCAGAAATGTGAGTGAAACCATTTACTCCCCCTGTGGAGGTTTGACACTGATGTAGCACCAAACACCACAAGATATTATTCACAGGGGAATTAGAATTTATTTTCATGAGGAGAAATATGGATATTGAGGGAAACAGAAAAAAAAACTACACGGCAAAACAGGTGCAAAAACTTAAAACAGTAAAAAGATTTTATTACTAATAGAACTATAAATAAAAAGAATAAGGAAAAGATATTAAGGCTAATATTCAGGTACTAATATTCACACCCCCCAAGCCAGAAGAAATTTTATGTCTGTAGACTATGATATTTTTAACCGGCATTAGCTTGGCATAGCAGAATTTAACACTCCCAAGATGTGCCACAAATTCTTTCCGTTGTAGCTTAGCAAAAGTTTAGGACATCAGGGTTCATGCAAAGCCCTTGTCTCATTGTGGGATGATGAATTTAACCAGTTTATTTTGAAATACAACTCAGCAAAATTTTTATTGCAAAGTTCCATGTTTACCATATAATTTGATTCTAGATCAAAGGCACTCAGTTCATAACTGGAAAAGCTCAAGTGAGGGAACACCAGCTGCAAAAATACACACTCCTGGGCTTTGACAGCAATACTGGATCTAATGCCACACTGCCATCATCTCAGACACACAACTTTTGGGGCTAAGCTTTGCTCACAGTAACCTTTGTGGAGCCCATCTCCAGCAAGTAGGCATGCAGAGGTTTAAAAGTTGTCACTGAACCCATGAGAACAGTGCTGTGGCTGAGAGAGAAAATAGAAATGGGGTCACTGCTTCCCAGTTCTACTGGCTCTGCAGTGCATTCACGAGGGAGAATGAGTAACTACATGAGAGCTGAAGCCACTGCAGTCAGCAGCTCTGCATCTTAACACACCCCAACGGAAGAACAGCTGAGGAGACACCACCAGTTTTGAGAGCAGGGAGGCATCTGGAAAGGTCAGTGGGTTTTTCAAGCCCTGCCTTACCACATTTCCACCCTGATGGAGGAGCTCACAATTATGCAAGGGTCACAGTCATTTAACACCTCACATATGTTCCCAGTCTGGTTTTAGCAAAATAACCTTGAAGGAACAGACACTGCTGCTAGACGCCACTTGCCTCTTAGCCCTGGAGAAGGCCATATGGCAATGTACCTACCACATGAGATCTGGACATCTGTTACAATCCTCTCTGGCCTGGGGAATTTTGTTGGTATGGCTGCCAACTTGCTTATTGCCACCATGATCTGGTTCCACAGAGTCAGCAGCGGCCGTGGGTCCTCCATGTGGCGGATGCTGTCAGATGGCACCGTCAGGATGAGATTCTCAACAGCTAGCTCTGCCCAGGGAGCAGGGTAGTGCCGGATACAGGCCTTCCACTGCCTTTCACAGGTCTCCCCTACAGCAACAACACAGAAAATCAGTTAAGCACAGCTCTGACTTTTGAGCATGCTCACAGGGGTCAGGCTTGGAGAAAGAGACCGTGGTCATAAAAATTTCTTGGAAAACAGTATGTGGTAGTTGCATGACTGGGGGTTGTGGCTGTTAAATAGCCAGTCCTCAATCTGTTCTTGGGAAGTCTCCTCAGGCTCTTTAATAGGTAAGAAACAGAAAAGGACTGGCATATAACAGAGTAGCATAGCAAGAACAGATCCCTGTTTTCCATCAGAGAACAAGAAGCATCAAGTTCTTCCAGTGTCTCATTTCTTCTTTCCAGCAGAGATTTGCTGTTTCACATAACAACCCTGGTTCTGTTCAGTTTGACAGAACAGCGACAAGAAATGGCAGTCAGGAGGAGAAGAGAAACTGCTGGAAACACGGGAAATTAGCAGAGATGTATTGTAGGGACTAGAGATGGCCATATGGGGGCACAGTAAAGCAGGCAGAGCACAAGGCATGCTTTGCCGTGGCAGAGATCAGTCTCCCTCTCCCCAACACAACGGTTTCCATCAGAAATGATAACTCCAACCTCCAAGAAATGTTGGTGTGGACAAATCTTGCTCATTTTGTGAAAGCTTTTTCACTTGCTTCCAGCCACGTAGCAGGCTCAGCATGACTAAGTGACTTACCTGGAAGCAGAGATTCATAGAATCATAGAACAGTTTGGATAGAAGGGATCTTAAAGGTCATCTGGTCCAACCCTCTTGCTATGAGCAGGGACATCTTCAACTAGATCAGGTTGCTCAGAGCCTTGTCCAATCTGACCTTGAATGCTTCCAGGGATGGAGCATCCATCACCTCTTTGGGCAAGCTGTTTCAGTGTTCCACCATCCTCATTTTAAAAGTCTTCTTCCTTATATGTAGTCTGAATTGATCCTCTTTTAGTTTAAAATCATTACCCCTTTTCCTGTCCCAACAAGTCCTGCTAAAGGGTTTGTCCCCATCTTTCTTGGACTTGCCCTTGGCGGACCTGTGCTGCCTGTCCCGAATCACCTCCCTGTCCTCGGTGTGCCTCAGCATAGCATCCAGGAGGATTTGTTCCATGATCCTCCTGGGCACAGAACTGAGGCTGACAGGTCGGTAGTTCCTGGGGACATCCTTTCCACCCTTTTTAAAATCGGGTAGAAAAATCCCAGAGGACAAGGGAAGGAAACTAAATCTGGGTATTCCTAGATCCAAGCATTTCTAAGACCTTCCTAAGCACAGAACCATCTTTATCTTCAGTCACTGGGACAGCAGCATTTATGAGCAGCCCCAAGGCGAAAAAACCACCAAGGTATACAAACCCACCAAGCTTGAAGAAAGGAGCTCTGACTGCCCCTTCCACCGTGATGGGCACGTTCCCCAGGACACTCTTTGCTGGTACCACGATGTAAATCAGGCCACCCCAGAGGCAGGAAACGGATTGTTTCTGGCAGGCAACATCACAGGTGCGTATTACCACTGGTGCCCGTTTCAGCTCCTTGGCGTGAGAGAGGTCATCTGTGTGACACCCAACCTGCACCTGGCAAACACAAGGGTAGGAACAGCTGGTCAAAGGTGTCCCAGTGTGACCTGACACACTGAGCTCCCTGCTGCAGCACTGTCACTGCAGAGCACGCATACAGAAGCAGCCTTCCGACTCCAGCCTTGTTCAAGTTTTCAGCCTGTGGTGACTGGAAGGAGTAAATACAGTGAAAAAAGCTGGTGAAGTGCAGTGCTATCCCTGTCTCTGTCAATCTTACAGCTATACTCCCATTATTACTGGCTTAACTACATTCTTCACCAGCAGGTCAGGGTACTGCAGTGACTTCTTTCACTGCACCCCGCTTGCACTGATCATTCCTCCACCCTTCACCAGCATCAAAGTCACTTCCTATAACATGAGTTGGAGGGATATGATCACGACTAGCTTCTTTTATTGTGCCTCTTCCTTGGAGCTCTTCTAGTAAAACAAACAGCATGTGGCTGCAGGATCAGACAGAAGCACCTGAGTTAACTTTGCATTTCAGCTGCAGGGAGGCCACTGCAAAAAATACCCAAGCAGGTAAGCATGTACCTCTTGTATTTTGCAGAGAACAGGATCCCAAGTAACAGTGCCTATCTGATCTGGATACATCTACACGAGTAGTCATGACAGCACTGTCAAAGTAATTCATGAGAGATCTGGAGAGATGGAATCAAGTTTGGTGCATAGAAGGGCCTGAGTACTTATCTTGGGCCTGAAAATCACTTCGATCAGTTCTCTTTGCACCATAACAGGGGCTTTGCACCATAACAGAAAAAAAACAACAGCCCTCAAGCAGCAGCCACACAATTATCCCACCAGCACACAGAATAGGAGGAATGCAAAGAAGAGAATGAGGACACCACGTGGAAAAAATGATGACAAAGCATTTAGAGTGCCACAGGGTGGCAGCAGTAGGAAAGGATGGAAAAGGTAGCAAAAGCCATTAAGGAGAAAACCCTTCCCCGTGCTATTTTTGAGCGCTCACCCGGCAAATACAGAGATGTAAACAAACGCCAGGTGGAGAGAGCTTACCTTCAGACCAGCACCCACCACCAGGCAAGGGCATGTTATAACTGCTGTGTGCCCTTCGGGGAGGTAGAGTCCTGTGCTCCTCCAGGCTGTCTTGCCTAACAGGGAAGAGAACACAGTCCTAAATAGGCAAGTACTTCTTTGTCCTGACCATTACAGATCCTGGAGATTTCAAGTCGCAACAGAAGAATAATCTTCCATCTTTCCATTTCCCTTGCTCTACACTCACAGAACCATCTCGCATTTACCCAACCTGGCAGAAATAGTTACAAAGAAATTTAAAAAATCATCACATCATTAGCAAGCAAGCTCACCCAGATTTAAGCTTCCGGAAATTTAAAATTCTAAGCTTAAATGTGCTTACTACTAACTTTAAAAAATAATAATTAAAAAAAAAAAAAAACCAAAACCCCAACACCTCCTACACTCATATCTTCTTATCTTAAGGCCCTCCTAAGAGGTGCCAACTATGGTGGTATTAAACATGGTTGAAGTTGTAATGGTCATAAAACATTTCCCGAATAAGACTGACAGTGGTATCGCATTTTTCCTTAGTGACTGGTCCAGCAAAAACTGGAGCCCAAAGGAATTATAATTTCTAGCTGACTGAAGTGATGAGAAAGACTCAAAAGACCGTTCTGTGCTAGGTGTAGCTGTAAGAAGGGTATTCCACCATACCGCTACAATTCAGCATGTTTCTAGACAGTCTTCCCATGAAAATGCAAGTCTCCTCAGCATAAATCTCTTTAAACTCTTGCAATCTACAGAGCAGTACTGATCCATCTCTGCTGTACTGATTGGGCAGACTCTTCTTCCTAATTCTGACATGAAGTTTACTTAGGCATATTTCAACACAAACACCAGAAATCCTAAAAAAGAGCTGAACTGTCATAAAGCACCCAACTTACAACCCTTCCTGTCAACCAAGAAAGCAGGACCAGTTTAGTCAAGCAAAACCTAATCCAAGGAAAAATGCAAACTAGACTATATCACAATGTATCATCAGTTCATCTGGTTTTGCTGAATTTGCACGGAAGGCAGTTTTTGTAATGGTGTTCAGGGTTTGCTAGCATTTCTTTTTTTTTCGTTTATGTGAAATGACACAAATTCTGAATATTTTCTGCTTTTGTCCCGACCCATTAGTGCTAAAAACAGCAAGCGGTTATTCTATAACTTTTTTTCTCTGCATAGCCTCTGCACTCAGACATTGCCATTCCAGAACAGTCTCCTTTATCTCATTAAAACAATTTGGAAACAACTCCTCTAAATCATATTCTAATACAAAAAAAGGCTGTCTAGGGAATAAAGCGTACTAGTGGAATTTAACCTACAGTTTAAACATTTCAGTTGTGAGCAGGAATCTCAGCAAGCTTGTACAGATACAAGCCCTAAGCTTAGACAAATCATTCATGGTGTAATTACCCAATACCTTGCCTTCAGTGGTGGTGCCAGCCCAAGAAGTGCCCACTATACTTCCAGCCTCTTGTTTTCACCCCCAAAACCAGATCTTCACTCCACTCACTGTGCTGATGCAACAAGCTGTGGGACTGTGCTATAACTCAGGCTGAAGTTATTTGGATAACAAATAAACCTTTTGTTTCTAACTCCCGCCTCTTTGTAGGATGGCTCCACAGGATGGCTGTATCAGCACAACTACAGCAACAGCCACCTGCAGTGTAGAGTCCAGGGCTTCTCAAAGAAGCTTTCTTGCCAAAGCCATTATGCTGTGCAAGTGCCCTGTGGTACCATTAGTTAGGGGTTCTTCTTCTGCAAGTGCCTGTGCACCAACAGGGAGGAAGCAGGACTTCCATGGGGTGTTTCAGAGTGCTGAGATCAGGGCTGGCCACAAAATAAGCCTGTCTGCCACTGCATTGAGGTCAGCCTCCTCTCAAACCCGTGCTGAAATTGCACATCTGTGCTCATGTTCAGGCATACACAGACACAGGCACGCTGAGGCCGGGAACCCCACTGATCCCAGCAACAGGATGCCTTGAAAGGAAGAGAGATACACTCCTCACCTGGGTTTGTGCCATCAATTTCCACAGTGACAGGGAGGGTACAGACCCCAGCAGCAGATTTCTGCACCAGGGCCGCGCTGTCTGTCATGGTGAGGGACAGCTCGGTCGCCATGCAGAGAAGCACTGCCTCTTTGGAGTTGCTCTTGACAGGGCAGTGCCTGCTGACCTGTGGGATCCCACTCCTCTGGAGCACTTTGGTCAGGATGCGGTGGAGCGAGGCATACGCCGGGCAGTCGTGGGCTGGGATGTGCAAGAAGGCAGCGCAGTCCTGGGCCAGCCGGTGCAGCCAGCCCTTCAGGGGCTCCGTGAGCTCCCCACGCTCCTGCACCTGCCTGCTGAAGAGCAGGAGCGCCCTGCGGAAGTGGTAGTGCTCCCCCGGCCCCACGGGCGGGTACTTGGCTGCCTGGCCACTCTGTCCCAGGATGCTCAGCCCAAAGCGGTTCAGGATCCTGTTGCCAGGATAGTTTGCCACAGCAGCTTTGCCACGGTTCTGGGAAGCCCAGTACCAGGCCTGGCCCCCCACCAGTAGGCCACCTCCCTCTGCCACGAAAGCGTGGATCCTCTCGGCATCTGCGTCGCTGTAAGAAGAGCAGCAGTACACGCTGATGTCACCTGCCAGCTGCGACACCTGCGACTTCACCTCCGCCTGAGACAGGAGGCCACACAGCTTCTTCAGCCTGGGATCCACCCCCACCAGCCCCTTTCTGCCGGCATCCAGCCAGGAGACAGCATTGAGCAGGAACGTGGCCAGCTTTGGGGAGAACAGTTGGCTCTCGTGGGTGGCCACCACCACGCGGCCGCGGCCATAGTGCGCGGCAGCCAAGAGGCAGCGGTGGGAGCTGTCCAGGCACAGCGGGAAGGAGAGGGCTCCGTGCACCAGCAAGATGGAGGGTGTGCCCCCCGTCACCAAATCCAGCTCCAACACACCACGCAGGAGAAACTCGGCATCAAGGCTCAGGTCGGCCTGGTGCCTGCAGAACCAAGAGAGGTCCAGGTTAGCCCCCATCCCAGAATCCTTGGCACAAAATGATTGGTGTCATAGTGAAATTTAAGGAGTTCTTTTTTTGATTTCACAGAATATTCTGAGTTTGAAGGGACTCACAAGGACCATTGAGTCCAGCTCTGAAGCAAACGGCCCATATGGTGATCAAGCCCACAACTCTGGCATTACTAGCACCATGCTCTGACCAACTGAAATAATTTCAGTGGCCATCCTTGCCTCTTCTCTTTCCCTCACCCTAGTACATGATCCTGTCACTTCTTTCATTAAAAAAAACCAAAATCCATCAATACCTCATTTTTCTCCTTTTAAAGCCTCAGTTTTTACAGCCAAGCAAATCTGTAGGAATCTCAGCACCCATTTAGAAAAAGAAAATAGGTGACAAGGAAGTTTCTAGATATTTGACTTTAAAGAGCCATTTGAAAAATCTAAATACATTGCAGAAATTCAAAAATCAGACTCTTCATATTTTTTTAAATGTAGGTTTAAATTGCATATAATGTGGGAATTAGCACATCTCCTACAACTTTCTTCATTAGCTCTACTCTAGCCTTTATCAACTAGGCAAGCCCAAAAGATTTCTCTGTGCCTTTTCCCAGGCTCTGCCACTGTTTGGGAACTGAAGAAAGGAGAGCTAGGACAGATGAGCTAGATGGACAGGCAGACACACAGCTACATAAATAATGAATGACTAGAAGTTGAATCAGAGGCCTAACACATACACCTCACATTATGTCACATCGTTGATCTCCACAATAAAAAGAGATTAGGCTGTGCCAGGCTCTCTTATCTCTGCTATTTCCATATAACTCCTATATGTCACTCTGGAGGAAGACATGCTGAATTACTCTCATTTGTTTTGTGTACACTCTCCCCTGGTTCTGCCAAACAGTTTTCCCCCAACATCTGTAAAGTATTTGTTGTTACGTAGCCATTGCAGCCAACTCAGTGAGAATAAATGACGCTGCCCTTCTGCATGCCCATAGCACAGGAATGAAATCTGCAGCTCTCTTTTGTTTATTCCTTTACTGAGACCCTTTGTCACACAGAGCATGTGCCCAGGCATATGGCACAGCCCCTGCCTTAGACTGATTCTCTGCACACAAAGCCGGCAGGAAGGCCCAGATGTACAGAGCTGTTGTGTTACACAGAAATTAGAGATCTATATTTCTCTTGTGGCTCTGGATTCAAACAAAATCACCACAAAAGAAACCTAAACAAAGCATAATTCACCCTTAATTACAATTTAAAGTCTCGTTAGTTGCAATATAATTTTTCTCTGTTGAATTCTCCACCCCTCTCCCTCTTCCATGCCCTGTGCACAAAGCAGTGGGGACATGGCTGTGCAATGCAGGTGGTAACAAGAAGAAACCAACACATTTTAATTAAGCAACTTGATTTGTTAGCTGTCCCCTAAGCACTTCACTGAATTCAACAGGTGAGCTCTCTACTGCCTTTACAGGTAAACAACAAAAAGTATCAAATTCCATTAATTGTTTGAAAATTAAATTAGAGATTTCATATATCCACAAGGAAAAGCCTGTGAAGGAAAGACTTGTAGGGAATTTTACTGTAATTGTTGTGGCTTTCACTACAGTGAAATGAGGCTGCCAGACAGAGGAAGGGCAGCACCACTCATGCTCCTTGGAGAACCTGCTGTGCCTTGTGTAATTCAGCAGAAAGTGACAGGAGAAAGAGCCTGGCATAGCCATTGGCTAGGGGAAGAAGATGGCAGAGCAACATCCAGGACTCCAATGCCTGGTCAGCTGTGCAATATGAGTCATAATAGCCCTGGGTTTTACACCTGATACTTCTGGACCCAAAGGGCCAGGCTGGAATCCCAAACAAACCAAGAGCACTGAGATTTCCTGCCCACAGCCTGTGTCAGAAGCTGCGAAGGGAGGTGGCACCCAGCCTCAGCTATGGCCAGCTCCAGGGTCTTACCTGCAGAAGGCAAATTCCTGCAAGGAACAGGCTGAACAGGCTAAACAGGTTTAGCAGCTGTAAGCCAGAGCCTGGCCCAGAGGGCTGGCCTGCTGTTTCATCTCCAACATGGTTTTCAGCTGTGGGAAAGTTGCCCTGAATGTACACGTGCATGGGGAGAGGGAGAACAGTTCCTCTTCCTGTCCCTGTGTCACTGCGTGTTTCACTCAGGTACACTTGATCAGGCAGACTGCTCTAAAAGACAGCTTCCCTCATTTCCTTTCCCTCAAATGGATTTCCTGGGCCTGGCCCAGCTGAACTGGAGGCAGTTGAAAACAGCATTCTTTCCAATTGCAAAGAGGGAAAAGGTCCCCTTTAAACTGTAAGGCAACAGTTGCATCCCACCCTGGCTATTAAAGAACCAGCATTCACCATCATCCTCATCTCTCACCTCCCAAACCTCCTACAAACATCTCACCTGCACAACCTGAGCAGTGGTTTAAATAGAGGGCAATTCAGATACTCACGGGACAACTAATGGGATCTTGGGAATCTTCTTGGCGACTTTGAAGATGCCTTTTTCCACCGTGTTTCCCGTGAAGTACACGCCAGCCACACTGGTCACCTGATTCCCAGGGAATTTGAACAGCACCTTCTCCTTGCCATGTTGACTTGCCCAGTGCCAGGCTTGGCCTCCAATGAGCAGCCCTCCACCCTCTTTGACAAAGCCCACGATGCCTTTGGCCTGTGAGCTGTCATAGGCATCCATACAGAACACCCCCATGGAGGGACTGAGCTCTGCCCCTGCCTGCACTCGGGTGCCAGCCCCGAGAAGCACCTGGGACAGGGAACCCAACCGAGGATGAACCCCAACCAGGGCCTCGGGGCAAGGCTTGAGCCACTCCACAGCATTTCTGAGGAACTGGGAGAACTTGGGGTTTTTCAGGATTCCTTCATGGGAAACGACCACCATCCGGCCCTTCCCATACTGTGAAACGGCGATCAGGACCTGCTTCTTAGCGCTCATGAGCACAGGGTAGGCATCCTCTCCAACCAGAAGCAGCTCACAGGGAACAAAACCACCAGTGAAGTCCCATGGACCAACACCATCCACCAACAGCTCATAGGTGGCAGAGGGTTTCATCTCCTGGACTCTCCCGTCTGGTGGAGAGAACAACAACATCCATTACAGTATGGCTCAGCAATAAAGTACAGCTGTGACAACACCATGGGGTCATTTTTTTTGGCGTCTAGTAGGAACTTCAAACAAAGAGGGATGAGCTTTGTGGACACAACTTTTTCAGGGATTTGGTTGGGGTTTTTTTTGTTTGCTTGTTTAGCTTTGTTATCACACTATTCACCATTTAAATAGAAGTGACAAGTATATCACGATTACGGAGACAAAGTGACTGTTTCAACAAATTCTGCTATGCACCATGGAGGAAAACAGGGAAATAAAGGTATTCACTTTCCCATTAACAATTTATTTGAAGAGGGAGAGTGCCAGAGTCTCCAGGAAGTCTACTAGGAACTTGCATGGTAGACGTGGTTTACACAGGAACAGCCAGAAAATGAAAAGACTGTATCAACACAATGCACAACATAATTCAAACATGCAGTTTACATTTTAGCTCCTAACTGGATACATACAGAGCTACACACTGTTGCTGCAAATTGATATTCCAAAGTTGTATTTTTCTACCTCCATTTAGGCACTATAAGCCCTTGCTTAGTATTAGGAGGTGCTGTGAGGGGGAGGAGAACAAAACTGATGGAGATGACCAGCTCCCCTGGAGTAACTGTCGGTTTAAGGCACACAGTACTAGGAGAGCAGGTCTGGGCACAGGAGATTCATGCCCTAGTTCCCTGACCGTGATCTCAAGAAAATCATTTCGCTTTCCCCTAGCTTTGTTTCACCTGTTTTCCCATCTGTGAAGTAAGTAGAGTGGTACTGACCTCGACTGCCAAGCCCTTTGAGGTCTGTGAGTGACACGTGCTCTGTTAAGGCTCCCTCAGTTTGAAAGTTTGGATCAGCTTTTCCCCAAAGTTGTCTTCTGCTGGGCTGGGGCAGCTGTGGCTGTGCAAACAGGAAGGCTTTGAGGTATGGGAGTATGACCCAGTCCCACCCAGTGTGTGTCATTCGGGATTCAGAAGAGTGACTTAGAGCACACCTACGGCAAGGGAAGGAGCTGCTCCGGAGGGGCGTGGCCCTGTCCCTGGCAGCATCCCCTGCCAACACCAGGCTTCACATGCGCTTCATATCTGGCTACCCTGAAAGCAAATCCTTGTCATACAAACACAGGAAAATGGCAAGTCCTGGAGAGCTGCATCCTGCATCTGGATTTGTCACAAGCCCAAGGGTGCTTAGAAACAGCAACCTGATCAAGAATGACAGTTTAATTCCCATTGCTTATCCTGTCTGGACATGCCTGGAAGCTCTGTTTTTCACCAAAACTATCATAGAACTCCACTACTGTTTTGCATAAGATTCATGAGTCAAAGATGCTGATTAACATAGGATAAAAACTACCCTGCCCAGTAACTTAGTGCTTGATTGCTGGCTAGGCTGAATCCCAGCTTTGTTTCCCTGAGTTTGAAGAAGCCCTACATTTAACGGCCAATACGAGGTCTAAGTGGTTTAGGGTGTTTTCTAAGGAATCATGCAGCAAAGTAGTAACACAGCCTGGGAAAATACTAAAGGGTTTTTTGGTTGCTTCTGTGGATCTGATACTGATGTACCTATAGTGACACACAGATCATGGTGCAGGGGACAGGAAGAGCTGGTGGATAGTTTCAACTCATATTAAACTATAGAATCACAGAACTATTGAATAGTTTGGGTTGGAAGGGACTCTAAAGAACATATAGTTTCAAACCTTTTGCCATGGGCAAGGACACCTTCCACTATACCAGGCGCTCTAAGTCCCATCCAACCCGACGTTGAACTCTTCAGGGAGGAGGCATCCACAGCTTCTCTGGTCAACCTGTTCCAGTGTCTCACCATCCCCAGGAGAGAATTTCTTCCTATCATCTAATCTAAATCTGCCCTCTTCCAGTTTAAAGCCATTCCCCCTTGTCCTGTCACTCCACGCCCTCATAAAAAGTCCCTCTCCAGCTCTCTTGTAGCCCCTTTAGGTACTGGAAGGGCTCTAAGGCCTCTCCAAAGCCTTCTCCAGGCTGAACAACCCCAACTCTCTCAGCCTTTCTCCATAGCAGAGGTGCTCCAGCCCTCTGAGCATCTTGGTGGCCTCCTCTAGACTTGTTCCAATGGTCTGTGTCTTCCTTGTACAAGGAACACCAGAGCTGGATGCTCCAGGTGGAGTCTCAAAAGAGAGGGGGGCAGAATCCCCGCCCTCGCCCTGCTGCCCACACTGCTTTGGATGCAGCCCAGGACACAGTCGGCTTTCTGGGCTGTGAACACACATTGCCAGGTCATGTTGAACTTCTTGTCAACCAACACCCTCAAGTCCTTCTGGGCAGGGCTGCTCTCAATTAATTCTCCACCCAGCCTGTAATTGTACTCGGGATTGTCCCTCAGTTATTCTACATGGGGACAACCCACAGCACTAGGTTTGAAGTAAACTCAGCAAACTTCTTAGCCCCCACCTTTCTTCTTATCACCGGATCTGAGAGCTAACACCCTACACTCTTAACCTAGGAACACTCCTGCTCCCTGGCATTTATCCAGAACAAGGTGTGGCTGTCTTGAAAAAGGATTTTAACTCTCTTAACTGAAAGCAATTGTGACCATGTAACAAAATTCCCAAATCCTATGTAATCACAATTTCTCCATTTCAATTGTATTAAGCATTTCAGAGAGCGGAGAAGGAAGTGCACACATTAGACCCAGAGCAGACACAACTACAGATGATCTCCTCTTTCTAGAGAGAGAAGGGAGAAAACAGCAGGGACGAGAACATGCACGTCTGACAAGAACAGAAGGAAGCTGCAGAAGACTGAGCTGGATGTCTCTCATGTCAATTAGAAGGAAACAACTACTAGACCTGGGCACACACAGAAGGAAGGAGAAGATCTTGGCTCCCAGCTGCCTTGCTTCTTAATGTGGAAGTAAAAATTCTCCATGACAGTGTCTCAAGACAAAGATTCTCAATTCCTTGTCTCCCCTCCTGTTTCTTCCACCTCTCACCTCCAGAGAGTTCCCATTCCCTGCAGAGCTGAGAATATTGAGAGTAGGTATTGGAGCATACATTTATAAACCCCACCAAATGCCTAATTCTCTTCTAGTCTTTCTTCCATCTCTGAAAAAAGGACAAAAATGCGATGGGAAGGTAATTGGTTTTCATTAAATGCAGTCTTAGGATTGCATCATCTGCTGTCCAAAAGCCATCATATTCAGGCAAATGAGGTGTGGTTACAAAAGAAGGAATACCCCTTGGTCCGCTCAGGAAGAATATCTGTGAGACAAATGACCTGGGGGAGCTCTAAGTGGGACAGATTTTGTGTGAAGTGGTCAGTCACTTTGGAATGAGTCTTTAAGGTCCCTGCAAAACATGTGAGGGTCTCCATGAGTAAAAATTATAGAATTCTGCATTATCTGTGAGAAACAAGACAAAAGACAGGACAGTCACTGAGGTGCATCACCTGTGAAGAACACGGGCAGCCTAGGTGAGTGAGACACAATTTCTAGAGATTTGGCTGTTCTTCCTAATTTGGGTGGACCCACGGGTGTTCCAGACCTTCCTCTCTTTCAGATTTGCAATCCAGCTGCCTGCACAGTAACTAAGAACCATGAATGCTGCCAAGTCTGTAGGCAATAAACTCTTGGTGGACTCTTGTTTCTTCCCACGTTTATCAATGAATTGAGCACATTTAGAAATGCTGACATTTGGCATTTGCTGAAGAGACAAAAATACTTATTTTCATTATGTGTGTTCATCATCAACAAGGTTTTAAACCAAAAGAGGGTAGATTTGGATTTTGTAGATTTGGCTATAAGGAAGAAATTTTTTATGCTGACAGTAGTGAGACACTGGAATGGTCCTAATATCCAATCTGAACTTCCTCTGACACAGCCAGAGAAAAGGGATGGAGAAGTGGGAGGAAGCCAAGCAAGAAAGCTTGCATGGGAAAGACAAAATTAGAAAAAAATACACTAGAAACACCTTTCCAGAGTTATATAATAAAAGTAAAAAAAACCAAAGCTAAATAAGTCTAAGGGAAATAGAGCCAAAGAAGAAGTAGATTAGGTTGCAAATTAATGAGAGCTCTAAAATTAGATCAAGAGAGCAACTACCAAAGGAAGCTACTGTATGTATTTATTTATTTATTTTTAACAATGACAGTCCTAAGAGTTATTAGGAAACAGACTGAAAATTGATAAAGCCTAAATAAAAACCCCTATTTTTTAGTAAAAGTGCAGTGGAATCAATCAGGCAATCGCTATGTGTAATTACCGTTATTGGTGTTATTTTCTTATGGCACTTTCACAGCAATAGATTACAAAGCATTACAATTTTCAAGCCTAGTAAAATGTTTCTGTGGTTTAAGAAAAAAACCAGCATGAATTGCCCATCCTTTCTGGTGGTGTTAACATGCACACATTAGGGTACACTCACTGGCTAATGGGATGCAAAGAAATAGAAAATCTGAATGTCTAAACATACGTTTGTCCAGAAATCTTAACTCCTTTTACAGCAAGGAAAGAACAAAATGAAAGCAGCTGATGAAAGATGACCAGGTATTCTAAAATTAATTTTGCATTTGGAAAGGTAAGTAACACCTTAATTAAAATGAATTTTACTGACTTTCTATGAGTGGAAAGCAGGCTAATGAGCTATGATCAGTGAAGACTGACCATAAAGACTGATACACCGAATCAGAAGAGATGTCTATACAAAAAAGTACTGTTTAGTATTTCTGAAAATCTACACCTGTGATCTAAAAAGGACAGCACATATCATATAAATGAAATTACCAAATAACAGAAATCAATGTGCAGAAGCTCAGAAATCATTACCTTAATAGAAAATATTTTTTTTTTAAAATGAGACCTTGCCTAACTGCAAGTCCCACGGCCTGTAGTTTTAGAAAAGCGTTGCCATCTGTTGATGAACAGGGAGCAGAGCAGCTCAGAAATCCCTGGGAAATGCAGACATAGAGTTCTTTTCCAGTCCGGCACTGGAAGGGTTGAGTGTCATTTGCATGCCTGTTGTAACAGTTCAGATCATTCCCCTTCAAATGTTGCTTGGTTTTAAGGCAGGGGATGAGTGCAATAGCACTGCGTTCATTTAAAAAGGAGCAGAAAAGATGTCTGATCTCTCATGGATGTGGGACATGCCAACCTACTACAGTCTCCACTGATAAAGTAAAGAGTAAGGAAAATGAACAACTTTATCCCTTCCAAACTAAAAGGATGGCACAGGATTTGATTTGCTATATCCTGTTGGGGAGCAAGGGAAAGCAGGGATACTGGGACAGCTCAGTGAAGCTGAGAATGAAGAACAGGCAGGGTACAACTCATGTGATTGGCAGCAGCTGACACGTCACACAAAATAAAGAGTGTAGGGTTAGACTGATGAAGGTTTGTGCCCTACTGCGGACTTCAAGGATAGCATTGTTTATTGCAACAAAAAAACGTGCAATTCCATAAACTGAGCATTGTTTCTTCCTTATCACTGTTATTTTTTATAATGCAGCAAGCAGAATTAATTAAAGCTATCCCTGATCTCTTAAGTCATATTCTTTTCCAGCTCAGTATAAGTGTGACACCAACAGACGAACATCTGGGGTTTCTTTCACATTTTGAGAGTGAGCAAACAATCCCTCACAAGAAATGTATGCCAAGTTAAAAAAAGAACTAACAAGTTTACTTAGCTCTTTGTTACAATCGATCAATGTTTTAAAACCTTATTTCAAATAACATGAGCGCACAAATTATAGCTCTAGCCCATGGTTGATGAGCTATCTTTTTGGTATTAGTTTCAGTGGGAAGACCTTCACCACACTGGGTTGAATTACGTATTCCCTGGCAGTGGCATCACAGGTGTCCCTGCTGACGTCTGGCTGTCAGTCCACCTGCCAGCTGGTGGCCAGTCCCATTCAACACAGAGTGTGTGGCTTCTGCCTTTATTCCTTTCTTACACCCTGTGCTCGGCCCTTTCAAGCAATCCAAGCATGAACCCAGTGCTCGTGATGAGCTTGGTTTCAGTTCCCGTTCCAATCACAAATGAATAGTCAGGGTCATTCCTTTTTTGGCTATTCTGTTCGCTGTTATCTCGAAATGTCATCTTTGAGCTTGTACAGACACGCATTCCTCGCTTCTTTTCCCAGTTCCAGCGAGTCTGTGGTGCCAGCATGATCAACACAGCTGGGCAAGTGAATTTCCAGGCCACAGCCTGTCATGGTAGGGCTTTGGTCAACCCACACAGCGCAGGGACTCCAGCCATGACATGTCTGGGAAGTCAACCCTTTGACAGCACCCCAAAGGTCCTTCCTTCTTGATGGCCACCTCGAGTCCTGCCCCTGCCTATGTATGACCTGTCAATAAAGCTACAATTGAGCTGTGTTGCCCAATGCCATCTTCTATGTTTTATGTCCAAACCTTGTTATCTCTAGCAAGTCTTTATATAAATCTATTCATAAATCTAAGATGTTGCTGACCAGCTTTAGATTGGCTTCATGTCCTGAGAGGCTGTTCCACACTTGCTGCAATTTGTGGTCTTTTCAGGACATTTAACTGTTCAGACTGTTCCCTGCTGCCTTAGGCAATCATCTCACTTGTCTTTTGCTGTGCCTCAAAGCTATTGCCAAAATTTTCATTTTCTCTTCATCTAAGCGTACCCATTAAGTTCTGAAATCTGTTTTTGTATTCTCACCTTGCTTAGGTACTGTCTTTAGCTTCAAAATTGTGTCTACAATGTATTTTCTGAGAAGAGGCCAGACATTAGGCTGCCTTACCATACTGTGCTACTATAAGCAGGCCTTAAAAGAGTCTTAAAAAAGAGACTCTTCTGACGTGCCTTCCCTCCATCCATACCCTAGCGAAAGCATTACAGTACTGACATCACCCAAAACACTGTCTTTTTGCTGCTATCTCTGTCCCCTTTTCCATAAAGCCCTCAAGAGGGGCCCTCAAACAGTATCTAAGCAGTATTGGAAAAGTTTCTAAGGGACATAGCTTGCAGTACTTGGCTTAAATTACTTACGGAAAGAGCTTGCAGTGCTACGTTGAAAACTGGGGGATTGCTGAAAATTATAACATCTGTAAGCAATCTCCACTAAAAGATCTCCTTTCCTTTCTACTACTTATCACTTTATTAACTTGGTTCTAATATGTTTGGCAGTTGTAGATAATTTGGCTCCAAATACACATACTGCAATTTTTAAATGCTGGATTATGAAGTATAAAACACATGGCTGAAAAAGTACCAGTCCCAAACAGAAATTTCATTGCCAAACATAAGACAGAATGACCTGCAAACATTTATTTTAAGCCAACATATAGTTCATTTATTATTAGAAAATTTAACAAAAAGAAAGATGTCAGATGAATTGGGAGTGTAGTGAACTTGGGTGCTAGTCCTGACTGAAGAAGTGTCTCCCACGTTCTTGCTCTGCCTCCCCCAACAAGACCTGCTGGACCTGTTGGACCAGAACCAGCTTAGATGCTTCCCTTCGTGTTCCTCAGTGTATCAGGGTCTACAGTCTATGCACAGAACCAGCTTTGTACCTCCTACAGATCTAATCTGCAGTCAAATAACTCAACCATGTTAAATTGCAAATTGAGAGCAGCTAGAAGCTTCTAGACCAAACGCACACAGAAACCACAATTCTTTCCTTCTCCACCTCCTCCCGACTTACTCAGTTTGAAAGTAAACTGAAGTTTACGTTTGCTTGGGGTTGAAAAGCATGTTCTTTCTCAGGGGAAACCTGCAGATTTTGCAGTTTACACCCACCTGCTAGAATAACTACAGTTTCTTCATTTAGTCTCTCTTGCTACTACTTTCCTTTGGTACCGGCAGAGCCCACCTAAGGCTGCTGGAGCAGTTGTGCACCACGCACAGATGCTGCTTTATGCTGGCACAGAAGAGTTTCAGGTTGCATAGTCAGGTCAGATGCAACCTGTACCCTGACAGAGCAAGCTAACACTTCAGAGGTTTGCATTGTACGGTGCCAGGAGACGGCAATGCGGCTTGGAAAGCAACTCCGAGCGGAACACTACGGGCCTGCCTGCGAGCCTCTTGGCTTTCATCGTCAGTCCCCGCGTTTGTCACGGAAGGCTGAAGCATCAGGCTGGGGATGCGGGCGCAGCAGGCGCGGAGCAGCGGCTGCGGCGGGCGGGGCCGCGCTGCGCCAGCTCAGCACCCACCGGGAAAGCCGAGGGAGCGAGTGGAAAGGAAAGTTCAAGAAAAGCCGGGAAAGGTGCCGCCTTTGAGAGGAGTGGGCAAAGCTGCGCGGCCGGAGGGCGGGTGTTAATGGCGCGCAGCGGAAGGTTGAACCCATTTACCACTTTTGCTTTCGTTATTTATGCCCAAGGTGATGGATAAGGTCCTAGTCTGATTTTACATCATTGGATTTTGCAAATGATTTGGCCGAAAGTCCCACACTACACCTGAGGCACGTACAGAGGCAGAGTAGCCTAGAGTTAGACTGGTGTGCTAATTCCTGCATATTTGCACTGACGTTCCTCATACTCAAAGGGAGCACCTATTTCTATTTATGCACCCCTAAATACTCCAGCAGCAGGTTGACGCAGTAAACGGTGCTATTTTATTCGGATTCTTATAGATAGGCAAGCCACAGAACCTCCACTCTGTGCCCTAAGCGTGTCTTTACTGTTTCCTGGTCGGCGCGTTTCCTGGTCCTGGATAACAAATAGTTTTCAAGCACATGGCTCGTATCGGGACTCCCAGCCCTGCAAGCCACGGGATGCCCGAGCTCCCCGGGCTGTATGCTCGCTGCCGGCACGGCGCTCCTGTGCCCGCTTGTACCGCCTTCCCTGGAACCATCCACTACCGCGCGGTGGGCGAAAAGAATATAAGCATCCGCACAGGGCTGCTAATACTGAAAGGGCAGGAGGGTTAGTTTTACTGTCACTGCAGCTTGCAGAGGCGGGCAGGGCATGGCAGGGCGCAGCAGCTCCTCCTCGCTGCTGGACCGGGTTCCCCTGCATCACCAGCGAGAGGTGGCCGCACCTGTCCCGCAAGCCCAGCACTGCAAAAGCGCGCCCTCCCTCCTGTCATAAATAAGCTCTTTTTCCTCTTTCTTCTTCTTCTTTTCCTCCTCTTCTTCTCCTTCCCCCCCACCGCCCCGGAGGGTAACGCGGCGGGCGGCTGCCTTACCCCCGCGCCGCCGGCGATGGCCTCTCCGCCCCCGAGGGCAACGCACACTTTCACCCCGGTCCCTGGCACGGCCGGGCGCTTTGCGGCAGCCCGGCGGCCGCTCTAGAAACTTCTCGGTCCCTCCCTCTCCCCTCCCCTTCCTCCTCCTCCTCCTCGCCGACCAGGGGCCGGCGCTGCGGCGAGAGCAGCAGGGAAGGAGGCGTGCGGCGCCCGCCTCCACCCGCGCTGCCCGGAGCCCGAGGCGCAGCCAGGCACTGTCCCAGCCCCATCCCGGTGCCCCCCGCAGCACCGACCCCGCGAGGCGGCCTTTCCCTGCGCAGAGGTGGCAGCGGCAGGCGGGATGACGGCGGAGGAGATGAAAGCGGACGGGGCTCCCCTGGAAGGGGTGGACATCACTCCCAAGCAGGATGAGGGCGTTCTCAAGGTACCGGGCGGCTGTTCCCTATCCCGACCCTCCGCGCCAGGTCGGAGGGGTCCCCGCGCCGGCGGCGAGCGGGGGCGGAAGGAGGGGGGGGGCATTCCTCTTGGCCTGCGAGCGGGTGCTCCCCGGGCGCCCTGGCCTCGCCGGGCCCATTGTGTGCCCCGCGGGGAAGGGGACGAGGCGGTCCCCGGGCATCCCGGCAGGGCTGGCGCAGCGCGGGCGATTAAACAACAGCGGCGGGAGCGCGCCCCGGCTGCGCAAGCGCTGCCCGCCCGCCCGCGGGGGCTCCCCGCTCCTCCCGGCGGCTCCCGGCTCCCCGGCCGCGGCCCGGGCTGCCCGCCGGGAGACCACGGGGTCACGGGCGGCTGCGCAGGGAAGGGCGCTTCTCGCTGCGTTCGGCGCTTTCCCCGCGGTTGGGGGGAGGATGCGGGAGGAGAAGGCGAGCCGGGCCCCCCGTCCGCCTCGCAGCGCGGGTTTCGGGGGGTCCGGGTCCGCCCCCGCCCCACCAGCACGTGTTCGGGGCTGGGAATTAAAGATGGAGCCCCGGGAGGACACGTGCTCTCGGTGCCGGTGCCCGGCCGTGCCGCGCTGTCGCTCCTCCGGCTTCGGTCGCGGGGCTCCGTCGGGGCGCGGGCAGCCCCCGAGCCCGGGGGGGCCGCGCCTCGGTGCCCCTTGGCCAGCGGCCGGGCAGGTCCGTGGCGCGGCCGGGGCTGGTGCCGCGCGTTCCGGCAGAGCGGCGGCTCTCCTTTGTACTGGAGAGGCAGGCGATAAGGGCAGCAGGATTTATACCGTGAGGGGGAGTTGCACGAACTTCCTCTGTCAGACGTTGCCTATTTCCATATCTCTAGAAACTTCCTTAGGCTCCGCTGAAAACTTCAGCGATCATTAGAAGCATTATTCAACCGCAGTAAATATTAGGAGTTACGGTGTTCACAAGGAGAAAGTGGCGCCTCAGCAAAGGCAAAGTTACGGGTTTAACCTTTAGAGCCTTCGGGTTTTAAATTCTGGGTTCATTACAGAGGCGCTGTCTCCCGTTCAGGAGGGGTATCAGGAACCAGGTTGAAGATGTTGGCTTGTATATTCTTCTGGCATGCTTAGGTGAGAATTTCTGGGGTTTGCACATAGTACAGTATCAGGTCAGAGTTCTCACCTGCTTGGCTGCCCAGGTTTCCTGCAGCCCGGATCTCTTGAGCATGGTAGAAGGCAGTGAGGGTCTGTCTAATCCATGCAATACCTACTTTTCGATGATGGAGAAGCAGCAGGTGTTTTTTTTTTTAAGGAGGGGAGTAAATGAACTGAGGCTGTGAAAATCACAAAAATTGAGATTATGAACTGATAAACTATTGTAGAGGTCATGAAGTCCAGCCTTCGTGGATTTTATTTTTCTACTAATTGCTGGAGTGCAGAATGCATCCATTGAAATCAAGGGTCCAGCTCTGAACTAACCTACACCAATTTTGTACTGGTATTGTTGTGCTGATTCCAGGAGTGTGTTTGTTTGTTCATTAGCCTTGTATCAGAATAGTATCTACAGTTTTTTACCTGATATTGCTGAATGTGCTTGCACTATTTCTAGAGTAAGTAAGTATAGAAATAAATTATTTGAAATCCCATATGAACTGAAAAATCATGTTTTTCCATCTGAAAAGGAAATGTAAACCTTACAGAAAATAGGATTGCCATATTCAGACATGAAACTTGAGCCTCTTCAAAATTAAACAAATGCAAAAGAATAAGTTGTATAAACAATGAAAATGAGATATTTGTTACTCTGGAATACCTTGGTATGCCACTACAAGAATATGGATTTTGGTAAAGCTTAGTAAATTTCCATTAAATGCAGTTAGTTTTTCAAAATTACTTCAGGCTGGCTGCTTTAAAATTGCTAGTTTGGATCCACTTTAGATAGATAGCTAAACATGATGTAGGTTAGGTTGATTACCTGATTCACGGAGTTTTTTTCATACTTCTCTGTCTCCTTATCTCTGTGAGAGTGGTTGCT
This sequence comes from Amblyornis subalaris, assembly GCA_018881555.1. Taxonomy (NCBI): domain Eukaryota; kingdom Metazoa; phylum Chordata; class Aves; order Passeriformes; family Ptilonorhynchidae; genus Amblyornis; species Amblyornis subalaris. The sequence continues at coordinate 8,646,288 of JACAXG010000022.1, forward strand.
TGAACCTTTGCCTTCCTTGGGGAGGCATCAATGGATTAGTTTTGTAGTGCTAATAACTGCTGTCTTACTGAGGAGGTGCAGGGTTAAGGGATGGTGGGCTGTGTGAGGTCAGGCATCCCTCTTCATGCTGAGTATTCTCCCCTTAGGAAAGAGCACGGAGTATTTTTTCTGGGTTTTGTTTGTGGGTTTTCTCTTTTTTTTTTTAATGCATTCAGTGAGGTGCTTTCAGCTTAAGAATCTGACAGAAGCTGTCAGTGAAGCCTTGGCTTTGGATAGAGGGTACTGGCATTTCAGTTGCAGGGATGGTGGGAAGCCAGGTGGGAGATTGGCAGTGGTGGGTTGCAAGAAATTGAAATTTGTGAAGGAGACTCCCAAAAGCCTTGCTTCCTTCAGTGAAAAACACGATTGATATAGAAACATGACATTTGAAGGAGGGATGCCCTGTAAGTGCCCTTCAATAAACATTTATCTTGTATAACAGTATGTTTTCCAGGTCTCCATGATGCAAGCAAATAGGGTCCTCACTGGTCCCCTTTTGCCTGGCTAAGATAATGCAGAACTTAGGCCAGATGCTTTCAGTTGGTATTGGAGAAAATTCAGATTTGAACTTTGAAACCCCGTGGTTTCACATCTTTGCCTATATGTCACTGTTATTCTCTATTTTTATATAAACTTCAAATGAACACCAGAGAGATTGTCCCATCTTACTTTTTGAATAGTGTAGATCTAATTAATACCTTTTTGTATAGTGTAGGTCTAATTAATACCTGTTTTGCTGGGAAGGCTGGGGAACCCCTTGAGAAGAAAATCAAATCCTTGCAACTGTATGTCAGGTAGGGGTGCTGGCAATCCACATCAGACTTACAGGGAGACAAAATTATTGCAATATTATAATAATTTTTAAGTGTTGCTCTGTAGGCTGATAGAACTAACCTGCTTTGGGATGAGATTCTGTTAAACCAGGCAATTTAATGGAGGTTCACTCAAATAATCTCAGATTGTGTTGGAATAGACTTTGCATGGGAAGAACCACCTCATTTTCTTGTTTAAATGCTTTGCCTAGAACACTGAACTCGAGTGTAGTGATAGAGAGGTGATGAGGCAAATACTTGAATAAAGCAGAAAAACTTGGCTAATACTTCACCGGTTTAAATTTCAAGAACATTTAAAATCTTGTAGAGGCAAGGTAGGTGACATGGGTAAGGATGGAAGCAGAGATCTGTAAGCTGGTGCCAACTGTTGCCAATTAAGTTCTCATATCACAGCACAGCCATCTTGAGGTTCTGCATTTGCAGCACCGCTAATCTGCAGGCAGAACAGTCAGTCCATCTCCAGGTAACTCAAGTAAACCTGCAAATCCTTTATGTACTGAAGATGATAGCATATACATCCAGGTATTTGTGATTCATGTCCAGTGAATTAGTTGGACATGATGGCTTAGTTTCCATGATCTCAGTGTTGATTGCTGTTTTTTCTCAGGTGGTCAAGAGAGAAGGCAGTGGGACAGAGTCTCCGATGATAGGTGATAAAGTGACCGTCCACTACACAGGGTGGCTTCTTGATGGCACAAAATTTGACTCCAGTCTGGACAGAAGAGACAAATTTTCATTTGACTTGGGGAAAGGTAGTATCTTGTGTTTGTTATTTATCAGCTTTGGTAATAATTGAGATGGGATTTCCTTGCACGCTCCTTTGCTTTTCAAAGCAAACTTGTTTTCAGAGTTTATTGTCTTAAAATGGCCCAGTGAGAATGTCTTGGAGATTTTTCTGAATGAGAAAACTGTGTAGCCTCTTGAGAGGCCTGCTGAAGAATTCATAGGCCTCAGACAAAGCACTCCAGGGGAGCAGATCTGCCCTGAAATGTAGAGATAAAGGGTAGTTAAGTAGCCAGAACATGCATTTTGTTGGTTGGGTTTTTTTTTTTTTGGCAGACTCCAGTTCAGGAGTGCTTAACTGGGACCAGATACTGGGACTGGGTACACACAGGCAGCTGTCAGCTGTCTCATGAGGAAACATATTCTGTTTTCCACAAAGTTCTCGAATTAACCCAAATACAAATATTTGAGTAGTGCATCTCTTCATTATCCAAATCCTTCATTTTTTGAATGCAAAAATCTAAGCATCCTTGTTCCAGCAAATTTTGTTACTTACTCTTGTATTTTTCCCTGGCAGTTCCTTACCTGCTACTTTTTAAAAAATAGAGAATGCCTCCTTTTAAAAAAAGAGTTAAATTCATTGTACTTAAATTTGAGATGATATTAAGTGTACCTATTAATGCAAGACTAATAGAAAGGCTGCTTAATGAGTTGAGAGGAGCAGCAATTAGGAGAGCTTGAGTAAGAGAGATTTTGTTACAGCTTTCCTTCCCTTTTGGCTTTGGAAGGAATACTGCTACTTCCCTCCCGCTTTCTGTTACACACATTTGTAGCTTTTAGTTACCACTGGTGCTGTTCTTTGCCAACTGATAAAGTACAGACAGAAAAGGCTGTTGTCCTGGATTGTTTTCAAAAGATGAGCAGGCAATCTCTCACCCTAAGGCCTTCCTCTCGGAAGAGTTTATTGTTGCTTCCTCGCACTTGAGACTGTGCCAAGCACTTCAGCCCGTGTCTGTGTTCTGTTATTCTATGAAAAGAGTTGTTACACTTAGAATGAAGAAATGTAGTGAAATTTGTGTCCTGGGAAACTTCAGAATTTGATTAGGCTTAAGACAGATGTACATAAATCAGGGTGAGCACAAGTCCTTCAGTATTTTTGATGCGTTAGCTTTTGTGTACTCAGAGTGATGATGCTCAGTTTCAGTTGATCATACTTTTCATGTGTGATTGACATTTGACTTGTACAGGTGAGGTGATCAAAGCATGGGACATTGCTGTGGCCACCATGAAGATTGGTGAAATCTGTCGGATTACGTGTAAACCAGAATATGCCTATGGCTCAGCTGGGAGCCCCCCAAAGATACCTCCCAATGCTACACTGATTTTTGAGGTAAGTGAGAGATGGTCACTAAAACTGTGTGCTTGAAAAATGTGTGATGCAATATCACTTTGAAACAGGATTGTTAGGTTTTCTAAAGAATGTATTGTGGTCAATTTTGGGTAGTATGGATAAAGTTTTAGTCTGGCTGCTACTGATCTGCAATGACTTGGGTTCCCTTTTTTTGATTTTTTTAAAATACTTGAATGATCTTTAGTGTTCAGTTTTAATTTTGCAGTTACGGAGTGATTTGCAGCAGGAAAGTGCAGGTTGAGAGGGTGGAGTGTTTGAGTGACAGACTGTGCAGTAGTTAAGAAAATTAAATCTTCAATCCACTTCATAACACTCAAAGTAATGATATTTATGTTAAATGTAAACTTTTCAACAACAGAGTGAGCAATTAATGCTCTCAGTAATATATTTTTCATACTTTTTGTGTTTTCTTTGCAACATTAGCGTGATCTCTTACGAGCTATTTCAGGGAGGAAAGAGGTAATTGTCCCATATTGCTAGAATATATATTGCTAGAATAAAATATTTGAACAGCCCTGCAATTATGGACTTTTTTTGTAGTTCTGAGTAGTTTAGTAAGCCTTAAAGCACCATAAAACCAGTTTGGATTCAGGTTGATGGTTCATTACAAAAGTCTCTCTATGCATCCAGGCTACACGGATCAGTTTTGCCACCAGAGATAGTCACGTGTGGTCCTTAGTCCCTGTGACAGACTCGGCAGTCTTGGGTTTGGTGGCTGGGTGACCCAGTTTGACAATTCACATGGATAGCTGGTCTCCTGGAGATGAGCTGCATGTCGTGGTGAGCATGGAGCCAGTTATCGTTGGTGTCTCTTAACCTCCCCAGGAGAGGAGAGAATTTGTTTCCTACTGATCTTTAAGTAGTTTCCCTTCCTCCTTCCCAAAAGGGGGTGGAAATAGCAGCTGTCTCCTGTGTGTTATTTCAGAAGTGAGAATGGTTGCTCAGAATGCTGAGACTTGTGTTTTATTTTTCCAAGGAGGATGATATTAAAGCTGTTTCTGGAGCATACCCTGACAGTCTCAACAGTGTTGGGAGAGGATATATTTTTCTTCTTGTTGAAACTGTTCAATTTGCCAACAATTACTTTAAAATAAATTCTACCTGAGAGAAGGCAGACTCTTTCTTAAGTGTGATTTTTAAAATTACTTTGCTCTAAAGCACTTAATCAATGGAATGGAATTCTACAATTGGGGGCACAAGGACAGTTTTAAAACTGATGATTGCTCTGAGATTGAATGTTTTATCTAATATCTGAGAAAGGTAAAAATAGCTCATGGAGTAAAGACTGAAAGTCTGTTTAGATTTTATTGAAAACAATGAGCATCTTTTAAGAAAAGTAAATTATACATAGAATCATTTAGTTTGGAAAAGATCTTTAAGACCATCGAGTCCAATCATAAATCTGAGACTGCCAAGTCCATCACTAAACCATTAACCCAAGTGCCACATCTACACCTAAATACCTCCAGGGAGGGTGACTCAACCACTTCCCTGGGCAGCCTGTTCTAATGCTAATATCTATTCTAAACCTCCCCTGGTGCACCTTGAGGCCATTTCCTCTTGTCCTGTGACTTCTTACTTGAAGAAGGGACTGACCCTCACCTGGCTACAGCCTCCTTTTCAGAGAGTTGTAGAGAGCAGTAAGATCCCCCGTGAGCCTCCTTTTCTCCAGGCTAAACACCCCCAGCTCCCTCAGCTGCTCCTCATAGGACTTGTGCTCGAGACCCTTCTCCAGCTCCATTGCCCTTCTCTGGACTTTCTCCAGCACCTCAATGTCTTTCTTGTAGTGAAAGGCCCAAAACTGAACTCAGCAGTGCTCAGTACAGGGGAACAATCACTGTCCTGGTCCTGCTGGCCACACTATTGCTGATACAGACCAGGATGCCATTGGCCTTCACATAATTGAATGTTGTATTTGCTTTACATTTGGATAGTGTATTTGCATTTCTTTTTTTCCCCCATGGACTTCTGAGTAATAGGATTAAAGATATATTCCGTGTAGAAGGATTTAAAAAATACTGCTAGCAGGTAGTATGTCCCTTAAGGGATGACAACTTACTCACTTTAAATATATCAAAATGAATACCATTGTTTCTGAAAAATAGTATAATGTAGAGCTGTTCATAAACAGCATTTTCTTGCATAGAAATCTCAAGTTACTCATGGCTTACTTATATTGGATCAAACTACACATGTTGGAGTGCTTTGTGCTTCTATGCAAGTGATACTAAGTGTAATCAGGGCTGAGCTGATGATTGAAATGCAAGCTAAAAGCTCAAGGCCTGCTACCTTGGCAGCACAGTGGAGCATTCTTAAGGGCTTAGCACTACTACAGAGGATGCACGTGGACAGTGGAAAGCAGAGAAGCTTTCATTGTCTTGCAGGAAGAGATAATACCTACCATTTGGGTAAATAAAAGCATGAACCACAAGATGGGATTTGTTCCATCAGACTACTACTGAGTCTATCTGATGTAGTCACCCAGGCTATTCACCTCCCACTGGGTTTTTCTTAGTGCTGCCAGTCTGACCTCTCCATTTTCTGGGTATTTTTTTAGGTAAAAGTAGTGTTCCATTCATGATTCTTGATGTCCCCTAGTGCCTGCCTAAGCAGTAATGTTGAAGGGAAAAGGGAAGAAGGAAAAGCACCGAAGCTGCCTATGATGGTTTTGTGCTTTCCTAACAAAATAGCCTGGAGCTCACTGGCTGCAACAAATAAGAAGTGCTGGGTGTGTCCTGACCAGAGGTGTGGGTTGGAACTTAAGATCCAGAAAAATTTCCCAAGTTTTATTAGGTAGAAGTAGTTTCTGACTGCGATGACTCTAAGGGAGCTAAAGTCTCTTAAGTTTCCACTTTTTTAGTTTTGCTTCTAGGTTTCCTTTTTGTTACTTAAAACAACATGGGTCTTTTGGACAAAGAGCATTGGCCTTTTGCAAGTGTTTATCACCATACCAAAATTTTGTACAAGTTGCCTTTAAAAGGACTCCCTAAAACTTACATTAAAAGATTTTGTATCTGTGTCATCCCATCAGCATTTCTTTACGACGTGAAATAATGGATATCCGGTGGTGTTAGGTTGTTTCTTCCTCATGATTGTTTTTGCTAAGCAATATAAATATTCCATAGAATACTGTTGTTCAGGTTGGAGGAAAAAAGAGGGGACACACCTGTGTGGTCATCAGTAGGATGTCTGGGAATTACTTGTTTCAGACTGACTGAAGAGAAAGACCAGAATATTATTTGTTACTAGGTATCAAAACAAAAAGTGGAAGTACTGGTGGATATTCGATTCCTTTTGCGTTCCAGGTATCTTCAGTCCTGTATCAGGAACCTCCACAGCATTAGCCCTGAACTGGTTTTTTTTCGGTGTGGTAGTCTAAACAATGCTGATTATAATGGCTTGCTCTTTTGTGTTGTTTTCACTATTGTTTTATTCAAACATAGGATATGAAATTTTTTTTTCTTCATTTCCTAGCAGCAATGACAAATACCGTTTGTAACTAGACTGCTTTCCTATGTCATCATGGTACTCCCACTTGAAACTATGATTTATGTTTACTTGGGAGTGCATGAGGTTGAAACTGGATACCTATCTCCCACTTTAGCTCTTAAAAACCCTACACAATTTGTTGCAGCAGTGAGTTTAGATTAAAGGTGGGTCAGATCATGGTTTTGTAGTTTTATCATTCTTCTGAAAATATTTTTTTTTCTGAAATGATCCCAAAATACACAACCACACAGCAAAACTAGAAGGGGAAAATGCGATGAGTAGAAAGAGAACACTGACTCTGTTCAGGCATGCAAGGGAGAAGGGCACAGAAGTTTTGAAATTACTGTCCTGTGGCACAAGAGTAGGAGGATGAAGAAGTAGGTGGGGAATGGTTGAGTCTGAAAGTATATTCTTGAATTTGTTTTAATGTTGCAGGACAAGCGTTTGGAATCAGTTTAAGCTCTACTTCACTTTTATTGACCATTGGTGGAATTAAGGGTACAATCATGAATTAAGGATAAGGGTTGCATCTCTGTGCTTTATTGTCCTGCTCCACTAGTTCTTCCATTACTTAAAAACCTCCCTGGCCCTTGAATGCAGTGACACTACTGGTGGTTCTACTTGTCTGTAGAGTAAGAGGGTATGACAGCTGCTGGTCAGTGTGGTAGCACTGCAGAGTGGCAGCTGAGAGCTGATTCTTCCTGGCTTAATGTGTTGTCTTTTCCCTCATATTTAAAAAAAAACAAAAAAAAAACCAAACAAAAAAAAACCAAACAAACCCCGACAAACAAAAACAACAAACCAAAACCCAGTATCCATACTTCTGTCTGCAGACATTAGCAAAAATAGTATTAAAGAAGCCAATAGAATTTATTTTTTCTTCAGTAGCCCCTAAGCATTGTCTCTCACGTAAACTTTATTCAGAAGCCAAGCTCACAGTCCTTTCATTTAAAGAATCTGATTTTTAGTATTGGGAGACCAAGACTGGTGGAGGAAAAAAGCTGATTTAAAATTTGAAATACTTCAGTAGGTTTCCATCCAGTATCGCGTTCAGAGCCCTGGCTATCCAATTTCTTACAGGACATAAACTAAGATAGAGGCTTCCTGAATACCTGTAATTTCAAAGACTTCTGGAGAACAAATTCTGTGAGTTACTGAACTGATGTAGTGAGAATAAATCAAGGCTTTCCTTCCCTCCACAGATAGAACTTTTTGAGTTCAAGGGGGAGGACCTCACGGATGAAGAAGATGGTGGCATCATCCGAAGAATCCGTAAGAAGGGGGAGGGCTACTCCAAGCCCAATGAGGATGCACTTGTAGAGAGTAAGTGTGTTGTTACTCATACAGTAAATGGGTTTGCCGTGTGGGTTGGCAGAGCCTTTCTCGCAATCTACAGCTCCTTGTTCTGAGGGAGAGGAATACGTGGCTTCTCTTTTCTTTACCAAGTAACTTAACAACAAGCTTTCCTTCTCTTATTTCTAGCAAGGTTTACACTTCCCAGCACCACCTGTGTTTTCCGGTGATACCGAATCTGTTAAAGTGTTTATCTGATCACAAAAGGGATTGAGTCTCATAAAATATTTCCATGTGCTGAGGAACAAGAGGGGAGGTTGTTCTGGCACTTGTCATTGGAGTGGAAAAAACAAACACTTAAATGAACAAAAAAAAAGGGAGTTATTAAATGTAAGAGCAGAAGTTCTGTTTGCTGCCAGTACCCACCATGCACAGGTAGCTACTGAAAGAGAAAAGACTGTTTAGAAGGAGGCTTTGGCACTTTGTATGTGCTTCCTGCCTCTCTAGAACTCCTTGTGTACTCCTGGGTACCTGCCCATTGCTGTACATAGATACCTTCTGATTTCTCTCTTGTGTTGTTCTGTTTTTTGTTACCAGTCCAGTTCGAAGGCCGATACGGAGATCGTGTTTTTGACAAGCGGGAATTGCGGTTTGAGATTGGAGAAGGTGAAAACTTCGATATTCCTCATGGTCTGGAGAAAGCAATTCAGAAAATGGAGAAATCAGAGGAATCTGTGTTCTATCTCAAACCCAGGTATGCTGTTTCTGATATTTTGATGCTGGAAGGGCTTATACTAACCATCTTGCAAGAAAGATGTTTTGCTGTAATGCCTTTCAGCTTTTGTCAGTGCTGTGGTAAAAACTTGAGCAGCCCCAAAAAATTGATGTGTGAGAAGTATCGAGCTGAGATTGCTTTGCCCCACTTCATAGTGAAGCGATAGCACTCCAGAAGAAATTTACTTAAATCTCTATAATGTTGACATCTGAATATTTTAAAAAATGTTGTTGCACTAACTTAGGTTTTTGTGGTCCCTGTTTGTTACTACTTACTGTAAAACACTGCATATATAGACTTGGATATAAGCAGAATTTTCTCTTTACAGTGAGAATACATCTGAAACAAGTGGAGTTGCACAGATTGTTTTCATTAAGTTTTTTTAAACTGGAGCTGAGTCTGATGGGAGCAGAAAAGCAAAGCAATCTGGTCTAGAGGGTTTTCCTGCTAATATGCAGCTTCTTACTGGAGTTGAATCACAGAACCTTTCTGTAGGCATTTCCTGTTTATCAGCTGATTAGCAGCATGTTAAGTGTACAGCTGCTTACTTAATCTCGGTATTTATTGTCTTTGCTTTTCTAAGAATAGAACTAAAATACAGGTGCTCTGGAGGCAACACTCAGTTTCAGACCATGAATGTAAACCACTATATATATAACTTGAAAGTTGGTTGTTTTGGTTTGGCTTTTTTTTTTTATGGAGGGATAACTTGCTTTTCCTTCAAGTAAACTAAAAAAATAGTAAAATAATAGGAACTGCTAAGAGATTAGTGAAATCAACACTAGGTTTCTCTTACTTTCTTCTACCTTGTGCTTGCTAATGTTAGAATTGTACCTAGAATTCTTCAAGCCTTTATGTCTTGTAATAATGATTTGTGCACATCCCAAATTTGTATGGGATTTTTGCCTGCATCTTCCTCTGTAGCAAATATAGCTGGATGGATAGTTTTGAGCTCTGTTTGTTTCTCCCTCCCCACCCCCATCCTACAGCTACGGTTTTGGAAGTGCTGGGAATGAGAAATTTAAGATCCCTCCAGATGCGGAGCTGCAGTATGAAGTGAAACTCAAAAGCTTTGAAAAGGTGGGAACAAGAGATGAAATCCCAAAGAGATCCAGGGGGTGGGGGAAGAAGTAAGAGTGCAGCTTAAACGATGACAATGGAATCCTTGAATGGTGATGTGAAACAGGGAGGCCACTGTTGCCAGAGATGATGATGACATGCTGGGAGCTCTTGGCTGAAATGGTCCTTATTCTTCCTGTATCCCCCGTCTGTTGCCATCTCTCATGCTCTAGGCTTATTTCCAATAGCAGTGCAGTGCAAAGCTTTTCTTTGCCAAACTTATCCCTACCGTTCTGTTAGTGGGAAGCAACATAGCCACTTGATTTCCCTAGAAGTTGTATTGAAGTTGACTCGAACTATTCCTGTTTGGGTAGGCTAAGGAGTCTTGGGAAATGAACACAGATGAGAAGTTGGAACAGAGCTGCATTGTGAAGGAGAGAGGCACTCAGTACTTCAAGGTAAGTTACAGTCCCCAGGTAATAGCAGCATTTCTTAGTCTGTGTCATGAGCTGATAATGATGATCACAGCTTCTGTCATTTCTGAGTGGCATTCATGGTATTCTGTGAGATTTTGCAGGGAGAACTGGGGGGAAGATGTCTTAAAAATAGCAGCTCAGTTGGATTATCCAAAGAACTAACTCTACAGGGAGCTCTCTGTTAGAGCTGTTTGCTGTACCTACAGGTAACGCTGGGGTGTACACAGAGTAGTAGTGAGGTTACAGTATTCTTGCTGTGGCATAGTGCTTTGAATGAGGAACATTAATTTGGGTAGAGATGTGTGGAAAAGCTGTTTAAAGCAATTTGACCAGCCAAAGGAAGAGTTTCCCATTATCCTCATAACACATTTTGAAAATGCCCCATCTTCCTTTTTTTCCTTTGTATCAAAAGTTCAATATAAGGTGGGAGTTCAGTAAAGCAGCCATATACCCCTAGCTTAAGTGGGCAGTGTTAAGGTAGGTGTTCCTAAAGATTTTCTGATCCTGTGCAGGAGTGGCTTTTGGCAGTAGTATGTTTTTGATGGTAGGAGTTATTTTCTGATCAGATCTTTTTTTCAACTCTGTTGTTCAAGGTAAGCAAAAGGGGCAAGAGAGAGATAAAAGTTACTGTGATGAGCTGTGTGATAATTGCACTGCCTTGTTTACAGGAGGGGAAATACAAGCGGGCAGCATTGCAGTATAAGAAGATTGTGTCATGGCTGGAGCATGAATCAGGACTCTCCGAGGAGGAGGAATCAAAAGCCAAAAGCTTGAGGCTTGCTGCCCACCTTAATCTAGCTATGTGCCATCTCAAGCTGAAAGAATACTCCCAGGCTTTGGAGAACTGCAACAAGGTAGTAGGGGTTTATTTATTCTTAAACTGCACAGGCACTCTGACAGTTTATTTCTTGCTTTAGAAATCTGAGGGACAACAGGCCATGTGGTGTGTTTGGTCTTTCATTCCAGCTGGCATTTGGATAGTACTGAATTTTTAGTACACTAAAAATATCCAACAGATTATTTTCATAATTACTGTCCTCTGAACATCTTTTACTAACTTGCTGCTACATTGAGAATATTCAAGTTGTTAGAAATTAGAAACACTTGATACGTGGTGAAGGTAGTCATGTTGGCAAAGGTCTTTCAAAGGGCTGCATTAGTGCCAGGACTAAAGCTTAGACTTGCTGGTTCTCTTGTCAAATTGCCTACTATATTTGTTCCTCTTTGTACTTACTTCTACTGTACTCCACTAACCTTACTAGTAAATCCTGACAAGACTAATAAGTCTACATCAGAAGGTACAGTCCCTAGCAGTCTCTAGTGTTCTGACTGCATATGATTTTTAAAAAGGAAAAATAATTACTGATTGTGGTTTGGTTTTGTTTTTTTGAATGCAGGCACTCGAATTGGATAGCAACAATGAAAAAGGCCTCTTCCGGCGTGGAGAAGCTCATTTGGCTGTCAATGACTTTGAGTTGGCCCGAGCAGACTTCCAGAAAGTGATACAACTTTATCCGAGTAACAAAGCTGCCAAAGTGCAACTGGTGACTTGTCAGCAAAAAATACGGGAGCAGCACGAGAAGGAGAAAAAGATGTATGCCAACATGTTCCAAAGGCTTGCAGACAAAGACTTGAAGGTAAGTAACACTGCTCTGAAGGTTACAAGAGGTGGTGTCATGTGTTGGACAAGGAACAGTGGTTTAGGTATTCAGCTTACTTCTTCGATAATTATAGCAGGAGAACACTCAAGTGGACTCCTTTGGGGAGTGGGGGTGGAACTCAAAATAGCCAACAGTCAAAATTATTAGGGCATGTCGTTTGAACAGGAAAACCAGCAGTACCAACCATTGCAGTGAATGCTTTTACCTATTTCAACTGAATTTGCAACAGACCAGTGTTGATCAAAAAGCAGCCGAAGTGATGAGATGCAAACGTGATAACGTTCAAGAACTGAAAAAAGCACCTGTTCTTCTAGAGCCTGTTGTAAAGAGCAGACTGTTCTGGTGCCTGGGTGGCCCATCTAGGGACACCTTATGTCTGCCACAGAGAGGGTGCTGAGCACCGTCTTGCTTCTCAGGGAGACACTAAGATGTGGTTGATGGTCTCCCCTTCAAATGTCACAGATTGCTTATGAAGTGTCAGAAGATTGTTTATTCTATGTAGATGGTTTTCCTAATAAGCTTTCCCTAGAATTTTAGTAAATACTAGTTCAGTTAATAACAGCAGTATGTGAATACAGGTTATAACGAGGTTATATCAGCTAGCAAGAAACATTACAGGTTACTGGTGAGAATCACATATCCTAAGAAAACCTTCTGTTTCTTTTCCTTAAATCTGATGGTCTGGAAGGACTAGGCAGACCTGTAACTTCTAAGATAAATATGGCATTTATTTCAGACTCAAATTTCCTCAGGAACACTGGGGTGTACAGAAGCTTGTGTCTTGTGAGGTTATTTTCAGAGGTCTTTGTGTCCAGCTTTCCAGAATATGCATGGAGAATATAAAAAATTGTCAGATACTGATATGTTAATTTCCTGTGGTTATCTGTGTCACTGAGTCTTTCCAGAGGCATGGTGTCCTCAGATGAGTGTATTCTGACAGTTCAGCCATTTTAGACTGTCAGCTGACAATTTCCTACATGAAATGCTTTACAGCTGTCTCTTCTTTTGGCTAAAGCAGCATGATGTCAACAGTCCTTGCTTATTGGAGCTTGGAAGAAAGTATTCTGTCCTTCTAGACATAATGGTGTAAAGCCACACTGTATCTTAATTTTGGTAGGCTTTAATGAAAAATCTCAGGAAGATAAAGGTACAGCAACTAAACTAGAATTATTTCACTGTTAGGCGTCTTTACTTTTGAAATGGCAGGATTTGATTGCCAGCTGTCAGGCTCTGTTGTGAAGGTTCCTTTCAGCTAGCACAGCTGCTGGGAATGTGGCTTCCTCCACTAGGTGTGGGACACAGCAAGATCTGTTGAGAGAGTGGATTGCTGAAACAAGCTATACCCACTAAAAGTACAGAAGAGCTGCTTTCATGCTTTCTTCAGCTCCTAAGATAGACAATGAATAGAGTAATAGTCTTGGCGAAAGGCACACTCATAGTCTTTGCGTTGCAGACTGTTTGGGATACTGGAAAGACATGGCACTTAGTTCCAATTTCCCTATCTGCTTGGGATAGAATCAGTTTAAACTTGTAGAATCCTTTAGGTTGGAATCCAGCCAAATGTAAATGAAAGATTATTGTTTGGCCTCTAATACTGAACACAGCACTTGAGGTGTGCCTTCAGCAGTGCCAAGCACAGGGGGACAATCCCTGCCCTGGTTCTGCTGGACACACTACTGCTGATACAGGCCAGGATGCCACTGGCCTGGTGAATTCTTCCCAACAAGTTAGATGATCTTGGGAATGCGCAATTTTTTTTTGCTCTGAGCCATCTGGCCTACCTTAAATGGATATGGTATTATATGAAAAGGGATTGCTGGAACTATAAACTGTAAAGGATTTTTCCTCCCTCGGCCAGTCCTGAGGCTGGTTTTTTGCAAGAAAAATTTGTTTTCCTGTTAACTACGTTTATAATGTTGCTTTACTCTAGCTCCAAAAGCCACTCGTGCATCAGTAGTTCATTTCAAGAATTTGAATAGCTCACATATATAAAGCGTGAATTTTTGAAGGTCAGGATGTTCATCACCTTATCTTAAGCCCAGAACTGCTAGCTGACAGATTTTCTGTGGCAAGAAAGACTAAGAAGACTTAGCTCTCATGTACTTTACAGAATGCTTCTAAGGATGAAAGAGTGACCTTTGATGCATGAATGTTCTTTTAAATGTGCTTTTGTGTTGCAGCCGAGTTGGTGTAACATTTTAAGGATTCTGTTCCTTTTTCCTCTCCTATTCCCCTCTCCCAACACTGCATGCTTAAGAGTTTCCTTGTTTTTGTCTGGTTCTCATCTAAGATCGTAATAAAACAGATGGTTCAAGGTGCTGGGTGACAGGTGGAATAGCAATTTCATTGCACTAGTTTTTGAGATGAGCAAGCCAAGACATTTTTTCCTCCCTTTACTACTGTGTTTGAAAATTACTGCAAGGTCAGGATGTGCTGGTTGTGTCCTATGGTAAAAACTGACCTTGGACCCCTACCTCATATTTCTCTGCCTTCCACACCTTTTGATGGGGACTGGAAGATGCAGCAAGGAGGGGGCTTTAGACCAGCCACCTTGTCAGATTGTATTTTCTTCCAGCTAAGCTCTTGCAGAGGACATCCAAATCACTGTTGAGTTGAAGTGTCTCTTCATGAAACTAGTTGTCCAACAAAGATATTTCTTTGCTGAGTGCAAAGTGTGCTTCGTACAAGTTGGGTGGTGGTAGGCTGTGGGAATGGCTGAAAATGAATCACACTGATACTGAGGCAGGGCAAAAGCAGTTCTGTGCGGCAGCTTTGTAAATGAATTTTAGTTAGAAGACTTTTCTAAGAAAGGGTTGTGTGGCAAGTGGGTGCAGGCCACGTTAAGAATCATAACCACCTAATAGCAGTATTATATCTCAGCCTCCTCTGCACTGCTTCTGGTTTCTTAGATGCATGAAAAACTTCTGGTTTCTCTCGGCTGAAGATCCCAATAGCTTAATTTAGTCTCACAGGGTAGACAAGCTTTCCAAATGATAAGAATCAAAACAATGTTTGTGCTAGCAATTTTGTATAACAAATTAATGTATTTTCTTTGTCTCTCTATTTAGTCGTCTGCTGCTCTTCAGACAAGCCACACTGAAGATGCAGAAATGAAAGATGCACAGAATGGAGTTGAAGATAAATCAGAAGTTGAAGCAGAAGCATAAAAACAAACCCTATTCCATTAGTTTTGTAAATGAAAGAATTTCCAGTGAATTAGACCTTTATTTTTCTACCTGGTTGGATAGTGGCTTCAAGGGAGCAGAGGCTGAAGCCACCATGCCACAGTCAGTTACAGCTTTATGTGGCTGTTCAAGAAGCTGAGTGGCAGTATAAATCTGGTTTAATCCTAGTGACTTTATTTATTCATTCAGCCTCTGTTACCGTTTGGGTTCTGTCTGGATTTACTTTGCTTGGTTTATTTGCATTTTCATAGAATCATAGAATGGCTTGAGTTGGAAGGGACCTCAAAGATCTAGTTCCAACCCCCCTGCCATGGACAGGGTCATCCTTCACTAGACCAGGTTGCTCAGAGCTCCATCCAGCCTGGTCTTGAATGCTTCTAGGGATATGGGGCATCCACAGCTTCTCTGGGCAGCCTGTTCCAGTGCCTCACCACCCTCACAGTAAAGAATTTCTTCCTAATATCTAATCTAAACCTGCCCTCTTTCAGTTTGAACCCATTCCCCCTTGTGGTGTCACTACTTGCCCTTGTAAATAGTCTCTCTCCATGTTTCTTACAGGCTTCCTTCAGGTACTGGAAGGCCACAGTTTGGTCACCCCCAAGCCGCCTTTTTTCCAAGCTGAACAATCCCAATTCTCTTGGCCTTTTCTTGTAAGGAAAGGTGCCTCATCCCTCTAATCATCTTGCTGGCCCTCTTCTGGACTTGCTCCAACAGGTCAATGTCTTTCCTGTGCTGGGGACTTCAGAGATGGATGCAACACTCCAGGTGGGGTCTCACCAGAGCAGGGGGTCAAAATCCCCTCCCTTGCCCTGCTGCCCACGCTGCTTTTGGTGCAGCCCAGGTTACAGCTGGCCTTCTGGGCTGCCAGCGCACATGGCTGGCTCATGGCCAGCCTCTCATCCAACAGCACACCCAAGTCCTTCTCTGCAGGGCTGCTCTGCATCTTCTCATCCCCCAGACTTCATTGATACAGGGGTTGCCCCAACCCAGGTGCAGCACCTTGCACTTGGCCTTATTATTAAGCCTCACGAGTTTCCCATGGGCCCACTTCTTGAACTTATCCAAGTCCCTCTGGATGGTGTCCCGTCCTTCAGGTGTGGCAACTGGACCACGCAGCTTGGCGTCATCTGCAGGCTTTCTGAGGGTGCACTCTATCCCTTCATCCATGTCATTAGTGAGGATGATAGTAACACTGCTCCCAATATGGACCCCTGAGGGACACCACTTGTCACTGGTGTCCATCGGGACTGTGAGATGTTGACCACTACCCTGTGGATGTGACCGTCCAACCAATTTCTTATCCATCAAACAGTCCACCCATTGAATCCATCTCTCTCCAATTTAGAGGGAAGGATGTTGTGGGGAACTGTGTCAGAGGCTTTACAGAAATGCAGATAAATGACACCTGTAGCCCTTTCCTTGTCCACTGGTGGAATCACTCCATCTCTGGAGGCCACTAGGCTGGTCAGACAGGACTTGCCCTTGGTGAAGCCATGCTGGCTGTCCCCAGTCACCTCCCTGTCCTCCCATGTGCCTTAGCATAGCATCCAGGAGGATCTGTTCCATGATCTTCCCAGGCACAGAGCTGAGGCTGACAGGTTGGTAGTTCCCATTTTGTCATCAGAGTTTGTTTCTTTCTGGTTCCAGCTTACTTTAATCCCAGGTTCTGCTTTCTAAATTTATTTCCTTGATTTTCTTCAAGTAATCAGCTTTTTCCAGGAGTCCTCATGTGAGACAAGAACAAATTGGCACTCCCAGTTCTTAAGCCTTGGGATTGCCCTCTTTCCCCCTGTTCAGTAGAGAGTCCCTTCCATTAAGTATTGTAACCTTTCTTGTACGCCTCCTCTTTGCAAATTGCTGAAGGTGAAGACTGTGAAGTCACAGCTTAAATAATAAAGCTCCAATTAAACTCAAGAAAACTGAACTTTTCGTGGGTTTTTATTGGAATTTGCACAGAATTAAGAGAAATTATTGTCCTTTGGTCGTTCAGTGTTTTCTTGTCCACATAGGCACAGTGTCTTGATTATTTTTCTATGTTGGTTGTTCATTACCATAGAAAATTCCCACATTATTTGATATAGTATTTACCCCTATATTTGCAAAAGGGAAAAATATGTTGCTGAAAACTGTGCAAAAAGCAAGTCTGTAACCTGTGCATAGAGCTTATTATGTGTTCACATTGCTACCTTCCTCTTTGCCCCCCACATTGTAAAACTGGACCAGAGATAAAAAACCCCGATATACCTAAAAGTGACTGGCTTTGAAGACAAAGTAAGTGATAATGGCTTAGATATTGCGAATACTTCTAAATCCTAATGAACTACAAACTCATGAGTGATTCTAATGTCTGCTTATCCCATCTGATAAGAAAGCTATTACTCAGTATTCTGCTTCTTTCTGCAGTTTGTGTGTCTTGTTTCGGGGTGGGTGTGCTTTTGAATTTTGTGGGGGCTTTTGGTTGGGGTGGGCTTTTTGTTTGTCTGCGGGCATGGAACATAATACTCAAACTCAGCTGTTGTTTATCCTATTATGTGGTGTTAAACTCAGCATCTCCAGTGTCCTGTTTTGAGACAGGGGCAGCAGGGGCACTTTTTTGCCTGCTCTGCAGAAGGAAGGTAGATAATCTGTTCCTCTCAGACCAAAATAAACGGACTTTTTTATGGTGAGAAAGATGTCTTTGCATGGCTCGCCATGGGCTGGAATTGTGTGTATATTGCAGAGAGTATCCCTGTTTTAACATGAATTACAGCATGAATTCCTGGTCTCCTTTGTTAAGACAGAAGTATTGTATAAGCTTGCTCATGGGGTTCTGCGAGGCTAGGGCATTGGCAGTACTTGTCCTGCAGAAGTGCCAGCCCAGCTTGGGCCTGGCAGCTGCAGAACTGGACTATCCCCAAAGTAGTTAAGGTCTGCTTGAAGTGCTGTCCTGCCTCTGGCCCTGAGATGACCAAATTCACTACTGCTGCTGGGTTGGAGCTTGCTTAGGGAGCTATGAGCTGCACTGCTCTGCATGGGGGAGCAATGCCCTAAACTTCATGGGGTGGGGTGGGATAGGAGCAGAGCCAGGATGAAGTGCTTGGTAGGTCATTGTGCTTAAGGAAATGTTTATTTCATTTGCCTAATAAAACGTTAGGGTTGCCAGGTACTGGAGGTGATTTTCTTGAGCTCTGACTACAGTAACATCCCTGTGTATGTGAAAAACTTGTACCAAAGCACTACCCCCTCTTGTGGGAAAACACTGTGTGAATGTCAACTGGAGTTAAAAGAAATGATTTATAATCCTAGAAAAACAGTTAAGGGGGGCATGAATGCCAAGCAACAGTACTTTTTCTCCAGCAAGTAAATACCTTGATTTGTTGTTAATTATTACTGGAAATACAAGCCTCTGTGGCTGAAACTGTTTTTGCTGCTAAAGCATAGGGCCAAGTCCCAGTGATAAATTTCTAATTGTTGAACAACAGTTCTCAAAAATCTCCCACAGGCATGATAGTTGTATGTGTTTCTGAAAGCAAAAAGTGAGATGATCTCTGTCGCACATCTAAAAAAATCTAGTCAATGGTGCATCTGTTGTTAAGTGTGAGCAGTCGTGAAAGTACCACGTTGCCCTCGTTGTTACTACATAAACTATGAAATGTTTAAGAATGTAAATCTATTAAGGACACTACACATGCCCTGCTCAGGCAGCTGCAAGGATGTTCCGTGCTGTCTTTAAAACTGGGTCTAGTTGCCGGCAGAAGGTGGCATTACTGGTGTTTGTAAGTGAGGTCATGCATGTAAACTTCAACTATAAACTTCGTTCTGTATGTCCTTATAGAGAAAAAAAACCGCTTAAAATAAACAGTTACAGTACTGACTTTGTAACCCACACCCGCCTGTCTCTCTCCGTTTATACATCCTTTACCGTGTGCGGCGTTTTTGGAGTAGCAGCGGGGGAACAGTCGGGATCTACCGGGAGCCCCACCCCGGGCACCCGTCATTTCCTGCCGCGCCTGCGCTGCCGGCGCCCGCGGACCCTGCGCTGCCGTCATTCCTGCCGTGCGTGCCCTCCCGGCCCCCGCGGAGCCTGCGCTCTCGGGATTCCGGCCGTGCGTGCCCTCTCGGTCCCCGCGGAGCCTGCGCTCCCGGGATTCCTGCCGCGTCTGCGCTCCCGCGGAACCTGCGCTCCCGGCCGCGTCCCGCGGGATGCGCTCCGTCAGCTATGTGCAATGCGTGGCCCTGGACTTCGCCGGCAGCCTCTTCCCGCACGCCATCTGCCTGGGGGACGCCGACAACGACACGGTCCGAGCCCGGGGCGGCCGGAGCCACCACGGGGCCCCGGGGCAGCGGGCTCGGCTGGGGGTGCCCGCGGGGCCGCCTCGGAGACGGGGCTGGGCGGAGGGACCGAGAGTCGAGTGCGGCCCCGGAGCAGTGCCGGGAGGGAGGTTCCACGCTCGGGGACGCGCATGGCGCTTGGCGGGCGCCTCAGCGGTGTCAGGCACGCAGGGTTTGGGTCGGGTGCCCCCTGAGTTCCCCTGCAAAGGGGATTTTCCCGGCCTGCAGCTGGTCGGGACTTCCCTCGGCATTACACCTGCTGGTCACCCTTTGGTGTGGCCTGGGTGGTGCGGAGCCAGAGGGGAGGTTAACTCTTGGTCCCAAAGGGAGACACTTACCTGTCACAGTGATGCAGATGTAGATGTGCTTTGCTGGGCACAGCAGATCACAAACAGGGTAGAGCCCAGTCTCGGAGTCACTTTACCCATGTGATAGATGGATGTGAATTGGGAATGTTGCTATTATCCCCACAAATGGTTGTTTTTGATTTGTCTATAACTAGGAAGAGATTAGCTTAGCCAGCTACATGTGAACTGTTTTTTCTCCTCAACAGCCAGATTTTTTTTACAGCCTTATCCTGAAAATTGTCATGACTAGCAATGTAGTAGATGATTAGATGAATTTCCCCATAAGAAGTTATGTAGGGTAAGGAGTACAGGGGGTTATGAAATGCAAACAGTTTAAATACTCAGAGGTGTGTTGCAGGGGATGGGATAGTGGGAGTAGGCTTATCAGCAGGAGTGGTTGATGTTTTTTAGCAGCCTTTAAAGAAATAATCACCATTCTGAAATACCTTTACCCCTTCCGCAGTGAGATTGAACATCTTGTGTAAATCTATTGTAAATGTTCTTGCGCTTTATTCCTAGATGGTTATATTTTTGTCATTGCCGTCATCTTCCTTGTGTGATTCAAGTCAATCTAGATTGAAGGATGGAAGATGGAGTGATGATGATTGGCAGAGCAGGATGCTAAAACAGTCAGTGTCACAACTCTGAAACAGTGGCTGGAGAAGCAATGGATAATGGAATGTTGCTCTAAGGAGCCATTCTCCATCTTTTTTATCTGCGAGAGTAAAATTAGGGCTTTTATATTTTCCCAGACGTTCCATATTGATTCAAGGTTGTCTCTTTAACTCGTTTTGTTTTGCTGCTTCTTCCCATAGAGAGATTTTTAGATATGAATTCTGAAGTTATTGCTGTGGAGGAATATTGTTACTGTAATTGTGGATTTCTTCCTACTAACCCAATTCCCTTGTACAGCTGAATGAACTCGTGGTGGGAGACACCAATGGAAAGCTCTACGTTTACAAGAATGATGACAGCAAACCCTGGGCTGTGCGATCTTGCCAAGGAATGGTCAGTTCTTGACAAAAATTTTAAATGGTTGGGCCTTTTGTTGTATGTGCAGCCAGCTATGCTTGTCCATTGCGTAGGAATATGTAGGCCAGAGGGGAATGGCAGCCAGAACTGGTTCTGATGCCTTTCGTGTAATTATTCAAGACCCTGCTTTTGCCCCCAGCCCCATGGAAGTGATGAGCAAAGTAATGGACAAACATTACTGGAAGTGATGAGCGAAGTAATGGACAAACACAGAAACTGGCCTTCTGTCCCACCTTCACCCTGCTCTGTGCACTGTGGGTTTTGCCCCAGGGCTCTGGCCAGTTATATGGCAGGTGTGTTTCTGTCCCTTGACGCTGCTCTCCTTGTCCTTCAAAAGGCGGTTTGGAGCTCAAGAGATGATTTGTGGGAGAGGAGGAGGGGGTAGGGCAGAGGCTTATCCCAAAGTGCTGTGTTGGGTTGTCTCCTCTCATGTGTGGCCTTCTTTTCTTTTGCAGCTCACATGTGTCGGTGTGGGAGATGTGTGCAATAAAGGAAAGGTGAGAGGAGCCAGACTCTTCCCAGCTGTGTCTGTAGGGCATGTGGGAGGTGTTTAGGAGATCAGGCTCGTGGCACGTGCTGAGTGTGGAGGAGGACAGATTGCAGGTGCTTTCTCTCCAGGATCTGCCTTTGTTCATAGAGTTTTAGCATTACTGTTTTTAAAGTGTTCTTCTGTTTATATGTAACTGGTATCTTCCTGTGAGCCTTACGCAGGTTTTACAGAGCGAGGAAATCCATCCTGTCTTCAGAGAGCTCTTCTGATTTCCATCTGCCTTTGTGAGAGCACCACAAGGCTTTGGTGGTTTGAGGGTTGCTCCTTTTGCTCAGTGGCTTTTGGCCTGCTTGTGCTGATGCCTGCTGTGGGCCGTGGCCCTTCTGCCACTTGGCTGTGTGCATTTAAGGCCATCTAAACAAGGCTGAGACACACAATAGTCTGGACTCCCAAGCAAATTCCACTGGGTCTAATATGATTGTTTTTGTTGGATTGCTGTTTCTGGGGTTTAAGCCAGGACCAATGAGCCCAAAGGTCTCAGTTTAGGCGCCCTGCCTGAAATACTGTAGCTGGGTTTCTTCCAGTGGGGAGCAGAGCTGATGTGGGCATTGAGAAAGCCGTGCATTGTTTGAGGATTGCACGTACACGTCAGCTCGGTATCGTAGTCTGACAAAGATGAACAAGAAGTTTGGACCCTGCCAGCAGAGTAGGTTTTATGCTGGCCAAAAACCTCCTGCTCCCTCTGTAGCAGTCACTGAGCTTGATTGATCTACCTTGTATCTTCCCATGCCCTGCTGTGGAACAGCTTCTGCACTTTCTGAAAGAGAAAGAATCAGAAAATTTCTCTTCCCTCACAGAATTTCGTGGTGGCGGTGAGTGCAGAAGGCTGGTTTCATCTTTTTGACCTGACTTCTCCAAATTCAAAACACCCAGATGCTTCAGGCCACCATGAATTGGCAGCAGCAGAGGAGCAGAAGCCAGTGTTCAAGCAGCACATTCCTGCCAACACCAAGGTCATGCTGATCAACGACATTGGTGAGCCACGAAGCTGGTGTGGTAGTGCAGGGTGGAGTTTGTGTGTGAGGCAGCAGGGAGGGAAGGGTGGAGGGGCTTGCAGAAGGAAATTAGTATCTGGCTGAAACAGACATTCTAACAAACCACAGCCAAGTCAGGGAGGAGAGAAACAAGAATTTCTGGAATTTTTCTGAAGTGCAATTTTTCATTATGGGGTTGGGATCTTCAGGGATGCCAGCTATAGAAACCAGAACAGTGGTTTCTGCATGTTTGGGCTCTTATAGCTGTGAAGGCTTGAGAGAGTCCATCTGTCTTCTACTCTTCCCTTCAGATGGAGATGGGAAGTGTGAACTCGTGGTGGGTTACACTGACAGGGTGGTCCGTGCTTTCCGCTGGGAGGACTCGTCGGAGAATTCAGACCATGTCTCTGGGCAGTTGCTCCTGTTGAAGAAATGGCTTCTGGAAGGTCAGGTAAGGAAAAGAGGTGTATTTGTCATACAGTCTTCAAGAGGTGGCTTTTCCAAGTATGAGCAATCTCTGCGTAGTGGTGGGCAACCACAGCTCTTGGTTTTGGGCCCAGCTCATACTGGCAAAGACAAAACCAGCTCCAACTGGGACAGAGATCAGTGTGTACCTTCCGCTGCCCCTGGTAAACAGGGGAGCCCGAAATCTCAGTCCTATGAACAAAACAATTGTCATGTTGATGGGTTGACGGGAGATTTGCCCAGTGGTTTTTCTGCACACACAGAGCAGCTGGTAGGTTGGTCTGGGAAACAGTTGCTCTTGCCCAATGGGAGAGTGTTAGTGGAAAGTACTAGTGTTGTTTTAAAGTGGCTTTTGGTAGGGAACCAGGCTTTTACTGAACTTGGATGTTTTTCTTCTAGCTGAATTTGTTCAGCTTCTGCTCAGCTCTATCAGAAGATTGGCCATATTCAAATTTAGTTCCAAGGAGCACTGTAAACCTTTCAGAGGTGTCTAAAGTTCTTAGTTCTCAACTCCATCCATGTTTTTGCTCTGCTTCTATAGGTGGATAGCCTCTCAGTGAACCCAGGCCCTGATGGCTCACCAGAGCTGATGGTGTCACAGCCAGGCTGTGGCTATGCCATCCTGCTGTGCACCTGGGACACGGAGCAGCGGGATGCAGCTGCGGGAAGGGACGGATCTGCCCCGAGCAGGTGAGGGGTGTTACAGTGGGAAAGGGGCAAATCTGCCCCAGGCAGGTGAGGATGTTCCTGCAGAGGTACATGAGCAGATGCCACTGTGAAGGTGGGTGTGCCACTACACCACTGTTGCAAGACAGGGGGTACTGTCACTGTCCTTGCTTCAAGGACCTCCTGTACTGCTGGCAGCTCATCACTTAAGCCCAGCTGCACTCAAGGTTCCATGAACACTCTTCATGTCTCTGTCACAAAGATGAATACTACTGCTTTCCTTGTAACCCACTCTCTTCTTGGACTGGACAAGGAGATTGTCAAAACCAGCCCACTGAGGGAGCTGTTACTGGGAGCTAATGTAGGGAAATCAGTGACCTAGATCTCCAGAGAAAGCTCATGAGACTGCATACTACTCTGTCTAATGGTGGGCAGTGTAACAACTGAAAGGCTGTGCCAAACCAAATTCGTCTAAAGCCCAGGATAAAACTGGATTCATTCACTTGTTTTTTCCAGGTAAGGCAACCAGAGATTTTCCTAATGAGACCCCGGCAGCCAGTGCTGTAAATCACAACCAGACCAGTCAGGATGAGCAGTGAGATGCTTGTTACTGTCTTGGTGCTGGAAGGATGCTGGTGGGGAATTTGGGTGCTTCTGTGCTGTTCTGGGAGACTTCAAGGCAGACACAAAAACCTGCAGCAGGAGAGGAGCTAGGCAAGTCTCCTTGATGTCTTAGGGACCTTAGTGGAATGGTGCCCTCCTAGCCAGAAGCCAGGCCCAGATGTGGTCTCTTGCTAACCTGTTCAACCCTGGGCAGACACTTTTAGTGAAAAGCAGCAAGGCTTATGTGACGGTAGTGATAAAAATTATCCTTTTTTTCCTTCACTGGAATACTTGCCTTACTGATTCTTTCTGACCTTTTTCCATTTTTTTTTGATGCATCAAATAGTTCTCATTTTGTTTTTTTTAAATATTGGTGAGTTTCTTTAATGCC
Organism: Amblyornis subalaris; assembly: GCA_018881555.1. Lineage (NCBI taxonomy): Eukaryota > Metazoa > Chordata > Aves > Passeriformes > Ptilonorhynchidae > Amblyornis > Amblyornis subalaris. The sequence continues at coordinate 8,670,571 of JACAXG010000022.1, forward strand.
TGGGGTGGCATGCATTCTTTTCCTTTACCGTTAAAGGGCTGTACCTGTTCACAAACTCTGTCAATGTCTGGATTTGTAGAGCTTTGGAATACACTGCTCATGAGGTTGTTCTGACAGTGCCGGGCATGGTTCCCTAACTTTTCCCTGGTGTCTTTCTCTTTTTCCTAGTGAGGCCCCTGTTCGAGATGTTATTCTACACCAAACATCTGGACGGATTCACAACAAGAACGTCTCCACTCATCTGATTGGGAGCATTGCCCGAGGTGAGAGATCAGCAGCTTGGGATCTCTAGCCCAGCAATTACCCCTGATAGTTTTTCAGTACATCAGTTCAGGATGAAATCGGATTTCCTGTGATAGAAAAATAACAGTGAGAGGCAGCTGCAAGAACAGAGAGATCTCGATTTCTCTTAGCCAGCTCCCTAAGAAAGACAGTTGGATATTTTCACGTGAGCTTTTTATAGCCTTTGTCCTTCCCTAGGTAGCCCTTATCCTTTACCCAGCACAATAGTTTCTCTGCAGCCGCCACTGACCTGCATTTAGTCAGTTTGAATGGCTGCCGTGCCATGCTCCTTGATCCTTGCTTTTGCATGGCTGCAGCTTATGCCTTCTTCTTATTCCCTAGATGCGTCTCTTCCTTCCCACAGCCTCATCTTCGTTCTTGCTTTTCAGCATTGGAATCTCGATTCCTGGTGGGTCTGTGCTGCTCCTCCTTCTCCTGTGCAGCCCCAGCCTCTCCAGAGCTGCTTCCATATTTCATTTATGTCATCATCCTCTGTCTTCTTCCACTGTGTTCTGTTCAGCTCTTGTACCTAAGCTCTGTGCAGCTGCCAGCTTCTCTCAGCCCTGACAGGCCGCTCTTGTGTCCAGACTTCTTGCACACTGCCGCTGCTTCCCTTGTGTAGCTCTTTGTGCTCTGACCTGTGCCTGGTGCACCTGCTGAACCCTGCTTTGTACCTATGGAGAGTAAGCAGCTTTCACTCCCCCTTGGGGTGTGTGGGCATAATACAAGGCAGAAAACTCCCAGTGGAGATCACGTTGTTTTGCATTTGCTCTGCCCAAGTATTGCCCCCTGCAGTGCTGTCTGAGAATGGTTTAGCCTGTCCAGTGTAATTAGAGCTTGTGGAGAAGAGCAGTCCACTGAACCCCACCCTCTTCCCCTTCCTCAGAGGACCTTTCCTGCCCGGTTGCTAAGCTTGTCATGTTTTCAGCATCTCTGATGCTGCAATGAGCAACATGGTCAACAGAGCATGAAATCAATTATTTCACTGCATACAAAGCCTTGCATCTATTGAGAGATGTCTGTGAAACATCTGAAGGCACACAGGATAAAGGATAAAGAGAAGGTTGTAAAAAAGCCCACTGCTGCTGGACCATCAGTAATGAAACAGCCAACCAGTTTCCAAGGGGGACACAGCGGATCTCTTGGATCAGAGCCTGTCTGGGTGCATGTCGGTAGGGGCAGTTGAGCACTTTGCTTTAGGCTGATCTGCAGAAATGGGGTGGTTTGCAACCCAGGAGTGTGCAGGGGGTTGTATCTTGGATTTGTCTCTGGACACTGGAGGTGGGCTTGCATTGTTATCTTATTCTGGAGAAGCTGCCTACTTGCTTTCAGCTCTGCTGGCTTGCCCCTGACTGCCAGGTTTCCTGGGTTCCTGCAGACCTCAGGGAGGCAGTGTCTCTCCTACATGGTCACTGAAAGGATTAAAAGTAGCTTCAGTTGAATACAGCTCTAATCCTCTCTGTCCAAGTCTGATACCATTTTTAAAAATTGATCCTGCATGTCTTTTCTTTTTGGTAGCTAAGTAGAGAGTTTACTGAAGGGCTGAGCAGCCCCAGGTGGTCGGGGACTCTCCTCTTCACATTTAACTAGTGGCTAATTTGTCAGTGCTGTCCTGCACACAAGTGGGCAAGAAAAGGAGGCGAGATGGATCAGCTTGTTTTGGATCTTTTTGATTGTTTTCAGGAGAGGGAGGGGACAATGTTTATACAATGGCATCAACCAGTAATTTTCTTTTGCACTTGCAGGCTCCAGTGAGAATAGTGGCTCAGGTCTCTTTGCCCTCTGTACTCTGGATGGTAAGTCCTGCCACTGTCCTGGAAGAAAGGCCTGTGGGGCAGCCAAGGCCTGTCACTACTTCAAAGTGGGGAACCAGAGGCTCAGTGCTTTTGATTTTTGAAAGAAAGGGAAGCTGGGCTTCAGAAACCCTTCATGGATCAGGCAAGAGAATTTGACTCAGACTCTTTGTGCTGACATATTTTATGTGAAGGCATGGAGGGCACTGAGAGGATAGATGCATATTTTTGTTCCACTCTCTCATGGCCAGTGCCCCCTGCCCAGTACTGCCACAGTATATGTGGATAATAGAAACATGTAAATGGAGTTAAGTGTCCAGTATGGATTTAGCAGCCAAGATACCATGCCTATGCTATTAGCAGCTAACTCTCAGCAACCCTAAGTGTTGAAGGACCTAGTGATAGCAAGCATCTTGCTCCACTTTAATGTTTTCAAAACAGTTTTTTTTTTCCTTTCTTCAGGGACATTGAAACTCATGGAGGGAGCAGACAAACTGCTCTGGTCTGTTCAGGTTGATCACCAGCTCTTTGCTCTGGAAAAGCTGGATGTTACGGTGAGTATCTGAATAAGGCTGGGAGAGATGAAGACAAAAAGTCAGTGTGGCTTTGTGTATATGAACTTAGGAAGGGCAGAGGGAGTATGACTCAGCTGGAAAAGGCTGGGATTATCTCAGGGTGACACAGAGTGTTCTGACTGTGGCAGTACATTCTGCACTCCTGTCAGTGTGTCCACCTGCAAGAGGTTGAGCTCCATCTGCCTGTTAGACCTAGTGAGCCCAGCATCCATTTATCCATTCCTAAACTTCTGTCCCCCAGCTGTTCTTCAATCTTATTACAAAGCTGAATGGTTTTGCGCTCTGATTGTCTACAAACTCTTGCAGCGCGTAAGGATTGCCATAGAGAAGAGAGATGAGCTCCAAGTGCAAAATGTCTGGGCAAGATGTCCAAAAGTGACATCTAGACGTTAGTGTTCTGTCTCTGAACTAGCAAGAAAGATTCTTGAGTGTCCCTGGGAGTAGATGATGTCAGTGTAATATGCAATCTTCTGGTTCCTGCAGGGCAATGGGCACGAGGAGGTGATTGCCTGTGCGTGGGATGGTCAGACGTACATCATCGACCACAATCGGACTGTGGCCAGATTCCAAGCAGATGAGAATGTCAGTGCCTTCTGCGCAGGTGGGAAGCCTAACTGCAAAGCCAGCCCTCACAGCATTTTCCCCTCAAAGCCACTATTCCCATCTGGGAGACCTGGAATCCTTTGCTGTCTGCAGTGGGGAATAATTTCCCTGTATGTATACTGCAGAAGGCCCCGCTAGTCTTTCCTCTGCTGGCTTCTGGGAAAAGTAAGGGTGAGAGGAGGTGATGCTGAGGTTTGTCATTGGTGGTTTGGGGTTTTTTTCCTGTCCTTTTTGGAAGTGTTTCAGTGGTCTCGTCTTCCCCACTGCATTTTTAATTTGCAGACTTCTAAGCTGTTCTCAAGTGGAGATAAGGAGCCCCATGGAACCAGGCCGAGCTTTGCTCTGCTCAGTCCTTTCTCTCAGACCTGCAAGAAACAGCTTGCAAATCCCCAAGTTTCATGCAGTTTAGAGACACTTTCTTGGGTTGTCTCAAAGGGACTTTGTATGCCCAAGCCCATATCTCTGCACAGGTGCTTACTGTTTTCTGCTAACCTCACCATGAGACATTAACTATTTGCTTTCTCCATGCTTTTGGAAGTAGTCAGATCTCCACACTTCTGCTTTCTGCAGGCCTCTATGCATGCAAAGGAGGAAGCAACAGTCCCTGCCTTGTTTATGTCAGCTTCAGCCAGAAGATCTACATCTACTGGGATGTGCAGCTGGAGAGAATGGAGTCCACCAACCTGTTGAAAATCCTGGACTGTGACCCAGAGTTTGGAAATCTCCTGCAGGAGCTGGGTATAGGTGAGTGCAGAAAGAGTGGAGGATGTACGGGAAGAAAGAGAGGAAGGGCTGCTGGCAGGCGGTGTGCTGAGAAATAGAGTTCCAGGTATTTCTTGAGGAAGAGGCTTTCATACTGCCTGATGATGATGCCTAATAACTGTTTTTCTCTCTTTTCCTTAGATAGAAGCGACGTTTCTGCTGTCAGAAATCTGATTCACAAAACACTCTATTTTCCTGAGAAATATCATCTGAGCAGCACTTCACAGTGTCAGGATTCTGCTGGAACAGATTCCTCTGCCCACTGCACTGGCATCCAAGATCCCTCATAACAAGTCACATGAAGGCTGACATCTTTAATACCAGCACAAGCTCTTCTGCAGCTGGAATTGGGCATCGGATGCAGATGACTATTCTTTCTATGTCTTGTCAAAACTTCCAAACAGGAAAGGATCTACAGGCTGTGAAGGGATGTTCGTGGCTGTAGGCTTGAGGGAATGTGATGGGTTGGTTTGCCTTTAGCTGAAGGAGCTACCAGAACAGAAAGGCCCAAGAGTCCTGCTCAGAATATTCTGTTGCCAGTTTCCATATTCCTTGCTAGCTAAAGTGCTCCATGGGTCACTGTGAAGGAGCACAGAGGATACAGATGGAGAGAATAGATGAGCTGAGTCTCCATTTTGGCTTATTCTTGTCCTAGTTGGACAGGCAACTGCTCCAGTGAATACTTCTGAGTTCTTAGCAGGATCACAATTGTAGATGGAGGAATTGAATTAGGGAGCAAGCACGGGTCTTCTCCCACTTAGGTGTGTTTTTAAAGTAGAGCCATGCATTGTTTGTCTCTGCTTTGCTGCTGCTCTTCTACCAAGCAGTTTCTCACAAATCTCCTCCTGTTCTGAGGAGCTGGAGACATTCACAACTTGCCCTAATATGGTGTCAAGAGGTATCAGCTCCGGGAAACCCAGCTCTAGTCGAGAGTCATTGCTTGTCTCCATCTTCTTAGGCAAGGTGATCCCAAAGAAGGATGTGACTTAGCAAAGCAGCTGTGAAGTAGTCACTAAGAGCAATCTGACTTAACCATGGATCTTTGGTGCTATGAGAGCTTGGCCATTCCAAAACAAGCAGTGGAAATGCCACACTTGCGTCTTGTTGTGGAGAGTGTCATGCTTTGAGTCCTGCACAACTGAAAGAGGTGGGTTGGAGGTGATGTTCCACTGGCTGGCACGAGGAGTCTGGAAAAGGGCAGCTCATTTGCAAAGGCCCAGGCATGAACCTTTGCACATGCTGTTGTTATTTTTCTTTTCCCTATCCTAGCTTGTCCCTTGCCTAACTCAGCTTAGGAGGAAAGGGACAGCGGCCTTACCTGCTGGTTTGCATCGATTATCTCCTCTCGCTTGTGTGATGTTTTATTGGACGTGTTAGGATGGAGCTGCCTCTTCACCCTTGCAGCAACTTGAGTCAGAGCAAATACAATTCAGTGATCTGTAGCGAGTGGCAGCATTTAAAGATCCTGCAGGCAGCTGAAAACCTGCTGTGCTTTACCTTGCAAAATATCCAAGGGCAACCCTAACTGGGAGGAAAATACTTTGTGTAGAGGAAAGGAGTATCTTGCCTTTGGGTCCAAGTGACTGATATTGCAGCAGCCCTGCGCGGTAAAAGGGCAGGATCTTCACATAATAAGCCTTAGCTGTTCTTTGCAGTTTCCACCTGTAGATTTATAGACGCTTTACAGAGGACAGCTGCTGTCCTCTGCATTTGGTAGCAGTGAAAGTTGAAGCATGGAGCAGTGAACTGGTGTGACCTGCTCTGTACCTGCTACCTTGCTTCTCAGGCCACCGTATCTTCTGACACTCTAACTGCAGTGGAAGTTTCCCTCCATTTTAATGACCTCGCTGAGAAGCATTTTTAAATGTTCCCTTGTCATACTAAATGCCTGTGTAAAAGTGGACCCTTCAGGCAGGAGCTTTCAAGTCATAATAGAGCTACTAATAGTGGTGTTGAGAGCAGCAGGGCTTGAGTCTGTGAGCTGTGGAGAGCTGATACCACAGGGACCATCTCCTCGTGGGCTAAAGCAAGGAGTTGTCTTGAAGCTTGTCAGATCTGCTGTAACCTCAACTAGTAGTCAACTCTCGTGTTGCTGAGATGTGCAGCCACCCATCCCAACAGCAATCACCATTGCTTCTGGCAAAGAGTCAGGGCCTAGCAGGGAAACAGGATGGCTTACACTTATAACAGAGAACAACTCAATGCTGTCTGTCCATGCCAAATATAAACCTTTATTAGCAATGCCAAATATAAACCTTTTTTAGCAACACCGAATATAAACCTTTGCTAGCAACACAAGCGCAAGAGGGGTACAAATGTGTGCATATGGCTGGAACTGTTTTATGCCAAACAAACTTCGCTGTACAGGTCAAATGATTTCCAAGAAAGGAAGGTCAGACTGATCCACTGTTGGACTATTAGTGGTTGAGAAAGAAACAGGAGAAGGTTACTGAGGGAGAGATGACATTTTACTAAGAACCATCTTTAAAAGAAAATGGGGCAAAAGCATCGCAAATGTTGGGCAGGGCCATTTTTGCACCCTAACCCTCTTTTGCTGGCCTGAGGCTAACATTGCTGTGTGCTGTGCAAGCCCAGGCAATGCACGCTATGAAAAGCAGAGGTGAGAAAATACAGACACTACAAAAACATGTGTTCCCCAAAACTTTTCAGCTCTTAAAAACCATTGGAGAGGAAAAATACTAACATTTGAGGGCTTCCCCTGACAGTTTTATATTGCGTGCAGCACATAATAATTTGCAGATGCATTTTACTCCTGTGTCCCGTGTGCACAAAGGAAAATGAAGTGTCTACAGAAGAATTAATTGAACATCTGTACTGTTCCTTAGCCAAAAGATGGCTTTCTGTATTTTTTCCTGCCTTGAACTCCAGAATGCCAAATAGTTCTGAAGTCAGTGCTTCAGGCTGCTTTCACTGGCAACAACTTTTCTATGAAGTGTCCATCTTGTCAGGAAAGGAGCCAGTTAAGGCTCTGTCTCTGGACTGATGTAGTTACATTATACTTTCTTTGTAACTAATTCTTTGTCCTTGCCCGCCAACACAGGCCACAGAGTCAGAATTAAAAGTGGTTCCTTCCCACACAGCAGAAAATGTTTGCTGTATCCTGCTCTAGCAAATTGGCATAACCTGCTGGTGCTGGGAAGCTTTTCAACAGGGCAGGATTTGCAGGACACCTTTGTATGCCCCAGTGCCAGCACACAGCAAATGAGGAGTCTGACAGAATTCTCAGGCACTGGGGTTATTTGCGGATAAATGATTCATGGCTTTGGTTCTGGTGCTCAATTCACTAGCGAAAAAAGAAAAGGAGAGGGTTGCCATATTTTCCTGAGACATAATAAACCTGCTGTGCATCCCTGCCCTCGTTTTTATGATCTTTCTGCTGAATTTAGTTATTTCTATAACTTCAGGTGTATCCTGGCATGTGCCAGTGGAGTCTCTTAAAAGGAGGATTGAATGCAAACATGTGGCTTGGTGGTCTCCAATTCCTCACCTGCTAGTAGTGAAAGAAGGAGCAGGCCTCTGGGAATATGGGTGTCTGGAGCTCCCATTCTGTTCAAAACCAAGTGACCCCAAGCTCCTGGTAGTGGTCCTGATTATGGCTTTGGCAGAGTGCATGTTCTCAGGATGGGTTTACTCTTGCTGATAGGCCTCAGAAGGGGCCACGAAAGTCCATCTCCCCACCCCTGGGCACATCTCACACAGTTCAGAGATCTGCTGTGGTAGATGTTTCCCTGCAGACTTTTCCACAACTGTTGTGCCCACTCTATTAGAAAGTGGCCCTGATAGGAGCTGACCACGGAGGTGGTTGGAAGAGATTACCCCTAAAATAATAACATTCCATTGTTTATATTGAAGGGACAGGCCTTATCATGAGGAAGCCAGTGTTGGACATAGACAGAATGTGCCTATGTCCTGCTCCTGGCAGTTTTTACTGAATTTCTACTTTCTATTTGAAAGTATTAGCATTTTTTGATCTTCAGTGAAAAAGACCTTTAGATTATTCCTTTGTTCCTTTATCCCCCAAAAGCGAGAGAGATGACTAGAAGTGGGAGTAGGGACGTCTATCTGTATAATAGGCTTTTCCAAGAGAAACTACAATTGAGACAGTCTTCAGCCTTGCCAACCCACTCAGAAATTACTTACTGAGCTCCCCAGTGCTGGAAGACTTTTAAAAATTACCATGTTTGTAGATGGGGTTGAGTTGGCTTCTTTGAGGCATTGTGTTTTATAATCACATCTTTTAAAGCCAAGACTTGTTTCTTTCACAATGGAGGCTGTTATTCCAATGTAATGATGCAAAAATGCTTTGGAGAAAGAAAAATGTCTTTGGGCTAGAATTCAGAATACACATGTTAAGAGCAGTTAACAGCGTGATGTTTAATGCCAAGGAACTTAGGGAGATGAAAACCCACCAGGGGTTCTGTTGATGAGGAAAGCAGGTACTGACCCTGTAGGATTAGACTGTAATTTGGTGAATGGGTTGAACTGAGTTGTCTGCTGTGGCATCATGACCTGCAGTTCTCAATTAGTCATATAAAAGGGTTTTTTTCTCCAAGCTCTGCCTGCAGCAAAGCTTGGTGGGGAGGTTCCAGGATAAGTGTTGGCAACAGATTCCTCAATGTCTGGGTGAAAGAGACCTTTACTGCCTGGATCTGAGTGTTCAACTGACGTGGACAGGAGGAAGGTGAAATGCATGTCTTTGCCCTGGAGCTGATTTCAGAGCTGAGAGAAGAATTCTCACACGCTAATTTGGTGCTTTCTTGGAAACATCCTCTCTGTGACAGAATTTATACATGCAGTTGTTAACAAGAAAGAGGAAAGGCTGGCAAGATTGTGGCACAATGTGTGAGTGTATTAGCAACCAAGGTACAGGAAAGTGTTAATTATCTAAAAAGGAAAGAATTCCTTTTAGAAGAAGGAAATTTGTCACTTACAAGTGTGAGGGGAAGGAAAGGAGGATGCAAAGAAGAATTCATTAAGCAAAGAAGAGAGGAATAGATAAGGCTGGGGATTTTCACTTACTGTGGAACATTAATTCACAGAGGAACCTGAGCTGTTGGCGATTTTGGGAAATGAGGCATGGGAATCGCAGAAAGGCTGCAGAAGGATGGGAGGGTGTTCTGAATGTGAGCAAAAGCAGAGTTATCCCAAGACAGACATGTAGGAACAGCACCTGGTGAATTCCAACAGCAGCTGGTGTGCAGGTATCTGCAGGGCTCTAAGTGACAGGCAGTAGTCAAAATAGAATTGTCAACTCAAAGTCATGGCAGTTTTATGTAGGATCCCATCCTGAAAGCTCTTGGTGGCCCTCCCATTCCCCTGGCAGCCACTTGTGGGCACCAGCAAAGCCCAGCAAAAGCCCCGTGATGCTCCACAGGGAAGCAGGGCCCCATATGGGCCTCGCAAAGCCTGGCAAAAGCCCCAGGACACTGTGGAAGGCAGCAGGGCTCCTTGCAGGACAAAGCAAAACTCAGCAAAAGCCCCAGAGCACTCGAAGGAGGCAGGTCTGGCCCTTTGTGGGCAGTGGCAAAAGCCATCAGATAGGGTTAGGTGGTTGGGATTGGGTGTAGGGTTAGGGATTAGGTCTAGTTACATGGTTTGGGGATTAGAGTTAGGGGTTAGATTCAGGCCTTGGAGTTTAGGTTTAAGGGCTGAGGTTAGAGCTAATGGTTAGAGTTTAGGGTTGGGGATTATGGTTAGGTTATGGGAGTAGGGTTTATATTTAGCATCTTTGCAATTATGTTTACATTTGGGGTTTAGAGTTAGATGGTTAGAGTTGGGTTTATGGGTTTTAATTTAGGGGGTTTTGTGTAGTGTTAAGTTTTATAATTAGAAGGTGGTGGTTTGGTTTAGATTTAGGGTTAGCATCAAGTTTTAGAGTTTGGTGTAGGGGTTAAGTTTATGGTTAGGATTTAGTGTTAGGTTTAGCCTTAGAGGTTATATTTAGGGTAATTGTTAGGGTTTAGCATTTGGGTTAGGGCTAGAGTGAGCTTTATGGTTATGGTTTAGAGGTTTTTTAAACAGATTATAAAAGTTAATGAGTAATAAGGTTTGTAATGAACATGGTATCAGTATTAAAGATTACTTGCCCTTGTTCTACATGTTGTTTTTAGAGGCCAGTGAGAGTTGGAAACTGGGTGAGTTGATGCACATAGGAACAGGTGTTTCTTCTATCACAAACAAGATTTTGTCAGCAGAATTGACCCAGGTGCCACATATATTCCAGCTGAAACACAGGATGGTTTAGTACAAGTCTGAAATGTCAAGAGCCTTGGGTCTGAGAAGCCAGTGAGGCGTGCAAGTGGTACAAATCCAGGAGGAATTACTGGTGCTTTGGAAGACAGGCTCGTCAAGTAGGCATGACTAAATGAGAGAACTGTCGGTGTCGTTCAGGAGATTCATGGAAAACAGTTCAGAACTCAAAGCAGCCAGAAATAGTCAGATGCACAAGTAGCAGAGTGGCAAAGAAGTCAAGGAACAGATCAGAAGCTGCAAGATATGATGACTAACAGTAGAAGTCAATAGTCTGATGCTCCTTGTAAGAGGAGCAGATGCCAGTCATGACAACTATCACTGGTGAGTGGATCGCAGATCATATCAGCTAGGCTGTACTCTGCTGTCCTTGGCACGTGTTAAACTACAGCATAGAGCTGTAGAGAAGAGAATTAACAGAAAAAAAAGCAAAAATGCATACACAAATTTTTTGAGAAGCACAACAGAAACAATGAGCAGTTTGATAAAAAAGGAAGAGAGTCAGCAGTGTTTAATCCATGAAAATAGGCAAAATGGGGATGTTGTGACATTTTAAGGGTGGACAAAGGTACATTTTGCAGAGTTTGGATTGTGAATCAGTAGTCATGAGGCACGGAACGAGCCCCAGTCTAGTGCATCTTTCCTAGAGCTAGTAAAGAATAGACTATGTATTTATAATAGAGCTATGCTCTAGGCTGGAAAACAAAATAAAAACCCACAACAATTATTAAGTGGCCTAATAATCACCCTTAACATCCCAGATGATTCACAGTTCTCTGACCTGAGCTGATACTGCAAGGAAGTCTAGTTCTTGTTTCGTGCAGGAGTAGCAAAGTTGATGGGCTGTGTGATGCCAGGACTTGAGGCTGATGATGTATGTGTGTTTAATCACTGGATTTCAAGTTGAAAGAAAGGAGCTGACAGAGCAGAAAACTTGGTGCTGTAATTCATTGCAGCATTTAAACTGAGTGGCAGGATCTCCAGTGGAGCAGCAGAGGGAGCAGGGATGTAGCTCTAGCAGCTGGAGTGCAGAGAGGAGTGGCCTGGCCAGAAGAACGGAGTGTGCAAGTCTGGTTACAGGGTATAACACCAAGAAATTATAAGCATTGCCATTCATATAATATAGCTTAGTGCCCAAGGATGCAGTGGGAAAGCCCAAGCCCCACCGAGTGCTTTAGGCATCTACACTCAGCATTTCTGCAAAGATTTCTTAGATTTGAGAACTCTAAAACTGTTCTTGCTGCAAGGTTTTCCCAAGAAAATACTTCTGTTCTGCTCTGAGCCACCAAAAAGTAACAAAATCCAGCTTCCCAGAGTACAGGCAAGGGAACAGAGCCCTTCCAACAAAGAAACGGGAGTGGTGTACGCTGGCATTGAGGCAAAGAGAAGGGAAACATTCATGGCAATCTTTGGAGGTTTTTGGAGAAAACGCCATTCTCCTGTCCACAGAACAACTGGAGGATGTTCACAGAGACTCCCTTGTCTTATGAACAGAGTGTATTGTAAAGTCATTAAAGGGGTAGCATAAATTTATTATAGAATCAGGAATTGGAGTGACTAGGGCCAAATAGCAAAACAAGAACAAAATGCCCACTTGGCACATCGGGACAAGCAAAAGGGTCCACTGAAAGGAGGGATCTCTCAAGTTGAGGCACTCCCAGCAACAACAGCTTCCAGCACTCACTTGCCTTTTTCTCACTCCCCATTGAATGCCTCAGCCTAGAACTCAGCAAGGTTAGGGGCACATGAGCCTCACCCTCATCTCTCTCTCACAGCAGCAAGTCTCCAGACATGGGGAATGCAGCAGTCACTGACCAGGCTCTTCAGAGGCTTGTAGGAAAGGCAGCTCTTGACTCAGTGCTTTAAATCTCAGGACTCCTTCCTCCAAGTCGATGCAACACTAAAGAAAGGGAGAGCCAGTTATGTGCTGGACAGTTCAGATAGCAAATCTCGTGATGTCTGTGACTGGAGAGAACCTGTAACACCACTTTGGGTTTGTAGAGACCTTACAGTTTCCCTCCTTGTCCCTCCCACATGCTGCCTCCTTGCTCCTGTTCCTTTGCATGGATTCCTTTCCAAACCCTTCACAGGGCCATAGCCCTCCCTTTTTTCTGTGACTGTCTCTGAGTTGATATCCTCACATCACTCAGCCTTTCAACCCAATGCTTTTCCTGTTTTATGAGTCTGGCATGTGGCTACAGATATGTGACAGGCAGGAGCCAGCTTGCTGCAGCCATATCCTGAGCCACCCAGGAGCCAGGCTCAGCAGAGCACTAACCCTGAGCCGAGCTGACAAAATGAGAGGACTCTTTCCACTTGTGTCCAGCGAGTGTTGGGCACTGAATGTGATCGTACAGCTTCATTTGGCTTAAAGCAAGGGCAGGACTTACTCACATCTGCCTTCAAAGGGCGACATATGTCTAACTCGTGTCTTTTCTTGCCTCCTCTTCAGTGTCCTCTTGCTGTTTGCAACTTGTGTGGTCAGGAATACAGAGAGTGGGAGATATGATAGTATCCTATTGAGTGTTTCCTTTCTTAAAACCTTTAAGAAGAACTGGAAAGGAGTCAATGACTCAGAGCATACTGCACCCAATCAGCTGTGTGACAAGCATTGCCCTAGAAGACCTGGGCATAAGTATTTTTGATGCTGACAGCAGCCAGATCTTGGAGAACTTCCTGAGAGGAACCCTGGAAAGAGCAAGGAAATGTTCCTTACCTTGAGAGACCACAGAGTCTGGAGGCCAATGCAAAACTCCAGCATTTCGTCATCTGAGAAGACAGAAGAGACTGATAAGGCTTTAGATTATGTAATACTGCCTCATTAAAGAAAGTGTGTCGCTCCTGTAAAAGGATATGAAATACAAGAACATCTGATTGATCAATTTATATGGTTATGGCCTCTTCAGTATAGAGCAGATAACAAATAACAAGTGATGAGTTAAACACACAAACATTAACAAGCAGATGGTAACGGTGACAGTAATAAATCAGCACTCTTCTGCCACTCCCTTATGAGCCTTTAAAGGATCTATTTAGGCACAGTCCTGAAGAAGGTCAAAATGAACTTTGTAGCTGATAAAAGAAGGAAACCATGATTGTCATGACTGCTGTGAGATAAATTTGAGGGGGTTTGTGGGATTGTTTGAAACTTAATATGAGATATCAGAAGGGACTTGTGGAATCTCATAAAACTTACTGTGGGCTGTGTAAGGGAAGGACCAAAGGCAGGAGAAGGCAAGTAGCAGGGAAGAACAAGCATGGAAAAATGGAGAGGAGAGGGGATAAGGGGGCCAGTCACACGCAAGCAGGCTGTTGGTCAGTTCACTTGTCTGACCAAGCCCTGCACCTAATGGCTACAATCTATCCAATCTTATTAAATAACTTTTTTTTCTGTGTAACTTGTCTTTCCTACTTGTAACTGCCGCAAGTCTTCAGTGTCAGCAAGTGTATAAAATGCCAGGGGTTAAAAGGCAAATAGCGGTAGATGTCAGCAGCTTGAAGGGCTGGCAAGGGAGGAGCCAGTAACTGAAGGGACTACAGGCCCCAGGGCTCACAGGGGTGTGCCACCAACTGCAGAAGGGAATGTAGCTCACAGGTGCCAGCATACGGAGACACCAGTGTGAAGGAGAAATCCAGGTGCCAGTAGCTGGGGAAGGCAGCACAGGCCACAGGACTTATACACCCGAGTGCCAGCAGCTGGGGGGATTGTGATGTGTGTTGCAAGGTCTAAGTTGCCGTAACTGGAGAAGGAGTGTGAGTCATAAAGCTTGTAGGTCTTGGTGACAGCAACCAGAGAGCTCAGCATGCAAGAGAGCTCTGGGTGCCAGCTCTGACTGGAGTCACAAGGGCCTTAGGTTTATAAGCCAGCAACTGAAGAGGATAAGGCGTATGTGTGAGAGATCTCAATGCCACTAACTAAAAAGACTTAGGGGTGTTCGTATTTCCCTGGTGAAATTATCCTTAAGGCTGTGGCCTTGTACACGTAATCAGCTACCAAACCTCAGTCTGGTCTAGCCAGCGAGTAGGAGAAAACCTGCATTTGGAAAGACTCAAGGTCTGGGTCAGTGGCTAGATAGGGGACCTAGGGTCCAGACATGGATATAACACAGAGCTAGAAGCTGTCTGAAAACTCTGTTAATATGAGTGTGCTTGTGAATCTAGAGACTGAGGGTGATGAACCTCTGCTGGTGAATTTCAATGCTGGTCAACCAAAGAGGAGGGCAAGGACTGGCCTTTCTGTGCTGGTGTTTATGTGATTGCTGGTAAAGACACTGCTCTGCGTGTGATGATCTGTGTGGTTTGCCTTGTCTCTATCCTTTCTCTATGTGCCTCTCTGGACTATATGTTTGGCCTTGCTACTGTCCAAACCTGCCACTAAGAACATGCGTTGGACTGGGTGGGAGTGATGTCCAGAGTCTGAGAGTCACCCATCTGGACTTTTGTGGCAGCTAAGGAGGAATCTCCGGGTCCTGGAGTCCGCAGGAATCAGCAGCTGCTTGTAATGTCATTAACACTTCCCATGTCTCCTGGTGGCCTGCTTGCCCTGTAACCACTGGCTGTAATTTATAATTTATTTATAACCACGTAAGTGAGAGCACAGTGTGCACAGGGAGATGTAAGACATAGGTGTAGCAATTCTGCTCCTTCCAGGATGCCATTTCCACATCCCAGCAAATGGATAGTACCTACCGGACTAAATTCACCTGTGCTGGTACTAATACAGATTCCTCATGAAAGGCAAGAACAAGCAGAGTGGAAAACAGGAAAGAGGAGCAAGCTGGAGTGTGTAAGAGGAGAAAACACTTCCTAGATGACTTAGGAATATGAGAAAAGACGTGAGCAAGGGAGGCCTTGGAAGATGAATAGGACTCATCAAAGATGAGGAAACAGACAAAAGCAAGAAGGTAAAGCTGGAAGACTAATAGAAAGGGGGAAAAAAGAATGAAGTTGTTTTCAGCATATGCACAACTTGATGTAAATGCAGAACATGCAGCCTTTCTGCTGTTTTCTGGGTGTGCCTCAGTGCCTGCTGACTTGACCTTGTCTCCTATGGCTCCTTCCTTCAAAGGGTCCTGCTTCAGGACACTGAGGGAGACTCAGCACTCTTGAGCTACCAGGTTCTTTCAGGGTGTTCCCTGCAGCAGAGGCAGAGTACACAAAGAAACAATCTGGGAAATAAGCAGTACCCCCTGTTCCTTTCTCTGATGACTTCCAGCCAGCCAGAGATACAAGTGCCTATTCCATAGGAGAACATAAGGCACCAAAGGATTAACCAAGCCATCTGCAGGATTTTATGAAAAGTCCATTTTAGAATGGAAATGAGAATTTTCCACATCCTCTGTTAAGATCAAAAACCACCTAATTTCTCCCCACTTTCAATGTCTTCTGTGTTCTCGTACTCTTCCTATGCCCTTTGCCTTTGGTTACGTTGAGGGCATTCACAGCATGTGGTGATGTTGGCCAGCAGTGGAGGTGACCACATCACCAACCTGCCACCATGCTACGCTTTTCCCAAAGGTCCTTTAAATGTGCTTGGCAGGGCAAGAGGGACACAGGAGAAACAAGGGAGAGGAGGGGCTGGCGCTCTCACCTACAACCAGTGCTGAACACAGCACTGTCTCCTGGCCAAATTGCAATTCCATATGTTCTACTCGACCAACAACGCTGGGGATGGGAAGAGAGAGGTCTCCACAGTCCATGGCAGACACTTCTTCCAGCCTGTGGGACACAAGAGGTATTATTGCCTCAAGCGGAGGAAGAGGAGTAAAACAAAGACTTTTCACTGATGGTAGCTCTTCTTGGTCTTATTAAGAACAGGCCCACAGGAGGAGGAATCTCTTTTGTACAATATGTCTGGAGGCAGGTTCAGCAAGCAAAACCTCACCACCAGCCACCAGCTGGGCAGCTTTGCCTTGCAGTACACTCAGACAGAACGACACAGCTCTGCCTCGGAGTCTGGGGTCTGCACACAACTTTGCCAGTGCTCTAGTGCCTTGCCCTGTAGCCCACCCTCTGCATCTTTTCCTAAACAGCCATGCATGTTTTTGCACATGCAAAACTGCCAGTAATAATCATGGGGCTGGGAATCCAGAGTGCCTGGGTTCTTGCCACAGGTTTTCTTTTAGCCATTCTTTCTTTTATACTGGGCAAAGACTTACCCCAGCTGGTTTAAACACCTCTTGGAGATGAGGTTTGGTAGACACCCCGTGTTAACCGTCGCTTTCAATACCTGACCTTGGCACTAGAAAAAACAACAACAGATAATTACTGTGGGCTCAAAATCAGCATATTCACTCCTCCAGCAGTGTGACTTGGACTTTCTGAGCAACACAGCCAAAGATGTGGTGTTTTAGGTGGTCGTCAGAAGGCAGGAGGCTCATCCAAGACAATGGTGGTTTCCCCAGTGCTCTGCAAACCTCTATCAAACAATTCTTTTTGAATTTGTCTTCTTTGATTTGTATTTGATTGCCCAGACACTTATCTGTTATTAGTGACTTTAACTTAACAGTATTCCAGTCAAGAGATGCACAATAGAAAATTTGTTCAGAAAACCCACATGGACTTTTTTAGCAGAACAGTAATTGATATGACAAAAGCTTCTAAAGGAATACAAGCATGTGCTACAGTTTTTCTGGGTTTCATCTCTCCTTTTCTTCTGGTGTTGCAGGGAACAATGTTCCAGGGCTAAATGTTTGTTCTCAGCAGAAAAGCTTCCAGAGGGAGAAGTCTGAAGGAGAAGCAGGAGGACCCAGGACAAATACCCCTGATATGAGCTTGAATTTAAGGCAGTTCCCAAGATAACAGACAAATCCATGTGACTCCTGAATCCAAGACAGCCTAATCAAGAGGTGACTATTTTGTGTAGGGCTTACATTATGTTCCTATATACCTCTTTAAGGATATAAGACATGATATTACAACTACAATAGTCACAGCTGGTGTCCTTTAGCAAAGGGGAAGACTGGATGCCCTGCATCCAAGTCACTTGTGAGTGATTTTACTGGAATAATCCCCAGTGCCTTGCTCACTTCATTTCTTCACCCTCTTGAACATGAAAGGGAAAAGGAGATGTGGTTGCCATCTGTTTTCTGTTCCCTCTGCACAGTGGTCCCTAATGGCAGACTAGAGGTCATGAAGTAACAGCAGGTCACATATATTTTAGAGGTCTGAAAGCATAGGGTCATCAAGGACATCAATAAGAATTAAGTTCAGAAAAAAAAGAAGGAACTGGAAAAGATGGAGTAACTACCATCTACAAAATATGTCTTTCACCTACCTATAGTGCCTACTCATACCCATTCTTGATGGCCTAGTTCTTCAAGGCTCTGTCTTACACCACCACCCTCAAAGAACAAACAAACAAACACATGAAAAAACAACCAACAAAAAAAACCCACACACAAAATTTCCCTTTTGGGAGGCTCATTTTCTTCCTGCTATCCTTTACGTTTTTCCTGTGATTCCCTCTCTTCCAGCCACTATGGCACTCTGTGACATGAACCACTCAGAAGCAGCAACAGACCTGTCACTGCTTCTGTACTCTTATTCTCATTCCCAACAAGTATAAATGCTTGAACACCTTAAGCAGATCAGCATGGCTGTGAGAGACTCAGTGCAGCACCAGCAGGGTCAAGGAAAATGTCACAATTTCCTGATTTCTTAACTAAA
This sequence comes from Amblyornis subalaris, assembly GCA_018881555.1. NCBI lineage: Eukaryota > Metazoa > Chordata > Aves > Passeriformes > Ptilonorhynchidae > Amblyornis > Amblyornis subalaris. Next base: position 8,688,524 of record JACAXG010000022.1, read on the forward strand.
TCTCTTTACAATTATTAATCATCACAGAGAGCTACAAAGAGTATTTCCAAGATTTCATTTTCAAAAATGTGCTATTTGTGAATAGTTATACAGAGAAAGAAAAAACACTGCCTGTGAGAAATACTGGAATGCTGCAAACAGACACAATACCAATAGGATCCCTTTCAGCGCAAGCCATTCTGTGATTCTATGGCAAAATGCCTCCCTTCTGATTTTAGAGCTCTGCGATGCCTGTGCTGCCTGGTTCACCCTGACACATCAGCCCTGCCTGAAAGGATTGTACCCTGACTAAGCAGAGAGGCAAGATAAAACATAGAGAGCAGGTGCATGCTAAACATCTGCCTCCACATCCTCTCTACTCAGAAACAAGACCTGGAGCAAGGATAGCACTTGCTAAGGAATCACTTGGGAGCAGGCAAACCTGAGAGCTGGTGTTATAATAAGCTTAAACTGTATCACTAGGCAGTTTATTGAGTTTTGTTTCAGAGCAGGCTGGGAAAGCTGCAAGTTAGAAACTTGGTAGGATATAACAACAAAGTGATTATTCTGTAGAAAACAACATTTAATCTCATTCAGTGTAAACAGCCCTGCATCTCTAACCATTTGCCCAAAGAACTCATCAGGAGCCTGAGGAAAGTCCTTGGTCTTTCCATACTACAAATATAATGCAGATTAGGTAGATTAGGTAAGGAGTACACAGGCAGCTCACGAGCACTGCAAGCCTTCTTGAACTAGGAGGACTTTTCATCACGTTACCCTCTCTCATCTCTGCTCCAGAATTTTCAGTCTGTTACTACCAGTCACCATCATTCTTTATCTACATGTCAGTTATGGGGACTTCTGAGAAAGAGGGGGAAGGAGAATCATTAAGGATCGCCGTCTATAAAGAGTAATGTTTTCTGAAATAATGTCAGTTTCAAAGTAAAGAAGCTGCTTTAGCAAATAAAAAGCTGATCAATCCCAGGTCACTTTGGTGTAGAGGAAAAGTGGTCTTCAACAGCAGCGAAATCTTTCAGCATCTATTTCCAAGTCAACAAGACACAAGCCCCACCACAAAAAAATAACAGCATGATTTTATGATGCAGGTGCCAGTTGTGACTAGCTTTCCAAAGTACTTTTCAAAAACTGTCGCAAAAGGGGGAAATTCTGCTAAAGTACCATGTTGGCAACCCACCCAAGCAAATAGGAGAGTGAGTGACTGCAGTACAACTCTTCCAGACTGGGTCCGTCTGTGATCTCTGAGACTTAAAAAGGCCTTAGACACAGGGCAACTAAAACCTGTTAGAATGAAAACACTTACTGCCTGAATCTCCCTGTATCACATATATTTGGGTCTGTCCCCTGGTCAAGTTCAGTTACAAGTCAGGTGATGCATTTGTTACCACTTTGAAATTTTCAGCATACTTGCCTGTGTGCAAATGGTAGATTATCTTTTCTCAGGAGTCAGGAAAAAAAAGACTTCTCTGGGGTTGTGCTCCATTTCTAATAAAAACTGCACCGTAATCAAGCAGTTCTCCAAAAGGTACCAGCTCACCTCTGTGGTTAAAATGAACTGGCAGCCTGAGTCCTATTTCCTGCTGAGGATCTGTTACTGACAGGAGAGGCTTTTTGAAGTTCACAAATGTGAACATCAAAAGCAGCAAGACAAAAAGAAGAGGAGGAGAGCTTTCCTGCCTTCAGTGTAAGAAGATCAAGCATGACAAAGAGTGACTGGCTCCTAAGAAGGGCAGAAAGAGAGAAATGCCTGTGCAGAATTCAGGGAGCATTACATGCAGCATTAGACCTATTTCTTTGCTTGTGATGCTCATTAACCTTCCTCTGTGAGGGAAAATAAAATGTATGCAACAGCTGGGAGTCAGTCCATTAGAAACACAAAAGGGAATGACTGGTGAACTGTAATGCTGACTTAGCTACTGCACCTGGGATACAATACCTGTACATGCCTATCCTTGTTCAATGTACATGCCTGGCAAAAACCCCCACCCTTTATCACTAGATTTGCTCTTACAGAACAATAAGGAGAGGTTATTAAAGAAACACCTTTATTTGCTCAAAACCAGGCTCCAAGTAATTGGAGAAATTACCCTAAGAGACATTCATCGTACCTGTCTGCTCCTAAGTATGGTTATGTTAACCTAGCTACTTTAAAGTCTAAAACCCAAGGTAAGCAATGCCTAACCACAACACTAAAGGCTGCAAAACAAACCAGTGGCTTTGCTTGGTACTGAGATACCTGATCCAAACCTTTCAGAAACTTGCTACCAGGCTGTGTTCGTATGATAATCAATTGTGCCAACTGAATTTTCAAAGGTATATGTGTGCTGTTCTTGGAAGTGTCGCCTTTACACTTTGACATGGGAGACGCTCTTTAGGACAAGTAACTGAACTAAAAACAGCTTTAAAATGGATTTTATACACCAGGTCTGTATCTTGGTGAGTCTCATATCTATGTATCACTGTGTGGCTCTGACCATTCAGCCCTTTTTCATGGGGCACAGCTTTTGGATGTGCTTTCTCTACCTACAGGGGCCAGGGAGTAGTGTGCTCTGCTGTATAGGAGGATATAAGAAGAAAAGTGAGCTAAAAATACTGCTTCCATCAAGAGATGCAGCAGAGCTAATTGAGAGCACAGTTAGCCACTTTCTGAGGAGGTCCTTTGACACCCAAGAGAATCAGACTGGAGCTAGTTAAGTGTAAATCAACTAGTAGCATCTGTCTTCAAGTGAGAAGGAGACATTCCTTGCTTCTGTATGCAGTTATGAAATACCTCATATCATGGAAAAGCTGGCCTTCTAAGGACGGAGATGTGATTAAAGTAATTTATCTTCAAATACGGACAACTAGAATGCATGTAGCAGAAAGGCTATCCTCTGGCTTTTGGAAGACCTGAATCCAGACTCTAGGAGAGGCCATGCATGAAATCTTTCTCTGGCTGCAGCTGGCATTGCAGTTTATAACTCAGCATGGCCCTTGGGAGGGGGGCAGCTGGAACTCTGAGCATTTGCCATCACCGTGAAATCAGCAGCACCGTGTTGTTGCCTTACCTGGCACTCTATTAGCAGGGGTGAAGTCTCTTTTCTCCTGTCCTCTCCCTTTTCCGTCTTTGCATCCTGGTCTTTTGCCAGCGGAGATTGAACCCGTGCAGACTGACCCCTGGCCTCGCCCCGCAGCTTGTTCAGGTTGCCTTCCAAGAGGCGCCGCTGGACCACACTATGAGGCTGCTGTCTCCATCACAAAGAAAGAGAAATCCCAGCTAAGTATGGAGCTAAGGACAAGGACRTTCGCTAGCTCAGGGAAGCAGGTTGCAAATGCTTGACCCAACTGTCATCCTGATGAAAGACAGGCTTATCCCAAGAAATTATCTTTAAATCCCAAGATTTTTATCTGGCCATTAATTTGATGTTAAAGTGTTGGGATGTCGGTGACAAGCAGATCTCTGGGATGCAATTATTGGAGAAGAACATGCCTAATGCATGCTCTCCCCACACATATCTGTTCCTTCAGCTAAACATGCACCTGACAGTCTCATCCCTATTCAGGTACTGCAATACACTGCCTGCTAGGTGTGTGCTGACATTCCACYACACACATTCACACCTTCTAATGTGGGAGGGGATGAGGAATATAGCGTGTGTGTGATGTATGTGTGGGCAAGAAGGCAGGACTGCAGAAATTTTAGGTGTACAAGCAATTATTTGTAGTGAAGCAGGAAGCTCCCCCTGGAAAGAAAACAAAAACCAGCTTTTAATGTTCCTTGGAGTCCATCTCAGATGCTCTAGTTTTTGCCCAACATCAATCCATTACCAAGCTGCTGCACAGCTACTGAGTCAAAAATGRGCAACACCAATGAAATCGGCCTGTTGGAAGTAGTTTTGTCCTTTCTCCACATACGCAGCCCCATGGCCCTCCTCCAGGAGAGCAGCTGCTCAGAGATGACCATGGCATTCTCAATAATGACAGCCTATGTGAAGAAAGGCAAATAATCTAAAGGGGTTAATGTGCTGCAGCTTAAACTGTTGGTTTTATCTTTCTACAAAAAATTAATTAAAAATCATCTCCCAGATGGTGCAGCAGTTTGAGGTATGATCTTGTCAATGGGCGGGCCCAACACCAGGTCTGAATTAGACCAAACCTGCCAATGAGCTGGGCTGTATTAACCCCACAAGGTACGTGTGTTTCAGACTGGCTTCATGCTTGGCTGAGGCCAAGGAAGTGTGCAAACTGCAGCTTGAAGCACCCTGACTTGTCAGATTTGCCCAATGGTTGGAGCAGGACAGCTGTCACTGGCTCTTTGGTGGCACTCAGCATTGCTCTTTGCAAGATGCCAAGTCCCTCATGCCTCTGTTTCCCTGTCACYCAAGGGGTGAGAGTCAGATCGTTCACATGCTGCATGAAAAACACTGCAGCTGTTGAAAAAGTGGGGCAAAAATATCCGTCTGTTCCYGGCCTTTTCCCAGCCTGCTGTGCCGGCCCGCAGCACAGCTGGCCGTTGTACTTAGCTCCCTAAATACTCTGMGCACAGTGCCAGTTTGGCTGCCAGCTAACATCTGGGCCATGGGAAAAGGGCAGGGAACAAACAGCAGGTCTCCAAATTCCCATCCTCCCTCCTGTCTCTCACAATCTGGCATGCAAAGGACCTTTCCCTCTCCCTGCRATCTTTCCCACAGAAAGAGCAGGCCCTTTGCAGCTGCCGCCTCTGTCCTCTTCTTGTCACTCAGGCTGAGAAGAGGCCAAGTGCTGGYGAGGATTAGCTGAGCTTTGGGATTGTGGAGGCATCTGATTCAAGAGCAGACTCCTGGGGCCCTGCCTATCTTCTCTCTCACCAGTGAGGCAGAGAAGTGGAGACTGTTGTCTCTCTTGGACTTGTCAGAAACAATTAGATTTAGAGGATGGTGAAGGAGGACCTGAAGGATGTTGTGGCCAGCCGTTGGAAAGGATGCCCTCTCAGGGCACTTAGAAGGATCAAAGCAGGTTCCCAGTGCAACTTAGGGAAGGTTCGGGCTCTCCAATGTGAAATCTCAAGACCTTGCTATGATTAGTGACATTATTTGAGCTGGGGAACTTGATTTTTGGGGGGCAAGAAGCCAGATCTTCAGACTTTCGTGGTACTTTCAGAATATTTTAGCTCATGTAGTGACTTATTTTACTCTGCCATTAAAAAATCCCTGAATTAATCATGCTTTTTGTTACAAAGCTGGAAATAATGAGGTCTCCACGGAAATGTATAATTACTCATTGTTGGAGACATGATGGGCCCTTCAAATCCTGGGCACTGCTGGAGGCACTGCAAAAGCTGAATGCACACCCACAATACACAGAAAAGAGTTGCAAAAAGTAACAGCCYGTGACTGTAAAAGAAAGCACGCATTTTGTTTTAGATTACATGGGGCCTTTCTCTAATTTTAGGACATGCAGAGCTGSCACAGCTGGAGTCTCTGGCACTGTCAGTGAAGACATGTTTTGGGGAATTAATTAAACTCTCCTCCCATTGAAAGTGCTATAGGAGTCTGGGGTGTTTTACTCGCTCTCCAAGATCAAACTCTCCCACTGCTGCTTCATTTTCAGTACATTCCTTTTTTGTATTCCTCTCCTCCAGGAGGGAGCCAGATCAGTTTAGGAAACATAGATGGGGTTTTCATAGTGCTGGAGAAGTGCCTAGAGGAATACACCAAAAGCATATTTTGGACTCTAATTTGCAGCCCCCAAAAGTCACAGTAATATCACAGTGTCCCATYGAGTTGCAGGAACTGCTGAATTGCTCTTGGAAATCTGGTTCTTCTTTTGCTCCAAAGCAAAGCAGAAATGGAGGTRCCACATTGATCCCAGGTATGGCACTATGTGTACGAACTTTGCACAAGGGCCACACTTTATTTTGTGCCTTCTAACACCACAGCRAAATCTCTGTGTCAAAAACAATCATGTTATGCTTTATTCACTGCTCCCTAGGTGCATGGCAAAAATGTTTCAGCCATTCTGCTATGGACCAAACATGAAGTTTGCAGTGGTTTGCAGTGATCAAATGCCATCTGCACACAAGGAATTCTCCTGCCTAGAATGGTTAATTGGACCAGGAGAGCTGCTCATGGCAGGTGATTCAGACAGGGACTGTCTCGCTCAAGGGAGCATTTGGGGCTCCAGGGTGCCAGTTGTCACTTTGAGGCAGGGTGTGACAGGAGTCAATTCCAAAGCAAAGCAGGCCAGATGTGTTTCTTTCTGCCTTTGTGGCTGGGGTCAACAAACTCGCAGTAAAAGACTCAGAAGTGGCTCCTCTCCATGCCCTGGCCAGGGATGGGCCAGCTCTGCTCCTGAGGGGATGTTTGAGCAGCAATGCTGCAGGCCCCGGGGGCCAGCACTGGCCTGTCCGTGCTGCCAGCCCGAGCGGAGCTCTCGGGGCTCCGGTGTGGCCAGACCTCCTTGCCCGTGGGGAGGAGAGTCCCTGTTCCTCGCTAAGACAACATTAATGCGACTTCCCCCATACTCCAGCCGTGGCTGTGCGCAGGGCCAGAGGGACGCTCCAGGCCAGGCCCTGCTGACAGCCATGTGTCCGGCTGCCGAGGGCCGGCGGAACGTGAGGTGACAGCTCAGGGTGACTTTGAGGAGCCGCCCTTCACCCTGCCGAGCCGGGGATTCCCCRCAGCTGCTGAGGCAGCGGAGGCAGCTGCAGGGAGGGTGGCGGGAGCAGCAGGATGTGCCAGCACAGGAGCGTGGCACTGACCCCTCATCTGCGCAGGGCAGAGCCGCTGCCCCCGAAGGATTCAGCAAGGAGGATGGCTCCCATTCAGTGCCAGGGACCTGCCCGTCCCACACACGTGTGCCCCTGTGCCACTGCGTGCCTCGCTGCCACGGGAGCTGGGGCATGACTGGAGGTACACACACCAGAGCATCTGTGGTGTTGCTGTGATTGTCTGAGGATACAGAGGGAAGTACGGACTGCAGATCTTTTATGACACCCACCGGCACAGATGGAACAAGTGGTTGTGCCCCCATCACAACCAGACCCAGGCCCTCCTTTGGGAAAATGGTTTAGACCTCCACATCCTTGAATAGTTAAACTCCACAGAGGAGAGGAGAAGCTGGACAGCTAAACTGCCAGAGCAAGGGGAATATGTGTGCAGCTGAGCCAGCAAGAGATCCTGTGGGAATCTGCTTCCAGCCTTGGGGAAGCCCTTCCAGACCACAGACTGCCAAGGCTCCTGGAACAGACCTCTCTCCCTGATGCTTCCTGCTCCACGTCATCACAAGGAGATACCCACAGGCCTCACTCCCGTGCCTCCTCCCCAAAGGTGTCATCCACTAGTGCCAGGCACTGCATCTGCCTGTGTGCCTGGTTAGTGGTCCTGCCCTTTGCTTGCCCCTCCATAAATCCAGAGAGTCGGGGGAGAGAGAATAATGCAAAAAGGTGACAAGGTCAAACATAAGCCTCTCAGAGTTTTATGAATTGTACTTCCCTGCCTGCTGAGTCCAGGAAACAGTCTGCCTTCGAGCTGGATCATGCAGGAATACATGGGGGCTTTCAGAGAAGTCCCACATGGAAACGTACATGTTACATGAACATATATAGGTACTGGATGAGTCGAAACTTGGATTCTGGAGAGTCCTTCCAGTCCAGGTCTGCCTGCCTCTGCGAGGAGTTTGGTTCCTATGGGGATGCATGAGAAGACGGATGCAAGCAAGAGTGATTCATTCTTTCCCCTCAACCTGACCTGCTCTTAGACATCCTGAAGGGAAGTTTCATCTTTGTTGAACCCACGATGCTTACACAAAGCCTGACAGCAGCTCCCAGCTGGGATGAAGGATGGACTCCCTCCCAAATGGGGTCCCACTGGACTCACCAGATCCTTGGAGGTGCCAAGCCTCGTCAAGCCATCCAGGGGCAGCAGATCAGCAGAGTCCTTGTGCACAAACTGGGTGGCCTGTTTGAGGCGCCTCTTCTGTTGCAGAATAGCCTTGTTCCTCAGCTCCATCTCACACTCCTGTCGCTCCAGGTCAGGAGTACCCTCGCTCTGCTTTTCCTCCTGGTCTCCTTGCCCCAATGGCAGGGGGCAGCTCTTCCTTGTGCTCATGCTGAAGATTCAGACAGAACAGGTCCTTCTTGGTATGCTGGGGTGTTCCCTGGACTCGTCTCCTGGTGTTTGCCCTCTGGAGGCTGACTCAGTCTCTGATTTCCTTTCCCTTCCCCACGGCTCTCCTTCTCTTGCTTGCTCTGCCTTTCCTCCCGCTCTCTTAGTTATAACTCACGCATCTCTGAAGTGTCTCTTTGCCTGTTTCTCCCTCTGTCCTCTCCACTCCCCCGTCTCCCTCTGCTCCCCGCCTCTTCCTCTCCCTCACTTCTCCTGCCCTGACTGCAGCTCTGCCTCCTCCAGTCCGTGGGTCCCTGTCGTAATAGAAAAAGCCCCGCGTCAGAAACCGATTTCCATAAATCACGGCAGAGCCGGCAGGATGCTCCGGCTGGAAAAATCCAGCAGCAGAAGGATGGCCCCGCTGTTGGGGGCTGGACTTACCTCGGCGGGCTGCGCGCACGCACCGCGCGTCTCTGTGTGTGTGTCCCGTCTGTCCCCGGCTCCATGGGGACACGCTAAATCTCCCGGCGGCAGCCTGTGCGCTCCAGTGCCTCTGCCAGGGGGCTTTGACGCATCTCGGCGTGTCTGTAAATACTGGCAGCAACTCGGTTCAGCCGAGGAGATGATGCAGTGCCTTGGTAAATGGGAGAGAGCATCCTCCTCAAGGCTCCTGGCAGGCATGCCCAGTCTCATTTCTGCAGAGAGTGCCATGCGTTKGGAACAGACTGCACCGGAGGATTTTCCTCTGTAGTTTGAACGAAATGCTGAAGGTCTGGTTTCCGTTTCCAGCCGAGGCAAATGTATTGGGCCCGACTCTGCCCTCATTTTCACCCCACTCCAGAGCAATCCCCTCTGATGTTGCAGAAGCCTAAAATCACTGGCTTGTTGATACCAGCGGACGTGGCTCCCTGTTTACTCTAAGAGAGTGCTGGCACTGCTGCAGTGTGGGATGTCTGGACCAGGGCAGACATCCCTCTCCTCGGGAGAGGCAGGTCATGGCAGCACTCACTTTTTCAGCTTTCTGTCTCCATATTGTCCTGCTCAAGACTATAAATTTAACTTGAACTGATGCTGTCTCATCTTGATCCCTTTTCTCTGGTTAATGCACTGCCCCATTAAGCACCAGTTCTGATATCATGCACAGAGGGGGAACCCAAATTTTACTCAGCTGTGAAGCTGAGCAGAGCACTACCTTTCCAGGAAAGCCAGCAAGGCATGAAACATCTTTCATGTGCAACATAGAAGGAATAGCAGCAACTGACTATGAAAGTTACAGCAAGAGGACACTTTCTGTTACTCCCCTTGTTTTGTTTTCTAGATCAGTAGTATGTAACATTCCAATATGACTGATACCAATTATTTCTATGTTCTAGATTGTGTATAAAAAAGTGAGTATGCAATATTAGGAAGTAAATCCAGTACAAGATACTATGATTTCCACAGCACCAAATTGCAGAACGAGATTTGGCAGGAATGGGAGTAGAAATGCATTCTAACTGCTTTACACTCCAAGGCCAAACTCCAGTACCATAGTGCAGGCAGAGTCCCATCAAGAGCTCAGCAGAGGTGTTTTTAACTGTCCTTGTCTATCTGCGAGTCAAGTGAAGAAGAGAATTTAAAGAATGGATATTCTTAAGGAAGATGTGTTCCCACGGTGGTCTTGTTTTCTTGCCTCTTGGTTGCTATGATTCCTGATTTACACCCACTTTTGACCTCTTGTAGCCTCACTGAGTATCCTCTGAGTCTTGTTATCAAGTTCTTTAACCATCCATGTAAACCAGTACTGAACCAGGCACCTCCACTCACACACAGGGCCAAGAGGTGTTTTCCCTCCTGCTGATTGTGAAAACCTCAGCAGGCCAGCCATGACAAGGCAGGTCTGCTTCTGCTGGTAGCAACGGCAGTCCCTATCTCACAAAGTATTTCTCTCTTTGTCCCCCAAAGGGGAGAAATCTTCAATTCTTGTTTAAAGCTTTCTCCCCTCCTTCATCTCTCTTTTTCTAAGTGCAGATCACTTAACTCTTTATATCCTGTGATGTGTTAGTTCCTAGATCTGGCAAAAAACCCCAGCATTTTTATGGAGGTGAAGTCAGCTAAGATACTATCTTCTCCCTTCAGAGGGACGCTAGCTTCTAGGTCATTKTTTTTTTTCTATTCAGCTATTACTTTTTCCATCCTGTTCTTCTTAAACAGAGCCCATTTACTAAGTAGGTTAGGTGATTTCTGGTTTTGTTTTTTTAAATTTTTTTCAGAATGGACACTCTTAGAGGTTTTCTAATGAGAAATCACACCACAGTACAGTAAATTAAAGAGGTTTTTGCAGCAGTTATACCTTTCCCAGTCACATTTTGTAGGCCCTGAAAAATAGTATATGACTCACCAGTAACCTGTATTAGAGAAATAAAACTGATTTTGGTGAAAATATTCATACGCAATCCCATACACACAGATAAATTATTTTCCTTTTCTGATGCAGTCACATACAATAATTATAACCCATTATACCTCACTATTCTGCACCCTTCATACAGAAATCCCTACTGGATGTGTAACAGTGCTATGCAGGCAATAGAAGAAACACTCTGCCTCCACAGGATGTAAAAGCCCTTCACCAGCCTGGCCTTCCAGCTCAAGCAGTTACAGGTCAGTGAGAGCTCTGGGGCAAAATGTTCCAAGTTCTAAGCACAAAGGCACAGCACTGTAGCCGTGTTCGTGGATGTTGGGCCCTGGACCTGATCACCTCCATGTCTGAGAAGCACTGAAGGAATCAGAAGTAGTGCACATATTTCTAAGGAAAGGCATTGAAAAGCAGCATTTCCCACTAGCCAGTTTGCCCAGCCAAGAAGCAAGAAAGGATCAATATGTTCCAGTCAGCTACTACTTTGTTGGAAGAAATTCATGAATAGTACCTGGAGCACAGAAGGGGAGAAATGGACTCCTTTGCTGAAGGAAGCAACTTGCTTCCTTAAAGAACGTGAGACAAAGATTTTACTTCCCTCTGCCAGGAGCATTAGGGAGTATCCCAGCTGTGTGAGAAGCTGCTCTGTTGAGGGCTTTCACTGGTTTGACTTTAAATTTCACAGGCTGAGGTTCTTTTGCCAGAGATTTTCCTTGTATCTCGCTTCTGGGAAGCTTTACCTAACCTAATAATTCCTCTTTAAAATATTCTCCTGCTACTTCTCCAACTTCCAGTGGTTGTTTCTCTTTCTTAGAGATTCCTTTTCAGCTTTGAATTTTTCTCTTTTAACAGTTTGGAAACTATTATTTTGTCCTTCTGAGAGCTGACACACTGCAGGTGGGAGAGTGGGTTGTAGATAGAGAGCTTTACATTTCTTTTGTGACAAGTTGGGCTGTTACAGAGCTCAGCAATAGCCCCCACATAATGTCACCAGCCCAGAGGTTGTTTTTACAGTRCACCAGTTTGCAATGCACTGTCTCAGTAGTAGTGCCAGCTTCAGGTGGGTGTAAAAGTGACCCTGGGTGTAGCAACTATGTCAAAGCCAGGAGATTCCTTGTGGTGGATAGTGCAGGATAACAATGAGGCAACTTTCTGCTCATTCTGCTGCATTCTCACAGCCTGTGCAGTCTGTGGATGCACAGATGGTGCAGAGGAGGGATGAGAGGACAAACCTTACTCTGGCAAACTATGCATGCTTCTCTATCCCTTCCATCTCTGAAAAAGATTCTTTGAAAAAGAAAAGGTTCCTCTGCTTTGAATTCCCTCCTGTTTGTCTGTTTGTATAAAAAATTTCTTTGTATTCTTGAAGTTATAAGTAAAAGGTTACAGTATTTATATCTGTGAGTATGTCTGGCAAGCTTCCTCGAGATAAATGTCATCTCGGATGTACATAATGTTTAGCTCGGCTGCTGGACAGCAAAGTGTGTCCTGCCAGCAAGGTCAGTCAGAAGTCAGAATAGTTTGCTTAGGTAATTTAGGGTCAAGTCTCTGTAGTTATCTGCCCTATGGGATAGATTTGTGATCGCACTGTGGAAAACTTGTAACAATGTTGTCCAATATGAAATCCCTCCACTGTATAAATATTTCTTGATCATTATAAATATCATTATAAATATAATGATTTGTGTCCTGTCTGTATTGATTTACTTGCTTGAGCTAAACTGCATTAAAAAGGAGCCTTTTCTGTTTGGTTAGAGTGGTTTTCGTTGCCACAGAACAGTGGCTGATGGTGCAGYAGGCAATACAAAATTCCCCCTTCCACTACACAGCTTCATGAATCACACTAGAAGATTTTGCCTTTGTTTTCGGGAGGGGAGAGAATCTCCTCTTACGGACTGCTAATGCACATGGCAATGGCAACAGTCTTACTTGTGCTGGAGCTTCTCTGTGCTCAGGAAGGGGTTTAAAGTAGAGAATAATTTCTGGTAGGAATATGCTTACCAATAAAAGTATGCAAGAATCTGAGGTGAAGGATAGTTGTGTGTTTAAGGCCAATAGCACAGTACTTGGAAATGTGTGGTCTCAAAGGTGTCTCTCCTGTGTGTGTCTCTATGTAGTTGCTTTCATTTTGCTGCCCCTCCACTTCCCACCTGTATTTCCATTATCCGCTTAGCTTGAGGATAAGAATGCACTTGATGCTAACACAGGCAATTTTTGTGAAGTCTTTACATAATGCCATTAAAGTAATAATGAAAGTTTTACACCATTAAGGCTCCTTTCAGAGGATGTCCCTAAAGCTGAACAGTAAAACCCAGCACAGTTAGAACTGCCTTGAAATGCTTAATTCGCTATGTATATGTGTGGGACTATACTAAAACCACCTACAGAGTCTTGGCAAGGTGCTTTAAGTGGCTGTCTATGGGCTTATGTCAAAAATCTCATGTTTTTCATATTAAACGGCAGYAAAGAAAAAAGACAATCACCTATACACTTCTTGCCTGTGCCCAGCTAGCTGTAAAATCAGAGCAGACCTTGTCTTGCTCAAAATAAAGCCCAGATATAGTCCTTGAAAAGTAAGAATCTCCCTGTTGGCTGTCTTTGTCTCCAGTCTGATTTCCTCTGGGGATGAGTTTTACTATCAGAGTCCACCATCAGATGCTGTGGAAGACTTTCCTATCAGCACTTGCCGGGTGTACCATGCTATTTCCTGTTGTGTTTGTTTGTAAATGGCTTGGTTTGTACCTCCAAGCAATTGAGATCAGTCAAATTCTTCATCACTCAGCAGTATAACTTACTGAAATTAACTTAACCAGTGGGGGAGTCAGTCACACTAAAGGGTGTTGCAGCCCACCTCCTATTCTCTTGTTCAGGCAGACTTTTATTTAGAAACGCAGTAATTCAAGCTTCGGTGTCTGCAGACTAAATCTTTAAAGTCATGCTCCTGTTGTGGATGGCTCTTCAGAGACAATGCCTTAGTCCTGCTTAGTGAATTGGCACCTTTTCCACACTGTGTTTTCTCCTCACTGCTCTGTAAAATAGTCCTTTGTAAAACAGTCAAACTCAAGACCCAAAATAAGTATTTCACATCTCTCATGCTTTTCTGTGCTACCTGATCATTTTGCCCCAGCCTTAAACCTAAGGACTATTGAATCTGTTACTATGATTGTCCTTATCCAAATTTCTACTTTTCTTTATGCTCTCAAACATCCTCAATTCGTGCCAGGGGAGATTTAAAAATAATATTAGGAAAAACTTCTTCACTGAAAGGGTTATCAAGCATTGAAAAAGGCTTCCTTGGGAAATAGTTGAGTGCCCATCCCTCGAGGTATTAAAAATATGTGTAGATCGAGACACTTAAGGACATGGCTTAGTGGTGGGCTTGGCAGTGTCACGTTAATGGCTGGGCTTGATGATCTTAAAGGTATTTTCCAACCTAGATGACTCTATGAATCTCTGTCTTCTGAACCCTGTCTCTGTTTGACTCTCTTCGTCTCATCRAGGTCTTCCTTCATATCATCCACTCCCCAAAGCCCAGTAGAAGTCCCTCGGACACAAGAGAGCTCATGTTGCCATGCTCAGCCGCTGGCAGTCATGGAGAACAAGTTCAGAAAGAAATCTCCATGCACTCCAGCAAATCTGTGCTGGGGCACACTCTGTACTGAATATATCTCTTCTCAGATTTTGGTTGCCAGCTGGCTCTGCTAAGGATGTGAAAAAGATCTTTTAAAGAACGTTTATAACAGCCAAAACCGGAAAATTTTCATTCAGCTCATAAAAAGGGAAACATCAAAGCCAAGAAGGACACCCTGACAAAATCCTTACAAAGCAGGGCAGCACTAGGTCTTTTCAAGAAAAGGTTTTCTATAAAGGTTTTTTTTAATCTGAGCAAAATATTCTTGTGCTCTCATTTATGGAAGCAATTGGGCTGCTTGAACTGCATTCCCCGTGTTCCCTGCCTCTTCTCTCCCCAATAGAATAACTCTACCTGAGGCTGATATTCAATATGGCTATTTTCTGCTCAGACAATTCAGGATTTTATGATGGAACCAACAGCACAGTAGTACTTCTAGTGCAGAAGCAGTTTTGCATACACAATGCACATACAGTGACAGGAGACAGAGGGATGTGTTATCACCCCAGGCATTTGATGGATAACAATGGTRCTATAACAATGTAATTTTATTTTGGATTATAAATACTGGACTCCCTTGGTTTCTTAGCCTTGAGGCTGCATTTGTACGTGCACCAGCTGTTTGTTACATTCTTGATAGCTAGGCCTTGGCAGGATTTGAATGGCAACTGAGATTATCTCATGATCTCCTGACTCCAAGATTTTAATAAAAACAGCAAGCAAATAAAAACTGAGATACAGCCATGGGAAACAGCAAAACAGCTCTTATTGCTGTAGCATGCCAGTCCCATGGGTATGCATAGCAGAGAGCAGACTGTCAGGAACTAATTAGCTACAGAGTGGAGCTCCTCAGATCAGACTGTTCTGTGTCATTGACATCATTGCTTGCAAATACTTGGAAAACCATATTGATGCTGAAGGCATCTTCAGTGATCCTGCAGGTTCCAAGGCATGTGCTTTATGGTGTCAGTTCTGCTGCATTCCTGACCTTTCTTCCCCTCCTGGAGGAATTGGATGCTAAATATATTGAATGCTGTTAATTGTCCAGAACTTTAAGGCTACCATGAGAGCAGGAAAAACTGCTCCAAACAGAAGCTTTTCTAAAGTGAAGCTTACAGTAGAAAATACATGTTGATAACTCAGGACAGATTAGACCACAAGACTCATATAAATACTCCTAAATCAAGTGTTTCTGGGCTTCACAATTTACATGCATTATCCAGAACAGAAATTTCAGCTGGAACACAGCTCCACAACCCAAAATACCTTTGTGCATGGATGAACATGTAATCTCAGAATAAAGAATAATAAAAAAAAATGTAAGTAATCTGAACATGTTACTTCATGAGAAAAGCATAAACCTGAGATGAAGTGTTCTGGCCTGTGCATAATGATATTAYCCAAAACTTTGTCTTTATTAAAATTTACAGAAAAATACATCAAATGTGAAAGAATACAGTGCACCAAGAAAAGATACCACATGGTAGAGAAAAGCTGTATTCTATAGAAAATAACAACAATATTAAGAGATTCTTCTGTAGTCCTGTGAAGATGAGGTTTTTTTGTCCTGTTGCAAAAGGGATTCATCCATTGAACAGTCAGGGTTCTAATTAGCCAATCTCTTGTTTGTAACCACAGATGAGTATAGAAAACCTACCTTCTACAAATTACACAGCTAAATAAATAGAGGCCCTACTGGCAGAAACCTCCTATACGTCCRTGGGAAGGTGATAGAGACCAACAGCAGGGAGTGGAGCATAAATCCATGTCTGACTATAGATTAATAATCATTTGCGTTGACTGTTTTCCTTGACTTTCTTAAATAACATCATTAGATGTTTCTGGTTTTAAATCTGGTGCATAAAAAAAAAAAAAGCAGATGTGGAGGATAAATAATTCTGATTATATATTTGTATGCAAACAGTTCATCAGTGTGCTCTATATAATGACTTCCCACAGATTTTGAGATGTGGAAGAGAATCTGTTTTGCATAATCTTTTGCCTGTATTTCCTGTAAACTGTGTTTCTGGGTATTTATCAACATTTTTCCAAGAAATGTTGTAACTGAAACACAAGGACAAATGTGTCATTTGACCTGCATCAGCAGTTCAGATTCATGGTCTTGACATTCTAAAACTCTGCTTGTTTCAAAGCAAGAAACCAGTCTGAGACAACTAGAGAAGCAGGATATTTTCTTCTTAATCTCAGGCAGCTAATAATTTGTTATGCCCTGAATATCTTTTTATCCAGTTGTAGCTCACCTCTGCTGGAAAAAGGGGAGTGGGGAGAGAGGCTATTTCTGTTCAGGAACCAGCTCACATTTTTCAAGCCTGTCATTTTTCTCTCTGAGTTTATAGTGCACTTTAAAAAGGAACTCAGGTATTTTACTAAAAAAGAAATGTTCGCTTTTGTTTAGAGCTAGACTGCCCTCTGGGAGAAATGAAGGCCTAACACCCTTACAAAAAGATTGCTGCAATGTAAAACAGGGTCTCTTCTCTTCCATATGGGGAAGTGATTGATTTTTTCTTTCACCAGCCAAGTTGCAAAAGCAAAAATGTGGCAATCATCCTTGCTCACCTCATGTCAGGGGGCATCCAGTCCTTTTCAGCTGACAAACCATAGTAGGAGGGACCACACTCGACCGACGAAGGGGAATTACCTTCCCCTTTGCATCTGTCACGGTTGCCAGGGATAGAGCAGAATTTTTAGAGGAGCAGAGCATCCACAGCACTTGCTGCCTCCCTATAGATTTGCATGTCCCAGATCTCTTAAAAATTATATCTTACATTAATGTTTGCTTTTACAAGCTAGAAGGTGTTAAACAGCTTTCCCTGTTATCAGAACTCAAGGACAATCTTGGGATGCTCCTGCACATTACTCAGAGAAGCCCTGGGAGTGCTATGCAAAAGGTATGAAGAACTGTGCCTTCCTGCTCTTGGGCTCATGAGAAGATATGAAGTTATGGAAGAGGGTAGACAAAGGTATCCACTGTCTGACAAGATCACACCTCTACACTATAACCCAAATACTGAGCCTGCAGAGGGATGGGTGATAACTGCTTTTCCTTAAGGAAAGGATTCAGGCAGAATATCAGGCCAATACAGATGGAGAGAAATAAAATCAGATTTTGTGGTTAAATCCTCACCAGCTGGTGCTTTGTACTAGTTTGGCCAAAACACTGGGACATCTCTTCTGGGAACAATAGGTAGAATTGCTTAATGGAATTTTTTCTGTTGTTCCCTCCACCTTTTTTGATATAATTGCCCTTTGGCAGTGGTCTCACAGGAATACTTAACAAAAGGGGAAACTAAAGTTTGGCACCACTATGTTCAAAATATAGTGTGAGGTGGCTGTCAAAGCACCTCAGCTGACAGGGACAGCAGGGGATCACCCGCCTCGAATTGACACCAAGGACAAGAACATTTCATTATTTGCTGGAGACATGAGGCTTAGTTAGCTGGCTCTCGGTGTCAGTTGTGTGCACACATCCTCTCATGAAGAAGAAGTGAGATGAAAGGGAGATAGGATGCCTTGAGAAAGCAGAGTGTTGACAGCTGTGTAAGATGTACTAGCAGAAAGCGTGCCCCAAACCAGGCCCCTTCCGCAGCCTCATAATCCCACAAAACCAGAAATAATAACCATTAAACCAAAGTTCTTGAAACATTGTGTGAGGGAAAATAACCTCTAACAAGCACACAAGAGAACTGCGGTTCTGAAAATCACACCCATCTAAAACTGGTTTTATGTTTATAGGGGAAAGTAGACAGAGTTTCAAGTGAGATTCGTTTTGCGTTTAGAAGACACAGAAATTAGTCTGCTGGTGATGATGTGAGGTTTTTGACTCAGTTTGTATGCTTCTGACTTGTAAAGTCAGGATTTACCCATGAGCAGCAGGAAAAAGTGTATTATATGAAACAATGCGTTGAGTAACCAAATCTAATGTGGTTTGGCCACCATGGCCTGAGAAATACTGAAAATGTCCTAATGATTGAACACTCAGTGATCACAAAGCACACACACATTGGCTAAGCAAGAATGGGTTGCTCATGCTATGGCCCAACCCGAGCACACTGCTAAGAGCAGTACAGGTAACACTCAGCTGTGTTCCCACAGAAGCTTTATTGAGTATGTAGATACAGAAGTCACCATTTGTCTGCAAGCAGAAGGATCAGATCTTTGCCATGGCAGTTTCCTCCTTTGACATAAGCTCTAGAGAACTGGGAGGAGTTGTTCTATTGCACTAGAGATACATACCTTGTGTTTCCAAAGGTCACTTTTCAGTGGAAATATCAGCATTTCCTTTATAGGTTTTTTAAATTTATAACTGCTGACTGTAACAAGGGCAGCTTTAACCATTCAATAGAGGTCCATCTTACTGCAACAGTGTCTCTACCTAGTTCTCTAGGCACATAATAGACCTCTGGAATCAGAAGAGCTATATGGCTTGATCCAAACTCTTCTCTGTTCCAACCTAGGAAAAGGAAGCTAAACCAAGATATTACACTGCAAAACAGATAACCTGTTTCAGTTTGACTTGGGCCACATATAGGTGATTTTTTGACATCTTTGTCCCAGCAACCTTCAGAACAAACTAGACCAATGTGTTTCTGAAGCCAAAAAAACCCAAAACCCAAAAATAATTTTGGGCTTTCAGCTAGGGTAGAAGAATATAAGAGATGTGAACATATGGACAACACTCTAGGTCAAACCCTTACCAGGCCAAATATTCCCATAACCCTACAATAATAAAATTATTATTATAATTAAGGGCTAATTTAAGGAATGTACAGTATTTACAGCCATCAAAACTAGACAGACGATACCAAGTAATAGAGGAACAAAGTAAAGGGAGATTAGGACAGAGCTAGGATGAGGTTTCCAATCTCTTTCCTATTGTACTCAGGAGTGTGTCCATTTCCTCTGATACCTTGAGTAACAAATGCCATCCAGGGCCTACCTAGATGTTCTCTTGATAACCCCTCTCCAGGGGTTCTTATCTCTAGCACAAGGTTAGAGAAGTTTTATCTTGTTCCACTCAAAGTCTACAGCATCTTATAAAGGAAGCTCATAGCAGCTGATGGGCCAGTCTCCCAGCTTAGCAGGAGTCAATAATGCTCTCTGTTCCCATGGAAGTTGGAATTAGTTAAAAGCAGTTGTCTTAGATTGCATGAATGAATCTCAGAGGAGTAGAGTGCTTTCTGTAACATCAGAACCAGTCAAATTCAGTCCTCAGGCCAGTTCACTTCAGTTCAGGTATGAGCTGAGACCAACTGATGTCTGTTCCTAAATTTTCATCCTCAAGACCAGGAAAGCTGATATCTAGTAGGATTTTGCTGAGACTGTCATTCATGGTGTCCAGGATAAGGCCCTCCATGAGGGACCGGTTTTCAGTAAAGCCAGAGGCTGTCAGTTCAACAGAGGATTGCTTGGAAGTGTCACGAATAAATGCTGGAGAGCTTGTGAGGGGTGCGTGGACCATGTCACTGGATTCTGTATTGAGCAGTTCCCGAGGGGAATCAAAGAGAGGATTTTTAAGGGGTGTGCTGTTAAAACCCAGTAAGTCTTGGTTGTCCTGGAGGGGTGTGAATGGCAACTGAAGGGTTTTCACTGGACTGAAGTCCAGTTCATGACTTCCCTTGGCTAAGGAAGCAGACTTCCAGGGGTCAAGGCCATCTAGTGAGCGGGTAGTAGTGGCTGAGACTTTGCTGGGAGTGGAAGAAACCGGCAATTTGCTGAACATGTCCTTGACTGGTGTTTTAAAGGCCCCCTCTTCTCCCTGCGAGCAGCTGAGCTGCGATACATTCTCATGGGGCTGGTTCTCCTGCGGGAAGGGATGGTCTGCCCCTAACCGGAAAGGGTCAAAGCCGCTGCTTTCTGGCAAAACAAGGACAGGCTCTTCTGAACAAGGCAGTGCTAGGCGTTGTTTCCTTCTGGATCTGCCCATTTCCCGCCTCTTTATAACTAATGAGTCAGAAACAGCCGTTGATGGGGACTTCAGCATGGTGAATTGTTTCCTCTCCTTCGTGGATGAGCCTGGGAGGAACAAGCCTGGCTCTTCCTTGACTGTTACAGTTGAGGCAAATGGGGACAGCCAATCATCCAGCTGAGAGCCTTCTTCCTCCTTTATACAGGCACCCTCAGGGAAAGAGGACAATTCCTCACCAGGCTGGGAACTGTTCTCCTGTACAGAATGGGTTGGGGAAAATAAACTTTCATCACATTGACCCTCCTCCTTGACAGCAGCCATGGGTAAAGAGGATGACTCTTCTGTAGACAGTGACATCTACAATAAAACACAAGTGACATGCAGTCAGTAAGCAAGGATCTAGCCCCGCCAAAATCCAAATAACTGTAGAAAGAAGAAAAGAAAGATTGTTGCTTAAGGTCAGCAGAAAAGGTAAGAGGAAGATATTCAGGAAGCAGTAACTATAACAGACAGAGATTGATCTCTGTGAAGTTGATAGAAAGAAGCTAACTGACTGAAGGTCATACCCTTCAGAGCACTTCTGCTCTGAGGAACTTCTAGGAGTACAGGCAGAAGGAAAGCTGAATATTTCTGGGAAAGATATAACCCCTTTGATTTCTTCTTACATTACCTAAATGCGAGTAACAAAATAAATGAGGACAGCTTTCCCAGAAACCAAGGAAAAGGAAGAGAAAAAAATGAGGTTATCAAAAGAAAAAGATAACAGATACTTGTACTATCTTTCTCCTGGATAGGAGAAAGATAAATCCTAGCTGGAGAGAACATAAAGCAGCAGGCACACAAAGGAAAATAGGGTTATGGTTAGACAGGATGGAAGAAGCTACAGCTTTACAATGTCTAGGCATACAAGAACAGTCAGTGAGACACCAAGAGAAAGATCTGTTTAACAGCTGCTTTTCTTGAGCCCAGAATAACTGGGAACTTCACAGAATTAGCAAACAGCAGATACAGAAATCCTCTGGAAAGAGACTATATGAAATAAATACTCTTTCAGAAGTTCCTTGTCGTTACATGTCTCTAGAGCTATTAAAAATATGAATGTTTTAGGGTCAGAACAAAGCCATTCCTCCCACTCTTCTTTCTTCACATCCAAGCAATAGAGAAAAATTGTCCTGACCAAGCCATAGAGCCTCCTCTTCTAGTGAATTACAGAAATATCCTTATAGCAAGTAAACTGGCAGGTTTACTGTCAGCCTAGCGACAGTAAAGGGTAGCAAGGATTACCAATGGCTAGTTCCTTAATATGAGCTTGGAGTTTAAGAGCACCTAGTAAAGACGCACAAAGGAACCATAGGAAGAATAGGTCCATTGAAGGCAGGAGATATAGAAAAAAACCAAAACAAAATTAAAAAAATTAAAATATCCAAACAAACAACAACAAAAATCCCCACAAGAACAAAATCCCAACAAAACCCTCACATCTTCCCTAGCCCCATTCTTCTCCCCAAAAAAGAAAAAGTAAGAGAACAACAAAAAACCCCTTGGAAAACAAGAAACCAACCTTTGGAGCAATGCGCACACGCTTATTGCTCTGTAAAGTCTCTGAGCTGTTGAGGGATGCTCCCTGTGCAATGGATAAAGGAACCTTCATAGAAGGCTGCAAGACAAGAGGCTGACTCAAAGGAAACTGGATCGGGACCAGGTAGGAGTTGACACGAGGAAGCAAAGGCTTCATCTTTCGGCCTGGAAGGAAAAAGAACGGATTCACTCGCCTCTTGCCTGTCCTCTACTACCACCTCTTGAAACCCAGGCATCCCACAGAAAGTCCTTCTAAACATCCCAAAATAAACATTCAATCAGAGCTAGGCTCACTTGCCTTCTCTGCTAATTTTAAGGATACAAATATCAACCCAAGAGGCCTCATGAACAAAAAAATAGTCTTTCATACAGATCCTAGCCCTCAAGTTGGGGTTCTCACTCCATTTGAGTGCCCAATCCCCACCATCTCCCCATCACATCCTCTCTCAGAAACAGCAATACTGCCTTCCATTTCAAACTTGACAGTAAGGAGCATAAAAGCTGGCAAACCTGGATAACACCTTCCACTTGTGTTCCTAAAAGAATCTGGGAGAGTGCCTGATTTATTGGACTGATTCTCTTTGGCCTAAACTGATGTAGACACTTACGGGAATTCTGGGCTTCAGTTTTGCTTCCCATGTTCTTCAGGGGATCTGGAAGACGACTCTTTGGCTGCTGCAGTCATTGTGAAATAAGTAAGAGGAGAAGGAGAAAAGAAAGAGATTAAAAAAGAAGAATCCACATTTATTCTGCTGCCTCACTCAGAGCTGTGAAACCAGAGGTCTGTGCCACACTAATGCAGAGAGCAGCCATTAGCACCCAGCATTCAGGCCAGCTCTAGGTCTGTGCCACTTGCTGGTTTGCAGCCATGCCATCTCAAAGCCAGCTGCCCACCAAAAGCTGTGGAAGAAAACAGACAACACAACAGATCTGCTCCAGCTGCAGACTCTACTGCAGAAGTGACCTGGTTTCAGCATCGTCAGTGCTGATGAACAGTGAATAGGATACCTTTATTGTATATTGGATCTCTTTACAAACCATACACCAGATAGATGTTCAAATGGAAGAGCAGAGACAACAGAGGGATCAGAATTCTGAGCAGATGGAAAGAAGGTCAGGGTTGTAGCTGTGACAGAAAAGTGTTTGACTGGATGCTTGTGAGCATGTCACTGTTAAAACTGCTGAACGAAAGAGCGACAGCAACCAGGTTCATCCTTCCGAAAGTCACAATGCAGCTGGGTTCCAAAATGAAAAAAGAGCACAGAGAGATCCTATTCTCTCTGGATCTGAGCCCCAGAACAGATTGGGACTGTTGCCATGGAGATGATGATTTTACCAGAAATCTGTTCGGGCTTGTTCTCTGAAGCCTATCGGTGTCCATCGCAGTCTACTTCAGCAGTAGACTTCCAAATTTCTCAAAGCTGTACAGCTCTCCCAGCCAGAGACATCATATCATCTGAAGGCAGCTAACCTTTGGCTAGGCCCCTCTCCCCAAAAAGGGTGTGCACGGAGCTGTATGAGGTGCAGCAGTAACCCAATCCCCCTCCCCAAGCCTCTTGTCCTTTCCTTCGGTGACTGGCAAGAAGAGAATGGAAGATCAAGCCCCGAGCCAGAGGGTAATTCTTACGGATTCAGAGCACTCAGGCGATGTTGGTGACCCCAAGTCCAGCGGCTGGTGGCAGAAGGCATTGAGAAGGAAAAAAATTAAGATGAAGTTATCAACCAAATAGGGGGATAAATGGGACATTTTAAACTTGTACTATCTGAGCAAACAAAAGTTAATCTACCCACCCACTGCAGAAAATACAGAAGAGTCTAAACACACCTACACCAGACTCACAAGCCCTAGTTCCCCCACAGAATGGTACTTCCTAAAATACAGGACAATGCTATCCTATGACTGACTTTTCAAATAGCATAGGAACACCTGGTTGACTTCAATGGAAAGCTTCTCATTATGAATTTGAATCAGGCCCACGGAAAGAAGTTGAACAAGCTGACTATTACATTTGCCACAGCACCTGAAGAATAAACACATCCCACAGAAGCTCCAGGACAAAGGCACAGCCACGGCACCTTTTTTTTTCAAATGCAGAGCTTGTCTATTTGTCAAGAGAAGTCATTGAATCCAGCTTCTACAAAAAGGCTGATGTCAAAGCAGCTTAACTTTACAGTTAAAATAAGATGCATCTGGCTAGTGTGGCATTTAGAAACTGGATAGCCTGTCCTGTTTTCTTTTCACAAGGCAACTCACCTTAAATACCTGGTCCAATGTCAGGCAACGGTTTGCATCAGGGTGAATAGTCCAGAAAGAGATTTTACCATTAGCAGATGTCTCACGGACAAACATATCATGAAGGGACAGGTTGTGCCGAATAGAGTTCTAGGGAGAAAGAAGAGAGGGGGAGGTTGAAAAGCTGTAGTTTTGTTATCAGCACAGCAAGGCCTACCTCAAACTTGGCTGCCCTAGCAGAGGGATGACATTCTAAAGTGCAGACAACGCTGAACCTTCATATTCACAGCATACCCAGCCAACCCTGTCATCAGTTTCTTATTCCATTTACTCTTGAGATCCCTATTCTTACTTCAGTGATCAAACATCCCATCATCTTGCTTAAGTGGAATGATACAAGGCATACAAGAAATGGTACAGTGAACATCTGGAGTGAGAGGGCAGTTGGGGTGGAATGTTTAAATGAATTTGCATCTTGCTCTGCAGGCTGGGGAACAACTTTTCATTTTGATTCAGAAGGTATATAACATCACCCTGTGGCCCAGCAGCTTGAAAGCCTGCTTGTTACCTTCCAACCTGGCTTAGCTACATGTTTAAAATAAGGGAAATGATCCTCAATCCAGGTATAGATGTCCTTCAGAGTCATACGCTTCTTCTCGGTGCTGTTGATGGCAAACTGAATCATGGCCATGTAGGAGTAAGGAGGTCGTTCTGACACGGAATCCTGCCATGAGGAGGAGGCAGCAGCAGAAGGAATAGCAGCAGCAGCAGCAGCAGCTTCTTCTTCATTCTGAGAAACAGAAGGAGTGGTACATAAATGCTCACAGTTGACAAGAAGGCCCATGGAACATCTCTGGATTCTCCAGGTTCTGCTATTCAAATCAGCAAAGGCRAAATTCAAGTTACTTAGAGATAGTGATGCATAATTCTTGCAAGTCTTCCAATGCACAAAGATTACTTCCTTATCAAAAGTTTTAGCATATGCTCTTGTCTTCTCCTACTTACCTTGATTCTTTCCTGCATAGGCATCTGATTCTCTTTCTCTGTGTCTTCTTTCACAGAAGAGGGATTTAGCCCATCAGATCTCATTTTCCCCAGCCACTGGATGTTAGTGAGACTATTGTCCAACGCAGAGCTCATTGTCTCACCACTGCCTGTTGGGGTAATGAGCCCATTTAATAATCACAAAATCATTTAGGTTAAAAAAGACTTCCAAGACCATCGAGTCCAACCTTTGACCCAATACCACCTTGTTAGCTAGACCATGGCACTGAGTGCCACATCCATTTGTTTCTTGAACACCTCTAGGGATGGCAACACCACCACCTTCCTGGGCAGGCTGTTCCAATGCTCGACAACCCTTTCAGGGAAGAAATTCTTCATGATGTCTAACCTGAACCTCCCTTGGCACAACCTGAGGCTATGCCCTCTTGTCCTATTGCTAGTTGCCTGGGAGAAGAGGCTGACTCCCACCACTCTACAGCCTCCTTTCAGAGAGTTGTTGAAAGTGATAAGGTCACACCTGAGCCTCCTCCAGGCTAAACAACCCCAGCTTCCTCAGCAGCTCCTCATAGGACTTACTCTCTAGGCCCTTCCCCAGCTCCGTTGCCCTTCTCAGGACTCGCTCCAGCACTTCAATGTCTTTCTTACAGTGAGGGGCTCAAAACTGAACACAGCACTCAATGTGTGGCCTCACTAGTGCTGAGTACAAGGGGACAATCACCACCCTGGTCCTGGTGGCCACATAATTTCTCATACAAGCTGGATGCCATTGGCCTTCTTGGCCAAAAGCTGGCTTATGTTCAGCTGCTGTCAACCAGCACCCCCAGGTGCTTTTCCGCTGGGCTGCTTTCCAGCCACTCTGCCCCCAGCCTGTGGCACTGCCTGGGGTTGTTGTGACCCGAGTGCAGGGCCCATTGCTTGGCCTTATTGAACCTCCCACAGCTGGCCTCAGCCCATCAATCCAGCCTGTTCAGATCCCTCTGCAGAGCCTTCCTGCCCTCCAGCGGAACAACACTCCCACTCAACTTAGTGTTGTCTGTGAACATACTGAGGGTGCCCTTGATCCCCTCATCCAGGTCATTGATATAGCTATTAAACAGGACTCGCCTCAATCCTGAGTCCTGGGGAACCCCACTGGTGACCAGTCACCAACTGGATGTGGCATCATTCACCACCACTCCCTGAGCACAGCCATCCAGCCAGTTTTAACCCAGGAAAAAGTGCACCTGACCAAGCCACAGCCTGCCAGCTTTTCCAGAAGAACGCTGTGGGAGGCAGTATCAAAGGCTTTACTGAAATCCAGGTAGACTACAGCCACAGCCTTTCCCTCATCATCTGTCTGCTTACTCACAAGTAACCCTATTATCCGTTCATCTCAAATGTCCAAATGAAGGCACCAGTCACACTTCTAAAAGCTGGTATTGCAATTCTAATATTGTGGAAGGAATTCAGCTTGAATTCCTGATTTCATGTGAAGTTGCTCAATTTCTGAAAAGAGCTGTAGCCTTAAAAAAACCACTCAAACCGGACTATTGCTGTCAACCAAAACAGTACAATGCTGATCTAGTACTTCAAGAACTGAATGACTTCGCACAAGACCTAAGTCAGAAGCTCAGATGTCTTCCACCAAACATATATCCACTATAATCTTCCAGATTTCACTACATATACAAAGCTATGTAGATTATTAGAATCAAATCTATAGCTATTTTGTAATTAACAAAATATTATTCATTACTGCACACTGAGATCCAAGTGCTACACTCATTGGCCGATTTCACATCTCTTTGTCTGTCAGGACAAAAAAAAAACTAACAGAAAGACAGGTAAAGACTACATACTGTTGCTCTCCTGTTCCTGTCCAACCACAGGATCAACTCCTGAATGCCAGAGTGCTGTACCGCCTGCAAGGCCAGGTGTCTGTGTAACATCCTTCTCTCTTTCTTGACCATCTGCAGCTTTGATTGCTGCACTGGCTTTCTTTTCTGATAGGAGATGCTGTGATGCTGCTGGACCTGCTGAACGGGATGTGCCCCCACTGCTAATGAGAATGAACTTGTTGGGTCCATTGGTGCCACATTCTTTTCCTTTTGCTGTCAATGCCTCTATGATGCTCTGGATATCAGCATTTGTAGGGATGGCCACCACCTGTGTGTTGGGCATCGTAGGATGGTCAATTATCTTTATTCCTGCTGGGAATTTCTGCAGGCCACAGTCCCTTTTGTCTCTGGGTTTTCTGTTGTGCTGGTCTTCCTGGCTGTGCTCCTGCTTAGGAGTCTTTTCATCCTGACCTCTGTCCTCATCTCTTGCTGAAGTACTGGATTCATCCTTCTGTGGGAGGGTCAGTTTCCGTCTTTTGAGAATTAAGGGCCTGCGAGGGCTGGTCCTCATTATTGATCTATACTGTCACTCTCCATTGAAAGGAGGAGGAACAAATCCTGCAAAACAAAAGATACAACATAAAGAGTGCAGCAAATCATCACAAGGCCTCCCACAGAGGAGCCTCCCACATTGTCAGCAATTGTTACAGAGCTAAAAATACAAAAGGAAACTAAAATTGAAAGCATTTAAGAAGGTTGACAAGGCTACTGAAAAATTGTACTTTACCTCCTTTACCCACACCTTATGTAAGCAGGACAGGAGAGATACTTGCAGAGTAGATACTTTGCATCATAAAGTACATAATACTGAGGAAAGTGTGTATATGTGCTTTACAGAAAGACTTAGCTGTAACATGACTTGACCAGTATCAGCCAGCAAGCTGGAAGGGAAAGAAGGTAGAGCATAGAAATAGCAGTCCTGATTCTTATAGCTGATTGCTATAAACAGCAGATTACACAACCTGAGTGAGAAGGGTTTAAGATGTATGGGAAGCAGAGACTATCCCAAACGCTACAAAGGCACACAATAAATGCAGCAGAAGTTAGGTCCTTTAAGGTAGACACCAAGTAAATGTGATGGTCATTCCTTCTGTAGATTTGTCAAGAACCAGGTAAATTCATCTTTGGGCAGCACACAATTTAAAYGTCAAACTTTTGGACTACAGGTGATTTAGACTATAAAGCATAAAGCGAAGGAAATAAAATTCAGAGATACTGCTTCCAAGGTAAGATGTGAGAATACTGCTTATAATGCCATCAGGAATTCGGCGGGTCTTTCAGCAAACTATACCAGTACAATATGCAAATTGTACTTATCATTTATCATTAGGGATAGCAGGCAGAATAGAAACAAATAACAAAAAACCAAAAAGAGGCCTTTTGCATTGCTAGATTTGACGGGGTCAACAAGTAAACGAGAACATTCTCAATAAGAATCCCCTACACTGATACAAAGCAGAGTCCAGCAGATAACAAGCTGAGCTGATGCCCTGCGACCGGGATCTGCCCAGCACCAATGGAAACGCTCAGCATTCCACGCGGGATCTAGCACCCGGCACACGCACGGCTCTTTGCGATCTGCTCCACCCCCTTAGAGAGAGATCCCGGTAAGACAGCGCCAAAAGAGAAACCTTCAGCCAGCCTCCAAGAGGCTGCGTTCCCTACAGGAGCGCGTCACTTCCCAAGGAGGCCTCGGGCTGCTACCACCAGTACAGGCCCAGAAGCACCGCTGTGTACGCGCGGCCCCGGGGAGGCAACGAGGGCGGCGCTAAAGGGCTCCCAACTCCTTCTTCACCCACTGCAGACCCAGCGCTGCCGCGCTCGCCAGCGAGCCCACCTGCTCCCACAGGGCCCTCCGCCCGTGCAGGGCCCAGGCACTCCCCTCTCCCAGCCGCCCTGTGCCCTTAGCGCGGCCCTCCGAGGGCTGCTGACCCTTGAGAGAGAACCCCAGAGGCGCGCGGCGGGGCGGGCGCAGGTCGCGACTCACCGGCTGCCCAGCCGGGCAGAGACGATGCAGGGCGGCGGCGGCCCCGGAGCTCCCGGAGCGGCCCCGGTTTGAATTTGGCGCCCGGAGGAGCGCTGGCCTGGTCACGTGCCGGCCTGGGCCAGTGAGCGGCGGCGGGGGAGGTGCCAGCCGGGCAGGGCCAATCGACGCGGCGGGGGCGGGGCCTCGGCGGGCCGGGCCAATGGGCGGCGGCGGCGGGGGATACGGATGTGCGGCGGGACGGCACCGCGGCCGCTCCTGGGACCGCACTGTCCCGCCCGCTCCGTYCTCGTCCCGCGACAGTCGCTCTCGCCCCGGCTGGGCCAGTGCCGGAAGCCTCCCTCAGCCATGCCGTCTGCGCCTGGGAACCCTGCCGTCTGCCCAGGTCGCCGGCCTTGCGCTGACGCCTGGTGAAGACCTCCGGGGTTTTGCCGTTTAACGTGTGTGTCACGGCTGTACTGGGCTGGGGGAGCTCGCGGGACGCCCCGAGGAGACTTCCTGCGCCTTAGGTAAGCAGTCAGGCTGTTGCAGTCTCATACATTTGTCATAAAATGTTCTTATATTTCCTGGTCTGTGCTGATCTGTGATGAGCCAGGCTGGCTGAACGTGAGCCGGCATGTGCCCAGCGGCCAACGGCATCCTAGCCTGTGTCAGCAATACTGTGGGCAGCAGTACCAGGGCAGTGATTGTACTCCTGACGGCACACCTCGAGTTCTGTGTCCAGTTCTGGGCCCTCCAATTCAGGAAGGACRTTAAGGTGCTAGAGCAAGTCCTGAGAAGGGCAATGGAGCTGGTGAATGGTCTGGAGCACAAGTCCTCTAAGGAGCAGCTGAGGGAGCTGGGGTTGTTTAGCCTGGAGAAAAGGAGGCTCAGGTACTGCTCTCTACAAGTACCTGAAAGGAGGTTGTAGCCAGGTGGGGGTCGGCCTCTTCTCCCACGCAACTAGTGATGGGAGGAGGAGACGTCTTAAGCTGCACCAGGGGAGGTTTATGTTGGACATCAGGAAGAATTTCTTCACAGAAAGGGTGATTAGACACTGGAATGGGCTACCCAGGAAGGTGGTGGAGTCACTGTCTCTGGGGGTGTTTAAGGAAAGACTGGATGTAGCACTCAGTGCCACGGTCTAGTTGACATGAAGGTCATAAGTTGGACTTGATGATCTCCGAGGGCTTTTCCAACCTAATTGATTCTGTGATCTGTTTTCCAATGGAAAATTAAATTCAATGTTACTTCAACTCAAACTGATTAGGTAAAAAACCCAAACAAATAATATGAAATCTGTAGAATACATGAGGGAGATGTCAACTCTGTTCTGTAAAAATTAAAAAAACATCAAACTTAAAATTTCTTGAAATTAAAAAGTATAGGTAGTTAGCAACTAGAAATGGAAAGACTTCTCATTATCTTGGCCCTGCAGTATCTTCTTGGCATTACAAATGAAATTAAATTGAAAAAAGAAAACAAGTTTTTCTGAATTTTTTTGATAGCTGACTTCGTATATCTGGATCAGTAGGTCAGCTGCTTCCATTCCTGCGGTGCATTTCTAAATCTATCTGAAAATCGACAAAAGGTGCAAAATTTACCGGTAGGAAAACGTCTGCCTAGAGATGTGTACACTCTGCTGTTGCATAAATGTTTTGCTTTTGTTAAAGACTACATCTGAGCTTTCCAAACAAATATGTCTTCAAATTCATGTATTTGCCTTCTACAGATTTGAGAGCACTTTAGCATCTCCTTGAGATGCTTCCCTCTTTCTTCAATTGGCTCTAACAAGCATCATGAGGTTTCTAAGTAGTTTTACCACACCTTTTGATGCCTCCGAGGAAGAAGTGTCCCCACAAGGCCAGGAAGGCAGAGCTGGTTTTCCTTGAGAGGCCCCGGGCAGGACCCATCCATTGCTATGAAACTCCGGTACCTTCGGCTGAGAATCCCAGACGTGTGCCTACAAAACCTGTGGACCGTAACACCTCTGCTGCCTGGGTTGGTATAAATTATCCTTCCCCCTGAGTCCCACAGTGATAGTTTTCAAATTTCTCCTGTATGTCTCAACAGAAAATTACCAGTTCTGGATATGGAAAGCTAGTAGCCCAGCCCTAAATTCCTTGTATCAGCCTAAAGAATAAATAAGTGCTCGAGTTGCTTCACATTCTAAGAACAAGCACTAAGGTCTTGGTTATTTGAAAGCATAAACTGTGTGCGGTCTGTACTGATTGATGACTGTTTGTCTTCTAGAAAAATAATTCTCATCAGGAAAACATTGTTTTCCACGGCAACTGAAAACCATATGTGTAATAACCATTAGGGGAGATTTTTTTTTATTGGCTTGCTGTTTGAATAACTGCTGAACTCTTAAGTGTTACACATTAAAGTATTATGTGCATTGTTTAAATCTGACACTGCTAAATTTAGAGCACATAGGTTTTCACTTCAGGATTATTTGTTCTAATCTGCCCTCTTTTCCATTCTCTGTGTTTTGCATACTTTCTCTTCATACCAATCTTCTGACGGGCTCCTTTTCTGGGACTGTTTGCAATGTCCTAAAATTCTTGTACCATGTAATGTAAAGATTTATTTTTTTTAAGCAAAAAGCTGCTGCAAAGACAGACTGTTCCTATACAACAGTAGTCATCACCTAGGGGAGCTCTGTTTAAACATTATTGCTGCTTGACTCTGCTCTTCACAAAGCAAGCTCAGGAAGCGTGGTTTCAAACCTGCATGAAACATTCCTTTGTTCCTGTTGACCTGGAGGTATTTTTGTGGTGCCTTAACCTTGAAGTAGAACACGTTCAATTTTTTCCTCTCTAATTTTTTTTTTTTTGCATATGCTTGAGGCAGTTAGCTCTATAGTCTCTGAATCACTAAATAAAATAACTGCTGTGAATAAGGATTCTTTTTGTTTGGAAGAGGTGGAAATAGTCACACTGGTAGTTCTTTGATTCCAAAAATACAATGATTCTAAAATTTGTTTGAAGTTATCAGCATTGAAACTGTTGGATATTTTTCAATTTTGAMACTGTGGCACATTTGTAACTTCTGGAGGCATCCTCTGCAGAGTGTCTGTCAACTTGTTTTAGTGGCAGCTGATTTTCTGCTCCTCTCCTTTTGACATTATTGAAGTTTTTCATACTTCCTCCACTGCCAAGTTCCTGCATTGGTAAAACCTACCCTCCATGTTCTCTGAAGTCAGGAAGTCATATCCTTAAAATCAGGGACTATGTTAAGTATGTGCCAGGATACAATTATTATGGAATCACTTCTCTTTTCCTGCACAAAGGCTTTGCGTTCAAACAGTTCAGTTGTACAGCAGACAATTGCTATCCTTAATTAAACTGCACTTAGTTTTATGAGGAACTATGTAGTAACTTAGGAATGCTGAAGGCGATCTGTAGTTGCTGTAGCAAGAATTCAGTTTGGTGAGCTCTTGGGAAAAGCAAATTGGAATTTGAAACAGAATCTGGCTCTTTTTTGTTGACAATCAGGAAGATAAAGAACACTGTAATAAAAGGATTTCCAGGGTTTGAGTAAGAGTCCAGAATCTTTCAAAGAAATATAGATTGTTGAGCTTGGACCATCTCTTCTAGAGAAAGCTGATTTTAGGAGTGGATTTTGGGTGATCTGTTACTCCAGAATACAGAAATTAACTATGTTTTGAAACAAAAATGTTTTGGGGGAAGATTTTGAACACTGTATTAACATAACCTAAGGGGATCGAGCTAACTGGACATTCTTTAATCATTTTTTATTGCTCTCTCAGTTCAACCTCTACCTGTTTGAGGAGACTGACGATTTAGTTCATAGAATCTATCTGCTTTATGCTAAGACATACAAAGAAAAAGGATCCATTCTGGACTTTTTTAAATCTGCAGGGGTTACTGGAGTAGACACCAGTTAGATTTCTTTTAAAACCCAAATCTTGAGTTCTTTATAAATTGCCAGAGATTAGTTCACTTGCACCCCAATGACTTTTCAGAGAAGAGTGGCAGAACATGATGGTTCAGTTCAGAAGTATCTCCTGCATAGCAGCGTTGTGGGTGACTCATTTGCTTTGCTGCAGACCAGATTACTCAATGAATACACCAAAAAAAGATGGGACAGGTGGACAATCAGGTTGGTATTATTTGTCTGGAGAAAAGGGTTGGGTTTTTATCTTATTTATTATATCTTTCCCTTCAGGTGTGCCCACAATTTGACACAACTAAGTCAGTGGTATTGAAAGCATGCCAGAAGAAGCATCATGGTCCTCACAAGCCCTATAATCAGGATGCCAACCACAGTTCATTTCATGCAGGGGGAGCTTCTCGAAGAGCTGTAGCCTGCAGATTTCCTCCTTTAACTTTTGAGAAACCTGAAGGACATGCAATCCAACCGCTGGATGATCCAAATCACTTGGGAAAGAACACACAGTGCTCTCACAACCAGCCCAAGAAAGGGACAGCAACAAACGCCAACATCCAGGTGAAGAGTCCAGAGAACTCTAGAGAACCTGCTCCCCAGCCTGTGGAGCAAGAAACCTTCAGTCCACCAGATGCAGAGGCTGCACATGTGCCTTCCCCAAGGAACTGCAGATGCAGCAACACTCTGTCACAAAGTAGTCATGCCTGGCATCCAGAAAACGAGCTGGCATTTGGTATTGATCCYTGTGGGAGAGGGGAGTCGGCAGCAGTGCTGGTTACAGACACTCCCGAGCACGAGTATGGAATAAAGGTCACCTGGAGACGGCGGCCTCACCTAATGAAGCACCTGCGGGAGCAGGGGAAGCTGAGCGCTGCGGACATCCTGGTGAAGGCGAACATCGAGCTCTCGAGGAGACAGGCCCACGCCTGACCGGGCGGGAGCAGCCGCTCTGCTGCGGGCACGGACACGCCCGAACAGACCATGTCGCTTCGGGGGCTGAGGAGGGGACATGACTTCAGCCAGGCCTCCTGCTGCGCCTGGCAGGGCCTCCCACAAACACCGGGGCGGGCGCGGGGGAGGGTCTTGGCGACGGTGGGGGTCTTTTGGGCTTTCCCTGGGGAAGTGTCTGTGGAAAGGGCTTTCTGCCCCACGAACTCCCGCCGGGGCTGTTCCCCCGATCCCGGCGGAGGCGGCAGGCGGCTCCCACGGCGAGGGACTGGGGGGGGAAGGTGGTGGCCGTTGCCTTCCGTTGCGCGTGCGCGGCGCCGCGGCCAATCGGCGGGCGGCGTGCTCGAGACCCCGGCCAATGGCGGCGCGCCTCAGTGCCGCGCGCCGTTGCTAAGGGCAGCGGCGGGCCGGGGGCCCATAGCAACGGCGGGGCCGCGATGGACGGAGCGGGGGCACCGGGCGGTCTCGCCGCCAACAGGTGAGGGAGGGCCCGGGACGGTGGCGGCGGCGGCGTCCTCGGGAGCAAAAGGTCCTGGGCCCGGGCTCCCTCGCRTGGCAGCAGCGCCCGATGCCGGGATGAGCGGTCGCAGCGGGGCCCGCGCGGGCGGAGCCGCACGGCAGCGGCCACGCGGATCGGCGCTGCCGCGGTAACACCCGCGTCCCGCAGGCGGGCGACAGCCGTGTTGCTGTTTTATGTGCGGGTGTGTTTTATGTGCTTCACTCTTCAACATTGTCTTTTGTGTCTGATCTAAATACTTGTAGATTAAACCGGTTTTGTGGGGTCTCGGTCCACTCTTCCTTTCTAGGCGCTGCTGTGAGGCGTTTTCGCGGGTTTATTCAGCCCCTCTGCTCTTCCTGTTGAAGCTCTTGGGGTCTGTGATAGCACTCTCGATGCGCCTTTGCAAAAAGAAAAGGAGGAATAAGTGAAAGGAACTTAACTGATGTAATAGGAAAAGCAGCTGTGAACTATGGAGAAGAGATTTGGGAAAGACTTTATGCTTGTGGCACTTGAAAAAGGAATTTACTGAAATAAATTTCAAACCCGAAATTATTTGAAATTAAATGAGAGGATACAGACAGGCAGTGAAAACGGGTTTTGGCAGAATTAGTGTGATGGCAAGAAACCCAAGAAAACCTATCTTTGGTGCCTGTGATGTTTGGATAGGGARAAGTAAAGCAAGTAAAGAGGGAAACCTAAACTTCTCATAGTTGAATTATAATGAACACAGTGTAGAAGAGAAACAGTATTTATTCATTACATGCATTGTTACAGTCGGTAATTTCAGCTGAGGATGAAAAGCAGCAATAGAGTTAGAAAGGGTCTTGTAATTGCTTCAGTCCACCAAATATGCTATGGAACATTAGATTGCTTCTTTATGCAGACTTTAGAGGCCTCGGATTGTCTACCAGTTCTGGAAACAATTTTTAAGGAAATGATGTCCAGATACATATAAATTTCCCTACACAGATAGTAGATGTTTGAGTTTGACAGTGTTGAAGCTACAAGAAATAATGCCGCTTTTCTGATAATACCTTAATTTCTTTCTGCTAAGAAACTTGTTTTACATATCTTTAAAGGTGTCCCACAGAAATAGCCTAACAATAATGGCGGTTCATGGGGTAGCTGCTTCCCTCCCATTCCAGTTTATTAAACAAACAGTCTATTTCTTTAACTTTCTTAGTCTCCATGGTTAAAGTAAGAAAACTAGAATACATGAGTATACATACTTTTAAAATAGATCTGTGAGGCTTGTTACTTTTACGATTCTCACTCTGAACTTAAGTGTTCATCTGTATTGTAATAAATTGGAGGAAGACAAATGTCTACATTCTTAGGAAGGATCTTCTTTTTCTGAGACAAAAATAGTAAAATTGTCCATAAGTCACTAACTTAGTTACTAGAACTCTTTGTTTGGTAAAATAATTGTCAGTTGTCCAAACAGTGTTTTTTATAGAAAAGGTAAATGTGATGCATAACTGGCAGTTCATGGCAATGAAGATACTACAGGTAAAGCTTAAAAAAGCTGTACTTGAGAACTGCTTGGCAGCATTTTTTTTGCCATTTTTTTCCTCAGTGTTGGAATGCCTTTACTATTGAGCAATGTGTAAAACACAYATAAAGATATCAAAAGTATTTTCTGGTGGACAGAGGTGATGAGTACAAATGAAAAATTAATGCATGTTGTTTTGTAAATGTGTTGTGGGATACATGATGATGGATACACAGCAGAGATCTTGGATTTAGGCCACCTGCAGGCTGGGACTTGCAACTATGGTGTTGTGTTGAACTTCCACTTGAGGTAGCTGCAACTGAAATTGCTCAACTTAGTTTTAAAGTTTGATTGACTTTCAGGTAGACATGGCAAAACTGTCTTAGTGCTTTAGAAAATTATAAGCTTGATAGTGCTATTTCATGGTTTTGATAAGTGCTATACCTCCTCTCTTATTTAGGAAAGTCCATTTGGAGACTTAGCATGAAATTATTAATGTTTAATACAGTAGAAACATTCAGATAATTCTAAATCATTGTAAGCTTTTGAAATACTGAGAAGGAAATTTGTTTCTTATGGTAGTATGTATTGTATAATCTTGGAGACCAATGGACTTCACCTTTTTGCACAATAATTGCACAATATAGAGGAATACTTAAAGCATCCCACATGCTGCATTCCAAATATGCTTCAGCTTCTGACTTGCAGATGTTATGTAAAAAGAACATAATTTTCAGGGGTCAAAACTCTTGACTGAGTCTACAGAGACTACAAAACTCTGTAGATGTTAAGTACGGTGGTCCTGCCATTATTTGGATGCTTCCTTGGAGTGCAGATGTGCACGAATTAGTGGCTTTTAGTTTGTGAACTCAGGAACTCTGGGATACTTCCTCAGTGTGTTCAAAAGTTAATGAAGAAAAAGAGCCTGTTGTCAATCAGCTCAATTTTCAAAATATTAAGAGCCCACGGATTAAGAACGGTTGAACACTAGTTTCAAGAGTAATAATGTTGTCCAGCCAAAAGCCCTTTGCACATTTGAAAAGTCTTAGTGTAGTTGAGGTTGTCAGGAATCTTGGTGGCTGCTGGGCTTGCATGTTTTGTATATGTGCACCAAAATTTTGACTTTGAGGAAAAAAAGACAAAATACTTTGCTAATTATTTTAGCTATACTGGTAACCCAGAGAAGATAGAGAAGTTTAAAATTCCTTTCCTATCAGCATCTCTGTTAGTCCTTGAATATTTTTATTTGGCCACCAGTGACCTTCTTGAAATTAACACACAATGTTTTGTAAATTCCAGGAGTTATAATTCTGCAAATCTTAGATAAAAGAGCTTAATATCCTATGTGCTTTACCCCTTTCAACTCTAAATGTTGTAATCAAGAAATCTGTCCAGAGTGGGATAAACCTGTAAATATTTTATAAGTGTGGTTGATATGTCCTCCTCGGAGTACAGATTCAACAGAAAAGAAAACCTTCTGCAATTTGATGCTGCTGCTGTTAATGTGATTGAAGGAGTCCCCTCACTTCCTATAATATAGGCAGCAGTGACAAAAGAGAAAAAGCAACAACGTGTGCCTAAAATTTCCAAATACAATTTGAGATTCACTTGGTCACAGCAATTGCAAAGAGGTATCTTAAAGTTGAACCTTGTTTGAATTGTCTCTATAGTTTCCAGTAAGTTCTTCTCCCATCTCTTATCACTTAGAATTTAGGTTACTGATTACCCATTTTTGAGAGAGAACTATTATTTTTCTCTTCTACTTTTTCTTTTCTTTTTAAACCACTGTTGATGTGGCATCTGTAGGAGGGACAAGTGCCCTGACTTAACATAATTCTGGCTTTGTATGTGTGAAAACTTTCTGCAACCAGACTTGCACTGGGATAGCTCCAGACTCTTGTTTTGTCACCAAGGCACAGCTGAGTGATCTCCAAAATAAAACTGTTGATTGTTTTGTAATTGGGTCATAGGGTGAATTCTCTTCTAAGTGGATTTGCTGATATGTCTGGAGATGTTGCCTTAGACTATTACAAGAACATTTACACTAACTCCTAGTGTTCTTTAAAACATATTCTGTGGGATGTTTGAACTCTCAGCTGCCTGTGTTATTGCTAGAGCAGTCTGGTGCTTCTGCATTCCCTGCCGACTTTGTGTTCTTATGAGAAATCTAGGGCAAAAAAACCCCAAGAACTAAAATCTAGCAGTGATATCTTGCTGAGTCACCTAGTTTGAGATGGAAATGACATTTTGCTGTTTCTATCTCTGTAATGATTTTCCCTCTCAATCTTTCTGAAATTAAAAAAAATCTAGACTGGGAATAAAGGTCCACAATCAGTTATAGGGTGTCAGTTCAGAAAATATCATGTTCCTTCCCCAATTTTTAGTTTGAAATACTATAAAACAAGTGCAACACGTGGCATCAAATGTTGTGCACTTATTTTCAGGGAACTTTGAGGTTTGTTACCTGGTCTGGGTTAAGCATAGCGTGTGCTATTTGACTGCTGACTTTGTTGCTAGGAGAGAATAGTGACTGCTCTACATTTCACTGGTTTCGTGTTGTAATGAGGTACAACGTCAACAAAAGTGACAGGCAAGGTTTAATAATTCACAAATAGAAGATCACAGGAGACAGAATTCTAACCCCCTGGGGATCTTGCTTTGCTCTTTCCTTGGGCACAGGTATTTCTAGAAGTGAAATGACCACGGGGTCTTGGAGCATGTAGTTGAGAGGACATTAAATAGAAAGGTGATGTTCTGCTTGTAGAAGAAATGTCTTTCTTTTCCTTAGCAGAAACTGAAGTTTCATTACATTCACCTGAATAAACACAAAGCCTAGTGCTCTGCAGTTGTAGTGGTGGTTAGGAGCTGAAAAGTCCTTAGTTATGGAGTCAGCAGCTGTGAACCCTTGAAGGCATTTGCCTGACAGAAGGTTCCTTGTCTCCCTTTGCTTGAAAGAGTTGTAATAAAAACCCAGTTGAAAACCCCTGTTTGACTACATACTTAAAATAAGTTCATTTGCATATTCTTATGGTTGTGTTCCTCTGTGCCACCCTCCCAGCATTGATGATGGCTTTAATGGTTAATGGCTTGTGTGGATTACTGGCTTCTCTTGGTCTTCCTGCCAGGAGATCACTCCTTTCACTTTAGGTTTGCAGAAACAAATTTATTCAAGACTTCTGGCTAAGGAAAACAAGAATCTCCTTTCTGGTCCCGCAGTATAGCAGAGAATCACACAGGCTTTTGTTTGCACTCTTCTTTATAGTCCAAGTAGAAGACGTACTAGCTTCTGTCCAGGGAGTGCTTACTCAGGACCTAAACTATCTCCATTTATCTTGGGATCTCTAGAACCCAAACAGAATCATGGATGTTGGAAGGGGCTTCTTTAGATGATCTGGAGCAACCCCACTGCTTAAGCAGAGTTAGCTGGAGCAGGTTGCACAGGATGATGTCGAGTTGGATTTTGAATATCTCCAAAGATTGAGACTCCACAATCTTTCTGAGCAACCTGTTCCAGTGTTTGACCACTCTCTCAGTAAAGGTTTTTTTGTGATGTTGCGTAGAATTTCATGTGCTTTAGTTTGTGTCCATCACCTCTTGCCCTGTCAGTAGGCACTACTGGCTCTATTTCCTTTACACCTTCCCATGAGGTATTTATACTCAAGGATAAGTTATGTCCTGAGTCTTCACGTCTCCAGGCCCAGTTCTCTCAGCCTCACCTCATGTAAAGAATACTCTGGTCCCTTAATCACCTTTGTGGCCCTTTGGTGGACTTACTGCAGTATGTCCATATCTTTCTTGTTCTCAGGAGCCCAGAACTGGACACAGCACCTCATGTGTGGCTTCATCAGCAGAGAGATAGTGTCACCTCCCTTGACCTGCTGGCAGTGCTTTTCCTAATGCAGTCCAGGATGCTGTTGTCCACCTTTTCCTTGAGGGTGCATTATTGGCTTGTGATAAGCTTGTTGTCCACCGGGACAATCTTAATTTCTGAAAAACAAATCTCAACAAACAGCATACGCTTTATTCTTTGTTTAACTATAATTCAGCTTTTCTCCTATGGACCCTTCATTTCTCAGTATTCTGTTACTTCACTAGCAGGTTCCTGCTTAATCCACTTGAACATTAATTCTTCCTGTTTAAGGGTGTGTTTTTGTAGGTGTGTAATAGTGCAGAATATATGCTATTGCATTTCTGAGATGATAATTTTATGCTGGGGTTTTGTGCTTCCATGAATACCATTTTGAAACTGAACACAGGTGTGATCTTTCAGTGGTCATTTTACCTTACGAAGTCACTGGAACAAGTACTGTAAAGAGAAGAGAAGCTTGTGTCTCCTGTACTGATAAATCCTCTTTTCTACAGTGACTTGGCTGTGGTCAATCAGTGCTAAACTGCATCATTATTTACCTAGTTACATCTRACATGTGAACAGTCACCCAGAATAGATGCAAGTATGGAGACCATAGTGCTGCAAGGAAAGGTTYGGATTAAATTAGCTCCTTTCTTGGATTTAGCCAACAGAAATAATTATTAACCTGTTTTATAACAAAAGAATTTTTGTGGCATGKGCCCCTCAGACTAGTTTTTTTTTTGGATTCCTTTCTTCAGCATGGTATTCTTATTGCTAGGAGTTGTTGGGGCAGCTGTTTTGCCACCATAAGAGTGAAACATATCTATCTGTCTGTCTGTCTATCTATCTATCTATCTATCCACACACACACACACAAAGAATATACATATATTCTTCAGAGTACCAGCCTTTTCAGTTTTTTTTTTGMGGGGGAAGGGAGGGCAGGTGGTGCTAGGTGTTTTGATTTGGGTGTTTCGGCGTGCTTCTGGTTTCTGTGAATTTAAAGAAAAGTAGCTGATAATTTCACATTAAAGTTACATTTTTAAGCCCAGAGGTAGGTAGAAGCAGAAGTTTTAAAGGACTAATTTGCCCTTTTGTTTCTTTAGGATCTGTTTAAGTAAGCTGTAAATTGTTCAGATAGCTGGTACAAGATATTGGCAGGAATATGTAGTGCCAGAAGTATTCAGGTATATTTAAAGTGAAGTAGAACATACAACTCTCAATGCTTGTGTCTAGATGCTCCGTCAATTCACACTGGTCTGGCAGTAGACTTTCTTGTTCTTATTGGTTCATTTTATAAGTTTCAAATATTCTGAAATAAATCTTGTTCAATCTGTATTATGTGGGACATAATTTCTATATTAAGTCATATCCAAGACAGTCTTTTATTCACTCATTCAGAATTGCTTTCCAAAATTAAGTGTTCACTCTTACCATGTCATTATTTTCATGATATGTTTAGTTGGTGAAAAACTTTACAAACAAATTTTGTGAACCCTTTCTCAAAACAGTATTCTATTGGCATTAGTAATCCTTGTGTGTTTCTTGGTGTGGGAGGGGATCAAAGGTAAAACTGACTTCACTGGGAAAGGATTTTTTCTGTGAAAAAGGCAGACACACTAAAACTTGCCCCTGTTGAAATATCAACTGCTTGAAAGTAATTTATAAAGGAAATGTTGATGCAGCTTTAGCCATGTCTCTTAGAAACAGGTGTGGCATTTTATGGCTGATTTGCAGCAGATCAGTTTACTTTGGAAGACTTACTGCTAGTTAATTATGAAGGAAGAAATAATAGCCTGTGTTTGCCAAAAAACCCCACTCTTCTGCCTTTGGGGAAGGCAGAAAAATTTGGTAATCTTCACCCTTATGGATGCTATGTTACACATTTTCCCAGAAATGTGCAATTACAACTGTGCCAGTGGAACTCCGCCCTTTCATGGATTGGAAGGTGCCTTACAGATCGATTTTGTTCCTCAACCAGTTTCCAGAGACAATATTGCAATTTTTGTTTGGAATATATCCTTTAAAAGATAAAAATCCTTATTTAACTGATGTCTTTTCACAGCTTCTCTTTTCTTTGATAGCTGTAGTTCCAGATGAGAACAATCCCCAGGAAAGTTCTTTGGACGGTTAAGAGTGAAAACATTTTCACACCAGCTGACTCCACATTTCTTACTGAAGTTGCTTTTACTTGCACTTCTATAGCTAAAAATAAAATCTAGTGGACAAAAATATGGGCCAGAAGCCACATTCTTCTCATTCCCTGAGTTTTAAGTTCTGGGAGTATTGCACAGAGGCATAACTGCTGGTACTGCATTAATAAACTGTCCTGTAAAGGCAAAAGGAATTATGTGAGCTTTGTAAGACTCCTCATGAAAGCACTGCTCTGTAGAGTGAGAAATGGAACATAAGATATTGGGAACATTTGTGGACAAAAATGGTGTTATTGTGCCTTGGAGCTCTTCTTTTAAAAGAAGTAGAGCAATGGAAACAACTAAAAACTTAAGGATCTTGATTATTAATACATAGGTTCATATTCCCAATAGTATCAAAAGATTGTATTTATTAAAAGGATTTATGTGTCAGACTGATACAAAAATATCAAGCTTGTTTGTAACAAGGCACAGTAAACTCAAAATCTAGTTCACTTTAAAATGAACTGGAAGTTTCTGCTGGACACCTTACCTCAGTCTCTCTGCCAAACTACAGAACTATCTGGAACTTTAATACCTTCCTTAGACCTGTGCACAAATAGGTAATAATTCCTAAATTTTTCTCACCAAGAATTCAGTGCATGTACAGTGCTAGTATGTACTATAAAGATGCTTAGAACAGGTAAAAAGCAAAGCAAGCTCTSTTCTCTTGGGTCAGATTTTCATCTAAGGTTGGAGTGGGGTCTGTTTCTGTCAGCTAGACTGACCTTCCTCTTAAAAGAGGCCAGACAACCCTACTTTTTCTTTATCAAACCTTTAACTATTTGAATTGCAGAATAGATTTAGCTATCTGGGAAACTTTTACATCTGCAAGGCCTTGCTGCATTGTCTATTTAGGAGGAAAAACTGAATATAGTATTTCTTTAGTGGTCATATGAGGAATGTACATTTTGTTGAATGCAGGAAAAACTATCATGATGATGTTTTCCTTTGTTTAACATATTCAAATCTGTCTTTCCAGTAAGTTCTCAGTCATGTAGAACATTTTCTCTCCACAGGCTGCTCTTTCCTGTGGCTTTTCTTACTTTCTCTGCTTGTTGCCTCTCACTCTCAGCTGCAGCCAGCCAACTCCTTTGAAAACTAGCCCATGATAAAAACAGCCTTTTCTTTTTGCCTCCTTTTAGCTTCAACAGTCAGTACATAAAGGGGACTTAATTGATGTAAGTTGAAAGAAGAATGCTTAGCTCTCCCATCTGGGATAACCACCCCTGAAATATGAGGTAAACCATAGCCTTAGTCTATGACAGTGACTTTTAACATAATAATATTCCACCTTGATTAAAACCTGTTGTTTTCTGTTGAAAATCCACAGCTCCATGAGTTATGCTAATGGTTAATTAGTCACAGTGTTAAATTAAAAAATTATTTGCAGTCTGAATTTGTTTAGCTTCAGTTATGTATGTCTGGATTCTATAGTCTTCTCTCCTCATCAATGGTCGTTTCTGGCGTCAAATCCATGGAACATGGTGGAGTGTATTGATTTTCTCTTGAATAAACTGTAAGATGCATTGAAATCTTGCTAAGAGGTACACTTGGTCAATTTGTTCAGCTTTCTACTGAACTCTCTTTAATTCTTCATTCCTTTATCTTGTGCGGACCTTGAGAGAAGGGAAGAATATTTTCAGACTGGTGGATTGCTTTCTTGCCCCATTTTCTACATTCTGCTTCAATATYAGGGTTTTTCATTGTTCTCAGAGCTGGATTATACTGTGACTTTGTGTTTGGCTGATTCAATGGTAATTATTGCCAAGTGCTTAGAACATAAGTATTTTGGTTTGGTTTTTTTTTCTTTTTCCAAGTACAGCATATTCAGGAACACAGACAAGTTGCAATGAAAACAAGAGTGTTAACTCTGCCTATCCACAGTTTGTAATGCCAGATTTTCAGCGTTATTGAAAAATGTCCATTGTGAAAGAACTGTCAATAGATGTAGAGTGCCTTTTTTTTACAGGAAGGAAAATAAACTACATAAAAAGAAAGCCTYAATTGCATATATGAATAT
The DNA here is from genome assembly GCA_018881555.1 of Amblyornis subalaris. Lineage (NCBI taxonomy): Eukaryota > Metazoa > Chordata > Aves > Passeriformes > Ptilonorhynchidae > Amblyornis > Amblyornis subalaris. The sequence goes on from JACAXG010000022.1 coordinate 8,732,114, forward strand.
CTGTTAAATAATGAAGAAGTAACTCACAAATTGTTGTTGTTTGGTATTCTGAAAATGGTTAGGAAAGACCAAATAAACACTTTTATAATAAATTTGTTGCGTATTTGTATTGCAACACTTTAATTTCTGATTACAAAATGAAAAGCAGTCTGATTCTGATTTCAGCAGAAATTTGAGATGCTACCAGTTGAAAATAAAACTTTTTACTTTATGTTGGTCTATGTCAAATCTGGAAATGGATCCGTGAACAATCCCCTTTGTGTCTTGCTGTCTTCTTCCATGGTTTATTACATAGTTGCTTTCCCAGTAATTTTTATTCTATATCTATGGATTATCGTTAGTTTTTCCTTGTATGTTACATGCTGGGTAATTTTTCCTTTTTCTGTGACATGTGTCTGTCACCTGTCATGCAGCTTGAGTAGGATTGCAGGTGGATTCTGGGGAATGTAGCAGAGGGGTCGCTGGGCAGGGTCTCATGTAGGCTGCTGTGCTGCAGTGGTTGGGGAGAGGACATTGTGACGGAATACTTGAATATTTCTTATTTATCAAAGGTGGTATGTCGTTGTAATTTTTTTCCTGCTTTGAACTGTGGTGGTGTAGCTATGGAATTGCTGCTTATTTTTCCCCGTTCCTGATGGATGTTTAATTCTTCGTATTGCATGTAAAACCTTCAAACAGAAGAGCAAAGCAGAGACTACAGTGGTTTGGTGTGGGCATGTCCAAAGAGCACTGATGTGTGTTGTCAGTCCAGCTGAAGGAGGATTCCTGACTGAAGCCTGCAGCTGGATTAGCACACTACTTACATTCCTTAGTGGTGAGCTGTGGGAGTGACTCTGGCACAGGCTTTTCCTGTTACAGTTTGTAAAAACACCAACCCTGCTGTGGGGGGTACAAAAAAGTTTGAAGTGTGGGAAGCTCTTTTTGACTGGTTATTATGTTACAGTTTTATAATGATGAAGTTCTGGAAAAAAGGTTGCAGGAGGTGTAAATAAAATAGTTTGAAGTTGGTTTTTTTAAGCTACTATTTATAGTGCCACATTGGTCACGACTTCAGTTTTTTTATTTTGCTCCTTGTGTGAATCCTTGCACTTTAAAGTGGAAAGTATGGATGATTGCTTTCATTTTATGGCCTGTTACTTGGCAATTTTGGTCTGTGTTTAAAAATAAATTGTAAGAGGGAACATTCTTGTTATCTTTTTGCTTTATCAAGCTCTGTGACCTGTTAGAATCTTTATTCTAATTCATTTCAACCATTTGTAAGTGGCCAGACCTGAGGCACTGTGTAGTCTGTGTTATTTTCCTGTTACATTATGTAGCTTTATTTCAGTGTGGGTAGAAAATAATTTAACATACAAAGTAAGTAATTTTCACGGAAGATTTCCACAAGGCACATACGTGAGTTCTACTATTTTGGCACTTTCTGCCAGGTAAAAAGGCAAAACTGTAAACTTATTTCCTCAAGTGATAGGGTCTATTTCTTTTTATTTTCTAAAGAAGAGCCTCACATTGTTTGGGGATGCATTTTCTATTAGGAAAAACAACAAACCCACAGACAGTAGCTTGTATCTACACAGGACACCTTTGTGTCCATCAGAATGTGTCTGTAAATTGACTGTTGATCACAGATGATAGATTGCTTTATAACAAACTCTTGGCTGCAGTTAATGAATGTCATGTATTTCTTAAGTCAGTAGGTGTGTGAGAAGAAAAGGAATATAAGGAATATTCCACCTCCCCTTTTTTTTTTTTTGGTGATAGATATGTTAAGTGGAACTTTGAGGCATTTTTCAGACTTTGCTAAAGATGGCCTTTTCCATCACTTATGCTATAAATAATAAGCATATCACCTTTTATGCTGAAGTTTCATGTGACAACTGTTGTATATTGTGCTGCACTCAGTGGATGTGCTTCTGCATGTTGCTTTATTAAGTTGTGGCTGTTTTCAAGTGAAGATGACTGTATGACTGTAACTGTGGCTTTGGGGATGCACAAAAGCTCTCCATCCCTCTTCAAGAAAGATGCTAATTTTTCCAGGCACTCCATTGACTTTGAATCCAAGATACTATGTGTTACAGGTTCCTGTGAGGAGTAACATCAGTTTTTAGAAACAAGATGTTTTTAAAGTCCTAGACCTGTTGTGTGATACTTCAAGTGCGTTAGGAAAAAAAAGTATAGAAATAAGGAAAGCTGCAGAGTAAAAAAGCAGTGGCAGTCATAACTTGCTTTAAGATACTGTTACTTGGACAATTAGTATCAATTTGAGAGTATATAAGTTCTTATATATGATGTGTGTGTACAGAACTCTTTCTCTGCATATTTCAACTTTGCAGAGCAGGGCCTGTGTTGGCTGGGGTCTGTCTTTAAGGACCTCTGATCTGTCCTCTGCTTGCCTGAAGTTGAGTCAAATGTGGGTTTACCAGGGTTTAAGGGCACTCTGAGGCCTTTCTTCTCTCCTGTAATCCAATTTCCATGGCATGTGTTTTGCAGRATCCTCACCCCTCCTTTCCCTGTCCCTCTCCATCCATGGTTTTCCTTGTTAGAGTTTTATTCAGCACTGGCTGCCAGCTCATGACTTCACATCATTGGACATTTATGGAYATCCAGACCAGACGGAGAATTTCCTGTTTAAATTGAAGTTGTGGCTTCCCCTGCTTTTCTGCGTGCTATTAATAAAATATATATTTGTCTGTTTCCCACATTAAGTATCTTCTTCCTGATGCTTACTTCCAGAGAGGTCTTTGTCAAAGCTGTGTTGAAGGAAAGAGCACAACTGTGGTAGGCAGAATGTGTGCTTAATTGTCAATTAACATTTCCCCTTTGTGGGGTTAAGTGCTCTAAATTGCACTTTATGTAATAATTCATTATCATACAAAGGGAAATGGGAAGTCTGTATGGAATACAATTTAGAGCAAAAAGCTAAAGTTCGTGTGAAAGTTATCTATAAAATACTGAAATAGTGAAATAATTACTTTTTTACCTTTAGGAATTAATATGAGATGTTGCAAATACAGATTCTCTCAGGTATTAACAGTAGTTCTGGAAAATCTGGCAGGAAGAGAAAATGATATAGGTTTGACTCCAAGACAAAACTGATTTAATTTAGCATCTGGTATCTTATAGAGGAGCAGGGGCTTTACAGAATCAATCTGAAATGTGTTAAGCCTTCAGCTGTAAACTGTCTCATAGCCCCACCTCAGTAGAGGTTTGTAATCCATCTACGAGTAATGAAGCCTTTGGTGCTTTCAAAATCTTTCCAGAACAGTTTAGTAAGGAGACTAAACAAGAGTTCAGTCTTACTAATGACAGAATATGAAGTATGTTTTATTTTGAATGCCTTTTATCTTGGTCTTCTTGTAAGGTGGAAGTGCTGTCTAACAGTTGGGTTTGAGTCTTGGTGCTGAAGTTCTAGTCTGAGAATAACCTGTGCTCTTATAATGCAAACTGTTTAATAGCAATAATTAATTAATTCGTTTACTTTGCTTTCRCAGCATCTTTGAGGATGAAAGCTTGAAACTACGGCAGCTGAAACTACAGAATCAGGTAAATGATAGTGCTGAAGCTGGTAAAAATAAGTATAGGAAACAAACAACCCTCTAGAGACTTGAGAAATAGGGGTGAGGTGCTAAAAATGGTTGGTCCAAAGAACTTTAAAGATTTTCATGGTTTTTGTTAGTTTAAGTCAACCTTGCCATGGCTTGTAGACTTGGTGTCTTTGATACATTTATTTTTCATCTGTCCTCTCATTTCATTGGGAGTGAATCACCAGAGTGTAGGAATAAATCAAAAGACAGGAAGACTGCAGGGAATTATCCATTTCAGGCATTAAAGGAACAGAAACAGTTTCCCTGACCTATGGAACGATCTCTTTAGCACTGCTGAGAAAGATTTCCAGCCTCTTTTGACCTTTTTTTGGTTCCTACAATGAAAATATTTACAGCCAAGCATGGGTCAGTTATTAGGTTATAGATCTCAGTTTTTGAAGGGCTGTTTGCTGGATGCTTACATCACCATATTCTTTAAAGCAATAAAGTATCCATCCTTAATATTCTTTCTCTGTGAAATTTCAAATGCTTATAATAGCTTAGAAGATGTGCCACTGTTATGATTCTCTAGCTGGCCATTTCACACAGACCACAAATCACTGTCTTGCATTAAACTCATCTAGTTCAAATTAAAGTATGGTTTTTAGGAAGGCACTTTCTCAGCTGAGGATGTTTAAATCCAGACACAACAGTCTTCAGGGACSTGTTGCAGTGGATAAAAATCGTCTTTACGAGAACTTGGGCATTATTTATAGTCTGAGTTTGCTTAGCTTTGACTTCAGACATTGAATTTATTACCAACTTTATTTGTGTCTATATAGACACTTATCTAAAACACTTCAGAGTCAAGAGGTAAAATTTATCTTTGGTCATATTTGTGGAAGCTAAGATAGGTAGTCCTTTATCTGTAGACTATCAAGTAACACTTGTTTAAAGAAAAACAAACAATTTATTAAAAATTAGAAAGAATGAGTTCAAATAATCAATAAAAGAGTATTTAGTGTCAAATGCCGTTTGGTAAGAAGTTCCAAAACTAGGGATGGTCTGACTGCTTGGTGATGAACCTCAGTGTCTGTTTTAGGACTGGTCTTGGGTCATAAGCTGGTAATCATCATTGTTTCCTAGTGCTAGGTACTGTGATCAGTGTATGCTTAGTGTCAGGCTTTGCCATGGGCATGCATGGCTATTCCACCAAAATGAAGTTGCTAGGCTGAGTGGAATTCTCTCAGAGCAGCTGTCAGTTGAATCATGAAGAGGTCAGTTTAAAGAATTGGTTCCCTCTTGCAATTTTGTTTCTGTCTTTCATGGATGTGATTGAGCTTGCAATCATCTGTAAAAGCAACAGCTAGAAAATTTCACTAATGTATTTTAACACCCCCCTGCCCCTTTCAMATGAGCTTTGTTGAGAAGTGCTAACAGTCTCTAATTTAAGATTTTATAATTAGGTTTGAGTGTTAACTTTTAAAGTCTGCTTTTACATGAATAGTACTAAGCCTTCTGAAGAAACAGAGGTCAATAGGAGATGGCTACCAGATATGGTGGATTCCTTGCTGGTTGTAGCTGATGCCTGTCGGGACCCTGAGATTAAATAATCATAACCTTTCAGTATTAACAGGCGATGATTTTCAAAAGCACACGGTATTTGATCTGAGGCCTTGGGAAAGACTCCCCTTATCTAATGATAACACTAGAATTACTACTGTGTAATTAAAAAGCAACTTGTTATATCACTGAGTGAAATATGTAGAAATGTAGAAAACTTAAGTTTATAAGTTTGTAACAAGATGGAGGATTTTGGGTGTGGGTTTATACTTCTTCTTTCTTCCTTCTTCTTCACAAATCTAAGTGGTTTAACCATTGGTGCAGAAAAGCCCGCATTGCGGATGCTAAATGGACAGTCACTGGATTATAAGTAAAAACATGTTAGTTGGCAGTCTATAATTGGGTAAATTAAGCTTTAAATAACCTTATAACTCACGGTTCGAGGCCATTTTCCACCTTCCTAACTTAGAGAACGCTCTGTGCTACTGTGCTATAGATAAGAACTTAATAAACAACCTGATTACAAAGACAACTCAGCACCTCCTGCATTTCATTCCAGACTCTGAGCAAAGAACTCCCAATATAAGAAAAGAAGAAACAAAAACAGTAAATATAACAGATGCCCTGCTTGATTAATTTGTCATAAACATTTATAGGAAATGGAATTTAAAAAACTGCAAAATGTTTTAATCTAGCAGGATCATGTATAGAATCTCTGGTCATACAGAGAATCTGGAATAAGCCATAGCAGAGACATACCTGTCCATCCATCTTTATGATGGGTTTGGAAACCCTGTAATTGCAGTAAAATATTATTTATAGTAGTGCATGATATCAAGTTCCATCTGTGGGCCAGCTCTGCCTGCCAGGATGCTTTTTTCTCCTGGACTACTGCCTTTTCCTTGAGGCAAGAGCATGTGGTTACTCAGGCAGTGCTTATTTCCTCGTTAGTAGAAGATTGTTGAGGCATCTGCATCTTCTGAGGCATCTGCAGCTCCAAGTGCAATGCTGCCATCTCCCTGTGCAGGGAGAGCACCAAGCCTCATGTGTTTCTGAATGCACCTGGTGTGGTGCATTACTCTTGATGTGAAGTTTCACTGATGCCACCATCACTGGCATTGTCACTGGTGGCCCACCATGAGCTAAGGAGSAGCTGAAGAGAGGAGAGGATGTTTCTGAGCAGGGTCAGTCCTGCATGGCCTGCTAAGGTTAGGACTATACCAAATAATAAGTGGTACAGGATTGCACCTTCAAGGCTGGAGTGGTTGGAACCTTCCTGTGTACCATCTTCCTGCCATCAGAGCTGGAGAAAGAATACTAAACTAGTTGTCTTGCTAGTCGTCTCGGATATTCTCATCTGACTTCTTGACTTGTTGGAAGCTCAGTAGAACAGGAGTTGGTGGTTTTTGATCCTCTAATCGTCCTTTATTCTGATGTTATGGTTTTCTGTGGTGCAAAGAAAATGTTTCTGGAAGTATTTAATGCGTGGAGTTCACAAAATCCCAAACAAATCATGATAATCAGTATCTGTTATTTATTTAATGGGTTGTGTGTTCTGATGTCCTGTTCATGAACTATCCACATGTTATGTTGTAGTATTATATAAATTTTTACTCTAACACAGAGCTGGAGGAAAAGGCTAATTAGTAGACAAAATGAAACAGAATACCGTTTCCTTTTTCTACTTCTTTAGTGGAATAAGGCCGGGAATACATGGTACTGAAGAGAGCAGGCTGCTCTGCCACCGTGTGGAGAGAAAATGAACTACTATTTGCAGTCCTGTCAGCGGACTTGATTTTTTTTCCATCTCAGTAAGCAAAGTAGTAAAGAGAAGTCTTTTAAAAATGAATTAAATTACTAACAAGTTTTGTCACTTTGATTATCCTGAGGTTCTTACAAGAAGAACCTCAGTCACATCTACCAGCAGTAAACTGTATGTTTTAATATAAACTGATCCTGTTGGATTGGTGAGTCCTAGAAACTCTTTGATGAAATGTACATTGTACGTTATTATTACAATATTATTATTATTGTGTACAATAATGATAATAATAAAAATTTAGACTGGCGAGCAGTGAAATGTTAAAAAAAGCTTATCTAATAGAATAATCCACTGAATAACTCTTGAAATTATTATATCCTGTGTAGATCCCAAATTCAATTTTGCATTCTAACAGTAGCTGTGTATTTTCTTATTTTCTTACTGCCTTTAGGGTGTGTCTGTTTAGCAGGGTGGCGCTTTTTTGTTTATTTTTCTTGCCACTGTATTTGTCAGGTAGAGAAGCCTTGGCAAGAATTTTTCTCAAATCCTCCTTCGGAGTGTTATGTTTTGATTCTTGTTTTTCTTCTCTCCTTTAGAGATTTATAAACAATCACGACTTTTTTTTACTTTTCCTCAGAATTAATTTAAAAAATAAACAACCCAAATCAATGTAAATTCTTCTGAAAGGTCTGACTGCCTTTCTAGAACACATATCTGTAATTAGCAGTTTCTAAGAATTTGACTTTACTGTTTATTTTTCTTATTCTAGACCAATGTGGTAATCTCTTTGGAATTTTATGTAATTTTTGCTCTGCAGGATAATCGTTGCAAATAATTCTGCAAYAGTAAGCACTACCTGTCTTGCAGTCCAGTCTTCAAAGGGTAATTCTGAGTTTAAATAAAAAAATAATTTTGTTTCAAGTTTTTTGTTGGGGTTTTTTGTTTGATTGATTTGAGGTTTTGTATGTTTGGTTTTGTTTGGGTTTTGGGTGGTTGGGTTTTTGTTTTTTGGATTTTTTTGATAAGTGAAAAAACCAGAAGGAATAAAGAATCAAGGGCTGAGTTGTGTTGGAATTCCTAAGGGAGACGTTGCCTGAGAAACTAATCTCACTTGAGATAAAAAGCCCAATAGGAGAGGAAAGAACAAACAAGAGAAAAAGAATAATGGCAAAGCAAAGTGCTCCAAAGATGTCTGTGTCTCAAGTGGATTGAACTGCTGGTACTGAAAAACTGTTCATCTGATGGGTCCATTGAGACTGAAAATAATTTGATGGAGAAATGGTTTCTGTCATCAAAAACGACTTTCAGGGGTGTTCAGGTACCTAAGCAGAAGCCCTAGAAAAAGGGCTGTAAGGAGCTTCACATTGTTTGCATAACGGTGCAGAATATTAGAATATGATTCTCCCTTCTTCATGCATCGCCTTTGTTTTTATGGATAAAACATGTCTGTSTTTAAAATGGTGCCATGTCCGTTTTTGCCTTGATTAAAGTCTAGAAGTTGTTTCTATTCTTGTTGAGTGGGAAATCATGAATATCAAATGTATATGTATCTTGGAGAAGTAATGTTTTCTTTTTTAGCATTTGGACTTAGCATTCTTTCCTTTCAGTCCTGTCTTGGGGATCATTATCCCATATCCAGGTTGTGCCCAAAACTTGTTATTGTTTTCTCTTTCTTCATCACCCTCCCCTCTCCCCTTCCTGGCGTGGAGGTATCGCACGAGCCGGGCTGGGATCCCGGTAGGGGTGGGGCCGGGAGTTGCTTCTTCTCTCTCTTCCGGTTCGGGGGATTGGGCAGCAGCATCGTGTGTGTGGAGGTCTGTGTGTGTATCCTGCCGGAGCACTGCTATTTTGTGACTTAGCAGTCTCTTAGCTGAGTGTGGGTCGGTCTGTGCCCGGTTGGGAACTGAGAACAGTCGGCGTTTTTGCCAGGAGCAGCCAGAACCCGGCTCACCGGCTTCAGTCCGCCTGCTGCGATTTTTCTTCTGCCGCCGCGGCTGCTCCTGTGCTAAGAGCTAAGACTGGGGCCGCCTCCTGCGGGGCTGCTTGCCCTGCTGCGTGCTGCCGCGGCTGCTCCTGCCTAAAGCCCGGGACCGGGGAGCCAAGCCAGGGAGAGAGAGCACACTGAAAGGCTCCAGCCCAGTCGGAGAAGAGGTCGACACCAGGTAGCTGCTGAGTTTTCCCCCTCGCTTTTGGAGCTGCCCCGTGGAAGTTCTWCTCCCCTCAGCGTGAAAGCCGGCACCATCTTGGAACACCTGTTGGGAAAGGGGTACTCCTCCAGCACTGCCCTCACCCTCCGGACAGTTTTTTTTGGGGTTTTGTTCCTCTGCGTGTGTATGTGGAAAGTGGGTTCTGGTTTGGTGCTTAACAGTTATTTATTTTTTTTTTCTCTTGCCTTGCGGGCGGGCATTCTGTTTGTTGATTAACCTGTTTTTTCCTCACTTTCATCTACTAGTATTCATTCCCTATCGGTGGAAAGGGATTTTTGGAACCCTTTTGGAGAGAAGGACTCAAGAGAGGACTCTCTGAAGTTTGTCTCAAAACTGAGACGAGTCCTGAGTTATATGGAAAAATTTTGCATGGTAGATCAAATTTCCTTTTAGTGGATCATTCCTATTTTAATTACTGTTATTTATTTATTTGTAATTTAAGTCTTATCTCTCAACATTGGTTTCTAGGAACTATTTGTTTTAAGTTCTCCCTATAAGATGATAGCTTTTGAGATAAAAACCTTTTCCTTGCAAGTCCTGACTGTCTCATACTGGATTATAAATGTTGAATTTGTCTGTTTGTGTTAAGGATAGTTGCAGTTTGGACTAGGTGAGAAGATTTAACAGAATCTGCTGGTACTCTCAAGATAGGTCAGAAAATAAGCAGGTGTCCATGCCAACCTCTCATGGAGAACCAAAGGCAATTTCCCACTCCAAAACCCCAATGATATCTGTGTCTAGGATTTTTGCAAGAGACTGCAAGAATATTTCAGGTTTATTTGAGATTCTGATCAGTGACATGTTGTTGCCAATGACTGAGGCGTGGTTTCTGCTTCTCCAGATGTGGTTACTCACCTCTATTTTCTGCTTTTCTTTATTCCACAGAGAGCCCTTCTAGAGAAGAAGCAGAGGAAGAAACGTCTTGATCCATTGATGGTGCAGCCAAATCCTGAGGCAAAGCTGCGTAGGTCAAAGCCCAAAGAGTGCGAGGAACAGACTCCTTTAGTAGAAACTCCTACCCCTGTTCACAATGATGTTGTTTTACATGGTAAATAATCAACCTGATTGCAACAGTGTTCCCCCAAATCCCAGTGCATGCATTATATGTCACAGCATCTACATTGCTGTGGCAGTGGTCAAGTGATAAACAAGATTGATTACATACYTTTCTATATACAAAAGTTGAATTATAGCACATTATGGTTGAGCAATAAACTGCAAAAACAAACAAAAACCTCACCTTGAGTTTTGTGACAGCTGGAAATCTTCATGTGCCCTTGAGTAATCTCTCCCTTGGGTTGGGCTAGAAGAATGGTAGAAATGGGCTAGGAACTTCTATAAAAGTAGGGACATATAAATCCAAAGTAAGAAAATCTTCTGAAGCTATAAGATAAAGAAAATAATTCAATAGTGACTGCTTGTACTTTTCCTTATGGTGTTATGGCATACTCCTTTAAAGATTGCATGTGACTGAATGATAAAGTAGAGAAAGCAAAAGGAAAGTGTTGTGAACACTGCATTAGGGTCTTGATGGTTTTTACCTCATCTATTGTTTTCTATGGACTTCAGTGAGACAACTGAAACACGACAAAAAAGCTATAGTGGTCCACAAAGTCACAAGCACAAAGTGCTATCAGGGCCAAAGGCAATAACTTGTTGGTCTCAAAACATTACAGTAACATAGTAACCATTTTTTTAGGAATGAAAAGAAATACAGTAGTGAGAGCCTTAAGACTCCCATTTCACAAGGAGATAAAAAGAGCAGTAATGAAATCCTTCCATTCCAGTGGAAGCGTCAGGAAGTTGTTTATGGGAGCCAGGATCCCATCAGCCTATCAAGAAAGTAATGGGAAACATTTAAGGCTTTGAGGTGTGTGCTATTGCAGGATGTTATAATACAAGCRTTGTATATATAGCAAATTACTATGCTGAGTAGAATTTTAAAAACCCRAACAAACTGGCATTACGTGGTTTGAAGATCACATTTGGAACTGTGTTATCTCCTCTCTCTTGTTCTCCAGATACCTTTCAGGATCATAGGATGGGGAGGACAGTGGTGATGTTTATGGTAGCATTCATGTGTTTAAAATCAGATGTAAGAAAGCTTCTGTTAAAACACACTTTAAAGTCAAAAAGAGAGTGAGAGATAAGATTGATATAACTTCTAAGGTAGGAGTCTTCAGTAATACTCAAATGAAAATTTAACTGCTCACTSACTACCTTCCATAGTTCTGAGGCTTCCTCAGTGCAAACTCTGTTAAGACGTGGTAACAGCAGTAAACATGTCAGAAATATGGCACCTAGATAAAGCAGTAAAGGTTTAAGAAGGAAARCAGTGGGAAAACAAGAAATCCAAAGCTGGAACCACACTTAGATATTGTGTGCTACGTATTAATTATTATGCCAGACCCTGACATCAAGATGCTTCCACCAATTGGGAAGTGTCGTGCCCAGCTGTATTGCATGTTTAAACATGGAAATTTTGGTCTAACAAAGACAGAGAGTATCCATTTATAGTTTTTTCTGTCTGTGACTAAATACTTTTATCAAATTGATTTGTGATGTTTACTGTACTTACTGGCACAGGAGCAAACAAACAATGTGAAGGAAAAGAAAATAAAGTAGAAGTCTGTAAATAAATTGAAGGCTATCAATGTGCATGACAAATACAACTTGTGTTCATTCTTTAAGCCCTTGTAAAAAAGTAGATACAATCACTATATTTAAATTGGGAGAAATCGATAACTTACACGTTTAAAGTAATAGGCAGTCAGTACCAGAGTCAGGCCTGACTCCTCCCAAGCCTTCTGACAAAAATTGTASAAGTATACCTCAGTACTTTAATGAGATGCTAGAGGAAGGGAAGATGAAAAGAACCACCATCCTGGGATGCATCTTTGGCTGTAAAAAACAGACTTTAGAATTCTGTTTCGTTTTGGCCTGTAGGCATTGATGGACCAGCTGCTTTCCTGAAATCAGAAGTGCAGGATTTGGGGACCAAGTTTCAAACTCTCTCTGCTGGATCTAGCAAACCAGAAGACAACACAGATAAGGAAAATGATGGAGAGGCTGTAACAGACACAGCTAAGCCAGATCTTCAAGAAATATTACAGAAACGAGGTAAGAGAAATGGGGAAATGTCTTTTTGGGCTTCACTACTTTTATAATTTTTTCAATAGCATTAAAAAATAGGAGGAATCATGAAAAAAAAAGTCTGTAGGATATCACTTAAAAGCAGAGCTAGTAGATTCTACAGCATGTAGAAGTGCAGTACTGCATTGCTTCTTTTAATATTAATTGGAACATACCAGTTATATTTTAAGGGTTTATCAATGTGCTCTATATTTTCTGGCCTTTCCAAGGAAATTGCTGACAAAATGCTGTACCACATTTTCCTAAAGTTTCGGGTATTTTTATTCCAGATATGTTATGTCTTGATAATATGATTGAATATTTTCACAACAGTAGAACCCTCAATAGCCAGTAAATGCCATGATTTAACTCTTTAGGAAACTAACAGAGAAGGTGTTTTTTTCTGAGTCAGAGGCTGTCACAATCAACAGGTTTAGAGTTACATATTCAATAGTTATAGCCCATTGAGTAATTTCCTAGTGGAATGTCAAGCTCTGTCTGCCAAGTATCTTAAGTTGCTGCCAGTACTACAGGAAACCTTTTTTTGTTGCATGCAGCCTAAGCACTCTGCAGCAAAATAATGGCTAGTGCTTAATATAGTATACAGCTTGTCTTTGTGTTGCAGAACTTGTCTCCCAGAATGTTTCCAGTATACTTTATGTATTCAGGTACTATCACACATAGAAGTACTTCCATCCAGTTGTCAGATGCCACAGCTGCTTACCTACAGATAGCAACATTGCACAAGAGTTAGAAAAGGAAACAGGAGAGAATATCCAGTAACTTCAGGGGAAATTAGTGGAGGCAGAATATAAACAGTGACTTTTGAAATTGGCTGGAGTACTAGGGTCAACGCCTTTCCTCTTCCCAAGCGTTCTTTGGGAAGTTTGCTGACAGGTTGTTAAGACTAGATTTTTTTGTTTTATCTGAGATTTCCAGCAATGCCCCTTCTCTGCAGGGCCATGTCAGAGCACTGTTGTAATACTGGTCCTGCGTAAATCATTCAGCTTAGTAGGCTGAGTGTGTTAATTTTCTGTAATGCCTTATGTACATTTTGTTTCTACAGCCAAATTAAATAATAGAATCACAGAACAAAATCTCAGAATCATAGAACCAATTAGGTTGGAAAAGACCTTTGAGGTCATTGAGTCCAACTTATGACCTAGCACCACCTTCTCACCTAGACAATGGCACTAAGTGCCACATCCAGTCTTTCCTTAAACACCTCCAGGGACAGTGACTCCACCACCTCCCTGGGCAGCCCTTTCCAGTGCCCCATCGCCCTTTCTGTGAAGAAATTCTTCCTAATGTCCAGTTGATGATGCAGTTCCAAGTGGAAGAACACACCAAACAGTGATGTGTACAGAGGCTCTTTGTAAATGTCTTTATCCAGAGTTATTTTAGTTATATACCCGCAATCATCTCTACATAACTATTCTTAGGTTAGGATTAAATAAGTCCTGAAACTACTCAGTCTGTGCTTTACTTTTAGAAGTCAAGTCGTTAGTAGTATTTATGGACCTGGGTTTTTTTTACTGATGTAAGAACAGGAGGGCTCTTAATGAAAAATTATCATACTCTGTTTCAGCATGTATAAAACTAAGGGGAAATGGTAAAGGATGTAAACTGTACACAGTCCAACTTACACGATAGGTGTCAGCATATTGATCTGGATTTCCTTCTATTGTTGTTGTTCTTAAGACATGGAGGACTTCTTTTTGCATGAAAATAGGCAAAATCAATTCAATGGCAACACATACTAGGCAATGTTACATCATGTAATATAATGTAAAATACATATTAACAAAGACCTGACAGCTGCTTAATCATCTGCACAGTGACAGCTGAAAAATGTCAGTAGGGAATTGAATTGCAAGGCTCAGGAAGAGAATATAGAACATGAAGAAAACCAGCAGTTGAAACAACAGAAATTAAGAGTGTGAATAGCTGTTCAAGAGTTGTATGTGAATTAGTGATGCTGTGAACTTGTGACACCTTCTTCCAGAGATTACATGTTTTCTGTAATCCTGATCCTGTATTCTGACAGGAATTTCAGACAGTTTGAATTTTGATGAGGAGAACACAGAAGAGGAAGAAGCTAGTAAGAGACCAGTATCTCATTCACCATACCCTGAATCTGAGAGGCCTAGTTCTGCATCCAGTGAGAAGTCTTTTGCAGTAAGTGTCTTGAAATCCGTTTCCGATGACCTCTGGGCACATGCTTGATTTTAGTACTAACCCCTGGAACACTGGGTTAAAATACAGTAGTTTCAAGTACAGTAGCCAGCAATATGATTCCCTGAAAGCACAGGAAGGTCATGATTATCAGGTTGTCTGACTGAAGAGACATTGAGTTAAACACAAAGACTTAGCAATCATCAAAGGAACAATTGTGGGTGGAGAATCCCAAGGAGCCTAATCAGTGAATATGGGAACACAGTGAATCAGCACTATGACCCTTAGAGGAGACAGACCGGGCCATTGTCTCTGCAAAATTCACCGAAATGACCCAGAGGAGCTCTGAAATGCCATGCAAATTTAAGTGGGTTCTCTTCCTGGAGGTTTATAGCGTTTATTGTGGCATGTAAGGGGGGACAGAATTTTGGAAAGGAGCAGAGAATGCTGGGATTGGACAAACTTTATATGGGATGTTTAGGAGAAGGAACTTAAGAGGGAAAAGAAAGGTATCAAGGTGGATCAGGGAGTAATAAGCRTGGGAAGACAGGGATTAATGGGGGTAAAAGGCATCAGATGCATGCAAACAACAGCAAAACAATGCGCTTGTCCACCCAAGCCTTGTGCCTTGATTACTTCAGCGTGTCCCACTGTCTTCTAAAACTCCACTTCTAATTATTTGTTGTGGGAATGTGTCCTTGTGTGTGTGTTTGTGTGTGAGACACACATACATATATACATATATATGTTGACAAATCGCATGCTGGACTAGCCAGTGAGTTGGAAGAGACCAGCGTCAGGAAGATCCAGGGTTTGAGCTAGCTCAGACAGGATAAAGCCCGTGGGGTTTGGGCATGGATGCTGGACACCCTTAGAATTCCATGCTACTATTGAAAAGACCTTTCTTAGTGTATTTGTGAGGTAACTGTGTGTATGTTGTGCTTCACTAGTAGGGGAGTAGTATGAGAGGTCTGGCTGTCACCTTTTTGTGAGATTGGGCTCTGGGTGCAAACTGCTGGAGATACAGGATGGTGGATGCTGGAGGGGGGAAGGGGTGAGACTCACTAGAGAATTTCAAATCTATGTGTGTATGTCTGTGCTATTCACTCAGGCTTCCCACTGCCTGTAGCCAGGAATGGGGATAAACCTTCAACTTCATCTTGAAKGCCCAGTCAAAGAGGAATCTCTTAGGTACTACAATTCACAGCATTCAGCTATCTCTAAGAAAAAATTTCTTTAATGACCTGTACCAGATTTCCATGAGAATTCCAATTCCTTTAGTGACCCTAACTTGCATCCTGACTGTACACATTGTTCTAAAGCTCTTCCAACATTTAGTTGATACGTTTCCACCAGCAGCTTACTCCGTTTCTGCTACTGTTCTGAACAAACATAATCTTAGTGCTCATTTCAGTCACAAAAATTCCAGCCTATCTTACTGCAGCATCCATCAGTCCAGCTTTATCATATTGCCTTATTTCCCACATAGTGTTTGAAGTTCTAAAAGCAGAGAGGTTCTTTGGTTAGAATATTTACAGCATCTCATCCCATTTCCCTCTCCCTAGCAATTCACTCATGTCTGGTTAATGGGTGCTTTTTCTCTCTTCCCCTTGGAGGCCTAGTCTTTCCTCAGAGTAAAATCTTCAGCCAGTTTCTTCTGAGGAAACACAAGTGGTATCTTGTTTAACCTTCCTTTCCCCAGTGTCTTCTGGAGACATGATATCTTATGTTTCGATAAACCTCTATTTTCTTGTGGAATACCAGAGTCTCTGATCTGATATTAATTTGCTAATATGATGCTTCTTCCCACAGGAAACAGGTGCTTCCTGTAGTCCATCCCCTCAGGCAGAGGCACAGCTGGGAGAAGTAGAGAACTTGGAGGATTTTGCATTGCGCCCTGCACCTCGTGGAATCAGTGTCAAGTGTCGAATCACTAGAGATAAGAAGGGAATGGACCGGGGGCTCTTCCCTACTTACTACATGCATCTGGAAAGGGATGACAACAAAAAGGTATTGGAAGCAGCATACATTATCTTGGCTATTGTAATCCTACCACAGAATACTTTTGGTGCAAGAGAGAAGTAAGAAAGCAGTAGCTGAGGAGAGCCATCAAGAAGATGAGGACAGCTTATACTTGGCCAAGGTACTAAGGAGGGAATTAGCATGTAATTAGCATTGTATTATGGTTTAAAAGCCATAAGACAATGAAAGATGAAATTGAAAAAATATAAAAATGTTAAATGTTTAAAAAGAGCAGGAAGACTTAGTTGCTCCAGAAGAAAAGGAGGGAACACTAGAAAGGACAGTTGCATTAAATCTAGACTGCCAAGTGAGCTGATGGAGGGATAGTATTTCAGGCTGCACACTTTGGAAGAGATCAAAACTGTAGAGACAGTAATATCAGCACAGAAAAGGGAATGGATACGGGAAATGGAGAGAGAACAGTTTGGATAGCAATGCCTCTGCATTCTTACAAAGCGCTAGTCTTGATCAAAGTTTTGTATTTCCAGACATTCCTTCTTGCGGGGAGAAAAAGAAAGAAGAGCAAAACATCCAATTACCTCATATCGGTTGACCCAACTGATTTATCCCGGAAAGGGGAAAGTTTCATTGGAAAACTCAGGTGAGAACCACAGATGAAAACTATAGACAGTTGAGACAGGATTTTCATTTTGAGTTGTGGTTATGACTGGCAACCTGGTATCAATTCAGAGAGAATGAACTTGCATTGTTCTGCTCAATGTAATCTGTATTCACTTGTGTTGGCAACCTTCTTCAGCATTACCATTCACTGTGGCAATTCAGAGAATAAATTCTGTCTAGATGCTTTTCCAGGAGAGGCTGCAGGCTCAGTTCACCATGGACACTTCATAGAAGCTTCTTACTGAGCTGGCAGCAGGAAGATTCAGATGGCAGGAGATACTGGTTTTGCAGTGCTGTACAAATACCTTTAGAAGATGACAAAACTTTCCACTGATGCCTCTCTTCTGTGTTTTTCCATAAACTGGCATTAGGTCAAACCTTATGGGAACCAAATTTACAGTCTATGACCATGGAGTTAACCCAGTCAAGGCACAAAGTCTAGTGGAAAAGGCTCATACAAGACAGGAGCTTGCAGCTATTTGTTATGTAAGTACTGCTTCTCCCTCTTTGCCCCTTTCTTCTTTGTGCCTGGTTACCAAGGAAACGGGGCTTACAAAATCGTGCTGCTGCCAGGCTCCTCCACTTAACTTTGGAACCAAGTGACCAATTTCAACCAGATACAACAAGGGGCAGGGGCCTCAAAGATAAATTCTTACAAGTTTAATAAAAAAAAAGAAAAGAAAATCAATGCTCAAGAGTGGGAGAAAGACCCAAATTATCATCCTTATGACCTTCTTACCTGGCCTATTCGATGTGTGGCCAGTCAGCACATCATTTACATGGAGCCAGCCACAGCATGAACTGCCTCTTGCCCAGCTGGTATCTGGTGGATACTGAGAAAGAACTGGGAGTACCCTGTGAAGCACAATTAATTTTTGCAGAACCAAAGGCATTTCGAGGGATAGGAGGGAGCTGGTATTATTTCAGTAGCAGCTTGGTGGTGGTAAGGATGTGGTTCCAGGGGAAATTGTGATTCACTAGCTCTCATCTAGAGATGTTCTTCTGCTCTTGTGAATCACCCCAGTATAGGCTTCAGAGTGAGGAGGCACTTGTGGATGCTATAGAATTATGAGAGAGTTCTCATGTCACATTGTTTCATATTCCAATCCTACAGTTTGAGTAAAATTTGAGGTTCTCTACAAAACAGTGGCTGCCAAGTGGAAGGATTTTTTACTTTTCTCACAGGTATGGCAATAGAAATTTAAAGATTAGCCTACAGCATCTTGATTTTTTTGCTTTTGCTCTTCATCTTAATGGCACTTGGGAAAAAATTGATGTGATAATTCTGGTACTAGTCTGTTTATGGAAGTATTTGGACATTTTCTTTGTATACAGTATTCTTCAGTTCCCTATCTAGCTGGACACAGCAAGGTGTTAGAATGAGCACAGAAATTAATATAAAGTCAGCCTTTCAGAATTCTGAAAGAGATTTCCTAAAGTTTAAATATGAATATGGAGTTCGTAAAGTTTAAATATGAATAAAATCAGTACCCTCATTCTTATACGTGCCCCTAGATTTTGTGAAGTGAAATAATAGAGGTTGCAACTCCAAAGACCTTTGTCTGTGTCTGCAAAATGCATTAATGTGTTAGGAGAAGCTGTATCATTTCTCTCAATCAATTCAGTACTTCTAAAAGATTCTGGCTTTTTAATTGGTCTTTGGGAATATTAAAGGTTATCACTGACATTGTTACAGAACACTTTAAATGGACCCTTGGATTTTGGCTGATACTGTTAAGTGAATGGTTTGAGAATACCAGGACTTTTTTCCTTTGCTTTTTGTGTGCCATCCATTTGGGGCAGTCTCCTTCAGTACTCTGGGAAAATCTGCTTGATTTAAGATTGAAGCTTGGATAGATGCTGAATGCTTCCCTTCCTGTGTCTATTCTTAATAATTTATAAAACAGCATGATTTGAGAGAAAATTGTGGGTGTACCTGAAGTAGAAAGCTATTCATTGTTCAGAAACATTTTTGACTCACTTGTGATACACAGATAACATAGACTCAGGTCAAAGATACTTGCCTTTTATCATACTTAAGCCTTGTTCACCAGCAAGATTTCAACACATTATTGCCTCAGATTTAAAAAACTTACGCCTGGAAATTTCACTTGTCTAATTTTGTTGTAAGTGTTTCAGTGGGCTAACAAATACACTCCAAATTAGTTAATGTCGTGTATGTCTTATAACACTGTTCTCTAAATGAGAAAGGGAGAGAAGGCAGTTCTCGGTGATTAAACAGTTGCAGTTAAGTAACTGCTGCTACAGTTGTAGCCAGCAAAACTCTAAAAACTAGTAGAAATGGGGATACAAGTTCAGTTTTGCCATCTTTCCTTCTTTGAGATGAAGTATCTCATTTACTGAATGTCTTTCAGGAAACGAATATCTTAGGATTTAAGGGTCCCAGAAAAATGTCCGTGATCATTCCAGGAATGAACATGAATCAYAAGCGAATTCCAATCCGTCCACGAAATGTGAGTTATGAAGTTTAGTTATGTTTCAGATTGAAGGAAGAGGTTAAAACTTCCTTCTGGAGGTCTGGGTGTCGCCCTGGTTTTTGCAGTTTCTCCATGTTCTTCACTTCTGGAACAAAGTTCTCATGCTCTCTCTGTAAACATGGTCATGTTTTGATAACGTCYGCTTTATTGTTTACATTCCTTGGTGCTGGGCGGAGACGTTTGATGGATTTTTCCTTTGACCAGTGTGATTGAGAGGTGGCAACCTCACCCTCCAATCCATGGTGGTTTCTAAAAACATATAAATAAAAGAACCTTGGGGTCATTCAGCCCCCTTCTTGCCCTTTTGTGGCTCCTGTCTGACAGCGGTGTCTGTGTGGTTTTTTCGTGTCCGAGTGTGACAGTCTGGGTGTTACYGTCAATCGGCGTTTTTAGTAGCCAGGACTTTAGCAAGTCTCATGGAGACCACATGCAATGTAGCCTGAATGTGCCTTTTACCTAATCTGTAGCCTTTTGAACAGTGTTTGTATCCTTATGTGTCCTTTGGCTAGCCTAAATATTGTTTACTTACCTATATGTTGTTGCCTTTGCACCTTCAAGCCATCTTCATGGTGAGACCCTGTTACGCTGAGTTGGATGAACATGGGACGCATTTGCTTCTCCCAGGAGCTTACATTCTTAGCCAGGATATGAACTGCAACCGATAGATAGCTAATAGACAGATAAGGTACTGCTGGTGCAGTAGCCAGAGAGTAAATACACTTTTGATCAGAATGCTGTTAGCCCTTTTGTAGGAGTAACAGAAAGGGAGGATTCTTAAGGAAAAGGAGGGATGGTGAGAAGGACCGAGCTTTGTCATGACTATTTAGTGAGGATTTCTGTTACATATGAGGGATGTTATAGCTAAAAGCTTACAGAACTGTATCTGAAGGTATGTTAAGGTGTGTGATGAAAATTGTTAGGTTCCTTTAGTGTGGGTTTTATGTTGGGTGACAGAAGAYCAAAAGGCAGAAAGAACAGGTGCCAACTGAAAGATGTGGTCAATGTTTTAAGCTAGAAAATGGTATTTGCAGCCATGGTGTGAGTAGATAAGAGTAGGACAAGAATATATTTCCTGAGGTCAGAGAAAAAATCTTCAAGAATGAGAATTGATAGTCATGAGAGCTCAGAAAAGAGATTTAATTTTTGGGAATGAGCAGGAAAAATGTATCTGGAAGTGGTCATTTATTCATTGTCTTTCAATTGTTATTGCCATCTCCCCCATTAGTACAGTAATGGTTCCCTGGCCCTGCCTTTATTTTTCTCCCCTGTTCTCCCAACTGTTTTGCACTCAGGCAAGCATACTGGCAGTGGACAAGGATGAAACACAAAGCTGTTCTGGAAAGCTGGCAAAGCTTTCAGTATAGAGGTTTGACTCTGTTTTTATCCTTCCTTCTCTGTAGGATATACCTCCAATCAAGAAGTACTCCCCCGACATTAAAGGAGGAAAAATTGCCTCTAAATGCACTTTGTTGGTGTTAGTTCTCAAAGTTGGGATTTCTTTTTTTACATCTCTAAAAAGTAAATAAAGATAAAATTAAAGACATAAAATAACTAAACTGAACAGTAAGTTTTATTTAGGTTATCCTCAAAAATCCAGTATGGTATCTTTGTACAATACCAAAGCAGATACTATAGCTGTATCAGTCAGACCTGCTCAACAGGTTTTTTTCTGAGTATTTTTTCCTGTTAGTAACTTAAGTTTGGATTCTTTTTCTTTGGAGTTTTAACATATATAGTTTGGATTTTATTTGTTACAGAACTTTTAAAATTAAATCATATGTCATCTTTCACTACAACCTGAACCTCCTTGTAATTCATTGTTTGTCAAATTTAATATGCTGGTTTACTTCCTCTTTGTATCTTTTTGGTTTTATTTCTCTAGTTTTCATATAGTGCATCACGTGCTAGACCCAGTAGGATGACATTTTACCTTACAGCCTGCTGCAGCCTTTGGACTTTCTACTGAAGCACCTCAGAGCCTAGCATTGTGCAGTTAATTGTAGATTATTTTCTTTTATTTTGAAGTTTAGAATGTAAGAAATGGAAACTGGAAGCAATAGGATCAGAGAAATCTTGTAAGGCTCAGAAGGATGTCAGTTATCTGTGGACTGTGAATTGCTCCCTTTCCTGTGTACAGACTTCCTTCCCTATCGCTCTTTTTGCATTTTCGAGTGGAAATGTGGTGATACCTTACTGAGTGAAAAGGAATGCTTGGGCTGGAATGTATGAAAGTATCTTCCTGATACTTGCAGGAAGTGTTTGGTAGGACTGAGTTTAAGCGGTGTCATTGTGTTACATTAAACAGGGAATGACCTTTGAGTGACAGAGTGCACACACCAGAGAGGTGGGACTCAGAAGCAGAGTCTTTGCAAATCTCATAAATATATGTTTTTCTTCTTAACAGGAGCATGAGGGTCTGCTGTCAAAATGGCAAAACAAAAATTTAGAGAACCTCATCGAGTTGCACAACAAGGCTCCAGTCTGGAATGATGATACTCAATCCTATGTTTTGAACTTCCATGGGAGAGTCACTCAGGCCTCAGTGAAGAACTTCCAGATCGTCCATGACAATGACCGTAAGAGTCTGGTGGAGGGTGTGTGGGACTTATTCAAACAGAGAGAACCTAATTTATTTCATGAGGGTTGGGAGGAATAGGACACCCTTCCTAGAGAAGGGAAACTAGGTGAAGGGATTTAACTCATGATTACTGGGGGCTTCTGAGCTGTCAAGAAAATTATATAAGGCCTCCCATGTTCTGGGGTGGGTGCAGACAGTCCTGTCCATAGCTGCAGCAAAAGAGGGGGCAAATGCAAGCTTCCTGAACGGAAAGAAAAGGTTTAATACAGCACCTTCAGGCAAGTGAAATAATGGTTTGAGCTTTGGTTCTGAGAAGAAAAGTAATCTCTAGAATAGCACAGTCACTCTAGAGGACAGATTTCAAGGCCACTATGGTGGGAAAGGATGGATACACCAACCACATATATTTGGGACTGCCAGACATGTGGGGTTTTTTGTGTTTTGTTGGGGTTTGGTTTGTTGGTTGGTTGGGTTGTTTTTTTTTTGCTTTTGCTTCACTGTGGAATTGTTCATCTCTGAATCTCTCTTTTTTCCCCAGCTGACTACATCGTGATGCAGTTTGGTCGTGTAGCAGAAGATGTGTTCACTCTGGACTATAATTACCCTCTCTGTGCTCTTCAGGCCTTTGCAATTGGACTCTCCAGCTTTGATAGTAAATTGGTCTGTGAATGAGGGACAACAGACTTGAAACATGGAACTCGCTCCCACCCCTGCATCTTGTAAGAGTTCCAGGTGTAGCAATGAAGAGCATATTGGAAGGGAAATGGAGGACAGACTTCTGCAGGCTTATTAGAAAACCAGTTCCAGCCCTCAGATCGTTGTGGGAGTTGACAGTAGACCATCTTGGGAGAGCCTCTGTATGCATTATGGAAAAACAAGAAATCTAGGTGATGTTTCTGTTATTGGTATTGGTTCTGCTTTTAGAATCCTTGTTTACAGGTGCTGCATGAGAGTGGGCTAAACCCACTAATTGGAACTCCTTGCAGCTAGGATTAGAAAAATAATGGCTACGTGTTCATTTACCTTGAAGTGTCCAGGTAGCCTGGCACATGATGCTACCCAAGACTTCCTAATCAGATGAATTCAGAAAAAAAAAGAACAGCTGGAATAAGACACTGGCTCTAATACAACACTTTTACTCTGTGGAATGATTGTCTGCTAAGACTGATAGTCCATTTCCCTTTCAGTATTCTAATTGCTCTCTATCCCTTGACAGTCTTTTTACCAAATGAAGAACAATCGAATCTCAAACACTCCCTTTTCAGTTGGTGACACTATGTTCATTGCTACTTGTGTTATTTTTAACCATGTGAAAAATGAGACTGAATAGATGAGAGAATCTGACTGAATTTGGCAGAAGATAGTATTGTAACAATATACAGTACCACTTCTGAAAAGCAATGTTCTGATTGATTGAATCTAGACACTAAACTGATCAGAAATATTTTCTAATTTGCCCATTGTTCATGAAATTTCCTACATTTTTAGGAATAAGTTTGTGACCAGTTTTATTTTTTTTAACATGAGATTATCTCAAGTCATGACATATTAAAGTAGATTTTATATAAATAATTTTAACCTGACTATAAGAAGGAGTTACCTCAAAAAGAGATTTACAGGTATTTTCAAAGGCATCAGTAAGTTTAACATAGTTGTATCAGGAGGCTTTGCAATGTGTCCTTCCAGTGTTCCATTTTTAATACTGGATGTACAGTGTGGAGACTGTGTGTCACAGCATGGAACACCTCTTGACTCATATGGCCTTAACTCATTAGAGTGGATTGCAGCACAGTGTGTTCTGGAGGCCTCAGTGCACACATCTTCTGTGTACTGAAGCAGAGAACAGTTACTGTCTTKCCTGTTTTATTCAGCCTGTCATATTCACCATGGTCTTGGAAAAGTCTGTCCCTCTACTGAGACAAGAATTAGGTGTTTCTYCAGCTTTGGATATTGTCCTTGTCAGCAAACTAACTCTGTTTCAAGCTGCAAAGAGCAGATATATTGCTTTTGGTCTCTGGAGTCTTTGCAGCAGTAGATATCACTTGCTCTTTCAAATTAACAAAATTTTGTGAAGACATTTTCTGATATTGCCAGAAAGAATAATGWTTGTAATCATGTGTAAATGCTGTATTTAACCATAAAATATGAATTGATGCTGAGAAGTCCAGCTCATGTATCTCTCAGATGACCATTCTACAGTAGCAGCTGAGATATTTTCTTGAGATGATCTCATCAGAAAAGCAGTCAGTGAAGAGAACTTGAATCCTGATGGATCTGTTATGTGCCTTTGTGTACTTCCTGCTCATCAGACTGAGGATGAGACCTGGTAGTGTTTTCCGGTTGTGCTCCTCTGAGGTCTTGGCTGATGGTTCTGCATTCCCTCTGCCCATCCAGAAAAATGAAGTCAGTTTGTGTACCTGTCTGATTATTTTTCTGACTAGGAATGTGTGAAAGAAATTGCCTTACGTTATTTTGGGGTGACCTGAAGGTAGAATGCTAATTTCTGATTCAAGATGATTTTCTGTGTGCTCAGAAGGCCACAGTAGCATCCCTTTACTCAATTAGGCTTGTCAGCAGTGGCTCTTCAAGCTGTGTGTTGACATCAAATGATCCTGTCACGGCCTCTCAGTCAAATTATACAGACAGATGAACTGGTTCAGTGGTCTTTATCAGATACTGTTTTACATTAATTGTATTTATAACTTTTATATCTAAATGAAAATAAACTAATTTATATATTGAAAAGTCTTTAATTCTAAATTTTTTTTTTTTTGCTATCACTTGTGGGTGTTCTTTGTTCCTTCTCTATGACAAATTACCTCAATTTCTTCCCATCTTCTTGAATCTCATCTGACTTCTTACTCCCTCTTTTCCTGGTAATTCTCAGTTCTCTTTCTTTGTGCTGTTGSGTTTTTTTCCCATACACTTAGAAGTCTGGGAATTAATGTAAAGTTAGTCTCTCTAATACTTCACCACCACCTCCACCATTATTAGGTCTTACCCTATAGATCTTGGTTTCTACTTGATTGTTTAAGCTAGTTCTGTTTCTCTGCCCCATGTTTTTAATGTTTTTTCCAGCATCCAGTTAGGGCATTTGAGATGGTTCTTACTACATTTTCCTACCTTCCATCTGAACCCATTCAACTATTGAAGTACATTTTTCTGAATCAGGAACTGAACTAATAAAAGGCTAGGAAGAACATCAAGTTGAAGTGGTTATATTTTCCTATTTCCACTGAGAGATGTATGAACCTCAGTAAGAGGAGATATGATGGATCTGATAATCAGAAACTGGCACATCTCTCAATGTGCAAGGCCTATTCTTCAAGCACCTCTGGTTTTTCCCACTATTTCCATCTGAGCCAAATTAGTCAGAGGGGAGAGAAAAGTAAGCAGGAAATACAACTGGGCATTTGTTCTTAATACAGTAATATTAGTTGCATACATGCAAATGTAACATTTTTGAAATGCCAGAGAGATCTTAAAATAAAGAAGCATATTAAATGGTTAAATATGAATCCTAAAGGCAGGCCTAGCAGATGGAAATGACTCCTAGGCTGCTACAGGCTCTTTGGCTCACAAAAATAAAAGACAGGGAATGATTTATTGTTCTTTTAGGGGTGAGTTTCACTCTCATTGAAGTTTTGCTGCTGAATTTGGTAGCAGTAGGACAGGAGATTTTTTTACTGTTAGCATAATTATTATATTATACTTTACTTAGTGTGCTCCTCTACTTGCTGATATTAACAGCTCTGTAAATCTCTCAGTTGACATTGAATTYGCTTTCCTGTTCCTGGTACAGAAGACAAGGAAAGCCTTCCCTGTGATTTACAAGTCGAGCTAAGAATTTGTGTGTAGTCTTGTGAAACAGAGCTATGGACAGATTCCTTCTTTGGCAGAGCCAGGAACCTCATCTTCTCTGCCACAGGGTCAAACTGTTGTACATAACTGCAGTTTGGAACTAGTTCAGAACTAAGGAAGTCCCTTATGTTATCCTAAGGCCAAGAGATTTGACCCAGCATATAGTTATGAAAAAGAGTAGAAAAGCAGCACTGATGTGTAAGGGCTTCCTTACTTACAGGGAAAACAGCTGGCTACCACTATGAGGTGGCAAGAATTGAAAGCCCTGCCAGGAAAGAAGGCAGAGATCCTGTACCAGTGTTAACTCTTGAACTGTACACTCTATAGTTTCTGTCTTCTCACTGCATCCCTTAACATCTTCTATATCGAATTATTAGTTCCTCATGGAAGCTGGAGGTCAGTACTTTTGTTCCAAAATGGGAGAAAAATCCAGAAGCAAACTAACTTCACCTACATGCATTAAGGTAAAGGCTATGGTGACCATAACCTGCTCTGGTAATTTAACATTCAGTTTAGAGAATACATAAATGGGTGAATATATTCCAGAGGCTGGAATTTTTGATCATTTACTTTGATCCAATTAACATCTCCAAACAAGGCAAACCATTGCACTGTCTGCAACAAAACAGCTGAAAATTATAGTGAAAACAAAGGATTTTTTTTTTTAATGTTTAATTGAATTGAGCCCTTTATTCAGTAAAGGGAAAGTAATACTAATTTACTGTGAGGAAAAAAAAGGCTTTATTTTAAAATCTGCATAACAAAATCATTCAGATAGAGAATACAGATAAGGTTGAGGAATTAAGTCTGGTACGTTTGCCCAGCTCTCTCTGCTTTCTGTTCTAAGCAGAAGAGTTGGTTCCACATTACCTCCAGTAAAGAAGAAAACCAAGCCACCACTAAAAAACCTATATTCTCCTAAGTGAGTTTCCATCTGCAATTGACTGAAGTCCTGCAAACAATTTGTGGGATGATTCACAGGAAGGAATAGGTTTCAATTCCTTCTCTTTGAGCTGTGTTGATTTGGCAAGGAAATAGGAACAAAACAATATGTTAGTCACATAATTATGAGACCTGGCCTAGAACTCCCAGTGAATATATGTGATGAGAAGTGATACCTTTCATATAGATGTTTTGTATTAAAATAAATATTTTAAAATATGGCTTAGTAGAAACAGTGGCTAAATTAAATTATTACAGGGCTTCATACGATGAACAAACTCCCTCCCGCCCCAAATAATTTCATTGAATTTTGTAACATCATCTTATTAATATTGTATATACTCTCAATTCCTACAGTTTCAGAAAACCTTATTTTTATGAAGTTGATGGACTTYGTCCTCTGGTTTCTGAGGCCTTAGGACACATTTAGGACCCGTTTTCAGTCTTTTCTCTGCAACTTTTGAAAGAGTTATGAACTTTTTTAGCTTTGGGTTCAGATTTTTACAATCCATTTCTTCAATATACTGAAGTTTTAAAGAAAGCCAATCGTGTTATAACTTCAGAGGTAGCTACGTGCACATCATGCATCTGTAACAAAGACACCTGCTGGAGCCATGAAAAAGTTTGGTTTGCTGATGTAGCTGCATTCCCAGAGCTGCTGCTAGGCTGTAGTTACTTTTACTGAACTTGCTGGTTTACTACTCCTTTTGTTTTGGGGATGTGGCTTTCCCACCCTAGTGCAACTCTCACACTCGTATCAGCATTTTCTAGCGCAGCACCTTGGCATTCCTATATGAACAGATAGGAAAAGAGCAGCTTCGACGTGAGACTGAGAAAAGCCGCAGGGGAYATCGCTTTGCCAGTGGGTGAGTAGTCTGCTGCCTGGGCTGCCCTGGGGACAACCACGCTGCCGTGCCGGCCTGGGGTTGTTTGTTTCGCAGTGGCTCCGCTGTGCGGGCTGGAAATCACGGCGCGTCTCTAAGGGGCTCCGAAGCCGCGCAGCCGGGGCGCCGCGCCTGGCGCACACGGTGAGCCCGGGAGCCGCGTCCCTGCCCGGGCGGGGCGGGGGTAGCCCCGGGACCGGAGCTCCTCTCCCGGCGCTTGGCCCTTCGCCGCTGGGAAAGCACCACSCAAGCGGCGGCGTTCCCGGGGATCCGAGGGCGGCCCGTCCGGGCCGGGTACTCCAAGTTCTCCCGCGCCCGGGCGCCGTGCCTGCTCTCGATTCCTGGAGGCGGCGGCGACCCGCCCGCTCCCAGCGCTCCCGAGCCGGCCCCTTCCCCCGCTCCCGGCCGCCCGCCCGGAGTTTCCTTCCCCCGCCCCCGCGGGCCCCTCTTCCGGCCATTGCCCGCGTTCCCTCCGCCCCGGTCACACACGGCCCCCGGCCGGGGAGCGCCCGGCCCCGCTGGGTTTTGTTCCCAACTCCGCCTCGGCCCTTCTCCCGCTGCCCCCCGCCCCCCGCCAGTCCCCTCCCAGCCCCGTCCCAGCCCCTGCGTTAGCCGGCAGTCCCTCCCTCCCTCGGCCGCGTTCATTTCATACCAACTCTCATTCCTCGCATTCCTCACTTCCTCCTTTCAAACTCCAGGGGAAATAAAAACCCTCCCTTTTCCTCCCAAACTCCTGCCCGGCCGCCCCCCCGCCGCGCCGCCGCCCGGGCTCGCCGTCCCGCCGGCCGCGCCGCGCTCCTCAGGTGAGTGTGCGCTTTGTGCCTCGGCTCCCGCCGGCCCCGGCTGCCCGCCCGCTCCTATCCTATCGCATCCCATCCCATCCCCTCCCGGCCACCCGCCCGGCCCGGCATTGTTCGCCTCTCCCCGCCGCCGCGGGACCGGGGAAGGGGGAGCCCCGCGGGCCCACCCCGGAGCCGCTCCTCGCCAACTTT
Organism: Amblyornis subalaris; assembly: GCA_018881555.1. Classification (NCBI taxonomy): domain Eukaryota; kingdom Metazoa; phylum Chordata; class Aves; order Passeriformes; family Ptilonorhynchidae; genus Amblyornis; species Amblyornis subalaris. The sequence continues at coordinate 8,760,872 of JACAXG010000022.1, forward strand.
TTTTCTTTCTCTTTGACTTGGCGGCGGCGACGATGCTGAGCGGGAGGCTGACCCGATCTCTTCCCCTGTCCCAGCCCCCGCTCCCACCCCTGCGGGCTCGGGGGTGGGGATCGGGCGGGAGCGAGGGGCAGGCGCGCAGTTAACAGCGCTCGGTGCTCTTTTGGCAGAAAGTCCTGGAGCTGAAGGAGGATTTGAAGCCCGTCCTCGCCGCCCCTGCGGAACAGCAGCCGCTCTTGCCTCGCTCAGGTCAGGACACGCTGTTCCGCGATGGCTTTCGCGCGGGGCGAGGGCGGGGGTGCCTGCGGGAGACGGGCTGGCAGGGAGGGCTCGGAGCCGCTCGTGTGCGACAGGCGAGGCACAAGCGTACAAAGGAAGCGATGGGAACATCCTCAATGGAGCCTCCGGCGGCTTCCCCCGTCGGGAAGGGGCTGCCGGCGCTGGCACTTCGGGAACTCGGTCGCTTGCCGCATCGGCTGAAAACTGCAGTGCTAATGGGGAGAAAACAAACAAAAAAAAAGAGTTTCTGTGCCGTTCGTAGGGATGTGCTTGGGGACGGTGGAGAGAAGGAGCAATACTTTCTGTAGTAAATTATGGAGGATGTTTTTGGGAAAAACTGAACAACAAAAACCGTAAGGAAGCCCATCAGTGACAAGGCATGTGGGTTGTTGTAGGGCATTTAGTAAAAGATTAGGGAATAATGTTTTCCTAGTTCAGTTATTCTGAAGTTAGAATTGAGTTTTGTTGGCATGCCATCGGAAAGGATTAAAACCCAAACAAACCAAACACACACACAAAAACCAAACAAAAATCTTTCCCAAGTAATCTTTTATCTTATGTAGGTAATTCCGTTTAAACAATTTCTTGCATGGGATGCTAAAGATGAGGCTTTTTTTGCAGAAGAAGGAAGAAGTGTAGCTCAACATGTTTGAAGGACTTCTGTAAAGTRTTTTATAGCGAACGATCACATATGTTAAAAAAAAACCCTAACAAAAACAAACAAAAACAGAGAACTAACCACGACTAATTACCAACTTTGTTTTTGTTTAACTTGAAGTTACACTCGCGTTACTTTCTAACCTCAAGGGTTGAGCTCTGCAACTTCTCTACAAATAAACAGCGCAAAATACTTCTCAAATGCAGGGGACAGAGGACGAAGGAAGGGAATTTAGGGTTTTTTTTTTTTCCTCTTTTCCCGTTACTGGGGACAGATCGGCTTCCCCAGGACCTGATTGCGGTGTCTGTGTGCAGAGTGAGCAGAGCATTCGTTCACCTGTCTGTCCGTCTGTCCGTATAGATGTGAGAGGTTTTATTGTTCTGCTGCAGAAGGAAGTGGGCATCAGGACAGGGCAGAGAGTAACGGGGAGGAGCGAGAGGAACAGAACAAGGGGAAAAACAGAGTGGGTTTAGAGCGAGTGCTGGGCTGATGCTGCTRTACCATCACCTGTGCAATTAAAGCCTTCTGGTTCTGATAGCTTTTTCTCACGACGGAGAAGAGCCTGGGGTCATCCTGTAGTGAACACAGAGGGGCTTCTTTATTAGGGCTGCTGGATGTTGAAGGACTCTGYGGTTTTCTCTGGAACTTGGGTTGGCAGAGTGAAGGGCAACCAGTCAGTGGATGCAGTCACCTCTTCGGGTTTTCCTAAATCCCGGTGTGAATGACTCCCTCAAACTCGAGTATGCAACAGTTTTATCAGTCTCTACACTGGACTATCAGCTCATTGTTTRTGTCCTCTTGGAGGTGATCCTGGAAGCAAATAAATGGGCATGGGAATGGGTACCAGGAATTTCTCCGCTGTCTTGGTTCCTGCCACTTTTTTTKGATTTTTAAATTAATGTTACCGATGCTTTTGGTTATTATTGTGATAAGCGTTTTAATATTGGTGTATTAMAGAACATCTGTGGGAAAATGGTATGAAAATAGTACTACCAAGCTTTAAACAGAAAAAGGGCTCCCATGGCATCCAGTCTTGCTTGTGGCTTACATGAAGTCACAGTTGCTGTTGATTTTCTTACTCAGGTATTTGTTTCACGGAACTCGAATGGAGTAAGTAGAGTTTTGAGAGGGTTGTTGAAAAGTGCACTTTCTAAGAGATGCTGCTTTCATCTCTGGAGTGACGTTATGCTCATTCACAGCTTTCCTTCCTTAGTATTAAGTGTCCTTTTCTGATTGTATCTTTCAGCTCTCGGTTCCACCCCAGCATAACCCAAAGGGTGGGTCCACAAAGACTTGAGGCTGGCGCTGCTAATGACCTGTCCCCACAGCCTCAAAGTGCCCATTTCCTTACTTGTCACACCTCTGTGCTTTGTCACTGGCAGGGGCACTGGCACTGCTGTTCACTGACGTGGGGCAGGGGCTGATCCAGATGAAAAGTAACCCCCTTTTAGYAACTTAGTTTTCGGCCACATCTGTTCTCCAGTCAAGTTAATCATATGGTCATGTGCTGGTGTGCCTGGAGAAGGAGCTGCAATGACTAGGAGGTCGGCAGTGGGGAAGAATGGGGATATTTTCTTAGCAACATTGCCATTTTTCTCACCTTAAGTAGTTCCTTGGACCATGTCTACCGTAGCTCCCGTGAGAGTGAAATTATTTTCTATATTATCTTAATGATATCTCAAGAAAGTGAAAATTTAGTATTCCCTTTTTTTAAAAAATACTTTACCTGTAGGTCATGTTTGTCTTTTGTTCATTTGTTAGGTTTGGAGTTGGTTTGGTTTGGTTTGGTTTGGTTTGGTTCTTCCCTCCCACCCCCCATGCTATGTAAAAATTTTCTTGGACGACTTTTCCATCACCCAATGTACTTTAACGTCAGAAAAGTTTTCTTACTCTATTGCAACAGTTGTTGCGTTGCTGTGTATTTCTCTGAAGTGATTGCTCTCTCTGCATTTGCACCTTCTAAGTTCTTACAAGCAACTAATGAGGCTAAAATAATAATTTTCAATTTTCTGGGCCTAATTATTGGTTTTTTATAGTCTTCACTTTCTTCAGTTTATCTGTGTTTCTTTGGCAGAATGAGATCCAATATTCCACGAGTTGGAGTGATTCATCTCTCTTTGTTGCCTGAAGTGATATCTGAGCCCAGGCAGACTAAAGTCACATTGGTCATTTTGCAGAAGTATTTGCTTTGCAGACAACTCTCATTTGTTCAGCGTTCTCACTCTTGCCTGTCTTTAGCTCCTGCTTCTGGCAGGACTTTTTCCTTGATTTTATCTCTGGGTTTACCTTGCATTACTTTTCCCACATAGTCCTATTTGTCTCCCTTGCTTCTTTTGTTGGTTATTTTATGTTGTCTAACTCTCTTTGAGTTGTTTCTACCCACTGGTGTTTGTAAACTTCATTCTGTATCTTCTGCAAGTTTCATTAACATTACCTTTATTTAGTCTCAAATCTCTAATTAAGATGTCAAAGCCAACTGGACTAGAAAAGATCCCTGCAGCAACCCAGTAGTTGCCCCCTGTATTGGGGTTGGTTCCATTTATATATCATTATATATCATACCTATATTATATATCATATATATCAGTACACATAGTTTTGAAGCCATTAGTTAATTTTCTAATCATATAAGCAGTATTCTCCAAAGCCAACCTGAAGTAATTTTTAGCTATGAATTCCATAGAGAGTAACAAATGCTATTCTAAATCTGAACTTATTTCATTGTACCTTGTATTCTTTTCATTCTGTACCTTCACAGCATTTCTATCCTCCTCCGAAGAGCAATCAAGTTTATTAGGATTTACAGTAACGAATGCTCCTCTCTCTCCAACTTCTACCACCCACYATGTTAAACAAATGCCCTGTGTGTTCCTTTGTAGAGCCTTGTAAAAAAAGTCATGGGTTTGCATATGTGGAGCTCGTTACAAGATCTGAGACTAGATGATTAGAAAGAGTTCTTCAGGGTTTGGAGGTGGTGTTTTGGGTTCTTGGGCTTTTTTAGGGATGGGGGGAAGTTTTGGTGTGTTTTTGGTTTAATTGTTCCTGCCCCTTGGGTCATCCTTTTTCTGGAGATGATGCAGTCACTCCCCTTTGTTTTTAACACCCTATGAATTAGACGTTTTCCTGCTAGGGAGGGGCAGGTTTTCCAGTTCCTGGTGCCACTGGCTGAGTCACTGGCTCTGTTTTTCTGTTCTGTTATAGGTTTATAATTACCTTGTTCTTACCTTTGTTAGAATGTGATTGCCAAAGGGTAGGTGTTTTGCTTTCCTATACTTCTGAGATGTGAGTGCCAGTGGCTTTCAGAGCCTGGGTACAAGCTTTTGAAGCATCTGCTTTGCTGTTGCCAAAGAGAGAGTAAATCAGTGTAGTCCTCAAAGTGCCTCCCTTCCAACAGTATGGTAACCATTAATGACAAGCAAAGTGTAATCTCTTGTAACCAGGACTGCTTTAACTATGGAGGAAATGTTAAGGGAGCACAGAGCATGTGTATACTGAAATGGAGAGGGAGGATTTGCTGATGTGTCTTAAGTTCATTTTACCTGATCATACATCTCCATAGTGGGTCCTTGAAATAAAGCTCATTGGTACCAGACTAGCAGGACTTAGGTCTTTTGGCTTGAAAATCTTGTCATCTTAGGGAAAAAAAAAAGAGATGTAAAGAGAGGCTGGTATAAGAAGATTATATCCAAGCACACTCACTGCTCTTTGAATTACCTTTATAAAAATAAATTAATAAAATGCTATTTATTTCTCTGCCCCCATTCATTTGTGAAGGATCTGTGTGATCAGAAGAAAATAACTGTGCAGGGGAAACAATGTTAATCTCTATTTCTATCTACCCAGTACCCAAACTGAAATATAGAGAAAGAGCATCTTTTCCGACTGCTTTTGGTCACAGGTTTTATTTCTAAAGAACATGCTTTAAAAGCTGGAGTAGAGTCTATGGTTGTCTGTGTCCCTTTAAGAATCTAGTTTTGCTTGGCTAGCTGCCCTAGTTCTCCTGTAGATTAATCCAGCAGAAGGTATATAACCTGTTGACCTTCCTGGTGAGAAGGGTCTGGAAGGGCAAAGAGATAAATCAGAAGGTTCATGCTTTCCTGTAATATCTGGGGACAAGTTTGTTTTTCAGTTTTTGACATTTCTTATTTTTTTTCTTTTTTTTTTTTTACTGATTCTTCTTGGAGGGTTGGGGTTGTAATTACAGATTCTCATGATTTTCATTTCCTTTCTGAGAAGTTGCTCAGTGTTCATCAGGTTGGAAATGACTGCGTGTTTATGCCACATTTAGAGGGAGGAAGGTTCTGAACTCAAAATTACATTGGTCTCGTGTATCAAACTGKTAGGAGAACTGGAATCCAGTAAAAATGGCTGTTGTGTGTTTGCTAGGAAATTTCAGGCTCTTTCACAGAAAGATTCACTTTCCCCAGGGTCAGCCTTAAGAAGTGAATGTGTAAGCAGTGAATGTTGACCTGCTGCACGTTCCAGATGGAGCGGTCACTCCCAAACTGAGCTGGGGTGGCGTCTGARCACCCCAGGAGAGTGCAGTTTGGTTGGTAGCCATGAGAAGTGTCCATTCATGTGATGCAGATGTTTCRTCATGGTTGTTCTTCACTTAGATATTGGCTTATCACAAGTATCAAACACCTCTAAGCTCATGTCTGACTACTACTAAGATCCAAGCGTAGGTGTAATTGGTTGACTGAAGGAGGAAAAGTCAAGAGAGCACTGAGCATTGATCCCATTTTATTTACCTGTTCTGCCTGTTCGTGGTTTGCATTTGTCTTGAGCCTTTAGTAGAGGGCTTAGCTCTGGCTGGACAGGTTGTGCTCACAACACAGACCACCTGCAAGCACCACAGAAGGGGAAATTTGACTGCATTAGTGGGTTGAGTGGTCAGTGTTGCTGTCTATTCTCTTGTAAGTCTCTTAGCCCAGGGTCAGCTATTTCTTTTCTTGGAGTCTGAGTATAGTTTTGGAGCTAAACATTTTCACTGCTTTGGATGAGATTTGCAAACATCTGTCTCCTGTCTGAGTTCATGTGCAATTCTGCCATTAGTGTCATGGGAAACTAAGTATGTCACAGTTGCGAGGCTTTGCTGGAACACCTCTCTTTGAGTCCTAGATGAGAGATTGAAAGATGTCATGAGCAGGAGGCAGGATTAGGAAATAAGAATTTGATTTGGATATCATAAAGTGGGCATTAGGAGTCTCAGTTAAGTGTTACTTCTCAGGAAGTACTCAAAAGATGCTCTCTTCAGACAATGTTAAACATGAACCCCTCTGAAGTTACTACTTGCAATTGCAAATAACTTTTRAAGACCTTTTCTTGTCTTAAAGTTCTTGTCTAGATTTTAACTCCACTCTGATTTTGCCATTGGGTGGTTCACTTACATCTTTGTGCTGTATTTCTTTCCATAGGTAAAATGGGGGCTTTTGAGCCTGATGCTGAGATTTTCAGGACAAATGAGTTTTGGTGAGTTTAGGAGCAAGGGTTGTTTGTTTAGGTTACTACTAAAGGTTCCCTATCCTTTAATAATTAAGTGAATAATACTTTTTGGGAAAACGCTCACCTTGATTTATTTCTATCTCTGGTTTGGTAAGATCCAAGTAATTTTAGTCAGTCAGCATCTACACTTGTCTGTACTTAGAGGGACACTTACAATTTTGACATGTTAGCTACTACCAGTGCTTCTGTGATAGAAAAGGGACGTGATTATGTGACTTCCTCCTGGTTCCTTGCCTTCTAACCAGCTCCAGGGAGAATGACTCCTGGTGACCGCTGTACTAGCACGAGGGTGACTAACCATTTTCACCCTGCCACAACCTTCGTCTGTTTGGGAAGCTGTGAAACACATGCCACATGGCTTGGAAAGTCAGGGAGAATGGGAGCTCTSGGAGCAGTTCCCACATGGGAGATAACAGTGACTCCCCAGGAATTCCACTGTTCCTTTGAGAGCTGGAGCCAGCCCAGTGCGTGGCTCAATCCCAGGACAACCTGGCAGTGTCAATCTCTGCTGCCCTTGCTGGCTCATTTTCCTCTCCCAGCTGAGACATAAATCACGCAGTAGTCATTTTGTCAGTCCAAGGCTGGTGGCCTTGTGATGTGGCCCGTATGTGGGAGCTGGGCATGAGTTACCTGTTGCTCAGGATGGACCCCTGAGTTGGCCACCCCTAGGCTAGTGGGATCAGAACCAGCCTTCAGGCTTTGTTGTTGGTTGTGGGGGGTTTTCTCCCCTCCTTAGGGCAGCAAGGCTCTGTGCTCTGTTTCCTTTATCGCAAATGTAACTGATTGGATGGTGCGCAAGGCCACACACAGCCTTATCTCATCACATCCTGTTTGACTGCATTATCCAGGGCTGCACTGATAGAACTTCTGCTCTCTCCTTGCTTTGATTTATATCACTCTGCTGGACACTACATCCTCTCTCTGTTTCAGCCAGAGCTAGCTACTGCAATAATTTAAGAGTTGTTTTGCTTTGCTCGGGAAGTCAGGTGCCTTTTGAACAGCAGCTGCTGCCGGCGGTTTCAGTGTAGCAAACAAACCAAGCTTGATTTTGTTAGGCAGTGTGACAAGCATTCAGCTGGAGCCCAACCTCCTGCTGGATATGATCTGAGGCTAGTAGTGCTTGTTCCTTTGTAAACCAGGCTTATTCAGTCGCAAGACAGAGACAAAAATCTCGCCCTGCAGCCTCTAGATGTAATGAGTGTATTACCTTGCCCAATACAGAGAGGGAAATCTCTGTTTTTTCCCTGCTTGCCTGGCACTGCTGCCGGTTAAAAGTTTTTGCTTCACCTACAGCAAGTAACACTTATCTTAACTGGTTTTATTCAGGGGATTATGCAGCATTACTGTGGTGTCTTGGGTGGATAGGGCTATTCACAGGGAATAGCCAGCATTTCTCAGGATTGCAGGAGGCCTGGGGCAAAAAGTGAGATTACAGCCGGACTCAGCCCTTGGCTATGCTGTTATGGAGTGCTTGAGAGAAGCCTCTCTTAAAAGACTCAGTGAACTGCACCCACCCCCTCCACTGCTGGATCTCCTGCTGAAACTGAGTGGCTCTGGCTCCAGGCTGGTTTAATGATGGGAGTGCAGCTCCTAAGGAGCCTGAGGAACTGGTTGTTGTCTGATGCTACAAAAGTGGTGTTACCTACCTTCCTACATACAGTTCAGTGCTAGTCGGTCCTCCTACAGTTGCATCTTTATTTTTCTCTGTAGAGATCCTGTAAACATGTCCGTGAYTTTTGTCCTCTTTTGCCTGCGAGATTTAACAGATCTTATTTACTGTTGAATAGCTGCTTTTCCACCTTTTCTCTTTCCAGTATGTTTTTCCTGCAGTCTTTGAGTTGCACCATCTTGGAGCTACTCATCTACTGATTGCACTCATTTTTCTCTTTCAGAGGAACTAAGCTATTCTTGTAGTGTCCCATAGAATTTCCCAGYCTTCTTCCTCTGGTAAGTCTGAACACTATCTTCCATCTTGTACCTTGAGCAATAGGTTTCTTAGTATTCCAGACTGATGCTTCCCTAACCCCAAATCTCCTTGTATGACTGCATTGTGTAAAGTTCATTTTTTAGCTGTTCTAGATGCAAATAACTGGCTGGTTGTTCCTGTTTCCAGGTCTTCTTATTTTATATATATATAATATACTCTATAGTTTGAGAACCAGGACATCATTGTTCTGGCTGAACGAAGTTTTCGGGTTTTTTTTAAATTCTCTGTTTGACTGCCGATCAGATATGAAAGTGTTGTGGTTCAGATCCTCTACAGCAGCAGTATCTGGCTCATGTTACCAAGGCAGGGAATACCGGAATTGCTTGGTTTTGTTTGCATTACAATGACACCAAGAACACCTGTAAAGTGAAGCAGTCCCTGCCCCCACAGCCTGCAGTTCCAGTGAATGAGACCAAGGATGAAGGGATGCTCTTGGTAAAACACGGTGACTTTCCCAGGGCGCAGCCAGCTCTGAAGCAGGAGTGGAACCGCCTGTCAGACTCCACACGGCTGTGCTGGCAAACGCTCCTGCCTGGGAGGGGTGAGTGGATAGGGATATCTCTGGTTAGTGTGTTGTGCTCGATTCCAACAGGGAAAGGGGGGTAGCCATGGAGTGGGGGGTGTCTTTTGGACAGAGCAGCTCTAAGAAAACTGAACAACTGGAGGCAGCTGGCTGCAATTTTTTAGATCCTCAGGAAAGTATGATTTTGTGTTAAGCAGCTGCCACAAACACTTAAGAGGGAGCTGTTACCAACAGTAATGACTGGGGGATTAATATTAGAAAGCAGATGTGTCAGACTATGGAGTCTGTTAGGGATGTGCTCCCTGTCAATGAGACCTTGCTGAAGGGCTCTTGGCAGCTGTCTAGCCCTGCAGGATCTCTGAATCTCAATGAGATACTATGTGTGAAAGGAAAAAGAGTTAGTGTTGAAATTATCAGGATTGGAACACTTAAACCAAAGCTGCTGGAGCTGAAAGATTTTTGTGCTTTCTCCATGGTTTTGCTTTGTGAGCCACTCGTTAAGAAATGGGCCATGGCAGAAAAGAAGAACAGGGAGCAAAAGTGAATAAGAAATAGTATGTGGACGGAGGGAAACATTAAGAAGGAAGACAGATATTGTGCTGAGGAGGTGGATGTGCTGTTAGGGGCCTTGCATCTTTGATCCTGGGGGAGAACCCATGACTGGACCCTACAGAGAAAGTTAATCATCTCTCAGTAAAATAAGGGTTGGATCAGAATAAGAAAAACTGTAAGGTACAGTCACAGAAGTATAAGAGCCAAGGGGTGGGGCATAAGTTCAGACTGAGGGAATCTGAAGAGAACAAACACCAAGCCCTATGACCTYTGTCAAAACTTGCTGTTATGAGAATGGGACAACATCCTCTGACTCCTCTGTTCCTACGAACTGTGCCTACTGAGGGAATTTCAGATGGGAAAGGAATTGTCTGGGATGTCTGTTCAGTGCTTTTGGAATCAAATTCCCTTCACATCAGATAAAAGCTTTGATTAAAACCTCTTCCAGAGGCAGACCTTTAAAAAAAAACAAGTACTAAAATATTTAGTAATATTAGAACACTCAGTAATACAAATCACTATGAAGTTACCAGGCTATATCCGTGTAGTTACTATTGACTGGATGGGAAGACAGAAGCAAACTGAAAGGTAGATGCTAACTGAAGCATTGGTATTCTGGTAAAGTAGTTACTAATGAATATTTTTCAAGCCTTTCTTATAAATAAGACATTCAACATTCTCATGTTTCTGAAAAATACTGTTTTTCACCAGATTGCTCATTCAATGTGAAGCGATTCCACTGCCAGTTTTTCAATTTGCCATGCTAATAAAGCCATTTACCACAGGGTTTAGCTCCCAGCTTCTTTTTAGTTAGCTTTGCTTAGTTTAATAAGTGGCCACTAGTGAGTTCAGATCAATAGTGCAGGAAACAGAGGGCTTGAAAGTGTTCAGCCAAAGCAGAGCAGATAGCACCCAGACAGGACTCCCTGAATTACTGTCTGTTGCCTCTGAGCACAGAGTATTGCCTGTGACTGCATATGGAGCATATCAGTTAAGCAACATTATGCAAGAAAACTTTGCAGGCCCTTTAAGCCCTTGGCATCTTACTGATCTAGAGGCATAAAGTTATAGGGATTTCCGTGGCCATTTCAGTCTATGGAATTTCTTCAGAAGTTATTAAATACAATTCCAATTTGTGTTAGTGTCTGGGCGATTATGGAGGTTTCAGCTGGAGATGTCCAAACATCCTTGATTTTATAGTCTGTACAGTTCCGCTTTTCTCATCATCCATCAGGAATAGTTTCAGTACCAAGAAGGGAAAGCAGAATCAGGCCTCAAGGCATAGAAAAGTTGGGATTGGCCACAACAGCACATTTCGTTTCCTGCTGGCCTAGCTGTAGCTTGGGATAGAACTAACATTCTGGTCAAGGCACAAAAAGTAAGAAACATTAAAAAATTATATCTGGTCACTTCAAGATTTATATAATTTCTTCTATCAGAATTTTATTGTGCTATTATGTTCCACATCTCCCTTCATTTATACCAATGTGGAAGAAAGCTCACATATTCTGTCTCTTGCTTTGTGGACTTGCCTTAATGTACAAATGACATCTGCTCAAGTTGGTGCAACTTTTCTTTAAGGTTTGGAGAAAAGAGTCTGGAGAGTTGACACTGAACTGAACAGGGTGTGATTTCTCCTTCAGTTATGTGCAGCTGCAGAGCCTTGCAAAATATGAAATGATCAGGCAACAACTAGGGTGTGAATGTGGCAGGGGGAGGAGAGTTATGCTTCAGATATATTTATTTAGTTTCAACATAAGAGTGTGCCATGATGAAATCATCTGCTAGGTATTCCCCTGTGTCAGCATGGACACTAAGGAGATGAAAATAACTGGATTCAAAGTAGGTGCTTTTTATGGTCATGATGGTCCTTCATTCCCTAGGGAGATTACTTTGTCTGCCTGTATGCATTGCTAGGGGATTTGGCTTGACAGCAGAGCTGTAGCTTCCAGTGACCGTGGMTTTGGGAGTCATGTATTGACTCCCAAAGAGAGTTAGCGTGATTAGGGCATGTTTTCACTTGGTGTGGAGTGTCACAGGAGTTTCACTCCTGTGAGACTTGCAGCTCCCAGTGCAGGTGGTACATGGAACACACTTGCTGTTACACCTTAGTTTTCTTTCTGAACCCTTTCTCAGCCTGTCAGTCCAAGTTAAAACCAGCCTGAGCCTTGTGTTTGTGAAGATCTTAATGTGTATTAACTATGGAGGGTCTTGACAGCCTCCAGGGACTAGGGATGCTTGGGGAAATATCAAAAGAAGAACATCTGGAACAGATAACTTCTGTTTCCATGTCAGAGTCTCCCTGTGGAAAGCTTACTCCTCTACACTGATTCCCCAGCAGTACAATCTCTTGAATACCCGCGTAATTTTTTATTAGCATCTGACAGTGAAAGGAGACATGGTAATGGTAGATGCTTGGTGAGGGAAGCAACTGTTACCCTTAATTTCAGGGTCTCTTAAAGTCACATTGCCTGCTTTGGTGCCATTCACAGTGTGCTTGAGATGTCTGTCCTGGCGGTAAAAAGCCAAGTGTGAGTTCCCCTTTCTGCCCCTCTCACCTCCCATCTTATTATTTCTTTCCATGTTCATTAGAGCTCTGAAATTGTATACCGTGGACCAAGAGGATTGAAATAATCTAATGTAGGGGCTGAAATGGGTGGATGCACAGTGGTAGGCCATTCCAGTGATTTGTGTGTTAGAAACATTATCACAGGAAAGAAGTTGTATACTGGGTTTTCTAAACGTCTTTGTGAACCATTTGCTGAAGCACTTTACAGTATACTGTGTCTAATTATTTGTCTAGTTTATGTCGTCTATATTGAAATTAGTCAAAGGCACAGTATTGCCTTTCTTGTTTCCTTAGCTTTTGGTGGATTTTGGAGATGTAAAATATGTATGCAAAACCTTCTGAGAGCCAGTGTTGTCAAATCCTTTTACAACTCCAGCTTTTGAAGTGTTAAAAGTTCTTAAAGAATTYAGCTTTTATTAAAAAAAATAATCTAGTCATGATGGTCTTGGACAAGATTTTATAAACAAAATCCAAAGAGGTAAGAAACTAAAGAAAGACTTAAAAAAAGCTTATGTCAGAAAAGTTTCTGGACCCATGAGCCCTGAATTTTTGAAGTTCTGAGGTTGAATGAATGGACTGCTTTTCCCCTATATCAACTAGGGCATGGCATAACTGCACATTTTTTTTTCTAGCTGGTTTTTGACAAATACCATACCCAAATTTCTCCTCTGTTACTCTTTACATTTTCATTGTGATATTTCTGAGCTAGAGAGTTGTCATGTCAGACCTCTCTACTTACTCTCATGTTCAGTGCAGGTTTGATGACTCTGTTGGTCGTGGAAAAAAGTCCCTATTCTGATTTTCTTGCTGTCCATCTTAATGTGGTGATAGACAGGGAAGTTTTAGCCTCTGGCTGGATTCTCAAATGCTGGCTTGTGAACATTCTTTGTGGTCCAGATAACAAAACTATTAAAGTGATAAACGAACAGCTTTRGGATTAAGGCAGAGGAATGATCTGTGTCTTTAGGAGCCATTTGTCTCCTGCGTGGTTGACTGGAAGTGTCTGTGTGGTCTGAAGTCAATTTCTCAATGAGTGTTTCAGCAGCTCCACTCAAAGGCTTCAGCCTCTCCTGTAGGCATTTGTAAGTAGACTATAATTTATTGTAGTTTTCAAGGGCTAGCAGCTGCCTGCTTAGGTTCAACGAGAAACCAATTTCTGCTCCTGCCCAGTGGCAGATCTAATAGACTGAGACTGGTAAGTGATAAGGGAGCAGAGGTGGAGAAAACTGAAGGAATTTGCCCAAGCTTGTTCTGAAGATGAGCAGTAACAACAGGCTAAGCACCTTGATTCTTGACCTGCAACCTAGTGCTGTCATCCCTTTGCTCACGGTGCCTTCTGCTCCTGCCAGGATACGGGGCTGAGATTTGGAAGACGTTGCATTAAACTSTCTGGCTCCAGGAACGGCTTTTTAAAAGCACAGCTGATCCTTGAGAAGAAATGTCAGTATTAGAAATGACACCGACTACTAACTCTGATCCAGTGAAACAGTATCTAAGAAGGTTTCAACCTCAGTGCTCAGTGATGACTAGATAATTCATCACTRCTTTACTTTGCATAGTCTTTCACATGGACTGAATCTCTGTATGTGGGCTTCRGAAAGTTAAATAATAGCTACATGGATAATGACAATGCAGGGAGAAAGAAATAAGGAGATAAAGACACAGGCAAGAAGACTTCTCTGAGGAGAATTGGGAAGTGACAGGGTTAATGAGCCAGAGACGGGAACAGGCTGTTTTATTGGATGGATTTGAAGAAAAGGTTTTTGTCTCAAAAATCCAGCATGTGGTTGAATTATTGGTTAAGATAAACTTGAAGTAAACCCCCTCCTCACTGAGTTTTTTTTACTTTTTTTTTTYCCCCCCTTTAGTATCTCCTCATTTTCCTAGAGAGGAGGGTTTCTGACTGATCAATCGGATGTGCTTGCCATTGCAGGTTCTGAGTCTGCTCCTCCGCGTGGCACTTTGGAATTTCTAGCTGGCACCATTACCTCCAACGAGTGGAGTTCTCCCACCTCCCCTGAGGGGAGCAACGACTCGGGGGGCAGCGAGGCCTTGGACAAACCCATCGACAATGACGCCGAGGGCGTGTGGAGCCCGGACATCGAGCAGAGCTTCCAGGAAGCGCTAGCCATCTACCCACCATGCGGACGGCGCAAGATTATCTTGTCAGACGAAGGCAAGATGTATGGTAAGGAGAAAGAGGGCACATCACGACGCTTCAGGCAGCCTGCCCTGTTTGCAAGCCTCTTGCCTAGTACCGAATGATGCTCTTCTCTCAGGTGTTCCYGAGCTGATGCAGTTGGTATTTAGGAAAATTGGTGAAGATTTTGACATTCACTAAGCAGAAAGAGTTATACGTGTCTTTTTCACGGAACTATCGATAAGGTAGATCTCAGAGTTGAGCATACTACTGAACTAATCTTTAGATATATATATTTCTAACGGTTTCATGGTGTGACAAAGTCCATCTTTTATGGTATCTCTCGCTGCTGTCTCCACTGTTCTTTTTGGAGGTAAGAACAGGGAAAGGTCTGCATCTCTGGTGCTACAGSGCTGAAGTTCAGCTCCTGAACCCCTGATTGGCTCTGCTGGTGTGCAAGCACCTACAGACTGTTAACTAGCTACACTTTTCAGATCTTAAGGAGGGTAGATCTGCTCCCTTTTTCTGCAGTTTGCCTTCTCATAGCCCTGACACAAATATCTTTCAGCTGTGGGTTCTTCTCACCTAGCTAGCTAGATACCCAGCACTGAATGCATAGGTGGTACACGTGCTTTTGAACTGGATTTTTGACCTTTTCCACAGTTAAAATTTCTCTCTTGATTTTGTTCACAAAAAGCCGGTCTGGCCTGGATTCTCTAGTTCAGTATTGGAATAAGCCACCTGGTACTTATGTGACTTAAAAGCAAGGCACAGGCTGAATGTCCAGTATTTGGTTTAAAGTCCCAAGGTGGACTGTTCCTCGAAACACTAGCAAGGATCTTTTGGAAGGCAGCCCTCTTCCTACCCCGTCACTGCTTGCTTTTTTTCCCCTTACGCTGGAATCTGAGTGTCTTTGCAGGCTCCATCACGGGATGCTCCATGCATACCCCGAAGCTCCGTACGGAGCACTTCACAAGTCATTTGTCAGGTTTCTGTCCACCCATCAGGCCATTGTTCCCTGAGCAAGGGAATGATTGCTCTGACTGTGGGAGCGTGGGCGGGGTCTTGTTTACATGGCCTTATCTGCAGTGGATGGTTTTACTGGGTACACAAATCATTGTATCTGGAAAGAGCAATATATGTTGGGTAAGACTGATCACCCTGAGGCTAACCAAGGGCCAGTATCCTTAGGCAGACATCAATTCCTGCTCTGTGCTGGCACAAACATTTTTGTGGTTGTGCTATGGAACCAACCGGGGAACTGATCCAGCTTAAAACTAACACAGTCAGAAAGGGGAAAAAAGAGAACTTTAATTTGAATACTGCCCAGCTGCTTGTGCTGGTGTTTAGAGAAAGGATGGTGAGAGTAAGACTGCTTCTTTAGCRACCAGCGACCAGTGCTTGCTTAAAATGTTACTCAAACTAAAATATTACTTGAGAATCCATTCCATGGTTATTAAGCATAAATTGGTGACATGCTCCTTGTTGCTCTATGTCTGCACTACTTTTCATGAYAGATGACTTTTAAAATTACTGGTAAAAAATTACAGTTGTGTTTTAAGACTCTATGAATTTACTAAACATTTTGCATGGTCCGTGAAATATTTCAGCTTTGGAGTGAATGTGTCAGAGGGTGAAAAGGACTGGAAAAGAAATGACTGAAAGCAAAAGTGAAGTACAAAGTGCTACAGAAACCAATGAGGCTTAGCTGGGGCTGACCTAGCATGGACTGGTGTTTTGTGGAACCCATGTAGTTGACCGGACTGGTGAACTGCAGAAGGTAAATAACCCACTTGCAGGGTGAAAAGTTTAGGGTACGCTCAGGGAGAAGACATGAACAGCTTTTCTGCAAGCCCTCCCCCACTACTCCAAATGGGACAGTGTCCCTGCTTGCCTTCAGTGCACCTGTTCCTAGTGTGGACTGTTAGCTCGATGTGCTCCTGACAGAACCCAGGCACTGATTTATACCCTCCTTTGCTTACTTGTCTCCAGGATCCAGGCCAAGGAARTGGGGCCCAGTGTGGGATCTATAGAAAGATATGACCGGGCAGGGAGAATAATTATAGACCCTGATTTCATCTTCAATACTTACAAGCCAGCTCGTGGAACAGGGCAAGCTCCATGTGGAGCTGGCCTTGCCTCTGAAGGGATGGTTATTTAGCCACCCTGTGACTGACTTGCACAGGGCTCGCTGAACCGAGGGGTGAGGTGTTACAGAGAGCTGTATATGCCCCTTTCCCCTGACAAAGCTGGGACCATTTCACTGTGTCCCACTGAGGAGTGGCTCGTGTGCTACTACTGTTTTGGGCWAGATGTTCTAGGTCCCAGAATCTCTTCTATGTGCAACTTTTATACTCCTCACCTTTTGAGAGGCAGCCTGTTATCAGTCTAAAGTTGGCAGCTTTTAGCTGAAGTGTACTGAGGCAATATGAARAACTTTTGCTGTTTTGCTTAAACGCATTTAAAATTGTGCAGAAAGGTATCTTTCAGCCTGTGCACAGGCCTCATGCTCATGTTTCCATGCCTCTACAAAGTCGGCTTGTTTACAGCTCTTTAGACAACACTCTGCYGACTGCTGAGGGAACATGATTTCATCTTCACACGAAAGTCAGCCAAGCTCTTCTCTGTACACTGATGATCTGTGTCTCGATTTCTTTGCTGCTTTTTCTTCAATTGTCTTTTTCCACACTGGACATGTTYCATTTCTGCACGGAGGCAGCATCCTGACTGAATAAGCTCATGCCACAGCACGCTCTGGGTGCAAGMCCTCACTGGCCTATCCACCAGTCTTTGCTGACCACCTGCTTAAGGCACAAGCAGCTGTCTTGTCTGATATGGAATGCTGTCCTGTCTCCTAATCATTGTGTTGACATTAGAAGCATTGAATCTGGGGYGCTTACTTCTCTGGTGCCTTCTGGTACCACTAAGGTCTTGCAGAATAATTTTATGAGTGTTGCCTGCTAGAACACTATGGGGCTACAGTATTACAAATCTGTCACTTATGTTTTCCAACTATGTTTTTCCACGGGAGCAATGATATCTGTAGCAGTTCTACTAAATACACTATCACAGAATTAAGTGTTTGCTATCTCCTGGCATCTTTGGTAGTGATCTAGAGAAAAGAGAGGGGAAAAAGCTTAGTACCTTTGTGAGATTTGCATGGAGATGCTAAATAGGCCAGGTCTCCCAACACTACTGAGGACAGAGAAACAAAAAATAGTAACTTGCAAAATGATACTTATTTTGACAAAACACTGATTGGGCCTTGATTTACAATAGAGAAAGTAAGAGCTTGGAAGAAATGAATTACTGCCTCAGCTGTCCAGTGTTCCCTTCCACTGCACAAACACCTGGCTTGGAGCACCTTTTTGCAAGAGGGGCTAGAATTGGTGGCTGTTTGTTAGGTTGCTGTTCTGAAGGAGTCAGTAGTTTAGCAGCTGCTTTTCAAACAGCTCAGCCATTTCTGTGCTGAGCAGGGAGGGGCAGACAGCTGGGGGCAGTCATCTATCTCCCAGGCTGGTGCCATCTGTTTGAGAACTGCTGATAGGAAATACTTAAAGATGTCCAAAGCTAAGAGGCCGAGTTATAGAAGCATAGTCAACCATGTTACTAGTTAAAAGCTGGAGCAGGCAGTGGACCACAAAGACTTGAGTTTGCAGCACGAATTAAGATGGGATGAAAGGTCAGTCTTATGCCAAAAGCTACCATGTCACAGGTGGTCCCTCCCACCCCTGTTCTGAAATGACTAGGTAAGTTTGCAGGATAATGGCTTTATCTCGAAGGGATAAGTTATCATTTCATGTTTTCCCTGACCTCAAAGAGTCACTAAAAGTAGAACTGAAAAGCAAATACATGAATCCGAAGAAGCATAAAACATACACTGCCTCTCCCCATCCATATACYCTTCTCCTCGAAGGGAGGGAGGAGCATGGTGGGTGTTTAAAATATGGAAACCTTCAAGGTGTCAGTCTTTAAATGCTTTCTTCTGTATCATAGTTTAGCATTTTACCTGATGATGTTTCAATCAAAACAATTGGAACATGCTGAGAATGTGCTCAGGTATAGCAAATGTTCCAGGTAATAGCAAAATTTGTATTTCAGGTGTAATATCCCTCAGCGAGATACTTCTGAAGTTCCTATCCTCCCTTCCATTATTATGACCTAGTGAACTGTAGAACAGCCCTTTATCCCATGGTTTTGGTAAAAAAAAAAGAATCTCCTATTTCAAACACTGGAAGACAGACAAAACTTGGATTYGTGGACAATTGGTCAGGATGCAGACTTTGCCCTCCCCTCTGGTGGTAGGTGTCATGTTTTTGGAGTTGCTCAATAACGAGGTTTTGTTTCACTCAGTCATCTTTCAACTTTGCTTTTGTGTGGTTCTAGTTCTTTGTTGTTGACTAGATGAAGCCAGATTTCTGGAGACATTTCCAGCGGGTTAAACTTCTGCTGGAGTTTGTCATGTTTTTCCTTCCATCTCCTTTGTAATCCAAGTTTAGGGTTCTTTGTGTTAAACTGTATGTCARTTTAACTGTTTTCTCCGTGCAAGCATAAAAAGAAATATTTTTCCGTGAATTCCAAGCATTTCCTGAATGTTGAGAAATTTGCCACTTTTGAAATGCCAACCCACCAGGAATCTTCTTGCAGTTACTAGTACTGGCTGTGGCATCTTTCCTTAACATGCTTAGTACTGAACATAAATATAGTAGTAATTTAATTGTGTACTACCTGTTATCAAAATTATTGTGACTACTTTTGGGGGGCTTCATTCTCTCGCTTCAATAAAGGGCACGTACCTTTTCTTGTGCCTTTTGATTTTTAGCGGCTTTGTAGTCCCATATTTATCTATCAGGCTTAAAACCGAGTGAGCTGTGTAGTATTACATTTCTCTCACTGTCTATGTCTGCAGCCACAGAGTTTTCATCATGTTTAAGTAACTTCCCTCATTAGCAACACTGCATTACCCTTTTGGCTCTTCCTCTGACTTTTTACATTTTAAAATTTCAAACGTTTAGTAATTGTCCAAGATAAAGTTGATTTGTAGTGGTATATTGTCAGAAAGGCACTTGGTCTGATTTTCTTTTTTTTTTTTTTTTTGCATTGTAGATAACATAGTTTAATTGATTTCTAATTTGGTAAGCCAGCTTTATGTTTTGTAGGTGTATCCACTCATCTGCCTTTTAACTRCATATATTTCATTTGTCAGCCTTTTCCCTTGTTGCATGTTATTGCTTTGCTTCTGCTCTTCTTCTGGATAACTTTACGTGTTTCCASTGGTTTTCTGAGAAGTTTAGTTAAAGGGCCTAAGTGTTATTTTACATTTTAAACCCCACTTAATTCTTTCTCRATAGAGTTCAATATTACCAGTTGCTAATTTGGTCTTACATATACCAAATGTTTATTAATACTTAAAAATTCAGATTGAATTCAAAATCTGGGAACAAAAAATAGATATGGAAAATGAAAATTATTAATACCCAGTGACTTGGGTTTCTTCTTTCTTTAAAACAAGTGCATGTAAAGCTATCTTCTGGACAGGTTTCTGCAAACACATTACCAGAAAGATCTCAAAAACATGGAGTGAGTTCTGAGAAGAGCAAGCATACCAGACTTAACATTGAGCTCTGGGAGTTGAAGGGACTGATTTAGGAGGAAAGATTAAAGTAGCTAAATATACATAGCTTGGCTAAGTGATGACTGAAAGGTGGAGGGTGGGGGGACACATAATAACAGTCTAAAAATATTTGAAGGGTGTTAACATTTAGGAGGGAGAGGGATTTTATGTGGAACATGTGAGCATGACTAGGATTAATGGGGGAGAAAGAAAGAATATAGGATGGATATCAGCAACGGCTTCATAACAACATGGTGCTCAGTGCTGAGTGATCTCTCTAAGGAGGTAGAATGGAAATGCTGTTGTTGGGGACTTTTAAAATAATATCTGATGAAACTATGAGGATTGTATTTGTAAMACTAGGAATGGGATGTGTGTGCACATGCGCATGTGTATCTGTTTTACATGAATGAGAGGAGGATTCCAGGTTGGAAGCGCTATGGTTTTACACAGGAAACAAGAGAACAGTGGGCATTAGGTGGCTTTACACTGTAAATATCTGCATTTTTTTTCTAAATTGTTAGTATTGTGATTCACACTACCTGTCGTTTTGTGACATGAGTATGTTTATTAGACTGATTGATGCAGGAACCCTTCCTTAGGTCTGAAACAAAATGAGCAGACTTCTAGATAAATTCTGGGAGTGCTTTCCCAGAATTTGTCTTCTGTCAATTAACCAAACATTGAGTAGAGAAGGATGACAGCTTTTCTCAAGAAAGGGTGTGCATATACACAGAGGGAGCTGATAACGTCAATATGCAGATTGTGTGGAGACCTGGCATAGGAAAAAAGGAACTCTCTTAATTCTACAGTGCAAGTAAGAAAAATCTATCACATGAACTTTCTTTTAAAGTGTCTTTCAAAGGCATTCTTTATTCCTTAAGCAAAACCAGTGTGAGACAACATAACCTTTCAATTTTCTAGTGCCCAAAGCGAAGGAAAGCTGCTTGTTCAGAAAAAGACAGTATTACAGCTAAAAGAAGCAGCAGTATTCTCATTCATGTAGGATCCAGATAATGAGCACAGGAGAACTAGGACTGTCTATTGGTTTAAACAGTTGCTCATTAGCTAATCCATAACAAACCCTGTATTGTCTGTGTGTGGTGAAGATCTGGGCAGCAAAACTGGGAAGGCTGTGTGCAGTTTGTGCCCAGACAGATGGTCTTGTAAATCTGTTGGTCACTGGCAGAGCTGACTGAAACCTCTGGGGCCTGGGTACACCTGCTGCTGAAGGGTGCATGGCCAGCAGCTGTTGCTCGTTGCTGTCACCTTGAACTTGTGACCCATCTTCTGGGTACTCCTTCATTTCAGAGTCTCACTCCATGCACGTAAACAGGCAGAGTCTTGCTCTGTCTCTGGCTTCTGGAACAGGAAATGACACTGTTTTCATGTAAACTGCCTTTAGAATCACTCTCCTTTCCTCTTGAGTGTGATATGTACAATGATTGCAAATGCCTCTTCAGGAGCTTGTGTTGGAGTCAGTGGGCTGCAGTGCAAGGAGTGTGACCAGTGCTTGGCGAGGTAACCCAATAGCAATGCCCCAAGCTGTTGACTGCAATGCTGCAGACACAGGCCTGTTTCTAAGCGTGGCAGTGTTACAGGGAAACACACGAGCACGTGTGGCATTTAGCTCAATGTAGCTTTCAATCTTGCCTGGGGATTGTGAGCATTCCTGCATATAAACGCTGCATCATCGCCTTTAGAACTGTAGAAAATGGTGCTGGGAGGAGCCTACAAAGATCATCTCATCTGCCCCTGGGCCCAGAGGCAAAGCCAGCTCTGCTTAAGTTGTTCATGTCTAGTCTGATCCTTTATGGCTAAAGTTGAAGGAAAGTGATTTGACAATTCTAGATGCAGCAGCTTTCATCTAGAAGCACCTAGATGTTTGCAAATTTCCTTCTAGATCCATGTGCGTTTTTAGGTATCTTTGCAGCTTAGTTTTGTCACCCTCTTGTTCCTGCTCTCCTGTCACTGCCTGAATCATGGTTGCCCAGTTATCTATCAGACTTACACTGTAAACTCAGTCAGGGAACGTATGCTTAAAGAATCTGGAACAGAATTGTGCTGGTGTTGGGAGAAGAAAGAGAGCAGGGTGGGAAGGAAAGAGGAATATCACAAGCCAGTGTAAGGAAATTTCATGAGCTTGGCAGAACTCAGCTATTACSCAGACCAGTTCCTGGGTGGCTATGCAATTACAAAGTCTGTGTTTCTGCCAGGCTTTTCTGTCCGCATTCTCTTTCCACCTGTTACAGAGTATGACATCTTTAACAACTATTCTTGCTAATGTTGGGATGGTGTGAAACTGTTCTGTGTTGAGACCAAGAATATATTTCCTTCAGAAATGATGAGATGATCTAACAGTTCACAGCTGAATAAAAGAGGGAGTTGCCACTCCTGTTTCCTTATTCCGCTGATCTGCTTCCAGTTTTGTGCTCCTGTTCTTCAGGCTAACTTCAATTTCTATCGGGCTCCTGGTGGATCCATTTTAGCTTGGTAAACTAGCAGCAAACTATGCTGGCAAAACGTGCTGGGCAGATTTCCGCCAGGTTAGAGAGTTAAACTGACCGATGTAACAGTCTGGAGGCAGGGGAAAAGACCACTTTTTTCAGTAGTGTCCAGCCATTTGTTTAAGCTGAATCTATAATTAAATGGCTTAAAGAGATCACGAGAAATGACTGCACTCTAAATTATGATGGCACAAACTGAGGTTGGGTGGTGGCAGCCATTCCACTTACAACATCAGTATTAATTTATTCATATAAAGCAAGAGCAGTCTTTGGGTTCTTTTGCTCTCCTTGAAGCTGCTGTGTAATTTTCAGTCATTTGGCTGGGACTAGGCTGTGGTGTAGTCTTAGGTGTCAAGTGAAGCAGTCATGTCTCCTCACAGGACTGAGCCAGACCAGACCAGATGCCCTGAGAACTGCATGGTTTGTGCTGGTCATGCAGCAAGTGACTGCACAGATCTCACAGACCCCTGTTAGCTCTAATTTCTGTTAYAGCTGAAGTTTTGAGTGCTTGGTCAGCCTGTCATCTGGGCACATGCACAAGATTAGCACTTGGGGCAGAAATCTGCCAGAAACTCGGTACTGTTGGTGCCAGCAGGGGCAGCTGACCACAATATCAGGAGGAGAGGGGATGAAGTTTTTGGTATGCTTTGAGACAACATCACTGAGAATTGCTTTCAGATGTCCAACAGTTACTGGAAGATACTGAAATGAGCAGACATACATTGATCTAAGGAATAATTTAGCAGATGTCCAGATATGTAATGTAGAACTTGGAATGATGGGAAGTGGAGAATGCTGTTACAGTTACATGTTAGTTTCAGTGCTACTCTCAATGGTTAAGTTTCTCTGAACCCAGGCCTTAGTGAGTAAAGTACCTTTGTGCCTCTATAAGGTCATTCTCAGGTGTCCCGAGAGACTGAAAGCTGTTAGTTTGACATGCCTTTCCATGTAGGATTGTTATTGGCTCTTTCAGGTGTTATCTGATATCTCTGGCATATGAAAGACTCACGTTACTATATGCAGCTGCTTTGGTGTGATCGTGGGATTTCCCAGCCAAAGTGAATCTAAACATTTTCTGTAAGATTCTCATCAGTCTTAACTCTGGGAAGTACCGGAACAAGTCCCAGCTCTGCTCCTTTTACAGTCCTTAATGTGTATATGGAAGAGTACTTATTGGATGGATTAACTTACATTTCTGTGGCCTGAGGCGATAATGTGGGAAAACACAGCTGATGAGAACATTCAATTTATGCACTGAAAAGCACTATTAAAGACTGAGGTGTGGTGAAGAGCTGCATAGCCTGGAGCTTCCCATTAGGCTGATGGGGAGGGACTGCTGCCTGCATACATTGTTGTACCTTAGTAAAAGCTCATCTTTACAAGGAATAACTGCACATGCCTTTGGGGCAGTAATTAGAAGGCACTTTAACGCTATTTAGCCTTTAGACAAATGATGCAAGCACAGGAAGTGCCTTGCCCATTTTCTTAYCAGCCTGTTTGTGTGTGAGGGTTAGGTGGAGCACAGTTCCAGGCTACAGTTTCCCTGGTGGCAAAACTGGTTTAAGAAGTTCTGCACTGATTCTTTCTCTGTTCTCTCTGCTGTGCCAATGCCGTGGTTAATGTGACCACAAAATGAACCAATTCACCAATCCAATTAAAAATAGGCTGATGGGGGAAAAACAAAACAAAGCAAAACCAACAACAAAATCCAAATGGGGGCTGGGAGTTTTATTTTTTAATTATTGGTAATTAGAGTGGTGCGTGTCAGTCTTTCCTTCCCTGTCCTCCCTCCCCTTTTCCCATCAATTTAGTTGGTACAGCTGCACACAGGAGTTGATGGAATGTCGCAGGAGGAGGAATGACCAGCTAAGGAGAGGGAAACCCCTTCAGATTGTTTTGCTGATGAAGAATTTGTTGCTCTAACTACACCCGTGGTGACTGACTTTTCATTTATCTCCAGTACTTGTTTGGAACCAATAAGAAGCTTCCCCAAGCCTGCAGGGCCTGTAATTATTATCCCCCAGCCATACACCTTGTGTGAATCATCTTAAACTGACCATCAGGAAACAGCAGTTTCTAAACGGGGGTAGCACTCCTTGTGTTTCCAGCTGCGAATTTAGGCTGTACAGTGGAAAAGGAGAGGGGTAAACAACAACCTTTCCWGCAAAAGACCTTTTACACAAGAGAGGGTTTCAGTGTTCAGACCAGTTAGTAAACGRGACAACTGAATGTTATGACCTCAGACAGAACAATCACCCGACTGCCATGTGAGGGGCTTGACTGGCGCATTCTGCCCAGCAAGTAAAGTTTCGACTTTGTCATTTCAGAAGAGGAAGGAGCTCAGAACTTGCAGAGTCAAATGATGAAAACAGGTGTGTTGGGGAAGAGCTGACAATGTGACGGTGCTAATCACTTCAATGTTGTGTTTTCAGGCTTCTGACTGTTTTGCTGTTTTTCAGAAATACGGCCTCATCTCTCTTTGATTCTTTATCTCAAAATCCCCTTATTGTAGGGGCTACGTGAGCTCAGAGAACTTTCTTGTGGAAGGTTAATCGTGAGCAAATTCAACTATGGAATAAATGATCAGAGTGAAGAAATTTTCTTCTCCCAGCTGAATATAAAATTCACTGGTGTAACTGTGCTATGGGAACTTGAACCTGACTGCCGAGCACTGGAGTTCTGCATTGGTGGGCTCAGAGATGTCTTCATAGGATAGGCCAGTGCCATAAAATGTGATATGATTTTCTGTGGTCTCTTGCATGGGAAATGATCACAGTGTGATGGTCATGGCGGTGTATTAAGGTACTTTATTGCCTCCTGGGTACAGGAACCTAGCAGAATCTTCTCACCAAGGCTTTGGTAAGAAAATGTGCTTTGTGATGAAGGGAAAATCTTAATAAAGGTAGCATTAAAACTAGACTRTATCAGTTAGAGTTGAGTGTCTGTGCATCTAGAAGAAAAGATGGGATTAACCATCAAAAAGACAAAAATGTAATTTCTGACGCATGTAGCCCTGTTTCCGGAACAGCCGATGCCCAGGAAGATATTTAGCATAGTTGGGAGGAGGAAGCGGTGGAATGAGAGATGGGAAGTAAGGCTGTGCAGGGAGTTATGGAAGGAACAGACCCCAGTGGCAGTTAGTCCCATATGGACATGCAACCACACACTGCTTTTGTCTAAAAAGTGTCTTTCTGGTAAGACTTGGTAGGCAGTTAGCTTTGCTTTGTATGCACAGGGAAACACTGACATTTGGTGGACAGATGAGATGTCCTTACCTTCCCTCTTTTGTCGAGATGCACACAGTTCATTATGTTTATGTTGACTGTAATCAACAGTTAATTAAAGAAGTTCAAGGAGACAACCATGTCCTAGGAGGTACCATTAAGTGACACAAAGAGATTGCAAGGAGGGTTGGGATGGCTTTGTTGACCTCGCTTTGATAAACCTTTCACTGGATACAACTGGATAGTTGCTTCTGTAGTTCTCTTATAGAACTACTTATAGGCAGGTGCATGTTTGTTTTAGGGCCAGAAAGAAACAGTATCTGCCAGGAAAGTGATACTTCCATGCCCTTTCCCACTAAAAGGATTTTGCAGAAATCACTGAGTTCTTTGCTCTCACCCGTTATAGAAGAGAGGCTTTTGGTTCTTCTACTTTCTTTGGCAACAGGTGTGTGATGAAATAGAAGTCTTAAAGAGATACTGCTTACAAGAGGCAGAAAAATTAATATGCCTTTATTAACGAAGTCAGCATGAGGCTTTGAGATGGGACTGGGAAATACTTTCTATGGTGATGGGAATTCCCTTGATTAACTTCCTTCCTTATAGGAAGACACCTCTCTGCTGCTATACTGAAACGTGCACAGGTGTAGAATGGAGAATCGAAAAGCCTCCTTATTCACTTCTTTTAGCAACTCCTTCCTGGATAACTACTGAATGCAAAATTTTGCAATTTAGTGTAAGACAGAATGGGAGCCAAATTGCTGCCCATGGAAATTTATCTGTTAAGAGTGAGAGGTAAAGAACATAAGAGAGTATCTCTTTACTACTTTTTTCATGCCATGCTTCTGAGGGGGGAGGGCTCCAGGGRGGATAAAGGTGCTGTGCTGCAGTTGGAATGTTGGCTGGAGCTCCATGAAACCCAATGCGYGGTTTCGACAGAGGAGTCACAACTGTTGGCAGGTTCTGGTGACCATGGCAGACCTCAGCGGGAGTTATTCTAAGAACACAACATCTGATCAGATTACTGAGGGACACTTTACATGGCTCTAAAAAATGAACCATCTGACGGTTTATGACAGCTCTGCCTGTTCCAGCCAAGTGAGTAGTGCTGGAGTCTTTGCTGACCCTGCAGCCAGGGTTGTGAAACAAAGAAAGTGCTCTCCAAAGCCTGTGAGCCTACGGACTTTCAGCCACATAATACCTGCTTAYATCTAGCTACTGATAAGAAAAACAAAAGACACTTAAGACTTGCTTCTCTTGCAGTTTTGATTCATGGTAATTTAATATGGCCTAGCTGCAGTTTATTGGGCTTGGCRATTTGCATAGTTCTATATTTAGTAATCTCTGTGATGAATGTCTTTGTAGGGTGATCTGTTTGTTTGTTGGTGGGTTTTTTTGAGTTTTCTTTCTTTCTTTTTTTTTCTTTCGTGCTACCAGTACCTTTATTAGCTCAATATAACCTGCCACTTTTCTGGTTTTCCCTGACTGTGAGGACACACATCTGGAAGAGGAAGACTGCATGAGAGGTTGTCGCAAGTGGGAAGTGAATTCTAAAACTGGAAATTTTGACGATTCAAAATGAAATGCTCCCTGTGTAGAGTTTCTTTCTAGAGAATTTCTGTACTGGCATCTAACATGTGCAATTAGTACAACAATTTCCCCTCCCACTAGTCCTTTTCAGTGAAGTACATGGCCGGAGAAAACTTTGCAATTTTTGCTGCTGTTGTCAAAGACGAACAGTTAAATGCACACTTATGGAAACAAAGCCCACTTTCCCAGGCTTGACTACAGTTTATTGTCTCTCCTCACTGCTTCCTACTCTGTTTCCCTTCTTTTGTTCTCCCTCACACTCAGTCCGTCTTAATTCCTTTGAAGAGGTGCTGGGTGACGCAGGAGATTGGCATCACTGTGTAAAGGTCTCTTTCTGCCAGTTCCTGCTTTTTTTTTGTTTTGTTTTGCTTCCCCTCTGGTGCTCCTTGTGTCTTGTTTCTCCTCTGCTCTATATGGGTTTTCAATGGGCTGCAGTCCTTTCAGGGTTCTCTCTGCTCTGGCGTGGTGCTGCAGCTGCCTCAAAGTGTTATTCTGTCATGGACCACCTTTTTCCAAGAGTACTTTTCCAGCCACGTCCCCAGCAACGTCGCCTACCACGTCTCCTTTTCTCCAAATTAATCTTTTTACGTATCTTGTATTTCTCCTTCTGTGCATTCTCCTGTCTCTTTTTGCAGTTCCTTTTGTGTCTCCTCGTATGTCTCCCATCCCTATGGGCTCTTGCCCTTTCCAAAATRTGTTCGAGCTAAGGTAGCTTGTGCTCCTCTGACTGGTTGAGGATTTGATGGATTGATTGTTATTTCCATCCAGTTTGGGGGTGGCTGCAATTGACTGTGGCTGGCACAGAGCTGTTCATGGCATCCTCTTATACAGATTACCCCTGCAGCCCCTTACTGCTGCAGCAGAATGGTGTTCTGTCAGACTGTTCAGTTTCTGTAATTTCTTTACTTAATTGGAAACACTACAAATATGAGTTTGCGCCATAACATTTATTGTATCTGGTTGAGAATCCATTGAAATTACTTTTGCAAGGATGACCCATAATTGAGCGAACGTCTGGAGAGTTCCCATGTGTTCAAATTTTCAATATAGCCTGATATGGGCCCTTTAAAACTTTGCCTGAAATTTTCCACATCCACTTCTTCTCAAGCCTGGTTTTTCCTCTCTCTTCCATTAACTCATTCCTCTTGCCCCTCAAAGGGTCCTCTCATTGTACAAAAATTTTCCTTCTTCTTTCTTTGTAGATAATAGGGTTTGAGTGCCTTGTTTTGTTCAGCACATTATCTACTTGTGACGTGAGTCTAACATTCCTTCTGAAATTTCATATATGTCGGCATCTGTCTGAGAAGAATCACTTCGGTTGTTTCTTACCTTTCAACTTGGACCCATGTCTAAATAGATGGAGGCTTTGAGAAGCCATAAATATTATTGTTGGCCCTAGAGGAAGGTGGTGTGGATATGTGTCACTAGTAATTGGTCTCGGCTTTGTAAAAATGGTTTACATGGGTTGGAAGAGCAGCCAGGTGTAAGGTGGTGGAACAGCATCTGCTCCCATCACACTCTCCTGGGCATGTCACTGTGCTAATGCAGAAACTGTGGGAACTGAAGAGGTCGGTGCTTACATGGCTGGGCATTGCGCTTCTGGCACAGAAACAGTTCCTAATTTGTGTAAACAGGAGCTGGGGATGATTTCTCGGCTAGAGACCTGTTTCTTCTCCCAGGGGAATAAGGAGAGCTGCTGTAATGACACCATTAGGAAAAGATTAAGATCTGTAGATGTAAAATGCTTCCCCATCCCTGTGCGTGCATTGGTTGTGTTTCATGAACATGGCCTAAATGCAGTCATGGACATTTGCATTCCTCTGTTTCAGACACAGATGGAATTAAGAGCTTTGCCAGTCCTTCCCTAAAGGGTTGAGTGGTCAATTTGAGCAGTCTTTCCTTGCATATGTTTTATTTCAGGGTTGAGTGAAAGAAGAGTTTAAAATAAAAACAAGTTACAGCTTTTCCATGGAATATTAAACTACTGGAATAGTTGATACTGACGGTTTAATACTGATTTCRCTGCTTGCCTTTTGATGTGTGTGATGTTCTAATGTACAAGTTCTCTGTTCAGCCCACAAGCTTTCCACAGACAATACTGGGGTTTTATAATTTTGTTATAAATAAACTTCACAAGAGCTGTGGCTTTGCTTCCCAGTTCATTCCTGCTTCATTCTGCAAACACTTGCAGTCATATCAAGATGTCTCACAGCCTTGCAGTTCCTACTCCCAATTTTTTATTGAGGTACTGTGTTGCTACTAGTGTRGTCACCACAAATGTGTTATTTTACAGAGCCTACTCTTTTTCTGTCATGTTTTCTGCCTTGAACCAGCCTAGAGTTCAGATGTGTAGCTGCTGCCTTTCTGTTTCCGCTCTTTATTCCTCCATCTCCAGGAAGAGAATAAAATCTGTGTGACTGCTTAGATTTGGTACATGGGAGCCAGTGTACGGAACCTGGATAGCCTGTTTGCAGGAGCCTAAAAGTGCTTTTTATTCACTGTATCATGTCACACTGAAAAATTCTGTATAGCTCTTTCCATGTGCTTCCCTATTGTTTATTTTCCTGTAGGTTGTGACTATCCTCCAATGATGGAGACCCTACAACCTCTTTGGGCCACCTGTGCCAGTGTTTAACCACCCTTATTGTAAAAAAGTTTGAGTTATTCCTCTTTTTTCCTTTTTTCTTGATTTTAGACAGAATTTCGTGTGTGTTAGTTTGTGTCAGTTGTTTCTTGTTCTGTCACTGGGCACTATTAAGAGGAGGGTGGCTCCCTTTTTCCCTTCATTGCCTCCCATCGGGTATTTATATGCATTGATTAAGAAAGAATTGCCCCCGAGTCCTCTCCAGGTTGAACAGACCCAGTTCTTAGCCTCTCCTTGGATGAAAAATGCTCCAGTCTCTTAATAATTTTTGCTGACTTTTTGCTGGACTCCCTCCAACATGTCCACACCTTTCTCATGCTGAGGAGATCAGAACTGGACACAATACCCCAGATGTTGCCCCAACAGTGCTGAGTGGAGCTGAAGGATCATTTCCCTTGACCTGTTGGCACCTGGGGCTTGCCATAAGTGTGCATTGCTGGTCCACTGTCAGCTCCTTGTCAACTGGAATCCCATCCATTCAGCCAATTTTCATCCACCCCCTTCTCCAACTATCTAGCCCATACTTTGTCAGTTTGCCGATGGGAATGTTATGGGAGACTGCTCCTCRAACTCAGACTTCCACCGTATGGACTGATCAGTTCCTTTCTAAGAGAGAAAATAATGTGACAGAGAATCATCCTGCTGCTGATCTCTATAGATACACAATGAAATTATCTATCTTTTTCACTGAAGCCATTGCTTTCTAAACTTGTTTTTCCATTATTTCTCTGTTCCAGGCCGGAATGAGTTGATTGCCCGCTATATTAAGCTGAGAACAGGGAAAACACGCACAAGGAAACAGGTAAGTGTACAGTTTTCCCTGTAAGCGTTGGCTTCTTTGGACCACTAGAGATTATAAGGGCTAATGAGAACAAATTCCTTGCTCTTCACTTGTTATTAGTTTCTGGCTTTGCTGGAAAGAGGTTGTTGTGCTGASCTGGTTAATAAGAATGGCAGGAAGAGTCAGCTCAGGCATTTTACAGTTAGTTTATAATGCTCATGTCTCCCAATCACATCATGACCCACAAATTTTTCTACTGTTAAATAGTGTGATTTTATTTGCTTGATCTACTGATGAATGCTTCAGGGAACATCAGTGGTTCTCTGCATGAAGATTCTTTGTTCAGCCCAGGCAGGCAGACAGCAATGCTGATTTTGAAAATACCTGGCACACAAGATGAAAAAGGAATCTTTGTAATTTGGTAATGACAGTTCAGGCTATCCTGGACAAAGCACTGAGCAGCCTAGACTTGTCTTAGAGTGCCCATCTTTGCTGGCCCTCCATCCCGTTTCATAACACTGGAGTTAGGTTCAGAGAAGCAGCTCGTTGTACCCCCAACCCTAAATAACTGCCTATTGCACAAGGTGCCTAAAGTATGTTTACTTCTGCAAGAAGCTACCAAGTATTCTTCCGGAATGAAGATAGATTTTTGTCTTTCAATGCAGGTATCTAGTCACATCCAGGTGCTGGCAAGGCGGAAAGCTAGAGAGATCCAAGCCAAGCTCAAGGTATGATGGGTATCCCTTAACATATCACACAAGCCCCCCCAAGGCAGCTATTCCCTCTTTGAATAGCCTTAAAAAAGCCTGAGATTAGTCACTGAACTGTAGTAAGCTGGAAAGGAAAATGTTCTTCCCAGGAAATGTTGTGCAAACATTCATTATTGTTGAAGCTCTGTGACGTCTGGAGCAATTCTATTTAAAGAATAAAGAAACAATAACTTTTCAAATTTCATGTGTCTTATTTCTACCTCCGGTTTATGCTGCTGTCATTCAAATCTGAAAGACCCTAAGACTTAGGAGTGTGCAAAGAGTGTTTACCTGAGAAACAGGGGTTTATGGTCATAAATGCTGACCAGTAGCCGTTCCCTGGTGTTGTGGTGGGCTTGGGAAAAGGTAGCCTTACAGCTACTACAGCACCAGCTCCTCCTCGACTAGAGGTAGTGATGTGGAGTTGTCCATTGAGAAGAAGCAGTAAAGCCAGCTGGCGTCTTCTCAGGTAACATGGTGCCAACTGAATAGACTTTGCTCCTTGATTAATTCAGACCTGATTTGAAGAGGCCTGGGCTAATGAGAAAATGGTTGAATACTTGCTTGAGAATGGCTGTGTTTTCCTTTCTATAGTAAAAGCTCCGAGATCACCCTAATGAACCTCTTGACATTTGTTTCCACTCAGATTTGATGCAGGGAAATGGTTTAGGTGCTCAGAGTGAATTGCCAAAAATGTYGAGAAGGTCAAGTTTGTATGTGACAATTGCACAAGAGGGTGTCCCCTGTTAGAATGTGAGCTATCAAGAAAGGGCTTGCTGAGCAGGATGTGTGGGCTGGGCCTTCCTGTTAAGTTTCACTGAGRCAGCCAGAGAAAGAAGGTGAATGCTGACCTTTCTGTTTGGTATGACAATAAGTAATCTGGAAGGAAGTGTTTACTTCCCTGATCTTCTATGCTTCAGGTGACAACGACCTTGACGGCCCAGTCCAGCCTTGCCTGCTGAGGGCATGGGTGTTAGTATGGGCGTCCTCTTGGCCGTCTGGGCACCAGGGGAAGTGGACTGTCCTGTGAGTGAGCTGTTGGCACTCAGTGTTGCCCAGTGCTGAAGTGCAAGCAGCTCTATTGCAAGCAGTGATTGCCTCTAAGCCATGACTGCACCTGCCACATCCCAGCCCCATTTTAGAAAACTGTGCTATGTCTTTTATTAGCCTGTTGTGTTTCCAGCTGCTCTGATAAAGAGAAGGAGGCACAAATTACAACTATCTAATTCAGTGCACCTAGGTAGGGCTGCCTAAGCTTGAAACCTGTGGTGCTGTTAAGTGGTCAATTCAGGTGGAGGCCTGCTGGAGAGGCAGGTTGGAGTGAGCAGGAAACAACAACTGCCCGGGGTGTTAAAAGCTTCA
The DNA here is from genome assembly GCA_018881555.1 of Amblyornis subalaris. Classification (NCBI taxonomy): domain Eukaryota; kingdom Metazoa; phylum Chordata; class Aves; order Passeriformes; family Ptilonorhynchidae; genus Amblyornis; species Amblyornis subalaris. The sequence goes on from JACAXG010000022.1 coordinate 8,793,550, forward strand.
CTGCTGCTWACATCTGTAACCTTCATTCTGTTCCTTGTGTGTCACAGCTCTGGGGTTTGGCATGATTGAAAAGCCAGTCAGCCGAGCCTGTTTCCACTTAGCTCACAGGAGCTGGCCGGTTTTGTTCTCAGGGAACGAAGGTGTCTCGGGGAGCTCCATGGAGCCATTGGCTGCTGTCCTTCTGCACCACCCAGGCCATGCTGTGAGCTCTGCCCAGCTGCCTGCAGAGAACCCTTCCCCAGGACCAGGCTGTTCCTTTCCCCCTGCAGTGGCAAGTCAGGAGCACTGATTCAACTCATTTACTTCTTTGATTTCGCTGGTCATTTCCATAGAGCAAGGAAACGAAATCACAAAAACTGCTGCCCTTCTTCCAAGGTCCTGCTGACAGCTGTGTTCTTCTATCACTGTTCATTTTCCAGAGCTGGTACACGTTTTCTTATTTATATCCTAGAGATCACAGCAGCTACACGATGACTTTTCAGAGCAATCACTGCAACGCTTCTGTCTCCACACAAACTGGGGTGTCTTTTTTAAGTGTGCACTGCACCTATAACAGATAGAGATGGGAAATAGGATAAAGCTTGAAGAAAAATCTGTTCCCAAAAGTCAGCAGTTTTTCCATGCCCTGAGTGGCTAATAGATATCATCTGTCCTAAGGAAAAGGTGGGAAATCCTGGTGGTATGATGGTATTATTATTATTATTATCATCATCACCATCATCATAATTATGTGTTTTAAGAATAATAAAAGAAAGTACAAACATTTCAAATGTTTGCTAAAAGTTTTTACTGCTTCCCCCCCCCCTTTTTTTTTTACTGGAAACACTTGAAATGAATACAGAACTGTTAGATGAAACAGATATGAGATGTCTCTTCCAAAAACATGCTCTTCCCAGCAATCTGTCAAAACATTTAAACAAAACAAAAACACAGCAGAGGTTAATAGGTACAATACATTCCTTTCTTAATTATTTTAGATTTACTTCTACCTTCTAATACCTCCACAAGTAAATGCATCTTCCCCATAAAGTCATGTATAAACTCAGATAGACAAATACAATTTTTCCAGTGAGAAAATGAGGGAAAGAAAAAAATCCTTTTATGCAATGGCACCTGGGAAGTAGTCCTTATGCATGTTATGAAAAAAACCCCAGAAAATAATAATTTCCCTTAAAAATGTAGGTAATCCTTAAATTATTCCCTAAGGCATAATTTAAACTGGATTCTGAAAAACTTTCCCATAGCTTTGGAGAATATTAGGAACTTTCTCAGTATTTAAAATTTTTCCCTTCCATTCGCTTGAATGGTACTAACAGGAGTCACAGATGCTCTAAAAAATGAAGATATATAAGTTTTGCCCATTCCTACTGATTATTCCACTTGAACATTAGCATTTATTCTTGAGCTTTTTTTTATGCCTCCTCCACATTTCTTTTTTTTTTGTTAGACACATTAGGATCCCTGGGCTTTGAACTCTAGAAAACCTTAGATAAATTGGAGGTCTTAAAAAGAATGGAGGCCTAAGGGTGAGAACTTACTGCAGTTCAATGAATGCAAGTGGGAAGTGAGAATTCCTGAAGAAGACAGYAAGAGCTGTTGTACCTCTTTCAGCAGTTTCGTCAAGCCATGAATTAATCTGTGTGATTGCTGTGGTAATTATAATGACACAGACAAATGTGGAATGTTTGAAGGATGAAGATTAACTGTAGGGGATGTAGGAGGAAAGGCAGAATGCGGGGAAGTGCTTCTGTTTGTCTATTTATTCCTTGAAAGAAGAAATGAGGAATGCTGCTTGTTTTATACATACACCAGTTCCACTAATTGTGGCACTGTCATTACCTGTAAAAATGTGTGTAAATCTACAGTCCTGTTAAAATACAAAAAGGAATGTCCCTACATAAGTGCCCTGGAGATTATTAAGGTTTCARGTTTCTCTGGAGATGGGAATAAAATGATCAACTCTACCTGAGACTAATGCAGTCCCAAATTGAAGTTAGTCTTTTTTGCAGGGATGATGACAATCACTTTTTGTGACCTTGTCCTCAGAGGGTTTTTTTTTTTTGATAATCAAGAGTCTTTCCCATTGAATATTCTTACCAATTATTAAAACACAACAATCAACTAGGGGTGTACTTTCCATTACAAAACTTTTCAGCTGTGTGGTTGAAAGCCTTCGGACAGAAGGGGTAAATGCTTAGCAGTCTTTAAACCAGCATTTCAGAAAGGATGATTAATTTCATCTAAAGCTAGAGAAATGAGTGAAAGACTTACATGCTTTGAAGAGTTATTAGGAGAGTTATTGGTGAATTTGCTCCCCAGGTTTTCAGAGATGCTTGTTCCCTACAAAGAGACTGATGAGGTTTATGCAGGTTATACAATATTAGAGCTGGCAACTTGTTAATCAYTATAATAATCCTGTTTTTTTCTGTTTCTACTCTTACTCATAGGATCAGGCAGCTAAAGATAAAGCCATGCAGAGTATGGCTACAATGTCATCTGCCCAGATTATCTCTGCAACTGCCTTCCATAGTAAAATGGCTTTGCCTGGTCTCCCACGACCAGCCTACCCTGCTGTTTCCGGGGTGAGTGGATCAGTGTCTTGRTGGAGTTTTGAGAACACTCAAGTATTTGAAAGGGTGTTGAGACCTGCGCAGGAAAATCCTGAGAACATCAGACAGAATGGGCCAAAAGTCCRTGTCTTGTAGAAGAAATCTGTCATATGGCTTCAACAGTTTGGGTCTACTTCTTTGCTCACACTGATGTAAAACAATGGACTTTCACTATGTATATTTTTTTAATGATACAAGAGAGAGAACAATTGGTTCCTTTGGATTTTCATCTGCCTGTAATGTTTTTAAGTGTCTATATCACCTTCTCAGTCCAGGACCTTGTTGGAATAAATTCATTTGGGCAATCCTGACCCTTTCTCAAGCTTATCATTCCCAWGCTCATTCTGAGTACTTAAATCAGATGGTCCTTGCATAAAATCCTTGATAGAGGAGATCTGTCAGGATCCCCTAACCTATGAGTTGGGCCTAGTGAGTTTTTGCTGAGCACTGATTTCTGCCAAAATACTCCAGTGGAACTTTTCTGGAGAAAATGGTCCTTCCAAGAGAGTGAGCATCATAAAAGCTTTGGAGATGGAGGCACAAGGTGCATGCTTAATATTTAACATTAAAGACTCTATTGCATCCGGTTCTTGCATATCAGTAGTAGTAGTGTGTAGAAAGAAAAGAATTAAAAAGATCAGTCAGCATCTCCACAAGAATGAAACCAGGAATGTAGAAAGAAGACATAACTCAGTCCTATCTTTAAAAGTCTGTGAGCTTGCAATTTATTTCCTCAGAAAGGAGCAAGCCTTGCTTTTCATCTCTGTCCTAAGAGTGGTGACTTTTGCCTATGTGTTGTTCTCTTGCAGTTTTGGCAAGGACCTTTGCCAGGCCAAGCTGGATCTTCCCAGGAGTAAGTATTCCTTCTTGTGAGCATCCAGGGCTTCTGCTGCTTTTTCTGCTGCCTGATGAACACCCTTAGCTATTACAAGATCTATGAAATGCTAAGATTTTCATTTTTCTTACAGTGGTGTTAAAATGGAGCTGAGCTCTCCTGCAAGCTGTACTCAGTTGTGGGTGTTGAATGTCTCTGAACTTGGGCCTAAAAGTCTGAGGGGCATCCAGCCCAGACATATAGCCACTTGCATAAATTTAAAACTGTTTGTAGTTGAAAGGAATGGACAAATAAATGGGCACCAGTGTATTAAGTGGCTAATGGGGATCTCAGAAAAACAAATCTGGAGGGAGAGCATGCTGAACACCCACAGGGAAATCTTAACCAGTCCAGTCCTAGCCCTTTATTGCTTTCTGAGTCTTTCCCCATGACCCTCCCTTGCCCACACAGAAAGATAATTTCCAAAAGACACTAATGTCACTTTCTCCCTCTGGGGAAATACTTGATTTAATCTGTGCAAATAGTTGGTGAAGAATTTTTTTTGTTTGGTTGTTTTTTTATTAACCTCCTCTCTTTGTGTACTTCTGTAGCGTGAAACCTTTTTCTCAACAACCTTATGCTGTACAACCTCCGCTTCCATTACCAGGTAGGTAAGGAAATGTAGTTCCTTCCTTTGAAATTGCATTCCAACTTCAAAAACAGCCAACACTCTAAAAGTCTTTCAAGTTAATTAAAAAAAAATTACCTATTGAAACATTTCAAGGAGCCAAAAATTAATTTTTGTATGATTTCCTCCTACTACCTGTTCCCATTCTCTTACTGAGAGAGCTGAAGCTTTTAAATTTTGTTTTATTTTACAAAACTTTTCTTCCTGTTTTATGTTAGTTGTGTTGTTTTTTTTTTTCCTTCGGGCTCAGCAGAAAATAAAGTTATATATCTCTGCTGCTCTTCCACCATGCTTCATGTTCTAGAACACTGTTCTCCATCATAACATGATTGCCTTCCTAATTTCTTTGTAAGTGGAATAACAAATGTCTTTTTCTTCACAGCTTCCCCATTTTGAGAGGTTAATGGTGACACTTCATTCTGATACTAAGCAGTTTATTTCACTGCTCCTTTAGGGCTCAATCTAGGTCCTCTTAAAATTGCTGAACATGTTTTCTCAGGTGTCAAAACTGGGTCGTTTGTCTTTTACATCATGACCTACCCTGACAGTGCTGTCCTAGCAGAGGGTAACTGACAAGCCATTTAGAGCACAGGTAGACTGAGAAACTTGTGAATGATATTTCTGCATGACGAATGAAGCCATAAGAAAATGTAATGAGTCAGTTTTGACAGCAGGTGCTTTACTGGAAAGCTATTACCAACTTTTTCTAAATTTTGTTATATAAATCCTGTGTGCTTAGGGTTTGAGTCTCCTACTGGCCTCTCACCTTCCCCATCAGCACCAGCCTGGCAAGGACGAAGGGTTGCTAGCTCCAAACTTTGGATGTTAGAATTCTCTGCTTTCTTGGAACAACAACAAGACCAAGACACAGTAAGAGATGCACCTTGCTTCCACCCCTCATTAATTTTGCRTCTTCAGACAGCTCCTGTTCATCATGGATATGGCATACTACTCTATGTGTATGGAAATACTTGCTTCATTGCTCTTCAAASAATAGAAAGACATCTTTGGGAAACACCAGATATCCTCCTCTTAGAGGATAGGTAATGGTAGAACGAGCTCTGTGCAGTGTGCTCCTGGCCTTCCTGTGCAGGGGCATGGACGTTCACATACCAGAGCCCAAGGCACTGAGGTCATAAGCCCCTGCCAGGCTAGTCTAGCTATGCTGTCCAGCCTTATAAGACAGCCTCCAATACAGAACCCAAGATCAGATGATGCTTAGATCACCATGTATTTCTCTGCTGTGCTGGGAATTTTAATTTGGGGGCAACTGGGGTGAATTTGCATCAACGTGTTTCCATGATGCCACCTATGAAATGGAAGTAATAAGATTTGCCTGTCTCACTAAACCTTGCGGTTCTCCATCTTGAGATATGCTTCGGTGATGAGCTGAGATAGGAAAGTTCAGAAAAGATGATATTACTTGGCTGGTACCTTGCTGTGGGATTTCAGGCTCTTCATAGGACAGGAGCACTGCTATTTGACTGAGTGACCTGTCACAGGTAACAGTCTATATCTCGGGTTATTTCGGACTATATAGCAGCAGCATGAGGCAATCGTTCAGGAGTGACTATAGGAAGAAAAAACCCAACAATAATGTTTCAGAGAAGGAAGAAGCATTGATGTATTGATAGGGAGAAAAGAACAGCGTGAGCTGGTATTAGCAGAGATATTTCTATTGATTTCTTCTGCTCTTTTAGAAAATGCTATCAAATTTTCATTGACTTCCAGTAGTCTTCTGTGAAGGACAATGGATGTTCAGTACATACTGGATGGTACTGAACAATTTCCTAATTTCATGTTTTTCCTCTTCTTGCAGTATAACAAACACCTGTTCGTGCACATTGGGCAGTCAAGCCCCAGCTACAGTGATCCCTACCTCGAGGCAGTGGATATCCGGCAGATCTATGACAAGTTCCCTGAGAAAAAAGGGGGCCTGAAGGARCTCTTTGAAAGGGGGCCAGCTAATGCCTTCTTCCTTGTCAAATTCTGGGTAAGAGAAGGGCCCTTTGTAAGATACCCATTTGTTATGAACTTTCTCATTTTAAAGTGGTGACCTCCCTGGCTGTTAAAGACTGYTGCCTTCCAACAAATTTTTCCCTGTGCAAGCAACTTAATACAGCCACAACTGTCACTGGAGATCTTTCCTTGACCACACAGTGCAGACTTTCTGGCCTGCAGAAAGATGTAACTTTCACATTGTCCATCTGTAGCGTTGTTCTTGACTACTGTCTGGAGATTTTATTTGCTAATGGTGACTTGGGTCCTTTAGAATTTTTATTTTAKGTATAAGTAAAGAATTCAGAGGAAATTATTCTCCACATACTCTTCTGCATTCACTTCTCTCAGTGTTGTGTAACTCCTCAGTCAGAAGCAATGTTTTTCCATCTCTTCTCCTGTCTCTGTAGCTGCATTTTATGTTATCCAAGTACTAATAATTTACAGATGCATATTTACTGCGGGCAGAGAAAAAGATAAGAGAAACATATCATGAAATTGGATTATGCTGATAATATATTACTGAAATGACTTCTGGTAAATTGGCAGAAATTAGCCTGGCAAAAGCTTACTCACTCAATTTGGATTTTTGTGATTTAGCTGAAATTTGCAAAAACTGTACCATTGTGCTTCAAGGTACAAACAAAATAGCTTTGGTGATCAATATTATCATAAGCATTACAAAATTAAAAATAATAGCCGCTTGAGGCGGTTGCATGCTAGATGGCTGAGGGAATGTGTAATGGGATTTGGAGCCTTTCACTTTTAGTTTACTACATAATTCAATCTCAGGTCATAGTGAGATGATGACAAATGAGCTTTTATATCTCATTCTCTTCATACAAACTGGCGCTAGGAAGCCTCCAGACTGGTGCTTTCWGAAGGAAGAGCTAAGTGCCTTGAGATGCAACTTCCCAGCTGTCCCAAGCCTACCCTTTCCAGAAATGAGCTGGAGAATGTTGTCTGGGAGTCTGCTGCTCAAGTGCCTRTGCTTAGAGTGTTGGTTGCTGGTGATTTTTGGGGACACATAGTTTTACTGCTTGCAGACTGTGTGCTACTGAGCTGGGCCCTTCATGGGATTATCGCCTGGCAAAGTGCAGCAGAGCCTCCCTGGGGTGGTCAGAACAAAAGGTGAAAGATCAGCTCTGTTCTGGCTGGGAGAGACAACAGCACCTTGCTGAGAAGTGTATCCTTTGACAGGGCACCCTTTGAAAGGCAGCGATTGCCTTTTGTGCTTTGGAAGTTTCAAGAACCAGAAGGAAGAGCTTAGAGGGAGATGTTACATAGAGAGAATAAAACACTTTGAATTCATGGACTTGAAGAGAGAGAAATCATAATGAAATTGTGATCTGGTGCAACTGATTTTATTTATCGAAACTGACAGTRTGCTTTTCTGCTTTTGTGGTTTGGCTTGGGGCTTGTGATAATTTGTTTTTTAATATCAGAAGGAAAATGTGGCCTATGGAGCATGTAAGACCAATCCATATCAGGCTTTTGAAAGATTTAGATGGTGGGATGTCATTAAGTTGGGCTCTTTCTGTTCCCACGTGAGGTGTCTGGTGTTCAGAGGGTATCGACTCACTGGAATTTGGCTTGATTAAAGAGATGTGACACAGGATTTGAAACACCTTTACTCCAATGTATGCAGGATATTGTGGGGCTCTGCAACTCTACACTTGTAAGGACAGTAATATTTCTGGGCTTGGTTTAATATTTTGACTTTGTGATTCATTTTTTGCATCGTTGAATCCCATCTGGAGTTAACATGAGGTTTTATTGATGGCAACATTACAGGCTGTCACTTAGAAACAGGCGAAGTTTACAAGTCAAGTCATTGGCTGAATGGAAGCTTTTAAGATTTTTAAGAAGTACATAAATAAAACACTTTTCACAGATAAGGCAACGTGATTAAAAAAAAAAGGAAGAAAACTAGATTTCAGCAGAAATTTTTATACCCCTCTGCCTTTAATACTTTTGCAGCAGTATGTGCTAGGGTGCTTTTTCATTTTGCTGCCTGATTGCTCTGTACAACTATACAAATATACTATTGATGTCCAAAGATGTATTGGATAAAGCAATTACTACACTGTAGAATTTATAGGATCATTTTAGGATAAAATGGTGAGTAGAATTAAATACGTGAAGGGGTRTTTTGAGACATGAAGATATGATTGATTTTTCAGAGGTTCTGAAGTTGTGGTTGTATGTGACAAAGACTTTAACAAAACAAGGAATTAATAAGTTGGGTTGGTATATATGAAGTTTTAGGCTTGAAGAACCTGAGGCATGAACCTGCCATTGCTACAGTAAGAATTGAATATACCAGATGATCTGTTGTGCACCAGAAGCCTAATTCTAAACACCAGGGTTGGGGTTTCTTGACATCAGGGGTAGCACKGAGGATGTAGTATGACTGAGAAAGAGATGTTCACGTTCGTTCAAAGGTGCTTTAAATTKTTTATACAATAGCTAAGAGTTAAAAGTTGATGAGTTTTAAACATAGGCAATGTTTGCAATTCTTGTTGATTTGGGCATTGGGAATTTGGTACAATGAACTGATTTTTGGACTTGTGTTGGCAGGTTGTGTATGACATCTGTGTGACATTTCTCTGTGCTCCAAGTGCATTCTAGCACACGACAATGAATGTGAGACATTAGCCTCCCAACACATGGGCAGTGGCAGCTCTGCTCTTTTCCAGGCTAATATTATCTCTACCACCTGTTCCTTGCTTCTCCCCGTGAACTCCTCCTATATGCCCCGTTATTAATAGTCTGGGGAAGAGGCGTTCTCAGGGCTTTGCACCTTACTAGAATGGTGCACTTGCATCTTAGAGCTTTCAGAAGTTGTGAGACTCTGGGTGGAAGACAGAAGAAAAATGACAAAGCAGGAAATCCGGAYGGGTAGTACTTTGTACAGAGCAGCCATCTAAAGAGACAAGAATTAGGGGAATTTCTTGGGAGACTTGTCCTGCCAGTGAAAAATTTATGTAGTATTTTCTCCTTGGTGATAGGCAGGCTGAACCTGAAGTCAAGTCACTGAGTGTTTTCTTTCAGCTAAATGAAATATACTTTTGTGGAAAGTGCTGAAGGAGTGGGCTGGAAACTGCTGTCCGGCACTTGGATTCTGTCCTGTCGCAAGCAAATCCAGTCAAAACAGCAGCAGTGCAAATTGCCCTCAGCACTYTGCCTTGCCCCCTGGATGCCTTCAATCCTGACCTGGCAGACACTGCTTGGAGAGCAAGGAGATGGCAATTTGGTCCCCATGTCCATTCTGTTCTTGGTGCTCCTTTTGAGGCAGCAAACGAGACAGCAGCTAGAAAAAGAGATTTGTATGAYCTTTGCACACATTAATTTCACCTGCTGTCACCAGCACCACTTCCAGTTGCTGCCTTATGCAAAGGGGACTCTGCCAATGGCACTTCTTTCACCARTTATTCCCCACAGTGTTCAACGGTATAGAGATTGCTGGCAGCAAAAAGCAGATTGAAAGACTGAATTGCTGGGGGGAATCAATCTGCTGGATGACAAAATAGCACAATCCTGTGGTGGGCTAGCTAAGTTCCAGCTACCCATACTGTTAGCAAGGCCATCTTTGGCTAGCTTGGAAACTCCTCCCTTCCCTCTGTTTTGGAGGCTGAATCTGCAGTGGCTCAAGGTTTGGGCTGTTCTGGAAGAATTGTTCAGCATATGCTTTTCCATTGACCACATGGGATCTGGGTGCAAGGTATTGGAAAGCTATTGTTTCCTATGGCATTTAATGCCACTTGGATCTTGACTAGTCATTGCTTCAGATAAGCTGAAGGCTGATTCTCAAAGAGAACTTTTTATTCACAAGCTCATCCTAGTAGGAATGAGGTCTTTCTCAATAATCAGTTGTGAATCTCACTTCCACTAAAGAACAGACAGAAATCTTGGCTTAGTATGTGGTTGGGACAGTGCATAATGCCAACTTTCTGTAGTTCTTTCTTGGGGTTGCAGAAGTGATGTGATACACTCAAGCTCATCAGAGCTGATTTCAGTTGCTAAGAGACTCAGACTACCAATGATTTAAAAAAAAAAAAAAGGTGATACTTACTTGTGGAGGGTTACTATCCTCTTCCCAGAGTAAATCCCTTCTCTTCCATCTAGGAATCTTATCTTGTGGGTATTTAAAAGTTCTGCTTACTTCTCTGGAAACGAGGAAATCTCAGATGTTTCCCCCAAGCAGGTAGATCCACTCTTGCACCGCAGCACATAGACCTCTGAGACGTGCTGTATCACAGATACCTCAGTGATCGTAGTTTCAACATGTTTGGAAGTCACCAGGCAAGCTATGGATAAGTGTGTCGTCTGTGCTGAGCTCTCACAGTAAGTTGAACACATCCCAGACACATCAGAGAGCTGCTATGCCAGAGTGTGCACAGGTTTTTGCATCTGGAACTTTTGGACRGAAAGCAAGAACCCTGACTTTGTCAGATAAAGTAATATGGTCCGGCTGGTGGCTCATAACTCAGAATTAGCTTGTAATATGCCTCATCTATTTGATCTTCTACCTTTGCCCTTAAAAGAGACTGAGAACAGCTGTTYGAGTGCTGGACACCACCCAATAGACTGAATGCTGCTGCTGCCCCCGCAGTCCCACCCTGTTCTAGCAGTGGCAAGTAGGAGCCTGGGGGGGCCAGGCAGCTCAGCCCCCCTCACTGACACTTTCCTAAATCCTGCCTGTGTCTGCTGTGGCTGCCTAGGTTGGGGGAAGGAATGTACTCAAGACTCATCTCACTYATTGTTGGACATACTCTAGGGCATTTGCCAGTGAGGAGCTGAGGTGCCTAGGTTCTAGTCACATCCAGTTACATGTTAAACATGTCCATGCATTCCCAGACTATAAAGTGAAGATTAGCCTTTCTGCTTGATGAAATGCTGAGAAGATTAATTTCCTTTGAATCATAGTCACTATTACTCCCTTGCATCWCTTAAGGGTGGAATGTACTGGACAGAGTAAATCAGACCTGTCTCTGTTCACTTAGAGTGCTCACCCCAGGATCRGATGTGCTTTGAAACAAGGTTTTCTTTAGAGAAAGAAACTCTGAAAGTAGAGTCCCAAAGCAGCAATATGGTCTCTAGTCATGTTGGTCCAGGTGTTGTGAGGAGCTCGTAGGAATCTAGGCATGAAGGCCATAGTGTTTTCAGATGTAAAGTTAAATGCAATAGCTCCTTTGGCCATTAGAGGCCTCATGATGTGCATGGTCTTGTCCTTATGCAATCCTGAGAAGTTTAACTGCGTCTGTTCATAAATCACCTCAGTGTACAGTTGACATTTAGAAGTTAAKTTGGCTATGGCAGATAACAGTGTTCTCCCCCAATTTTCTGCCTTGTCTCCTTTCAGGAGGTAATCACCTCCACAGCAGGGAAAGCTAGCAGATTGGAGTCCCACTCCTGAGTGGTTCCTTGGTCTCGTAGTCATGTACATCACTGCTATTTCCGGTTTACATGAATAAACCAGGTTGCAAAGGGTTCAAGGGCAGATATGTGTGTGCTAAATAATCTCTGGTATGGGGGCAGTACCTTCCTTGAGAGGGTGGGAACCAGCAGTTGTAAGTAGGTAAATAAATAAGCTGTAACTAAGTGAATAAGCTGTAACTGTAAGGGCAGCAGTGTCTGGGGTGCTCCAACTCCATTCTGCAAACATGTACTGAAGCCCTCAGCAAGCTGTACTGTCATTCCCTGGAGCTGCTGAAATTCCATGTTTATGAGCTGAGATCTTCAGAGGTGACARGAGGTGGGTACACAGCTCTTGATGCCTGATCACTCCATGTCGGACAGTCTTAGCCCATAATATCGGACAAGCTTTGGAATAAAAAGTACAGTGTAAATGTCTGGTAGTTCCAACATGGTCCCATTGCTTCACCGCAGCAGGGCTTCTGGAAACCTGATTGTACATAATGTCAGTGAATGGTGATGACTCCTTAATTCAAACAGTATTACCGTAGTTTTGCCCACTGCCATTAATGTTGATTAATTAGATCATAATAGGCTGTGAAATTCTAGTCTGGCCTTCTGATGGGAGACTTGTCAAATTGTGGAGGCACCTAGAGTGGCTTCTTAGGGCTAGTGAAGCCTTTTTCATGAAGTGGAACTAGCCCCTTTCTGCTTGGCCTCATATTGACTACATTTATTTTTTAATTTTACCAGTGACTATTTAGGAGAATGTAACCTTAACTTTACTAGTGGGACCCTGAAAATGTTTGTCTGGTTCTGCAGTGAGAGCCTCTGCCATGTTGATGTAGCAGTGGTCTGACCAAGCCTCTGTAGCCTTGACCCTTTGTTCTTTTTGACTCAATGGGACAATTTCTTTGGAAGAGCGGAATTGAGTCCATACACTCTGTTTGTCACTCCGAAGGGAAATAGCTGAAAAATACTGTGAAGGACTCCTAGTCTAGTTCCTCTTTGGAGAAGGGAAGAAATTAATCTTTATTTAGACAGTTGGAGTGTGGGTGAAATAAACAAAACTGTTAGTTGCATTGACATGGAAATGAGTATTACAGTATTAAAGTACAGCATTACAGTAACTCAGTAAAAACCTAAACCAGAATAGAGTAACACTGCTACTCACTAATACAGGTATATTTGTGGGACAAAGAAAGTAGCTGCATAACTATAATTATTTAATATCAAGGTCTTCAGCATGACCATAAGAAGTCACTAGAAGAAGCTGTCCTGCCTTCTGCTTTTCCTGTTGCTGCCCATCCTCCCAAACACATTATTTGTTTGAACACACACAAGTGTTTCTGAATCAGGCCAGAGAACTGATCCCACTGAGAACCAACTGAGCAATTCCTCAGTGAGCCTTGTAATACAGCTACAGAAATGTGTGTCAGTACAGGAGGAATAGGGAAGCACAAACTGCTCTGGAACGGGGAGACTGCTCTCTCTTGGTGTCAGGACCAGTCTGGCATCAYCAAACTACAGCTCTGAGGTGCAGTTTCCCAAGAGGCTCAAGCCAACCTGAGTATGTGTTGCTATGAAAATAGGCACTCTTTGTGCTCTCATCTTCTGTGGTGGCACAAAGGCAGCAGCAAGCTCACATGTCTGCAGAAGGGAAGAAAACTTGACTGGCACTTTCCAGACTGACTTAAACCTTTTGTGAAATTGCTCCTTAAGACAACTAAGCTAACCATATTATCTCATGGCAGAGAAGAGACAGGTATTTTGCATGGCAAAGGGGGGCATTCATTATTGTGGTGGTCCAGTTCCAATGCTAACATCGCTTGTCCTTAGTGCTGCTCTAGATCTCAGATAAAAAATCTTCACTGACATTGGCTAAGAAAACCCTGCTAGAATGTCACCTAATGATGTCCTATTCACACTGTATCCATTGTTGCAGGAACACACTTTCTTCAGTTTCCTCTTTCCCTCAGTTCAGCTGGAAGAATAAAATGCTCTGAAACAGCCTATGGGAACCGATCCTTGCTTTTATGCTGATGTAAATTAGCACCTGGGCTTGTGGAGCACAGAGAAGCTCTGCCCTTTCAGTTTTGAAGGGGAGGAAGCCAAGCTGGGCATTCCCACATACCCATTGTGTTTCCAGAGCTTAAGGGAACCGCCACTTCTTTTCATAACTGTGGTTGGAATGACCCCTGGTGGAAGCTTGAGACAGCCAGGAGTTTTAGGTGTTAGGTCCCAACAGGAGGCTTGGTTTGGCCAGCCTTAGGCACCCACATTTGAAAACTGTGGCTGCTAATGGAGATGGGTTTGCATTCGGGTTTAACTGGGCTGGATCCATCAGTAACCTACATCATCCCTTATGTTGCATCCTGTTTATTTGCAGTCTTTGTATCATAGTACCTGAGTCTAATGTGTGTGTGTGTGTACTCATACATTCCTTTTCCCTGCTGTCTCTTTCCCCTTACCTACATACCGAGGGTGAAAACACTTTATTACTGTTGCTTTACCCTTATTTTCCTTCCTCCGTGAGGCAGCCCAGTTTAGCCTCTGTTGCACTGCCCTGTCTCTGCAGTGCCTGCTGTCTGCTCTCCACATGCTTTCTGAGTACCTCCAAGCCGTGGCGTAAGTTTTTCATGTTAGGAGGATATTCCACCAGCTTTCCCCAATGTGTATGCAGATCCCCACCACCATTTTCTGAAGCGGGAATGGAATTTTATTCAATACTTTTCAGATTTCTCCCTCTTGCTTGATGCACATTGGTCTGCTTAAGAATCTTGGGACACTCCAATACTTTACTCTCTTGGCTATGCAAGGTAATGGTGAGGAAATACCACAACCATCTATTGATAAAAATTTAAATTTTTTTGCCCCTTTTTTTGGCAGGCTGATTTGAATACCAATATTGAAGATGAATCCAGATCTTTCTATGGTGTTTCCAGCCAATATGAGAGCCCAGAAAACATGGTCATTACCTGTTCCACCAAAGTGTGTTCCTTTGGAAAGCAGGTGGTAGAGAAAGTAGAGGTAAGGAGCAGACACTTGGGTGCAAGGTTCTCTGTGGCTGCTATTTCATCTCTTCAAGTACTTGTATCCTGCATATCTCTCAAGGCAAAATATATCTCATGCTTCTTGTCAGTGAGATGGATGCCATAGATTATTATTTCTGAGACATGCAGGTATAAGATCACCCCAGCCTGCAACATGGCCTTTTCTCAGGACTTCACTGAAGATTTGGTAGTGTTTGCTTCTTTTTCCTTAAATCTCAGTTTCTGAGGAGATGTAAATATGTAAGACTCTTAGCTCTGGTCATTCTCTGCATTTTTTTGGGAAGCAAAGCAAAGCTAGGAAACACAGACCTTTGTTTTACAGTCCAGAAAGGTGAAAACAAATAGGCAACACCTCAACTCTCATCAGTGTTTTTAAACAGGTCATKTATGCACTATAGCCATTAATTAACYGTTATAATTTACAGACTGTAGTCTTACTGTTTTATGAGACCAAGACCTTGTACACTTACAGCTYGAGCAACAGGGGAACTGCAAAAGTATGCATATAACTGGCATTGAAGAAATTATTTTTGAAGCCACATTCAACTGTTTTGACATGCTTCTTGCTGCCCTCTTTCTCAAGAAGCCTTAGTTGCAGAAGCATCTATGTGCAGAACACCAGGTGTTCTTGTGTCAGCAGTCAGTTCAAGTTGCATCCCTCCCCAAGACCCATCTCCAGTCACATGATAAGCATGCCTGAAGTCTGGTTAAGTATTCGCAGATGGGATAGGTAGGCCAAAGGAAGGTGTCGTGGTGCACAGGAAAGGAGACCAAGCTCCTGGGCTGAAATGAGGTTACAGGCATTTAAGGGTCTGCTGTGTAATTGTAGAATATGGTCTCAATTTCTGTTCAAAGGCAGATGAAATATACAAGAGCTAAGATGTGAATGTGAACAAAAAAATTCCTCTGTAATATTGGCTGGACCCTAAGGGGGAGCAGAGATACTATGTTCGCTCTTGCAGGTACCAGAAGGCTTTAGTCTTTTCCAGCTGTAAAAACATCCTGAGCATATGATTGCCATCATTACTAAGAGCTTCTTGGTCTTGCTACAAGAGTAGTTATTAACTTTTTCAGTTTATTCACACCTAATATTTTTCCAGTAGAGATGCAGACTGTAGTGTAGGTGACAATTGGTCTGTTCCTCTTAGTTACCTTTCATAGCACCTTAATGCTTTGTTGCTCATAAGCTGAAACCCCCAGTTCTAAAGAAAAAGAGAAATCAAGCTGAAGAAATCAGAGGTCTCAAGTGGACTAACCTTGGTGCAAAATACTGTAGTGACTATTAAAAAAATTATTTGAACATGCCATTGTATTTTTTCTGTTCTGAATCCCTTTTTGTGACTGATGTCACTGATGTGACAACATGCCCCTTTTGTGCTTTGCATTGCAGACAGAGTATGCACGCTATGAAAATGGACACTACTCCTACCGCATCCACCGCTCCCCTCTCTGCGAATACATGATAAACTTCATCCATAAACTCAAGCACCTTCCTGAGAAGTATATGATGAACAGTGTGCTGGAGAACTTCACTATCTTACAGGTGGGACTTTCAACTGTTTTTGTTGCAACTTGGCAACATGCAAGTGCCATGCAAGAATTCACTGTTGAGAGTCAAAGCACATTTCCTTTTATAGCTCAGGATCTAATTGAACTTAGTGTCTTTCATGTCTATTGCACTTCAAGACCATTTATGGAGCTCTAGAGACAGTAACTCATGCAGAGAAGCAGCAAAAGAATTTGACAGACCTGAGTAAGRGAGATAAAAAGAAAAAGAAGAGTTCAGGAGGCAGAGAGACAAAGGAAGGAGAATGATGAAAAAGTCAGTGAAGGAAATGCTCATTCCATGTTGGACAAATGTTGAGGTCCTTGCTGTGCCCTGGCCTTTTTTGCAAGGTAAAAAACCACAAGAGCACTATGGAATGGCTATAAAATTTTTTTATAGGAAGAGTTCTTCACTGACCAGATTGAGGTTGGAGAGGGGGAAATAGTTTCCTCAGGACCACCCCGGACCTGGAAAGAATATGGAAACATGTTAAGGAAGGGGCAAGTTATGGAAAAGCTCTGTGACACCTGAATCACTGCAACCTCTAGGTAGATCAGTACTACAAGGCTACAGCAACTGGATTTGCATTAGTGTTTTGTTATGGTGGGAGCCTTCCCAGGCTCAAATGCAGCCTAAATTTGGGAAGAGGGCAGACAGCTTAAAAGGTGGATTTTTTTAATGGACTGGATTCTGCGTTCACCTCTACAAGAGGCATCACAGATCCTTGCCCAGAGCACCTGAGGCTGGGTAAGTAGGAGAGAGGCTAGTGGTTGTATGAAGGAATGGAAATCAAGTGGTTTTGATTCTTTGGTTCTCTGAAGATCTTGGGGAACCGCAGGCAACTCATTTCACTACTCTGTGGCTCGGATACATCAGCTACAAAACACAAGGTTAAAAATATGCCTCACAGGGCTTTAAGAAGTTTACTCTTTCATGTTTGTATTAAGATCTTAAACATCTGGAAGAAGGGCAGAGTATAAATGCTGAGAGTTCTTTTAGATGAGCAAAAGCATGAAGGGGGCAGGGACATATTGAGGAACACTGTAACTCCTTCTGCATGTTTTGTTTCTCAGTCAGGCTAGCATTTCCTATAAATTCTGTGAAAAAAGCTGTCATATAGTTACACTTCCTCTGGGGCTTTCTGTTGAGAGTAATCTCATGTCCTTCCCTTACCTTCTGTCACTGAAGGCATTTCCCATGTGGGTGCTGGCACACACTGCCTGGCAGTCCTGTGCAAGATGAAGGTCCTGCTCCCTGAGCAGCAGGCTGAGCATTTTCCACTGCCCACTTGGGACTTGAAAAATGCATAATGTAAGGCATGTTTCTAATTCTCAGTCCCCACTACCAACTTCTGAGGCAAGTCTAATTATATTTTCTCTAGATCCTTTTATGAGCTTAGATACCCCTAGTCCCACAAGCATCATTTATCTTGCTTTGCGCATTGCTCTGGATCTTGCAGTCCCAAGATTTCAGAGCCTATTTTTCAGAAAAAGGTCTGGTGCCTTACCACACCTGGATGTGTATAACTCACCACATCTTGCAGAAGAAAGGAGTTCAACGGCAAATCCAATCATGAAGTAAGAAAAGAAAACAGAACGGACCAAAATCAGACTGCTAAAATTAATAAGCAAGTTTGAAAATAGCTGTTCTCTTTCTGTTTTTTTAAGAACATTGGGCTTTGGTACAGTTCAAGCCTCCTGCTGGAATGTTTTTCTTCTGCAGCTGAGTTGGTGCTACTGCTGATAAAAATCTGTCTCCTCCAGCAGGAGAATACTTTAGCTATGGCACAAACTCAGGTGACAAGAATGTGCAAAGTCGTGCAGTGACAGAGAGAGGGCAGCTGAGCTAGGAGTTCTGGGTGCAATATTTCTCTTGTGTGCCACGTAGTGCATGCTGCAGAAACTAGGGCAACACTGCTCCGTCACCATGCTGCTGATAGTCACGTCGTAGAGAAGCTAAGGCTCCTGAGGGATCGTAGAAA
This sequence comes from Amblyornis subalaris, assembly GCA_018881555.1. Taxonomy (NCBI): domain Eukaryota; kingdom Metazoa; phylum Chordata; class Aves; order Passeriformes; family Ptilonorhynchidae; genus Amblyornis; species Amblyornis subalaris. Next base: position 8,811,657 of record JACAXG010000022.1, read on the forward strand.
AAGAAATGGGAAAAAACGAGCTTCTGTAAGAATGCGTAAGTGTAGCAGCTATCCTTCTCCCAACATCTACAGTGTATGGAATACRAGGTATAATGGAGTCAAACCTATAAGTCTCCTGAGTTAAACCCTACAATCCTYGTGTTCTGTGTCTACCATTGATAAGCAGGAGCAGATGGAGGGAAAGAACTGTCTGTGGCTGTGATATATCAACATATATGTGAACAGGAGTGGGTATGTGGCAGGAGGGGGCCTCTCTATACCCAACATACAGAGCAAAAAAAGGTTTTTTTGTGAAACGCTTTCCCTCTGCTGAAATATGTAATACCAGGGCGTGGGGAGTAGAGGACCTAGTGGACCTTCTTCCACTGATGTGGTCACTGCTTGGTCAGAGTGGACTTTTCTCCGCAGTGGAGTCTGCTCACCTCCCTGTGTCTTCACTGCATTGTGGTTCTGATGCTGCAAAAGTGCTTTGCTTTGGTGTGTGGGCACATAGACTAGGGGTTGTGGTGGCCAAGCTGTGTATCAATCCTGCACTTCTCTCTTCTTTGCCTATTACTGACTTTCTGTTCCATGCTAAATGTGTCRGAATATGTAAGCAGAGAAACAGCAGTTGCAATTTAAGCTTCTTCTCCGTTTCTGTCTAGGTTGTGACAAACAGGGACACACAGGAGACCTTGCTGTGCATAGCATATGTTTTTGAAGTATCAACTAGTGACCATGGTGCCCAACATCACATCTACCGGCTGGTGAAGGACTAGAGACTCTCTACCCTGAGTTGTCCATGGAATGCATGTCTAAGAAAAAAGTCTGTGCTTGAACAACCCCTGCCCCCTCCTACCAAACTGAAAAATAAACTGCAGATATTGTGTATTTTCAGAAAAGTACCTCTGAGCTGGTTTGTGATTGATAGAGTGAAGTTTCTATSATCAGGTGTGTGCAAATGGGAAAACGATTTGGAGTCAAGGAAACAGGCAAATGACTGCTTAAGGGTCTCACCACAATCAGCATCCTGTGAAAATCATTTCCCACAGTACACACCCAGGGTGTGATCACACGCATAAAAAGAGTGTATGCACCTGAGCATAGAGCAGTGACGATGGCAGCAGCTTCCACAAGTCTGACCACATATGAACAGCTTGAAAACGTTCATGCTGCGCCTGATATGAGTGTGTGCACTCCTATAYATTAATTTGTAAGTTAACACATACACACACATGGTTACCATACATTTATATAGGTGTCAGTAAGACATGCATGGGCACATGCAGGTGCATAGAGACTGCACATATATCCTGCACAGCTGCCTGTCTAGCTGTCCTCCTCAGCAGTTGTGCAGTCACAGGCTCATTCAGCCTTCCTCTGTTAGAGGCTGGTTACCTTTTCCCTCTCTTTGGTGCATGATAGTGAGAGACCAACCTTTCGTTTGCCTTTTAAATTATGCTTAGAAAATTGGGTATACTCAATCATGTTGTCTTGCCCCGCCAATTTCCTCTATGTATCAAGTCTGATGACTTGACAGACTAAAATAATTCTTGCTGCTTTTCCTTCTGTTCTCCCTGCACAGCTACCACTGCTCAGGGAGCCAGACTGTTGTCTTGTGCACCAGCAAAATAACTGTTTACTGTTCCACCTGTTAGCTGCAGACAGTGGGGTGCAAAACTATTGCAAAGGCTGTMATTTGGCCAGCAAGTTGCCGGAAAAGGATGAGAGAGAACAGTGCAAACAGCTTAGCTTTCTGTGTTTCCAAGGCAATCAAACAGCCTCTCTGCKTTACTTGTAAACTGAGGTTGTCTATTCAAGAGTCACTGAGAGGCAATAATCGTGGTCCCCACAATGCTGCTGATGTGGGGGGAAGACCCAGCCATTCATGTTACTCTGGGAGAAGAAGGGGCCTGCATGATGCTCTCTGGCAGCCATTGAACAGGAAATTTATTGGGTGGCAGGGCAAAGTCCCATGGCCTGGACAATCAGTTTGATGTGGAAGGGGGACTAATTGACTTACTACCTCATTAAGCCATTGCATGCYGGTTGATCTGTTGCAACTGTAGGAKTGTGGGTTTCTGTTTGCATGTGGGAGGTCCCTGACAAGGATGAGTGTTCACCAGGGATTACCGTGGAACAGCTGACACCATACTGCCTCTACCATGCACAGTCAACTTAGCTGCTCCTGGCCTATGTCTAGGTCATACCCTCTGCTTTGAAGCATGGGAAGGAAAGGACACGGGTAAGGAGGATGGCAAAGATTGTGCCATGAAGTCAGAGCTGGAGAAAGATGGTTTCRTTCTTGTTGTGGGAAAAGTGATCCACATATATTTTTTCCCCCAATCTTGCAGACCCTGCATTTTCAGAGGCTAATTTTAAGGACTTTTCAGGGCTAGTGCTGTTAACCTTCTCTGTACAGGAGCCAAAAGGGGATGGTAAAGAACAGAAACTTTGCTTGCACCTATTAAGCAAAATCTACACCAAGTTCCTGCTCTGCCTGCTCTCTCAGACAAAGAAATACCTTCAAGAACTGCCTTCCAAACAGCAATACAGAACACAGATGCCAACAGCTTTCCATAAGATCTGCGTGGCTGGTAGCCAGAATCAGTCAAGCTTGGAGAAAGAGGAGCCAAGTACTTTAAACACCTAGAAAACAACACATCTTGAAACGCCTGCTGTTCTRTGCTACACACGAAAAATCCATGCAAGCACAGCCTGCTCATGCCCATCCATTGGGTGTTATTGCTAGTCACAGCCAGGTGATCAAGCCACCCAGGACTGAATTAACCACATCTCTGCAAACCAGCCAGCCCCTCCAGCTGGCCATGTAGGTATGAATGGCAACAACCGGCTACAGTCCATTACTGATGAAAGCACCTGCCTGTTTCAGCCCTGTGCAACTTCCTTCCTGCATGGAGCAGACAACAAATCAAATAAAACCTCGCTAATAAGAAAAAAGACTGACTCTTGGGAAAAGTATTTTTGGCCAATGCAGACAACAATGTTTTGAAATGAAGCCTGTACAGAGAAAGGGCAAAGAAAGTCCCCAGCAATGGAAAATTTCTTGTGATGTGTATTAGTACTCTCCTGCAGACTTGAGCCTGGTGCCTTGCATGCGTTCACTGCAGATTTGCACCACAACAGCAGTCCCTGAAGAGATGAGCCCTAGAAGTCCACTTGGTCTGTCAGCTGATCATTAATAAAACCACATCAGTGGAGTTTTAAGCTGTTATCAAAGCAATGAATGCAAGCCAACAGGCTAAGGAACAGATGAAATCTTTGCATAGATGATTAGGGACACTCATGCAGGGTTTTTTTCCAATTTAATAGCAATGAAAGACTCTTCTCTGGAACTATTTCTTTCTGTGCCTGCTCTTGAAGTTCACAGCTCCTTGGTGTCAATAGCCAGGGTCAGCAAGGCACATCTATCTGCCTTTCAAACTCAGTGGAGAAACTAAAAGAAAATTCATGTGTGTGGCAGAGCTCACTTTTATGTAGGCCACCAGATGAACAAGATTCAGTAAAGCTACGAGGCAAAAAGAGTGCTGGAAATATTGATCTGGACTAAAAGACTTCTGTCCCCTTGCAGAATGGGTGAGATCCATGCAAACATACTTCAAAGACTGAAAAGGCTGTAGGTCTCTGTCCCCAAGGCTTCCTTTCTTGGAATTTCACCAGAAGAAACCAGACAGTGCATCAGAACTAAGAGCCAGCTGCAATTTTGCTAAAAATAAAGCAAAGCAAACACAAAAAAGCAGCATATGTAAAAAAAGAGAGAGCCTAGTTTCAAGAGGAAAGGCTAAATAGAACTCTAAAGAACCACCAACAAATGAGGATATTAGAGTGTCTTACAAGTTTAATTTCTGTCAGGGCAGAAATACCAGAAATATTAACCTTAGCCTGTAAGACTTGGTGTAAAATCAAAGGACTAAACAGTAAAAGCTGATTCTCCTGGTCACTTTACAGCCACAACACTGAGACATTAGAAGATAAAGTGGCAAAACAGGGATCTAAATATCCATGTTTTCTTTATAACAAAGCACTTAAAAAGTTTCCATTCAACTGACTCTCTTTTTTTCTAATGTACATGCTTCAGGTTATCAGGCCCAATTTGTGCAGCTACATCTGCTTGTGGAATCATGTCAAACTGAATTACTAAAATGATTCCACTTACAGATAGTCTTCTGAGATAAGACACAACAGACCATGGGTCTGAGCAACACAGAACTAGGCAAGACAGGAGCCCTCCCTTCATCTTCACTTCAAAGCCAAAAGAAACACTTCAGGTAAGACAAGTTCATTTGAATTCATTCATTTATCTGTGGTGAGGGGGTGGGAACTTCTTAAGCTGACATTGCCAACAAAGAAAACATGTMGGTAGGCCTAGAGGCAAAGGTAGGGATTGAATTTAAATCTCTTTCTACTTCGGTATCTAGAGCCAARGATCATTATTTCCTTGAGTATTACACATGTGCTTTAGCCTTTGGTGCAATGGTTTCCCAGTGACCTTTTCTTCCCAATTACCCATTTTTGTTTTGGTTCTTTGACATCTTGGACCAGATGAAGGAGTTGAAGAACTTGAGTGGTGACAGCAAAGAATAAGAACTAATTCAGATAGGTGAGAACACCCTCAAACTTGCTCTAGAGCTGTAAAAGAGGCAGGAAGAACAGATGCTGAGCCTTCAAGAAGCTGCCAGGGGGTCATGCCGTTTCATAAATCCTGCAAGAACAGTCTACACCATAACTAAGCAGGAAGGCAGCAGACAATTTGCGTGCTTGTAATGCAACAGCAAGATCAGGGCTACTTTCTACAAGGAAAGGCTAGCCAGAAGCATTGGTTGACCACAGCTCTGTCAGTAACCTCATAGACTGGRGTGTAATCCCAATCCTCTTGGATACCAGATCCAGATCTACTACACTGGTAGCCATGTTTGCCTGCATTTGGGTAATTTAACATGCTGATCCAGCAACTAGCCAAGACTCCAAATCTGTGACTCATACAATTTTTGGCCTCTTAAATGAGCCACAAAAGTCCTCATCCTGAGGAAAACAAATAGGGCGGCATTAAAAAAAGCATCCCCCTCATCTCCATCAATTGCTGAGAGCAGCAATAATGATGGAAATAACCTGAATACAACAAAGTTAGAGAATCAAGGTGGATGATTTCTTTCTGTCAAAAAGATAAAAAAGCTTAGGCTTTCATTTTCAACCTCCCTAATTTCTCCAGAGTACTTGGCACTGTTGCCATGTTATTACTTCATCTGAAATTGGTGGCTGGGACCCAAAGGCATAGAGTTGCGACTACAGTAGAGGGGGTGCACCCCGTGAATCACACCGGAAAGCGTGCATCCATTTCTAGATGCCTCAAACACAGCTACTCAAAGCTGTGTGTAGCCTTTAGGTTTGCTGCTCAGATGCTGTGAATTCAAGTACACTGGATTCAAGCACACTGCTGATGGGGTGCAACTCTTTCTGTTCCTCGCTGTATAGACAACATCAGAGTGCCCCCACGTTAGATTCAGTCACATGTGGAAGACAGCTCACTGAAGCTGAAGCACAGGTCTACTGAGGTTATTTCCTAAACTTACTAGCATAATTGAGAAGAGACCTGCAGATGAGTGCAGTTTCCCTGGTAGAAAATATATCTGCAGTATCTGCCACTCCAGTCCCCAGTTTCACAGTGATCCTCAAGCTCTTCCCTAAATGATCAAGTTCATACAAAGCTCCCATATATCTTTTATCTTCTTTCCGTGCACTTTTAACTTTCTTTCCAAGGTATACACCAAATGGTGACTTGATTTCACATATTTATTTTTTGCTTTGACTTGAACTACAGAAATCTCATATACCTGGGTATAAAGCTGCTTGTGCTTATGCCAACAGGTAAAGAGCACATCATGCTGTTTCTTTTAGAGTAAACAACCAACCAGACAACACTAACACCAGCAAAATTGTCAAACATGTCCTCATTGCCTGCTGACTTCCCGTGCTGATTGTCTTTCCGGAAGTGGTTGTTCATCTCCAAAGTTTGAGTTATTTAAATATTGACGATAATTCTGACATGAAGATCCTTCTGACCTCAGGTACAATGGGATTTGCTGCATTAGAGCTACAGCATCCTGGAGATGGATCCTTCTTAAAGTCTGGAACGAAAAGAAATTCTCTCCACTCTCTCCATGGATCTCTTTATCTCCTGGTCCATTGCAAGACATATTTCCTTCATTGTCTGCTTTAAAGTAAACACAGAGCAACATTTGTGTACTTTTGTATATAAATAAATGATGAACAGAGAGCTGCTGCACGTTCTTCTGGGGGAGAGAGGAACAAACATGCAGCAGATGACAGTTGTGTTGCTGGCAGCACTGCCACCAGGATGCTTAGAGTCTGAACTAAGTCTTGAACCAAGCAGTTTATAAAAATCTACAATGGAAGGTATGAGAAAATATATTTGATGTGGACATCCCCTTGAATTGAGAAGTGTGACAGCAGCTGCAGTACCAGAGAAGGAAATGAGAATACATAGGGGACCTAGAAATGTGAAACAGATCTTCCTTCTGCAAAAACATTTACCTTGAGTTGCTCTTCACACACTGTAAAATACAGTTCCTCTCAGGAGGCTCCTGTCCATAACAGCACTGGTCTACTTCTGCGGGCATCTCTGACCCAGTTCTAGGCCATTTCCTCACCACACAAGACTTCACTTAGTGGGCCACGCCAGAACCTTCCCCAGCTGTGTTAAGACAACTCGAGAGACTCTTCTGCTGGAGACAGTATTTAAAGTTGACTTCATTAAGTTTTTGTTGCACTTCCACTGACACCCAGTGGAAGACGGGGACTTTCTGTATGATCTCAGAGGATCTTCCTTACGGCCCTGTCTCACATAGCACCACAGATAAGAATCATTAAGGCTGGAAAAGACCTTCAAGAGTCCAGCTATTAACCCAGCACTGCCATGTCCACCACTAAAACAAGACTCTAAGCACCATGTAGGCTTGTTTTCAAATACTTCCAGGAATGGGACTCCACCACTTCCCTGAGCAATCTGTCCCAATGTTTGAACACCCTTTCAGTAAAGAAATATTTCCCAATATCCAATCTAAACCTCCCCTGGTACAGTTTGATGCTGTTTCCTGTCGTCCTATCACTTGTTACTTGGGAGAAGGGACCGACCTGCACCTGTCTACATCTGCTGCTACGACCCCAGAAAGCTCAGAGGAGCACTCAGACACGCATCCCCTCTGTGCTAGAAGCCATAGCAACATACCGGCAGTGATGGTGGGTTTGGGACCACCGAGCATCTCAGCCCGGGTTTGCCCCTTGCAGCAGCGGTCAGGGCTGCACTCGCCGCCGCCTGGGGGCACGGGCACCTCCTCTGCCTCCCTGAGCCCAGAGGGGACGTCCCGCCGCGGGCTCTCAGGGCAGGGGGCAGCTGACGGGGGAGCGGTCGGTGCCTCCCGCCAGCTCTGAGAGGGTGCGCCGGGGGATGCTCCTGGCGCCCACCGCAGGGGCTTCCCGGAGGGTCCCGCGGTGGGCAGACGGAGCGGGGCGGGCTCCAGGCAGCGCTGCGAAAGGGGCTCCGGCGGGCGCAGGATGGAGCGGGTGGGGTGCGCTGCGCTGGAGGAGCGGGCCGGCGGCTCTCCCTCCCTTCATCCCTCCCTCCCTTCCCTCCTCCGCGGGGCTGGAGCCTCCCCTGGGCAGCGCCCCCAGCTCCTCCCCGCTCGGTAACGCCGGTCCGAGCCCCTCCTCCCGTTTCCGCTGGCAGGAGCTGGGGCCGTGTCCTGCCGTACCTCCGCCGCTCCCCCAGCGCTCGGCCCCATCCGGCCCGGCCCAGGGACGCGCGGGTGAGACCCGGCGCCGCGGGGGGCGAGGGGCGGCGGGGACCCGCGGGCAATTCCCGGCCCCGGGAGAGGGGACATGGCAGAAGCGGGCGGCRCGGGGCAGCCCGGGGCGGGGGTGCCGGGGGCTGCTATTCGCGGGGGTCGCGGGACGCCGGCCCGGCAGCTGGGGATGCTGGGGACCGGCGGGGTCCCGGCGGGATGGGGGTGCGGGAGGGGCGCGGGTGGCTCATAGGGGTGAGGAGCGCTTGCTGGAAACAATAACCCCCCACCCTCCTCCGGTGCCTGTGTGATTTTTGCGGAAACAGGAAAGTTAGTTCAGAGGGATGAGACGAGCCCAGCGGCGTCTGCGTGCGCGGTGCTGCGCTCGGCCGGGAAGCCCATCCCGCGGTGCCCATCCCGCACGGGGCCGGATGGCTTCGGCCAGGGACGGATTTCTCCCGGCCACCGGGGAAGACACCCCGGGGGCAGCGCTGCTGGCAGGAGGGGGCTGCCTTTCCTGTGGCCTCGCGCACCCCCGGGGCTGCAGGGGGTATGTGGGGCTGGGGGCGCGGGGCACGCGTGGGGCGGCGGTCGGGGGCTGCGCTCCGGGCGGGATGGGGAGCGAGCCCACGGTGGGCTGACAGCTCTGCTCGGCAGCCGCCGCGGAGGTGGTGCCAGCGGTTCCTGCCTTCCCCCTTCTTATGTAAAACTTGACTCCAGCGTGGCCTTTTCCTGTTCAAGCTTTTGGAAACTTTTCTTGTTGAATCTTGGATATCCGCCTGTCACCGTGCTCCTGATGGGACGTGGGAGCTCCGTGAGCTCTGCCTCTTGAAAAGGCCTTCAGCTCCAGGGATTTCTGATGGGCAGAGAGGAGGAATGTGGTATGGGAATGCTGTGTTAGGGCAAAACTAGACTATGAGAGTGAATAAAGCTGCATTTCTCTACTTAATCCTTTTATCAACTCTTTTGTTCTGTGCTTTTACTCGATATAGTTTTGTGGTTTGAACCACAGGAATGGGGGCACCTGATTTTCCTACCTGACTGCACTGAACTTATTTTAAAACTTGGGTGTAAGTCACCTGGGATATGTCTGAGGAAAAGTTAAATATTCTCCAGAACAGCTATGAGAGTCAAATCACACGGCTTGTTTGTGCTGTTACTCCTGGATGGGCCGAAACTTTGCCGGTGGAAGTCAAAACTTAACATGTTACTGTAGCAAAGTTCTTAGTAACAGGTGCYGCAAATTGTTTTAATGGTTTGTTTGTTAAGCTGGTAGTGGAGTCCGTTGTAATCAGGGTGTGTAATGGCAAAGGATAACAGTCACTGCAGTGTGCATTCATATGAGCTGTATTGGCATAGAATATGGGGCCAAAGTTAGCACTCAAGAACTTTTAGAATGTCAAAAGATAAATTATCAATGTGATGTTGAGAACACCAAGGAAAAAAAAATCAGTCCTAACAGTTTTATGTCCTTTGCTTCCGTTTTGCATTTTTCCTGAGCTCCAAGTATGAAAACTGATGGAGCTAATATAGCTTCTGCCTCCAGATCTTTCCCTTTCATATTTTTAGACCTGTGATGATCAAATTGCAAATCCTACAGACAAAGCATTTTCTACAGTGGGGCTGTAAGACTTATGGCAAACTTGGTTTTGGGTACCTGCACTTTCTTTAAACCTAATTCTCATTAATAAAGCTGCGTAAGAAGACCTTGGGGTCAGAACATAACTAATGGAATATCATTTGCCTTATTCAGACAGCGTTCTGAGGTTAGAATGGTCCTGTTCATCTCTCTTGAGCAGCATAGAGGGTTAACTGTGAATGTCAATGTTATCTTAGCTATTTTGGTTATTTTAACAGAAGTAGCTATCAGAGATGCATATCCCACAGTCTTTGCTTTCTGTGCTATTTTAAGTTATTTTCTTCCAAAGTATGCCAAACCTCAGCCTGTCCATGAGAGTATTTCCATCACAACTGTGTATTTTTAGTGTTTAACCCCTGTCTCCCCAAATACAGAAACTGAAACATTGCAATAGAAAAGTGAAACACAGGAAGAGCACAGATTAAAATAGCAAACCAGCACTGAGGCAGCAGTACTTATTGGAGGAGTTACTTTCACATTTGTATCACATGTGAAACCAGCAGGTTTGCACTAGAGAAGCCAAGACTTTATCTTGGTATTACTCTGAGATAGCTGGTATGGAGCTGGTTGGGCCCTGAGCAGAAGAGACTGCTCGTTTCAGAAGTAATATGTTAGTGTTCCCAAGGTACTTGGGTTTTACAATTGAAAAGCCATCTCGGTTTTTCACTTTTGTCATGTTTCAGGATTGTGCTGTTTGCAAGTGACTGATGTCCCATTAGTTGAATGTCACTAGATTTATTGATGCATAAGAAAAAGAGATGAGGATGCTTTAAAGAGGCTGAGCATGAGCCACTGTTGTGCCCTGGAAGTGAAGGCAGCTGCCAATACTCAGGGCTAATTTAATAAGAATGCAGCCAGTACACCAAAGGAAGTGATTATCTCAGGCCAGGGTCTGCATCAACAGGGTCCATGACCAGGATTCATACACATGGCTGGAGACAGGCACAGCTACAATGTAGGTTGGGCAGGCACTGAAGGCCTCAGGCAGAGCTGAAATGGTGTCCCTGATACCATGAGCAGAGAGCAGGGATGGATGTGAAGCTGATGAGAGCATTTAAAGGCCTTTCAGTGCTCTCAGAGCCCTTGTACAGCACGAAGATCTTATGCTGAAGGAACTAGGCTTTTTTCAGCCTGGAGAAGAAAACACTTTGATGGGACCTATTGTGACCTTCCAGTATTTAAGAGGAGGCTCTCAAGAAGACAGAGCCAGGCTCTTCACTCTGGTGCGTGGTGGCTGCATGAGGGACAACAAATGAAAGTTGAAATGAGGTTGAAGATAGGTGTACTCCTGCAATGAGGACAGTCAGATGTTGGAACAGGTTGCCCAGAGGGGTTGTGCAATGTCTGTGCTCACAGGTTTTCAAGACCAAAGTGGATAAAGTCCTGTTGTGACCTCATAGCTGGACCTGTGTACAGTAGAGCAGGATGGAATGCCCTCAGGCCTGCTCCAGCATAAATTCTCTGTTCCTGAGATCAAGCAGCCATTTGGTCTGAGAAGGAAGGAGGTGTGTAAAACTATGGCAATACTTGTAAATACCCCAGATGAAGAAATGAAAGAAGGTTTTAGGATAGTGATGTGTTGCTAAGAGGAATTTAAAAATATGAAATTAAAAATTTCCCTCACTATGCTAGGAGCTTATGCAGGAAAGGTGTGTGTGTGGGCAGGGGAATATTTTGTGTTTGAAAACTTGCTTTCCTTTAGTGATTCTCAAAGTGCCTTTTTGGCATAATTTTACTTAAAGATGCGTTCTGGAATAGATCAAACCATGTCCTTTAAAAATTCGTGTAGGAAGTGTGATGGCAATAAAACATGGTGCTGAGCTTGGGGAAAGACAGTGTATGATCAGGGAATAGTTCTTACCTGAGGGTTACCCTCTTTGACTCTCTAGAAAATAGAATAAACATGTCAGGACCAGCAGATCATTTCCCCATTTGTGCCATGGTTGTTAAAGGACTTTAGGATTGAGTCAATCTTGGTAGGGCCAGCTTAGCAGTACCCAGAGAATGTGAGTGGATCAGAAATAGGTACTTGTCTTTTCCTCTCTACATGGCAGTGAAATTGTGGACAAGTAGGGATGTGCTCAGGAAGTGTCATCTCTTCACTTAGTGCAGTGCATGTTAGAATTTAATTTTGAGGAGAAGTACTCATTGGGAAGATACAAACTTTTGTGTATTTTACTCAAGTGTAACAAGATGCTTTATTGGAGACTGAAGAGGTATCACTAGTGCACTCCCCACTTCCTCTTCATCTCTCCTGATCTCCTAAAACTGAATTCCAGAGGCTGTTTCTGCTGCTCCTTGTAGCCCCTCTCAGGTGAAACATGCATTGCTGACTGTCAGTGCTATGTTTCCTGGGGAAAAAACATCAAATCTGTCTTGTGGGTCACTTTCTGTGGTTCAGTGACATGTTTTCTGTGGTGTATTTGTCACGAGGCAGGACGTTGTTCTCAGTGAAAGACTCTGGATGCTTTCCTCATTGCACAGGTGTTTCCAGGAAAGTGATGTGTCTCTGTGAGTTGTGTGTTACCACAGCTGGACAGACAGCACTGTTGCTTAAGTGTCTTTCAAACCCTACCTCACCTTTCCTTATGGTTGTTCTGATATTCCAAGCACTTGCATTCGTTGCTGTCAAAAAATAAACCTGGAGGGCTAGAGTTTGTAGAATAAAGCATGGTCCTTGGGCAGAGCCCAGCTGCTTTTGGCTTCTCTGCAAGCACAGTAAAAAAGGAGGCATCTGACTGTGCTTCACATGGAAGAAAGAACAGATAGGAAACGTGGGATCCCCAGTGACTAATGAGCTGCTTTGATGCCAGTGAGATGTACTAGGCTGTTAGACTGCTTGTTGAGGAAGGGTGAAAAAGTTCCGTTGTTGAAAAGCTTTTAAAATCAAGAGTATGAGACAGACAGGCATGTTCTAGGGATAGCTCCAGGCAGATGAGGCAGACTAAATCATAAGCATATGTTCCAATAAGCCTTTAAGTGGACAAAGGTATTAATTAAGCTTAGCGTTTCTTTGCAGTGATGTGAATATGATGTTGTAATATTATGATGACTGTGAAGTAGTAACGTAAGTTTAAAAGATTTGAAATTTGCATTAATCTTTGTTTCAAAAAGTATAACAGGAAAACTTTTTAAAGTTTTTTTGAAAGCACTTTTCCCTTTTGCTGTCAGAGTTCTTCCTTCTGATGCAAACACTGTCATGCTGTTCTAATGCCCGATATTTCTGAAGGTGGAAGTGACTAATAGCTGGGTGTTTATTTCCATGATCCCTGTTACAAGTGGAAAAGAGGAAACAAACTGCATGAACTAGCAAAAAGCTGATTATATTTTTGAGGCCGAGTCACTGTATGTCTCTAGAATCAGCTGAATTGTGTTAACTGAGCTTTAATTTCTACTCTGACGTGTTTCAAGTAGAGCTGCCTTTGCTGTGGGCAGTCCTCACTGATTTACAATTGCTTGGACGGGTCTGTGTAAACTCATAGTGAGGATATAATGGAGTATATCATCCTCATGCAGGCATAGGAACACAGGAGCTGCATTATCCATGTGTGGCATGTCTGGGCAGGAGGCAGGGCTAGACTGGAGAAGGAGCTCATGGGGGAGTGGGAGGGAAGGCAGGAGTCTTAAGAAGGCAGTTGGCTGAGGGAGAGGAAGTCTGCAGCCCTCTCCTGGGAGGAAGGGCTGAAAAGGAAGGATGAGGTGGTACAGTGAACAGAGTTGAAATGTCACACCCATCAGGTTTGAAGGAGACTTAGCTCAAAATTTTGAGACTCTATGCTAGGGAACAGGGATCTACACAAATCCTAGAGGGCACAGGGCTCTGTGAACTCTCTTGTCTTTGGTATCATTTAAGTTCACTCTTAATTAAATTCATTTAAGATGAAGGATTGAGGGAGGCAACGTTTGGAGCTGAAGGAATCCTGAGTTTAGGACACTGGTGGGAAGAACCCAAGCAACTTGTCTTGTGCAATTGRGTAGTCAATGCTGTCTCCTCAAGTGCCTTAAGGCAGTGTGCTGACAATCACTTTTTATGGTGATGGCAGCCCTACTCCAAACTCATGTTGAGCCCAGGCAAGGACACTTTCTGTTTTGATTTGCACATTTTTAAAGGTTAAATAATTCAAGAATGCTTTTGAAAGCATACTTTCCTTTCTGTGTCTCTACTGCTGTTTTTTACCCAGAACTCTGCATACAGTTCAGTGTAAGGTGGTTCTGCCCGGGATGTTCATCTAGCTTTATTTTAAACAGTTCCTTGGTTTCGTAAATATATACTTATCCCAAAATCAGCTTTGCATTCCATTTTATTTTAAAACTGTAACTATATGTGAATGAAGGTTGTTACCTGACTTTGTTTGAAGAAAGTGCAGCTGAAGTTGTGAAGGATTGAAAGCAGTGTTCTGAGAATGTCTACTATGTTGTTTCCGCTGGAGGACAGTCTGCACAGTATTGTTTATATGTATTTATATACATGTGGACAAAATACCATTAGGGGAATGGGATAATGGTTCTGGCAATAGAAGGGACCTGTACTAACATGCAGATGGGAGCATGTCTCCTTGTAAAATTAAAAACCTAAATGTCTGGCTTAAAAGCCTGTAAAGGAAACCTTCCAAGTATAAATAAAGTTATTTTCTTTCATTCATCAGAGCATTTGGATCTTGCCAGTGCTGCTGTGCTGTCTCACAAAGTTTTGCCAAGTAACAGTGGCTCTAAGTGTTAGAAAGACTCTTGATGATCTGTTTCCCAGCAGTGGAGAAAGCAGCAGGACTGGCAAGACTTTGCCTTCATAGCACCTGGGGCACTGTGGACAGCAGCAGAGGCAGCTATAGGGAGGATATAAATAGCATAGACACGTAATGCTGAGCTATTTGGTGCCATCAAAGATGAGGAACAAGAGGGAAGAACTGCAACTCGGGAAAAATTTCCAATATATTCCCCTCACACCCACTCAGGATGCAATATTGACTAAATCCTACACACTGAAACTTCTCTTGTTTCAGGGGGCAACGGAGAAGACCCAGGACAGTATTTCAGGTGAAAATGGTCATAGATTAGGATATGAAGGCCATGGTAAAAGTAATTGCTGGGACCAGTGATCCGTAGAGGGATGTGACTATCTCTAGAGGAAGAAACTTCATTGTTAACAGGAGCTTTTTGGATGTCTGCTCTATTCTAGTTATATCGAAGGCAAAGTAAAAAGGACTGTGAAGCAGGAAAGGGTTCTTCTAGGGAGAACCAAGAGGAGGAAATGAGGACAGAGTCTGAAGTTCCAACACCAATGTAAATTCATCTGCATATCTTTCAGTTTTCCAAGTTCCATGTTGTCCTACCATTTCCTGGTGAATGGTCACCACAAAGTACTTCCCAAGACTTATACAAGAAACTCTCTCCTTTTTTTCCCTGTTTTTCTTAAGAAAGATGTCTTAGGAAATTATTTTAAAGCAGTCASTTTGCCCTGAAAAATTCACTTTCAGTTTCCTACTCTCCAGGGACCCCCAAGCAATCTCTATTGCATCTTGCTTTCTTTCTTTAAAGCAAAAAGTCCTACTTGTGTCTCGTCATAGCTTGGTTTTCACAGCTATTTAGTCTCTATCTTCAACTCCTCTTGTTCTGTTCTCCATCAGTTCCTCTTTGAAGAGCTGAGGAAGTTCATTCTATGGTAAGCACAGAACAGTTTTGCTGTCTTTAGTCCATTTCTTCCTTGCTATTTCTACATTAAACCACACAAAGGAAACAAAACTGATCCAAGTCATTTAGATACGTAACTGTTTTTTTCTGAACTTCTTTTTAAACAGTTCTTTAAAGAGAAATGTTACTTCATACAGGAATCTCCACTTTTCTTCCTGCTTTAGCAAACAGTATTTATTTCCTCTGTTTTTAAAATTTGAAAGTACTTTCTCAAAATCTCCTTAAGGCCGTTGTCTGTTTTGAAGGTGCTAAGGGATCCCCCTCCTTTACTTCTAAGAGATACTGAGAGGTAATGTTCATTGCCCCGTGCTCTTCTTAAGTCTTTAGAAGAAGATCACTACAGACTATTTCTGCTTGTATCAGTAGATAGCCCAGTTACTGTTTCAAAGATCTGTAAATGGTTAGAGCTGTAGGTTTTAATTTTATTAATAAAATGCACTCATCTCGTACTTCAGGCACGAAATATCCCCATAGCAAGCTCAAAACTGTCACTGATGGCCAACGTAGGTACTTGCCTGGTGATGATGACGTTAGTCCAAGGCATCCTCTTTCAAAAGCAAACAGACTTTGCTTGCCCTTGGGACATGATTTGAGGAAGTGAAAGACAAATACGCTTTATTTTAGAGGATGAAGTGTGGTGACGTTCCTAACAGTTACCAGGAGATAAGTGCCTACCAATCACTGAGCTTTCTAGAAGAGAAAAGATCTGCATTTTCTTCTAGGTTTTGTTAGCCCTCATGTTACAGGACTTCTGCTTTGGAAGGCAGACCTGTCTCCTTACTTTCTTCTGCTGTGAACTGTGGGTTGAACAGGTTGGTTGGCTGCTGAGTGCAGCTCCCTACTCTTGTAGAAAACACAGTGAAAGATTCAAGTTTCTGAAGGATTTGTAAAGTGGCTGTTCCTAGCATCATAGTTTGTTGTAACAATATTGTACCTGAGCCCTGTAGTGAATCTTGGGAGGCATAAACTGAGCTCTTCAGTTGCATCTGCCCATAAATTTTCATCTCACCAGTTCTGGTCTGTCAGAAGAGTCTTGTTTCTTTGAGCTTATTATTAGTGTTTGCCTTGGCCAACAGCAAGACCTCTTTAACAGCTTCCTTGCAAGTGTTTCATTTTCCTTTCTTAACTTTACTGTATATAGCTGCTTTTTGCCAAGCCARTCACTGTCCCTCTGACATGGCTAGGACTGCTACCTGTTTCATGGAATTACATGACTTGAAGTGCTCCTCTCTAACCATTTCTGCCTTTGCTACAGATCATGCTGTGTTCGTAACAGTCTTACATCAGTGGTGAACAAAGCTCATCTTTAAGGGTAGCTGACAGCATACTGTGTGTGACACCAGTTGGACTAACTAGCCAACATCTACGCAGTGGAACTGTGGGAAACCTGGATTATTTAATTCTTGATATTTATTTATTTATCGCTTAGCCGCGTGACTTCAACAGGAGTAGTTCAGTGGCTGGAATTGTCACTTGTGTCACTGGGGAGCTAGTTAGGTTGGGTGGATGCCTGCGTGTGCTTGCCATAAAGCCTGACATCAGTGATGAGCTTAGTGTTCATGTAGCATTAGTTCACTTTACGGAAGATGTATAGAACCGATGTGTATGATATGTTAAAGTGTCCATCTGCTGAAGCAGGGAAGTACACAGACTGTGTGCAATCAACAGCAACGTTTCATTATCTTGATGCAGTGAAGCAGATTGAAGGGAAAACATTCATTTAAAAATCAAAACCAACAATGGAATAATGGAAACATTTCCATTGACCAAGTTTGGTGAATAATCACAATTTTTTTTTTAGTAATTAGTCTGTACTTTTTTTGTATGCAGTTGCAATAATTTTGGTGGGCTTTTAAACACTGGAGATTGCACTGTTCTGTGTGTCTCCTCCATGTGGTTGAAGGAAGTTCTAGTCTCACTTTGGTCAGTTTGCTATTTTTGTAGCACCCTTCTAACATCGGGGTGGTGCTGTTAGATGCCTGAAAGCTCCAGTATGAATTGGAGAAGGTGGGGTGCTTTATGTTGTGTGGTTTTGTGTGATTTTCACTTCAGCAGAGTTTTGTTATACTAGAAGCAAAGGTGAGACCAGTCAGAAAAAGGCTACTGGATAAGAGTTCATCAGGAAGGGTCTTGCTTAATTTCTCTTTTGGCTGCTGTAAGCAGGTCATTAAGTGTCATGGTGATACTGGGAGACCTAAATGCCAAGGGGTAGAAGCACTGGATTTTCCTGAATAGTATTTCTGATTTAATAGACACACAGCTTTTGCTTTTCCCCGTGATCTCTGTTTTCCCTTTAGTTTCTCTAAGTCTGTTTTAATATTTTGCCTACTGCCATGATTTAAATTTGAGTCCAGATGAAATCAGTRTATTATGCCCTGGAGACCAGTGTTTAGACTTAACTTCTTTTGTTCAAAACCAGGTGGAATTTGATATAACTTTTCCTGTTTGTTTTTTTCATCTCCCTCAATCTCTCCTTTCTGTCCTCCTAAGCTAATTTTGTTTGTGGTGGGAAGTGGGTCCAAAAGGCAAAAAAAATTCATTTTGTCCTTCTTTTCTCCAGGTTTGGTCTGCGACTTTTTCCTTGGTGTACATCCCATTACCTCAAGTAAGTAAGATCTCTGTGAAGGATACTTGGAGTCATTCAGCCTTATCTTTAATACTGCTTGCATGGACATTAAGGGGAAACAAGTTGGTCCAACACTGAGCCCTTATGAAACCTTTTTGTAATCTGTTATTTTCTTGCCACAAATGCTGAGAGAGTCCAGAGTAATATGGCTCTTGTTGGGGTTGTCTCCAAGTGCTGCCCTAAGTACCAAAGGAAATGTAACAGAGGAGGACAGTAGTTTTCTTCATTATATGCAAATGCTCTTCTTCCTCTGCTTGCTTACCTGTCTGTGACATTTGAGGGAAAGGAAGCAGGGAAGAACGAAACAGGGTTCCTACTGAGAGCATTTTCGTTAGTTCATCTAAGTTTTATCCTTCTGTGCAAGGGTAATTCTATAAACAGGCTTGGAAAAATAGACTCATCTTGGAGGAACCCAGGGTTACCTTGGGGTTAGGTGTCTTAGTACAGCTGCAGGCCCCTTGCTTTGTATTTTTACATTCCCTGTGTTCTCCAGGGATTTAGCCTTGGCTGGAAGTGAGTGGAAGATGTGGCATTCCCTACCTTTCATTAAGTTTCTGACATGGTAGAAGAAGCAACTTTTGCTCCTTTAGGGAAAGAAAGGTGATCCACCTTTCTGCTGAATGCCATATGTTCTGCCAAAGGCTGCAAAGAGTGCAGTTTGATAAATCCAAGCAATGAGAGCAACAGAGAGATAATAGTGCACTCTTGTACTTGGCTTGCCAAGAACTGTTTCATACTTCTGTGCTCTTGTGTAAAACTTGTAATGACAGCTGCAGGTGAAAAACATCTACTGCTGTATGTTTTGGGATGAGTGATAAGAGATTATGGTCAGTGAAGGGAATTTCCTTGCAATTGGGAAAAGGTAAGAACGCGTTAGGCGAGGCTAAGAAAAAGGAATGCTGCAGCTTTCCTTTACTCTTGTGTAAATCATCATTACAGGTGATGCCACACAATGGCTCAGTCTTGGGGATACAGCAAAGATGCATTGACTTAGGGATACTGTTTATATAAGAGAGAACTGAGAAGGCTGAGAGGGCTTTTCAGTGTAAAGGCGATAGTTCTGTGGTCTGACTGACGTGGAAAATTTCCGTTGTAGGACCTGTGTGTTTCCAAGAGAAAAATCTGTAATAGGATGTATTAATAGGAGGTGTACAACTGGCTTAAAATGTACATTTGATATTGGACATGGTTGTGGTTTAACCCTAGGCAGCAGCCAAGCCCCATACAGCTGCTCGCTCACYCCTCCACCAGTGGGATTGGGGAGAGAATTGGAAGGGTAAAAGCTGGAAAACTCATGAGTTAAGATAATAATGCTTTAATGAGGAAAGCAAAAGCCACACACGCAAACAAAGCAAGGAATTAATTCAGTGGTTCCCATGGGCAGGCAGGTGTTCAGCCACCCCCAAGAGAGCAGAGTTCCATCACACATAATGGTGACTTGGGAAGACAAATGCCATCGCTCCAAAYGTCCCATCCTTCTTCCCTCACTTTATACTCTGAGCATGATGTTATATGGTATGGAATATCTCTCTGGTCAGTTGGGGTCAGCTGACCCAGCTGTGTCTCTTCTCAATTTCCCATGTACTCCCAACTTCCTTGCCAGCKTGGCAGTACGACAAACAGAAAAGACCTTGGCTCTGTGTAAGCCCTGCTTATCAACAACAAAAACATCTCTGTATTATCAACTCTGTGTTCAGCACAAATCCAAAACACAGCCTCATACTAGCCACTGTGAAGAAAACTAACTCCACCCCAAAACCAGCACAGATGTGAATAGCTTCCAGATATTTCTGTTACAAGACAAAGAATAAAGAGATAGATGGGGGGTGTTAGGCATTGACACAGGTAACATCTGTATTTGTAGTAGATGAGACACAATGTTACAGTATGTAGGATAAAGAACCTATGAAACTTCATGCTGTAGAATTTAAGATTGTTATAAAGAGTCTTGGCTTAGTCATAAAATGTTTCTTCTTAAGGCTGCTGTGTGTTTACATCTTGCAATGATTTTTTTGATTACTTTTTGCACATGTGCCATGCTCTGAATCACACAGAATGGTGCTCTGTTGATTACTGTGTCCTAGGAAAGGTGGGTGATGGAGTACGCTAGGGAAAAGATATTTGGGAAAGATTGAACTGGTTGTTATTTGTTCCAGGAGTTTTCTTTCTGTTCAGTGCTTGTGCCACTTGAAATTATTGCTGTATTGTGAAGTCTTTCATCTTGTTTCTACACCTTTAAAATTTGATACTGCAGAAATTAATGTAACATTATCTATAATGTTTAAACTGCCTCATGTTATGAAAGTGAGAACTCCCAGAGCAGCCTTAACTCTGCCCCCAGAAGAGAAAGCAAATCAAGTGAGTGTCTTAAGTTACACCAATGTGTAGCACTGGGCACTAGCATGTACAGTTTGGCAAATATTTACACTTCAGATCTGGTCCAAGTCCATGGCAGTAATGAAATATCATGTGTTAATTATGCTAAATTATCATATTACACTGGTAAATGGGAACAGGCATGATTCCCAGAATGCTGATCTGTGATTCACATCATCAAGGAGCACAAAAGAATCCACATTCCTTAGAGAGGGAAGATAAATAGGATATTTCAAACCTTTTTCTTGCATGCATGGTAATATGCAATTTTTCCCCCTTTGCATTATGTTTCTGAAATCTGTTTCATAGCATATTGAAAAAGTAGTATCCCATCTCTAGTGGAGGTTTAGAAATTACCCCACTTTCTTTACCTTGGTGATCAGTGTTAGCTACTGGATTTCGGATAGCCTTTTATATTAATTCAAGGATTTTCCTTTCAAAGTTGTCCATTTCTGTGAAGAAGATAGGACTTGAACATGCTGAACAGAAAGAGAAACGTGCTTTTTGCTTTCTATGAAACATACTGTGCATATTAACAAGCTTGCCAGACTTGAATTTCTAGAATCTGAACAACAAATTGTTGTTAAGACAAAGTGATTGAATGCCTTACTAGTGCATGGTATTGAAGTTGAGTGAAATGCTGCTACTCATCACTCAAAATTAAATACAGTGTGTTACAAAAGCTATTGTAGGAAACTGTTCAGTAGAGAACTCAGACCTAGACTGAATAGTGGAGACAATCTTCAGTTATGTCTTAAAACCACCACATACTGTGGGTTTTTTTAAATGTCTGTAAAACACTGTTGTGTAATGAAATCAAAAAGGGCAAGTGAGATGCTTTGTTATGGTATGTTTTTGGCAGGCAGCCCTTCTAGGGAAGATGGACATTTGAACATACAGGATGTACTGAATAATGGGGTTTAAACGTTTAAGGTGCTATTGTATGGGAACAAGTTATCACTGTGCATTACCATGTGGTGGACTGCGAGGCCTTCTAGGGTGACCCTGGTTACCTGATTGGGGCAGGGCTGTTTTTCGTTTGTGTGGTTTGTTTTGGACTGGGAGCAGGGTCATTGCTCCCAAGTTCTTCATACTGTGCTGTCGTGGTTTGACAGTGGCCAAATGCCAAGCACCCATGAAAGGCCTGCTCACTCACTCTCCTCTGCTCTGCAACTGGACAGAGGAGAGAGAATTTAACAAAGGGTTAATGAGTTGAGATAAGGACCAGGAGAAAACACTTCAGGGGCAAAACAGGCTCTACTTAATGATATAAAGTGAATTTATTACTAACAAGATCAGAGTAAAAGAATGAGAAGTAAAATAAGCCCTTAAAGACACCCTTGTCTCCCCTCAGCCCCTCCCTCCTTCCCACTGATGGTGCAGGGAGACAGGGTGGGGGTTTTGGTCAGTTCATCACCCAAGATCTTTCCGCTGCTCAGGGGAAGGAGTCGTTTCCCTGCTGCACCGTGGGGTCCCTCCCACGGGAGACAGTTCTCTGTGAACTTCCCCAGTGTGGGTCCACTCTCACGAGCAGCAGCACTCCCAAAACTGCTGCGGCGTGGGTCACTCTGCCACGGGGTGCAGTCCTCCAAGGACAGGCTGCTCCAGCCTGGAAGCAAGGCCTCTCTCTCCACTGGGACTTCCTCTGGATCACAGTGTCCTGGTATCCACCCGCTCCGGCGTGGGCACCTCCCCATGGGCTGCGAGTGGATCTCTGCATCCYCCGTGGGCCCCCATGGGCTGCAGGGGGACAATCTGCCTCACCRTGCTCCTCACCACAGGCTGCAGGGACATCTCGGCTCCGGCKCCTGGAGCACCTCCTCCCCCTGCTTCTGCACTGACCTTGGTGCCTCCATTGCTGTTCCTCTCACATGTTCTCACTCCTACTCTTCTCTAGCTGGAAAAAATACAACTACTCCACCAACTTTGTTATGGTTTCTTCTTCAATCAGTTATCACAGAGGCGTTACCATTATTTCTAATTGGCCAAGCCTTGGCCAGCAGCATGTCCATCATCAGAGCCATCAGAGATTGGCTCTGCTGGACATGGTGGAAGCTTCCAGCAGCTTCTCACAGAAGCCACCTCTGTGGTCTCCCTGCTACCGAAAACTAGGCCCTGCAAAACCAACACATGCCCAGCAGAGTGAGACACAGAGAGGACAAATACAARCTGTAAAGCTTGATCCAAAATGAGATCAGGCAAGCAAGGTGAGAAAGAGAAGCACGAGAAGAGATTTTGTTAACTTGTATTGGCTGTCTTACAGTCACAGAAAGAACCTGATGACCCGGTTGTGCCAAAGGCACAATGTGTTTGTAAAATGTGTGAAACRTGCTCGGGTGTTCCATAGTTGGGCCAACACCTTGTTCATGTCTGATTTTAATGACTTCTTGGCATCTGTTCTTTGTCATAAGAAGAGCTTGTCCAATTAAATGGATAATGTTAGATCACATCTTCAGGAACATTAGAGGTTCTGCTAAGGTAGCCTGAGGAAAAGAAAGTTGCTGTGGGCAGTGGCCTTGGGGTTGACTTTTGTCCAGATTAGAGTAATTTCATTTTCAGAGTCTCTGTTTAAAACAAAATCTCAGTTTTAAACTGGATTTGGAGCCTTGAGGGAAAATTGTAAATGATCCTTTCTTGTAAGTTACTAAGTAATATGATATAGCTAAGCTTTAATGTGCCGTAAACTTAAATCTCCATGTATGAGAGCACCCCACTGGCAAAAGATAAATTAGTTATGGGGAAAGGAAAATTATTTGTCCCAGAGATATGGTTGAGTTAATCACTGGTTCTTCTCAGGTTGCTTGAACCTGGAATATTTGTCCCCATCATTAATTAACATGTTTTATTATTACTTCTGCTCCCGTGGAATATCAGATTTGTGGCACTCTCCCACGGGTGGATTTTTATTTAAGTTTTTTGATACAGAGGAAGATTTTCACTTGAGTATTTAGTGACATTATAACCAAATCCTCTTATGAATGATGGGGTGAGGCTGTCTCTTACTTGTTTGTCACGTGAGAGAAGGCATGGAGGAATGTGATGGAGCACAATTTTCTGCTTAGCTTTCAATTTCTTGCAAATTTCTTTCCTTAGCTTGTTGTCCCTATTGCTTGTCACCAAGTTCCCACAGGGCTGTGATCCGCAGCTGTCTTCCATAGAGCAGTTCTTGGGCACGGCAGCCTTTGTGCCCCCCCAGCTGCGGGGTCCGTCTCTCTGGTCTGAGCTGGTTTATGGTACCTGTTTTGTTGCATGCAGCATATTGTCTGCACCTCTGTGATGAAATGAAAAGGCCTCATTTTTAATAGTGATGTGTGTATGTTCATATGGTAGTCTATTGGACAGCTGTAAACTAAATTACATTTCTTAAAGCAGTAATTTTCAATTTTTCTATTATCAGACCTTAAGCATTTTCTACTGGAGGATCTCTATATAGTCAATTCAAATCCATTTTGATTTCTGATTTATCGGCTGCTGTATTTAAATTGTTCACAGAAATATTCATTTCTGCTTGATATATCACACTTGTGCAGCTCAGCTTCAGAGAGACTATGAAGGGTTAGGTACATTCGTCTTAAGGAACSAGGAAAGGAAACTTACTAGAGTACCAAAACCTTGATTGTCAGTGGATTCTTTCTTTCTTTTTCTTCTTTTGCATAAAATTATTACTCTTGTGGTCCCTGAACACTTTCTTTCAGTGTAGGAGAGAAATCTGTAGCTTCATACGGACATAGGTTAGAATTTCAGGAGCTGCATTACTTTTCTTGGTAGTAGCCCTGGAATCCTCCCCATCATTTGCAAAGGGACAGTTCTGTCACTCAGCAGAAGCATCTGTAGTATCACAGAGATTAGAGATGCCAGTGAGAAAAAAACATTACACTTCCATCCAGTCCTCTGCAGAGCCAATATCAAATGTCTCCCTATTAATGTGTTTCTTGGCACTTTGGTTCAGTTGCTGTGGATTTTCCAGCAGCTGAGTACCCCTCAGGCAGGCAGGTTTCCCCCAAGCAGAGGCACAGAAGTCCATTCCTAATACACCTGATACTTTTTTTGTGGTGTATCATTATCGATTGTAGAAGTCACTGCCAAGGCTATTTCCAAGCCCATTTTCCAAGCCAAGTTCGGTGCTTTTGAAAAAAAGTTGGGGATATATGTAGGTATCAAGAATAGCTGTTAATGCTAGTTTTTTCCTTTTTGTCAAGCTGATTAATCATTCTCCTGCTTTGTGTTCCTGCTGTGGCAGCACTGGGAGGCTGCTAGCCTCTGCTCAGCCCTGTGCTGTTCCTGACTGAACTGTGCTACTCAGCTGCTTTATATTTGCCATCCTGCCAGTTCCTTCTCTGCCTGCCTCTCTATTGCCTTCAGGCTGACATGGAGATTAATTGACCTAGTATCTTAGAATGTTTCCTCTTTTAAAGTCCTCACTCCAGCAGTGTTTAAGAGGGAAAATGGGGGAGTTTGGAAACAAATAGTCGGCTAGCTAGGATTTGGTGTGCAACATCTGAGGACAGATAAGGCAAAGCAGTGTTATTAATGGGAAAAGYATGGCATAAATGCACTATTGCTATACAGAGCACAGGATGTGAGAGATGGAAAGCCGGTTGTATTTCCTCAATTTGCCCTCAGTAGTGGGTTTCAGAGGCTCAGGCACAGATTCCCTGAAGKAACTCATCAGGAAACTTCTTTTTCTAAATGGTCTGCATCAAGCAAATCCCAGAACCTTACCTGATTCAATTATTTGATTGAATTGAGAGTTGATAAAACCTATTTGGAGCTTGATAAGGTATTCAGTAACAAAGCCAGGCAATGAAGTCAGGTGGAAACTGAAAGACACGAACTGACAAAAGCCTGTCACATGGACTGGGAGGAGGCGAAGCTGCAAACATTTTGAGGTGGCCTATTTGATGCTTTGCAGGATGGGTAAAATTTGAACCCAGGGCTGCTAGGATTTGGGTTGTCTCTGTGTGTTTATTTTTGCCTTCTGTTCCAGGGAAGCGCATTAACTCAGGCTTGACTGTACATTGCTCGCAGTGCTGAGAGCGACGGGAGATGCTCTGGGCATGGAGAGTGAACTGTGCATGACTAAGAACAGAAATGGAATTCAGTGCCTGGGATGCTGAGCAGGACAGATAACACAGATTTGTGTGGAGCAGTTGCAAAAGTACAAACTTATCCTTACAGAAAAATTATTGGAAAAATTTGAATTTGGGAGGAAAGTAAGCTTAAGGCACAATCAGGCTGTGCAAGGGGCTCTTATCTCTGACATGAGTATTCATACACAGAGTCTTGACACTGTAGTTATTTTGGATTGTTCTCAGTCTAAACAAGCTGAAGGGTGATGGATTTGTCACATAAAACTGCTGAAAATAGGTATGTTAATACCAGTTACTCAGCAGAACTCAAATCAATATGAGTATCTTTTTGTCGTAATAATTTTTGTAATATTTTGAAAGTGTTTGTGCAATTTAGGGTGAAAACAGAAAACTAGGTAGTTTTAGATGTCATGGTTTGATTTTAAAATGTGTTTTCTTTTTTATAAGCATACTTTGAGAAAGATAATGCCTAACAATTAGTTTATATCGTCTCCAGGGATTTATTTTTAGCCTAAATAGTGTGTATGTGTCTAATTTATATTTAAGTATTTGACAGCATTGTCTGCTTGCTTCTTACATGCCTTGTGCTATCACAAAAATATAGAAACAGGAAGAAGTTAGTGAAGGCTGCATGTTGTGACGTGTGTGTTTTGTTCACTGTTTTGATGTTAAAATTTTTAATGGTTGCTGTACAATTTAAGCTTGCAGCCTTGTGAGCAGTGTTGCTTAAAATATGCATTTTTAAACCTGTTCGGGGTTTTTTTGTGGCCTGTGATTCTAGGTTCCATTCACCTACCAGAAAGTAAAGATGTGTTAAGAGCTGATTTTTGTATGGGAGCCTCACACAGAAGTGTCAAGTGTGCTCTTTTTCCAGCCACATCTTGGTGCTGTTTGGGTCATTCCAGAGACATGAAAGATGAGAGGAGGACTCCAGGAGTGAATTGAATATTAATATTTTGGAGTTTTGAATAAGTAAATCAGCATGTTATCCAAACTGGTATTCTTCCTTATCGTTTATTATTATAACCTTGGTACATAATTAAAAAAAAAAGAGAGAATTTCTGGAAAGCCAGTGAGTATGGCTATATAAGAGTACTAATTTTTACCTTTTGCATTTGCTGACATTTGTATGTACCTAGCTTTCAAAGCTGATGTCTGAAATAAAAATCTCGGGGACAACACTGACCTTTGTTAAGATTTTTTACTTGTCACAATTGTTTACTGATTCAGTCTTCAGTCTGCCTTTTTTTTTTAGTGGGGGGTGACTGGTTGGCTGGTTTGGGTTTTGTTTTGGTTTTTTGTTGTTTGTTTTTGCTTTAAAGCTGCTCACAGTGCACCTTTTATTTGTTGGTGTGATACAGTACGCAGTGAAGACTGAAGCTGGCAGAGAGCTGGTGCCACGGAATGTACTTTTTTACTGTTTCCTGCTTTTGTATTTTCATGCGAGTGCTTCCTTTGATAGCAGCACAGAACAATACATAGCCTAAACTCTAATTTTTTTATTTTAACAATTGTTACTTGTTCAGGAACAGTGGTTTACAGTTGGCTAGTACCAGTCATCCACAACTGGTGGATGAGGGTGCAGTTGAGGGAATCCAGCCAAGCGCAGACAAATTCCTGTTTGTTAAAGCATCCTGAGCTGCCCAACTTGAAATATATTGAATGAGGCTGATGAACCTTTGATGAAGGAGAAGATAGTAGCAGAATGTGGAAAGAAATGAAGTAGTTTGGGCATGGAAATTTTCTCTTAAGGGAGTGTGTGTAAAGAGAGAGAAAAAGACAAATCTTCAACATCTGTATAGGTTAAAAAACTGTAGTGACTTTGTCCACTCTGTTATTTGCACTCATTTTACAGATAGCTGCACATCTGTTTGTGTACCATTGTTCCAAAATAACATCTGCTAATTCACCTTAGGCACTTCTATTTGCATTATCATAATTCCATGGATACCCAACTTGAACAAATACGTGAAAACACTTAAAACTGAAAATATATAGTATTACGCATGCTGTCCTATCTTTTAATTTGGTAGTCTCCCAAGATTCTTGAAAGAAARAAGGGGAGGTTCCCTGAAACTCAAATATGGGAAAAACAGTGAAAGAAAATTGCGTGGTTCTTTTCATATATTGTATCATCATTATAGATTGTAGAAGTCATCATCAGGATTGGTGCTGGGGCTGTGAATTTAGTGCATTTAAAACAGTTTGAGGTTACAGTTAGGTAGTGAATGCCAAATACAATACACAAGAATTCCTAATTGCCATGGGATATTAAATACTTGGTTCCAGCTCTGAAGTCTGTTCTCTACCTATTAAGTTCAATTAGGGATTTTCAGGTGTGGGCAAATTCTCTTTTTACCAACTGCTGTGAGGTTCTTGTCCCTTCCTGTTTGAGCACAGCGCTCAATACTGCACATAATAATTTTTTCAGTGCAGCACCATCAGACTCTGCGTCATGGGGTGTCTGCTCTGATCCGACCACAGTGCCCACAATCAGGAAGTTTGTGGGGACCGGTGAACTTCTGGTGCTGTAAGAGCAGGGCACATGGCTGTGTCACCGTGTGACGGGAAGGTTGTCACATCCCATCGGGGCATGCTTATTATTCAGCAAAAATGGAGGCATTTTCCTCCTGTTTCGGTGACTTCTGTCGTGAAACGATGGTGTATTTTATGGGACTGTCGGGAAAAAGAGAGAAACAAAACAGGCTGCAGGCCCCTGCGGAATCATTCTGCCCACAGCTGTGGGACAGTCAATCAAGATGATGGGAAATTGGGTTAGATGAGTTGTTTTGTAAAAGCGGATGGGTGCCAGACTAGATGCTGTATTAACTCAGAGATTCCCAAAGGATAGTACACGTGCTGGTTGTGGTATCTGAGCATGCCCATGCAGCAGAATTGTATTATCATGCTGAGAATGTGCATAAAGCCGCAGAACTGTCATAAAAGTATGTAGCTGACCAAAGTGATTTTGAAACTTCTGWACTTGATGGACTCTGGTCAACTTTAGGGACTTTAGCGTTTCTAATCAAATATTTAAAAACATCATTCCATTTTTTAAGACTGTATTTGTCTTTGTCTTCCTAACTATTTAATTGTACTTCAGAGATCCAGTGTGCTTACTGTGATGTAATGCCTACTGTTGATACTGGTGTGAACAGCATTGAATATTTTTGACAGACTTCACAAAACTGCTGAACAAAAGTAGCTGTGTAATGTGGGTGACTGTGTCTGCATGTGTAACTGAGAGTCATGGGAGCAACTCGAAGCCAAGCATTACATCAGACTTTGCATTCCAGGCAGTGATTTGGTTKGGCCCTGCTGGATTATTGCTGCTCTCAGAGGTTGTGTCAGCAAGTTTACTCATGACTGACATGAAATTTTAGTCCAGATTGATGATATTAAGTGTGGGCCCCATCACTGACTACCATAATCAGCTACTTGACACTACAACTGGCATGCCAATTAAGGAGCAGATATGGTAAGGATAATGGCACTACAGAGGTGATACACAGGCCAGGGGTGACCATCTGTGTCATGGAAACTTTCCAAAGGCTTGCTTCCAGCCTGATTAAAAGCTTGTGTCTATACGAACTTGTGCATCTTGGTACCCATATCAATATGTTTGTACCGAGGGAAGCATACGGAGGGAGTGGGGACACTGTTTTAAATTTTCCTGAAACAAATGCTGCTAACTAAGCACATAAGGTGTGGGTGGAGCAGCTCAAACATTCCTCAATGCTACAAACATATGCCAGCGCTCCTTGTGCAGTGCATGGTGAACAGGAAACCCTGGGATAGGCATATGTCACATGTTAAAGCCGTTTCAAATACCATTTTATAAAATTGCATTTATAAATGCAGTTGCTTCAGGTTAGTGAGCACTCAACAATAAATAAATATTGCTGTTTGTGGTGTTGCTATCAGAAAGGGCATTGAATCTATGATACCCCAGACTCCCTTGTGCTTAGGTTTRTAAGGCGATGTCCCTTGCAGAGTCATTCAAGTTGGAAGGGACCTCCAAGAGTCATCTAGCCCAGCTCATACTCAAAGCAAGATCAGTGTTGACTTCAAATCAGGTTGGTCAGACTTTGTTCAGATGGTTCTTGAACATCTACATGGATGTAGATTCCACAACCTCTCAGACACCTGTTCCAGTACTTCAGAGCAGTGATTTTTTGAATGTCCTATGGCAACTTCAATTGTCTCTTTTTCTCCTGCCACATAATTTCAGAAAGAGCCTGGCTCTGTGTTCTTGGTAACCTTCTCTTGGCAATTGAAAGTCTGCCATTGTGTTCCTCCAAAGCCTTAATAAGTGAAACAAGCCCATTTTCATCAGTCTTTCCTCACAGGCCCAGGGCAACCAGTGACCTTTGGCAGGACTTGCTCAGGTTCTTCATAGAATAGTTTGGGTTAGAAGTGGCCTTTTAAAGGCCACCTAATCCAGCCTTCTGCAACGAGCAAGGACATTTTCAACCAGATCAGGTTTCTCAGAACCCCACCAACCTGGCCTTGAATGTTTCTAGGGATGGAGCATCTACCGCTTCTCTGGGGAACATGTGCCAGTGTTTTATCACTCTTATTGTAAAAAACGTTCTTTCTTTAATCTAAATTGATCTCCTTCAGTTTGAAACCTTCCCCCTTTGTCCTATCAGTGCATGCCCTTGTAAAATGTCCCTCTACAGCTTTCAGGCCACCTTTAGGTACTGGAAGGTGCTATGAGGTCTCCCTGRAGCCTTCTCCAGACAGAACAACCCCAACTCTCAGCATGTCTTCATTGGTGAGGTGCTCCAGCCCTCTGATCATCTTTGTGTCCCTCCTCTGGCGTTGCTCCAACAGTTCCACATCCTTTATCAACACTTTCTGTTACTGGAGGCCCATAACCGGATTTAGTCCGGTATTGAGTAAAGGAAAACAATCTCTTGCATTATCTACTGTGTATTGTCTTGTGGATACAGGCTTTTAGCCTTCATTGCAGTTCTGAGTCCTGTTTAGCCCAGTCTCCGCTGGTACCCACAAATCCTTTTCAACAGAGRTCCTTTCCTGGTGGTCTGTTTCTCTGGCCTGTCCAGGTCCCTCAAAAAGGTACCTTCTGCCCTGGAGCTTATTGACTGTGTCCCCTAGTTTGCTGTCATCTGCAAACCTGATGAGAATGTACCGTGTCAGCTTCTCCAGGTCACAGATAAAGATGTTCAACAGGACAAGCCTCAAGATAGATGTGATATTCAACTCATTGCTGGCCCCCAGCATAGAGTATGGGACTTCAACCACTATTTTTTGAGCCCAACCTGTTGAGCTTTTTTGCCTGTCTGTTTGCCCACCAATCCAGACTGTTAAAAGACTTGCTGAGGTAAATCACATCCACTGCTCTGCCGTTGTCCAGACATCCAGTTGGTCAGGCATGATTGGTCACTGGTTAATCTGTGCTGACTGCTCCCACTCACCCCCAGCAYCTGCATATGCACAGAAGTGTGTTCCAAGAACACCTGGTTCATGCGCCAGTACTCGCTCTGGGCTGACCCTCTGGGAAACACTCTGTCTGGTTTGTGACAAGCTGACCACGAGCCAGCAATGCACTCTTGTGGCAAAGGCAGACAGGGGCATTCAGGACTGTGCTAGGAAGAGCATTTCCAGCAGTTGGAGGAAGGCACTCAGCCCTGGTGAGACACAGCTGGAGCACTGTGCCCGTTTGTAGGTTCCTTAGCAAAAGAAAGATAAGGACATATTGCAGCTAGTCCAGCAAAAGTCCACAAAACTTATTAAGGGACTGGAGCATCTTTCATATGACGAGTGGCAGTGAGAACTAGGTCTGTTCAGCCTGGAGAAAATCTTATTAATGTGTACAATACCTCATGGAGGTGGGAAATGATGAAGAGAGAGCCAGACTCAGTRCTGCCCACTGACAGGACAAGAGGCAGTAGACACAAATTAAAACTTAGCTCATCTGTTAGAATATTTCTCTTTCTTCTATCAGTACCTAATATTCTTARGAGTCTCACTTTTTCTTATATTAACTTTGTTTTGTTATTGGTGCTCAAGATTTCACTGAATTTGCTGGTAAAGAACCCTCCAGAGAAGGTTTCCCTCTTGAGTTTTCCTTTTTCTGCATGCTAATTAAACTCAAGTTAAAATTTATATGTAGGGCCTGAGGAGGAAAAGAAGAATTTTTCAGCCATGCTTATAGATAAACAGTTTGTTTTAAATAAAGTGARTTATAAAAGCCAGTAGTTCTTTAGTTTTAATATTTGCTTATCTTGCAGCTTGGGTTATGGAAATAGATGATTGATTCTTTTCTCTTTTAAAATGATAATAATTTCATTTTTTAGCATCAAGCAGAACTTCTCCTTGGGCACTGTTACCAGTTTTCACAGAAATATAGGGCTGAAGCTGAGTAAAAGATCTCCCATGATTTCATGTAGTCAGTTGCTGTGGGGCAGAGTTGCACATTACAGAAAAGGTTTGAAAATCTTCATTTTGAAGACAAAATTTTCCCCTTGCATTGGTCTTTTAAAAATCCACGTTTCAGTTTTTAGTTTTACACTAGTTAAAAAGAAACCATAATGATAAATTTCYTAACTTAAGCATCTTTTCAGCCTTCCTCTTGGCTTGCCTGTGCATTGATTTTAACACTAGAGGGCGATTGAAACATTTCAGTTCTTTCAGAAAAACCAGCGTTAGGAGAACAGCTTTCACTCTTCGTTACCAGAAGAAAGTAGTTTTGTTAGCTGCCTATTATGTGATGTTTAATTTTAGCAATTAATTTCCTTTAATTCTTTCAGTTTTTTTAAAACCTAAAAATCTAGCTTTTAACTTTCTAGCTTTCTTTGTGCCTTGTTAGCTGTATCATGCAGTCAGACTCATCAGCAGTCGAAGAGGGAGAATAGTTTCACATTTTAGTAGCTATGAAGACATGCTCCCTGGGCTTCCTGTGTGATGGGTGTTTTGAACCACYTTGTTTCAGAAACAAGGAGAGATGCCAGAGATAGGAAGGTGTTAAAGATCTCTTCTATTAGTTTTTCTCAGGAAAGTTGTGTTATATAATTTACAATTAATTTTGTAGTTTTTGTTGGTATGTAATTTTAAATTAACTTCCAAACCACTTGAGTTGATCTTTTCTTATTCTGTGCTTTGCTTTATCTTTTTTTCACAGCAGAGCTTCAAAATGGCAGCTTCTGTCCCTCCAGATGTTATTCTATCCTCTCAGCAATCAGGAAACAATCCAATATGAAGACTTTAGAAAGGAAAGGTCAAAGCAGTTAAAAATTACTATTTTCACAGCTCAYGTGAATATTGCCAGAGGAGTTCTTGACTTAAACCTAAAATTGGAAACATTACATTTGTAAATTAAGAAAGTGTGGTGAAATACGTAGTGAAACATGTAAGTTGTTTTAAGAGTGTATTGTCAGAGATGTGATATTCATCTGTTCTGGCTCTAAAGTAAGAATGTATTCTGTCTTGTGAGTTGGTTTCATGTGTATCTTTTTGGGTTTAATCTCTTCCTGTTTTGAATCTATTACACTTACTGCAAGTGTTGAACAATATTTTTCAGCAGCTGAGTGATCAAATGTTTATTTGCACTTAAACTTTGAATGGTGTTTGGAACAGTAACAATATAGTATTATTAAGCTTTTAAGAAAGGAATTCTGTCTCTTATGATTTAGAGATTAAAGCTGATTTTTCTGACTTGGTGTCAGATATTTTTTTCCCTCWGTACAAATTATGTGATCTGAAAATTAACCTGTGCCTTTCTTAAGCAAATTTCGCACCCTTGCAACTTTGTAGTGACTATAAGGACATAGTGTTTTCTTGTAACTTTGTAGTTACAAGTCTGTCTTGTCTGGTTTTGTCAAAAGCTTTTCTTTAGCTTCATAGGTGGAGAGAAGAATTAAAATACCCAAGTTATAGGCACAAGCAATAAGAGAAAAAAAATGTATAATTTATTATTCTGGAGAAAAAAAAGGAGGTGGGTTTCATACAGAGGATTGTGTAGT
Organism: Amblyornis subalaris; assembly: GCA_018881555.1. Classification (NCBI taxonomy): domain Eukaryota; kingdom Metazoa; phylum Chordata; class Aves; order Passeriformes; family Ptilonorhynchidae; genus Amblyornis; species Amblyornis subalaris. The sequence continues at coordinate 8,844,863 of JACAXG010000022.1, forward strand.
TTGGCTTGTGGTGCTGACTCTGGTGCCCAACTATGGATTGCACTTCTCTGAGGCTTGAGGAGGAAAAGGCCTGAGCTGGAGCCACTGGGAATGGAATGGCTTTGTCTTTTTGTTGTGATATCCTGAAAGTGCTGCAGGTTTTGTGGYTTTGCTTGGTTTCTGCCATGATTTCTTTTTTATGTTGCGGAGTATATTTGTTATCTCTGACACTTCTTTGGCAATTTTGGACATAACATAAACATTCTCACCAGCCTGTGCTGATTGATAGGACAGATTTTGAAAATGATTGATGCTTGCTTAGWTTTTTCATATGAGATTCTGCAAAGTGCAGGGCTGCTTGGCATTTGGACAATAGTGCCATACAAGTGCTGTAGTAAAAGCTGAATTTCTATAGAAGTGATTCTAAAAAAATCACTTTTCTTTGTTATTGGTTCTGGATCACAAGAAGGAACCAATTAAAATGAGCAAAACCATAGCATTTTTATTTTGTCCCTAGCTGCCAGTCTTGCAAATTGAGACATTATAAGTAGGCTTTATTTATAAACAAAACTGAATTGCTGAGGGCCAAATTTTCTCCCTGTGGGACTTAGTTGTGGGTTGTGGTTATGCCCCGAATTGTCRCTGTGCAATCTCATTGTTTGTAGGTGTGCAGAAACCAAACCAGCTCTAAATTGYTTTGATGATTTACGGTCAAGGGTAAATATCTGCCTCCCTCTCTCTGAACTGCATTGCCTTCACAGGACAAAAAGGAGCAATAAACCTGCATTGGCTATTTTTGTCATTATATTTAATAGATGTAACTGTGGCTGCATGTTAGGGAACAGACCAGGTGGAAAGACACTGCTCTTCTGATGACATTTGAGAGCAGATTCCATTTGGGCTTGACTGCTTAATAGGCCATCCTTCTTTGGATGTGGCTCATGGGCTCTTGTGAAAGAAATCACTTTGTAGTAGGCTCTCTCTATATTTTAGTATTAAGGTTTCATATTTAAAGGTCCTAGTAGATAACTAAGCTTTGCTTTGGTATTGTCCCCTCTCTGCTTTCCTATTTAAGATATAAGTGAATGGAAGACTAGCCTTTTTCAGTATCTTGCTTCATTTTGTGCCTGGTTATGCAATTGTCCTGGCAGCAGTTACTTTATGCTCTCGGGAGAAAATTTCTTACAGAAGTTTAGATTTTGCTAGTCCATTACAGCTTCCTCTATTGTGTGAGAATTTAAAGGCAACAGTCCTTTTGCAAAAATACAAAGATTTGATGGTAAAATTATGCTACCATTCATTACTAYTTAGCTCTCCTGCACCATCGGCTTTCATTTTGCTCTTGGTTGAGCTGTGCCGATCAGCACACTACAGACAGAGTRAAACAAATCAAGGTGGTGAAAAAATCCTGTGGCAGAACATGAGTCTTGTTCTCTTCCACCTCAAATCTCTTCTCTGTGCAGCATGAGGAAGATGTTGGGTATCTTCCTGTGCTCCATTGCAGTCTGTCGGGGGAGCGACGAGGACAGTAGAGCGATTTTTCCTCTGTTATGCAGTGTGGTGTGTCTGTATCTGAGGAAGTGACAGGAGAAAAATAAATGAACTTTCCTGCATAATCCCACTGTCTCTTGAAGATCAGTTGAGGAATACTCTCTCAGTGGAAGAGATGCAGCAGCCACTAGGTACTGCTTGTTTGCCCCTGTGCTTCTTTCAGTATGAAATTAGTTGGACTGCTATCTGCAACAGCATCACTGCATTGGTTTGGCTGGTGATCTGAGTAGCTTAAATTCTCCTTGTAAGTTAGTTAAGTCTGTGAGGCACTAATGTGATGGTCTCTTCCTCCCTAAGGGTGGAAAGCTCCTGCGAACAAACATGGAAGCATTAGCAGTAACAAAAGCCTCTTCTGTCTTACTCCAGTTTCTCTTAGTTTTCTGATGAAGAAGCATCTGGTACAGCCTTTAGCTGTCCCTTTATAGGCCATAAGTCCTGATACATTGCCAAGTGGCATAATATTATGTTTCATTTTTATAGAGGATTTTTCAGGGGAAAGGGAACAGTGCACAATAAGTTTATTTGTTAGGTCATTCTTTAAGAATGAGGCAAAACTACGAGCATTTTATTTTTGATCAGTTTTGACTTGTGATTGGTTACAGCTTCCCACAACCAATGCAGTCATAGTAATTTTTATTCTGGGTCATAAACAATGATTGTAAACCATATTAAAGCAAAAACAACCAAAAAAAACCCCTAAAAAATGTGTTTGCAAGAAGATTTATTTCTGACATGAGTCATACAGTTCATGAACTTCTCACAGATGAACTCATCATGGGAAATCATTAGTAGGAATGCTGGTAACTAAACCACTCGGATATTACCTGCTTCTCAGTGACACAGGGAGCTGTGGATCAGCACATCTGTACTATGCAGCTGTGTTCCTGAAGTAATCCTTTCTTCTGTATGAAGCTAAATCTGCTTGAAATGTATTTATTCAGTTGCTTAAAGTCTGACTCGCATGTCTTCTTAGTTGTAGGAGGTACCTTAGACTGCAAGAAATATCTGGGATCATTTTTTAACTGCAGGTTGTAAAAATGAAGGAAAATGGAGAGAAATGTTTTGAATGAGAAGAAAATAATTCATTTTTTTAATAATGGAAATTGTTTTCAGTGGTATCTAAAAAGATGGTATGGGAAGCTTTGAGTGTAGAAGGACTTGAAGATCTATCAAGAGGCAAGTTATTGCCCTTTGACATTACATTTACGTAGCATGTTTTTAGAGGAACAGAACAGGATTGGCAGTGGCACCTCTTTGTTTTTTTTTTTTTGGGATGTAAATTATATTTCATGTTGAAAGGGGCCACTGTGTTCTTATGTATAGACCAGGAGATGCATATATGATAGGGATGGGCAGTGTTTGATTTACGTCCTAATGATGCCTTTAGTGATTTCATGAATTTCTGGTGGGGGTGTTGGTTCAAAATGGATTTGAACATCCTTAGCTGGAAGTAACTAAAGCAAGTTGGCAAGACTTGGCAAAACGTATTTCCAAGAAAAAGGAACTACAAATTATAACTGTCAGAGAGAAACTACTAAGTGAAATCCCATGCTCTCAGTTACTTCAGTGGTCAGGTGACATGTCCAGAATATCTGCAAGGTGAAGGGATTTGTTAAAAAAGTTTTGCTTGATAGGTGTTTTTATTTGTTGGGTTTTGGGGTGGGGGATTTTTGGGGTTTTTTTGGTTGATTGGTTGGTTAGTTTTGTTATTAACAGCAATGTGGTGTTTATTGGAAGTCTGTAAGAGCGTGTTTTGTGGTATAATTCCTTTAGCTGCAAATGAAATGCAGATAAAAGGACTGTTTATAAGTCAGTTATCCTGCATCTTCAACCCCTCAGTTTGCTAGAGTTTGGGAAAGGTTGGAATGAATGAGAAATCATGTCCTTGTGTGTCCAAATGGATTTGAACTGTGCCGAACTCTCAGTGGACATGAACAAACTGAATCAAGAACCTGTCTTTAGACTCCCCTCTTTGGTAGTTTCATTTATCTCCAAGGCCAAGTTGTTACAGCAACAGTTGCCAGCAGGGCTCAGTTTCTTGGATAATTCTCTCTCAAGTAATTTGACTGTAATTATTAAAATCAGAACCTTGAATTTTTAAACTTACAAGTACAGACCATTGAAACATAAGCTCGATGTGCTCAAGTGGCACCACAGCACCTCATAAATGAACCTCAGCATTCCTTGCCAGCTGCAGTACCTGGGCAACATCACTCCATGCAGGTCGCAGCACTCCAATTTTGAGGTGACAAGTTCATGCATCACTGTGGCAAGACGTGAGTGGGGCCAGCAATGGCAGGCAGTGCAGTACAATGAGATGGAAATGAAAAATAGTTCTGTTCGCTATAGGCTCTAGTTGACACATGTTCCTGACAAATTCTTACTTTGGTTTTGCTTAAGTACCCAATATATTGTTCTAATAGCATTCTTAGAGAACGGGTTGATCTGAAAATTACTCTGGAGCTAACAGCTTATAAGGAGTTCCAGCTAATGGTGTGGTAAGGATCTAAAATGGGGATAGTACAGCTTTATGCTATATTAACTGGACAGGGACGTAGGATTTCAGGAGTCTTGGAAGAAAGTTAAAAGGCTAAGGTTAAAAAAGAAGCAGGATGGAATAGAATATTTCAGTTGAAAGRGACCTAAAACTATMACCTAGCTGCACTGCCTGACCGCTTCAGGGCTGACTAAAAGTTAAAACATGTTATTAAGGGCATTGCCCAAAGGCCTCTTAACCCGACAGGAATGGGGCATTGATCACTTCCCTAGGAAGCCTGTTCCACACTGAGCACAGCGGGATGATCCCCTCTCCTGACCAGCTGGTGATGCCGTGTTTGATGCACCCCAGGACACGGGTTTTGCCCCCTGRGCTGCCTGGGCACACCCTGCTGACTCACACTGAGCTGCTGCCCTCCAGCACCCCCAGGGCCCTCTCTGCAGGGGCTCTCYGGACACTCCTCTCCCAGTTTATACTTCGTGTCTGGAATTACTCCATCCCAGATGGGGCATCCAGCAGAATTCAGCATTTGTTCTTGTTAAATTTCATGCCRTGGATTATTGCCCAATGCTCTATTCAGATTTCTCTTCAAGGCCTCTTGTCCCTCCAGAGAATAAACAGCACCTCCTGGTTTAGCATCGACAGCAAACTTGCTAATGGTGCGTTCAGCTCCTGCATCTCGATCACTGATAGGTACATTGTACAGAACTGGCCCTAGAATTGAGTCCTGCAAAACACCACTGGTGAGCAGCCACCAGCCAAATGTAGCCCCATTCACTCCACCCCTCTGAACCCTGTACTTCACTGCAGTCAGTTCTTCGCCCAGCACAGTGTGAACCTGCTCATACCGCAGCTGGGACGACTTGTCCAGAAGGATGTTGTGAGGGACGATATCAAAAGCCTTACTAAAATCCTGAAAAACCCAATGCACCAAAGATTAGATTAACACCCTACAGTGTTAACATCCTCCAGCGTTCGTGTAGTAGCTATTAAAACTAAACTCTGCTCAGTTCTAGACAGAATCTCTCACAATCTGTACATACTTTTTTTTTCTCCCTGTCTTTGGATACAGATCATAGATTCTCTGAGTCTCTCAGCAATGTGGCCATTAGATAGGAAGGGGGAAAAAGAAAATGAGAGAGTGGGAAAAAAAGAGAAAGAACAAAAAAGAAAACAATAGCTTTTTTAAAGTACAGTTACTTTTCTAAGTACAACAGATGCTGTTTTGTGTGGGTTTTTCTTCTTCCCTTTCTGTGGAACTGACCACCTACTTAAAAATGAAGATGTGGGACATGCCAGATTGATGGGTATTTAATCAAATCTATGTAATCTCATATTAGTCTGTATGTCTGAGGCTATCAAAAAGAAATCAAAACAGCTTAATTTCCACAATTTTAAAATTTATGATTTTTTAAATTTATTTTAACCAGAAATTAGGCTGAATGAATGGTCGATTCAACAATCAGTAAATACTTATGTATTCTAACTGTCTTCAGGGTCATGGATAACCCTTCAGGTCATAGCTAGGAAAACTCCCACTATTTGTAAATTTTTAAGTCTGGTCCTGGCTTTTTCTTCTCTTGTTTAATTTTTTTAGTCCCATTCATTTGTCCCTGCAGCGCTCCATAACTGTTGTCTTTCTGTAAACATCCACAGGTCAGAGGTATTCAATTTGGCTTAAGCAGCATTCTCATGGGCAGTTTGCCAGGAACTCAAAGGCTTCACCTAAATTGCATATTGCTGGGAATAATCTCACTCTCAGCTGCTCTTATCTTTTGTTTGTTTCTTGCCTAGACCTCCATCTGGCTTTTTACTGGGTCAAGACAAGTAGCACTAAGTGGTGGTATCTATGATTCCTATAGTTTGCAGCTTCATAGCATATTTGGAGGGAGGTACAGATCAGAGGTACTGGAGCTAATAGAAGAAATCTCCACTCAGTTCCCACATTTTTTAAATAGTCCTTGCCGAGAGAGAGTACTGGCTGTCAGAGCATAATAGAGTATCCACAGCTTCAGCTGTAATTTGTTAACAGTCTGATTTCAGCTCATTAAGAAATCAGTGCAGCTTCTAGCCACAGTAATTCTAATGCCCTGGGACATATGGTCTCTTCAGTGTGTTCCCTGACCATGGTGTATATTACTCTTCAACATAACATCTAGAGAATAGATTTTCTTGAGTAAAACACGTATTTGCTTGAAAGATTAAAATGCTTTTTAATACTCTGCTACTTATTTTTTAAAGTATAATTCATCTCTCCATGATGTGATGGAACAACTTAGTGTTTCTTTTTGTTGCTGTGGTGAGATCACTGGGGGTTATTTTCTGTTGAAGTTTGAGTTTACAGAGCGCGCTTTGAAATGATGTCTGGATTCTGAAACACTTGAAAAAACATATCGGACCTGTGCCATTGCAGGACTGCACAAGCTGAGCCTTGGGGAGAAGTTATGGTATTTCAATGCAGTCATGAAGACTGATAGTATAGAAATTCTTCAAATCACAAATAGTTACTCCCTGTGCATGGATACATTTATTGAAAACAAAACTTCCGTCTTAACAAAAAGGCATGTTCTTGGCAGCAGGATGATTTTGACTTTTGATGAGAAAGAAACTGATGATCTAAGTGGGATTTTTGAAAATTTTTGTGTGCCTGATTATCAAGAGTGAAGAGCATGCAGAGGAATAGCTGATTCAGTGTATTCACTTCTTCCTCTGCTTTCCAGTGGTCTGTACATTATTCACCTGGAGCAGATGTAAACTGAACCTGAAGCATACCTTGCTTTGTTCTTCTTCTTTCCCCTGATGGCTGAGAAACTTTTGCTTTAATTGTGTGTGTATGCAGAACTGTGGCAGCCTGATTTGTATAGATTTAAACACTCTACCAACCAAAACTAGAAGGAGAGAATCCAGAAGTCTTGTGCTTCAAGTCAGATAGGTAGCTCCTTGAGAATCCTTATATCCAGCTGGGCAAGCCCTAAGAGCATGAGAACAATTATAGGGAGAAGGTAAACTTCAAGGGTAAAGGACAACAGCTTCGTGGAAGTCTTGACTTTCTGGATGAAAAGCTGGGGAAAGCAGATTAGGGAAAATTCTGTTGTTTGTTTTCCTTTATTAAAGATTTCAGATTGAAGTATTCCCTGTTTTAAAGCCCTGCATTTAGTGACTGCAGCAAATGTGCTCCTCAGGGCCAGCAGTAACAAAGACATCTGCATGAGAAATGTTAAACCTGCAGCCATTGTGTTTTGTGAGCTTCCCAAACACTAAGAAAATGCCCACCTTTACTACYGATGTTTGATCAGTGTCTTGACATTTCCTGGAGCAAGCCCATAAATTAATTCTCATCCTTTTATTTCCTATCTTTTGATCTATCAGGACCCTTTCTAATTGCATCATAATGCAGGATGCAAGAGAAGGGTTTGTTTGTCTATAATTAGGGCTGTAGTAGCTTGTCTAAGTAAGATAGGAAGGCTGTGAAAGCTTGCAGGCTTTTAGGTGTAACAGAGGAGTGAGGGAAGTGCTAAGCAGATAAAAGCGCCTCTCAGTCACAGAATACAAGCTCAGTTGGATTTGAGAGTGAACACAAGCACCAGGACCAGTTTGTGGGAAGAAGAGACCTCAGGAAAGAATTAAAGTGGCTAGCAGGTAGTGTAGGAGTTTCTGCTTCACTTTTGCCTCTACAGTATTAATGTCAATTATTGTTATTAATATAAAACAAATAAAGTTTCCGCACAACCAACCAGGTGGATTTGAAGGTGGACCAGTGAGCTGCAGCTGATACTTCCAAACTCCATCGGATATATGGGAAAAGCAGAATGCCTGGGGACATGTTTAACCCTTTTAACAGTGACGTGAGAGGTCCTCACTTTTGCTGGGAAGGTTCGATTTTTGCTCACTGGCTCTGCTGATGGCCAGCTGTCGTACCCAGTGCTGGTTTATTTTGCCAATGGTTTTATTTAGAGTGGCTCTGCACTGACTGAACATCAGCTTTTTTAGTAACAAATTGAAAGCCATTAACTAAGCTTTTCAATTCTGTCATGTCTGGGTCGGGGAAAAGAGGTGGCTGAGTGTTAGCAAGATTTTCTCTAGATGGCCCAGATCTTATTACAGATGTTACTTCTCACTAATAGTAGTTTCTTTGGATTTCCTTCACATTTAGATTGCAGTCTTGCCATTCTTCACCATTTGCTTTCTTGAATGTTCAAAGTTCGCATTTTTAAAGTTCACAGGGTAGATAAAGTAACTGTAAAGCAGGTAAGTAACACTCAGGGTTATGTAGATGATAAAAGACGCTGGGGGGCTGCTAATGGTTCAACTGTATAAGGCAGCCTGAGGGAAAATTCAAAGTTGGAACTTCTGGAAGAGATAAGATTGTAAAGAAAACAATTGCTTTGTGGTAGAAGAACTTGATGTTTCTACAGGTAAACATGAAAAACAGGAGGCTTGTGCAGACTGGAAAATAAGTAATTTGGTGGAATGTCAGTAAGCTACTTCAGCGTAACTGTGTCAACCATGTGAATTATGTTTCAGGAGCTGCTGTGCAAGAAGTGGGAGCTTTCAAATTCAGGAATAGTATCCATTCAGTAGCATGGAAAACAAATTGGAACTCTAAGAGTTGGGGAAAAAAACCCCATAATGCTGTAAGTGCACTGTGGAGATGCAGTAATAGCCATATAGGAGCTCAGTATTGCGGCTAATTTATTATAGTGTAAGTCTTTTTATTTGTAGAGGTATATCAGTAAGTTTCCTGTTGGAGCTGCAGTTTAAATCAGTTCTTTAAGTGGAAAGATATACAGTGGCAAGTTGAATTTTGCTGATGTGTATAAATTTCCAATCTGTGCCAATTTAAGTGTGGGATTGAGGCAGACAGCATGTCTATATTGGTGAAACTGAGGTGTAGACAAATGACCCCACATCTTCAGTGGCCTATTGATGGCAGTACTTGCCTAAGTAGTGCTTTGTGGTCAGTGTACTCTGCCCATGCAGTTAGTAGTGCTCATTAGAGCTCTAGCCTTGCTTCCAGCTTCTTGGATTTCTTTGTTTCTGGAAGTATTGTTAAAGGGCATTGCAGGCAAAGGCTGTGTCTTGGAAACTTGGTACGTGTGAGGCTGGATCTCTGCTGCAGAATAGAGCTCTAAGTGGAGAACCTTGAGGTAATAATAGAGACTGCAGCTTCAGACTGTGTGATATGGTGTGGCTTGGTGCAGCTAGCTGCTTTGATGTGTGTCAGCTCCAGTCCAGCATTCCAATCGTGTCAAAATGCAGACCTTCAGAAGATACCCTTGCACTGTGTGAGATTTTCCTCATTTAAAAACAAAACAAAAGAATGAAATTGTTGACACTAAGGGGTTCAAGGTACACATCATAAATGAATTTTCTTTTGAAGTGAAACCAGGACTGAACTCAGGCTCAGTGGAGATGAAATAACTTCAGGAGTAGCTGCAGAAACGAAAAAAGTCTGTAGTCAAAATAGTCTCTAGCATTCAGCTGGGGAAACTGTTGAGTTTTTGATTTAAACTGTAGTGTTTCTCTTCCTTATGTAAATCCTGCCTCTGGCCAGAGGGCTCATTTYCATAGTCGCTATGTGGCTGGTTCTCCATCATACGGTGTACATGGACATTGCTGTTTTCATTGCTCCAGAACTTCCCACTGTTTGTCAGCAGCAAAGATGCTGCATCAGCTTCTTGCCCACTACTGCTGAGACAGGGAACTGCCAAAACAGTCTTGAAAATAAAAACCAAAAGGCCAATGCAAATGTGGTGGTCAAGCAGCTAAGCAGAAGAAAACCACTTAAACCTTTCTTTCCCTCCCCCCTATTTTCTTAAATTTTTTTCTCTACAGACTACCTGAGCTTTAATTCATAGATGCAGGAAGGACAGAAGCTTTGCTGGTGTGTAGAACTGAAGTTGTTATAAAGAAGGGTGTTTATTACCATTCTCCTTCTAGACGTGGGATCACAAAGCGTTGGTAGCACAAAGTGACCCGATGTAGGTACCTGTGAAGTCCTTGTTGCAACCGAGAAGCCAAAAATCTCCCGCAGCCAATATGCCATGGTTTTTGACTTGACCTGTTAAACCACATACCTTCATGTGAAGGTATAACTTCTAATTAAAAACTTATTTGCTATTCACCCTGCTACTCTTGTCTTCCTGGGTATTTTTTATAGTCTTGTTTTTAATAATAAAAATATGTGCAAAACCTAGGCTTTTGCAGCTTCTCCGAAGACTTTTACTAACGCAGAAGTGCTAAGCAACACCTCCTTGATTTGAAAGATGAGGCAGCAAGGAATTATAGTTTAGGGGTGTTTCTTTTTAGTGAACATGCTGCTCTTCATTTATATGTCTGCTGTGGAATGCCATCACATATTCCATAACTCAGTGTCACTTGCATCAGAGAGCTACAGGGCAGGCTGGGATGTGTTTTATCTGTTGGCTACATCTCTGTAAGAGTACAGACTAATGCTCCATCTCCATTTGAGGTAGGAGGGCAGTGGGAGCAAGATGAAGTGTCGCAGCAGTCCTCATGCTTAATCCAGTTCCCAGAAATGACAAAAGGCAATRTGCCATCTGATACGCTTCATGCACAGGGGTCCCAACCACCAAGGCCTGGCCGATTGCCAGTGAGGACCTGAGCAGGGCAGAGTTTCAGAATGTGCTTGGGGTGGTCATGAATGTCAAGTTTCTGATGCCTCTCTGAAATGAGATGTAGTAACAGCTGTGCATTCCTATCCCGCTGCAGAACAGGAGTGGGATTCATGTTCTGATTCACATTCGTTTGCTAGAGGGAGCTTCTGATTGCCTTCCAGATGGTGGTCAACTGAATCTCTCTTGGATGTCTTGAGAAGTGCCTGTTACACCAGGAAACTTCAGGAACTGGGAGTGAAGGAAGAGGGAGAGAAATAGCCAGCAGACTTCAAAGAGCATTTTACCAGGAGGAGCGTGTTGGCTGTATAAGGCAGCAGTTAGTACAAAAGCTTATAATCAGGGGGAGTAGGATTTCTGTTCCTAGTTCTGTAAACTGCTTGGTGATGATGGTACAGTAGTTTTACCAGCCTCTACTTCAGTATTTCCGTCTGCTAGATGGGATACTGCTTGTGAGACGTAGTCAAGTCAACAAAATTAAATTCCTCTCATGCAGCCAGTTACGAGGGATTGTATTTTTCTGTTATAACTTTGTGTAGCCTGTATGCAGAAAAAGGGTGTTGGCATGAAAAAGAGAGTAAAAGATAGTAACTTCAACATTTTGTGCTTTTGTTTGACATAATACATCATCACCAGTGCTTGTTTAACAGCTTGTGAACAAGTTTTTGTCTCTACAAATAAGATGCTGTCATTCTTGCGGGAATTACTCTATTTCCCCCACCTCTAAAACTTGTAATAACCTGCTGATTCAGAAATGAGTATGTCCCTTGGCATTGTGTTCTTTCATGGCTCTATCCTTTCCCGTCCTCAGGTCCTCAATCTAATTACTGTCAGTGCAACAGCTGCTGCCTCTGCACTGCTGAAATCTGTGTCCGTCTATTCCAGTGAGTTCCCCTCTCATATCCAGGCTCAGCTGAGAGGTACCCTCTGCCTGAGCCTCTTGCTTTTGTCTCCTGCTAACTAATGACAGAAAGCATTTTGGTGTACAGTTTGCATTAATAAGATAAAAACAAAAATTGCCCCACAAAAACACAAACAAGCACTGAAAAAAACTGTGTTGTGTGAGACAGTGGCTCATTTGGAGCCTTGTTTTGATAACCTCAGATTGCAAAGAAATCCCACTGTGCATCTTCATGTCTCACTGAACTCTTTCTTCAGTGAGTTAAGATCAGCTCCCTTTCCCGCCAGCTCATTGTTTGATCAGAAGTGTGCAAGTGCCCAAGATGCAGGGCGACACAAAGAGTTGTTGTGTCTGTTCATGTAGCATAAGTGTATATATAGGACAGGACAGCACAGTCTGAAAATGTAATTAAATGTAATAAAAAAAAAAGGAGTGGCGGTGAAAAACATGCATGCATTATTCTAATCCTGCTCCCTTCAGAACAAAGAAGGGAGCTACTCCAGTTGCAGCCTGTTTTTCTTAGCTTATAAGCGTGCACGAGAGGAATCAATTCAATGGAAAGTAAATGTAAAATCACAAAATAATTGTCAGTAATGTGTTTAAGGATGGCCTCCTGTAAGCTTGCTTTCTTTGCTCTTTCTTTTTCCACTCTAAAGCTCATATAAAAAGTATAATGTGAAAATAAGGAATGGAGGAAAAAACCCAAGCCAGTCTCTTATTTGCTTTTGAACCATGTGAAGAATGCCTCCAAAGGTGTAGGTTTTTTATATATGTTGTTTACTTAAGTTATTTGTTCCTCTACACTAGAAATTCAGATGCACTCAGCAGTATGGTGGAAGTAAGATTGGTGTTTGTATGAAATGAGGGAAACAGAGATGGGAAATAAAGGGATAGGGGGCACATTAAAGCTTTGTCCTTTCTCTCTGCCACTTATCCTTTTTGATTTTAAAGCTATTTTGCCTTTGCCTTTTTTCCCATTAAAGCTCAGTCTTTCTGAGTTTTTCTGAGCTTATTTTTCACAGCCCTGGAGACCAAAACCAAAATCTCCACTCCCTTCCCACCCCTCTAACTTTACTAGTACAAACTAGAATTAAAAAAAAAATCTGCAATTTCAGAATATACAGCACAACTGAGGTTGCCAACAGGAGGTAACACTGCATACGTGTACTGATATATCTAAGGAACTGAGGTCATTCACTGATGCTACCTAATATTGCACACTTGGTTGTATGGAAGTAGCCACGGAGTTAACTCCTCCATCTTCTATCCATTCCTACCCTCCCATCAGTAGATGATGGTTTCTTCTGTTCCTACTTAAATATGTTGTCAAACTGCCATACTAGAAACATGCTGGAATTTGTAGGTGACATGAGCATTTAAATTGTCTCCTTATCAAGGTAAGAGCTTTTGTTTTCATGAGGCAGAAAAAGAGAAAATTGCCGTTTGCCTGTGATTTCTTGATGACCTGAACATGTGAGTCCCCAGGGTTGCATTCCCACTCCCATTTCTGGTATAGACCCCCTCGCTCACAGAGAGCCCCCCACTCCTGCAGCCCCTGCACTGTGGGTCTCCACTTGTTAGCCTTGGACATAGAGTCTGTCCAGTAGCAGGTATTCCCGCTGACCTCCAGACTTGAGCTTCTCCAAAAGTTGGCCAGGACCACCCTGATCTCTCCAGAATCCAGTTCCAATAGTTCTCTGACCCCCAGAGAGACACATGCATACCTGTCTGCCAAGCCACCTAGCTTAACTACCTGCTCAGCCAGCAAGTAGCTGCTGGCTAGTGTGGCTTGATAGTTCCTAGCAATTACACACTCACTGCAGTTGCTGACACCACAGATACATGGATTTTAAGACCTTTAAGTCCCATCCAAAATCATCACCATCTACAGAACAGTGAATAAGTGGGCACCAACCTTTACATACCAATCATTCCCACACAGAGTGGAAAAAATTATTTTCCCCCACCCCTCACTTCTTTTTGTATGACTCTTAGTCAAGGATTCTTAACTATTGGGTAGCTGCAAAACCTCTTTGTGCAGGATATGACAGTGATTGATGCTTGGTTTTCTGGTCATCTTTGCATTTATTTTTCTGTTAAGGTGTCTTCTGGAGTGCTTATCATCAGTGTATTTACGTGCTTATATAAAGAAGATTCATGATGTGATAAATGATGACCTGATAGGGTTGCTGATAACAATTGTAATTAGTTTATTTATGTGCTACTACTTTTTTGCTGTAACTGGTAAAATATAAGAGGGATGAAAAGGATGTGGGAACTCCAAAAATAGCCCTCTCTGAGGCTATTTTCACCCATCTGTTAGTTTGGCTCCAGTCCTTCAGTATCCCCCCATCTCTATCCACTTTGTCCCTTTTTTTCCCCCCTCCACCCTGCAATCTGCTGCAGCTGTTAGAATTTCATCAKTGCCTCCAAATACCACGTTTCCCATTAGGAGCACAGCCCCTTCTGTGCTAAAGGGAATGTCATTTGTGTGCTTTGCATGTGCATTATTGCTAGATGATCTGCAGCCAAAGCAGTACTTACACCTTTGATTGCAGCAAGGGTCAATTCCTTGGTAAGAGGCAAACATAAGATGCATAAATATTGAAGGATGAGGTTTGCAGAGTTGCTGGCAGAAAGTGGTTAAGCCTTTTTGTTCCCATGCTCTGCTTTTCAAATGCTTTTGCACTCTTAGCCTTATCAGCATTTGATTTAACACTGGATGCCAGCATATTTATTCCTTTTGGCAGTTTTAGTGCCATGTCACTCATTGACTGTCACAGTTGTATCATGTATTAGATGGCTTATCTTCAAAAACGATTTCAGGTATGAAACCACTGGCATTCTAATATACTTTATCTATAATCTGTTGGGGTTTTTTTCCAGCTGATTTTTAGGTTTGTGCACATTTTGAATCAACTGGTTTTGTGAATTTCTTTCTGCTCACTATCTTAATTTCTGCCTGATACCCATGTTGCACTTACCTTGGCTTCCCAACAAAACTCTGGMAGTGCCCCTGTTCTTTCCTTACAGTCTCCTGCAATTAGAGTCTCTGATGGACTCCTGCAAGCCTGACAGGGCATCTTACTTTGCACTTGAGGGTCAGCTTGGAGCTCTGAGTTACTCATGCCTTGCTTCTGTCTTGCTCTTACAAAATGGCCTAAAATAGATGTTAATTACAGTGTTTCTTTGCTACCCTCTGGTTCTCTTTAAGAGAGGTCTTATTTTCTTCAGACTACAATGCCTGTAGATTGAATTTACTAGACCACTGGGAGGAGAACCTTATTCCAGGGAACAAAATAGGCCTTCGAGTCAAAATTCATATGTACCTGCACATGGAGATCACATGTGTGTGTCTGTGTGCCAAAATAAACCATGTGACCTTGGATGTATAAAATGAAGTCATGGGACATCTGTGGTCACTGATGCAAAACTTCTATTTGCAAACCTGAGCACTGAAAGTATCAGTGTTCAGTTATATGCCACTGTATATTGCCTCGCTGGATGCATATTGTAAATTCTGTTGTGCAAATACAACCTTATTTTGTGCAGTCTGAGCCAGTTTAAAGCAAAATACTTCTGACTGGACTTGTCATCTTGTCTTCTTCCCTCTCAAAAAATTCCGAAGGCATTTGTACAACACTTTGACAATTCCAGATATTTTTCTTTTTTCTGTCATGTTTGTTTCATTAATTCCTTTGTAAAGAGAGAGTAGATGCAACTCCTGTTGCAGTGTTAGTTCTCTGTGTAATACAGGGGCTTAGGAAGCTTTCCAGTCCATCTACCCCCAGCATGGGGTTATTCCTCTTCAGGTGCAAGACTTTGCAGTTCCCTTTGTCACTTTTCAYGAGGTTCCTGTGAGCCCGTATCTCCAGCCTGTCAGGGTCCCTGTGAATGGTGGCACAACCATCTGGTGTATCAGCCAATCTGGTAGATTTTGTATCATCTCCAAATTTGTCAAGGGGAGACAGTGGTAGTAGCAAATACAGCTTCACAAAATCTCATCTACTTTGGTAGCTCAGAGTGAAGGCAGGATCTTGCCAGGTGGCCCAGGGAGAAAGTATGTTTGCTGGATGCAGTATGACTCCACTGTGTAAAGTTTAAAAGAGTTTTCCTCCACCTCAGGGCTCTTGGATTTCTCTGCTGATGAGGACTSTATGTGACCTTTCTTGTGTTTTAATTATTCAAGAAGCATGTCCTACACTACAGAGTGCCTGCTAATAAAAAGTCTGAAATGAATGCTTCAAATGACTACTTTTGATGCTTACTTTATRTCCTGTAAGTCAAAGAGATCCTAGTTGGAAATCCTTATGAGACTGTAGGAAGCCCTGAGGGGCTGCAGGTGTTTTCTCCCAGTACATAAGTAATGCTCGGCACATTTGAAATGTGATTTTTTGTAAATAAATATAGATTCATGACTATCTTGGATGGACCTTTCTGTTTCTTACTTTCACTAGTCAGGAGGGACCTGCTCTCTTCAGCAGTCTGCGACTTGTTGGCCACCTGGCTTTGATATGCTCCATGCAGGACAGAATGCCCAGCTCTCCTCCACCTGGTGTTGAATGCTGCTGGTTGAAAATCGCATCTGCTATGGCTAATGTTCACAGTAAGCAGTCCTGAAAGTGCATTTTTACCTTGTGTTTCTTGACCTAGAGGTTCTGGGGAGATCACTTTAAACAAGGTGTTTAAACACTGCAAGCGCTGGTCTGAAAACAGGTGTTGAAAACTGATTGCCAACTTGCTTTGGGGATGTGGACTTAATTGGTTCATTCTGCTAACAATGTTTTTAATGGACTTATCTCTTACAAGTCTCATCTGCTTTCTCCTGCCAAATAAATATTCCCTAATAATCCCCAAATCTCTTCCTTCATTTTCATTTTTTATTTGCTTGTTTAATAAATAATTTTTTTTTCTCCCAGAAGCCTAAACTGACTTACATGTGGGCTGCTCCTTGGCTGAACCACATAGCAGTTGCTGTATAGTGTGCTCTATTTGTCAGTGTTCTTTGAAAAACTGCTGGTACTCTGGAAAATCAGGACTACAGAGTGATGTTCCTGAGGCGTGTGAAGGTGTCTTGGGAGAATAATATGAAATGGGTCTTGCATGTCTCTGCTATGCTAAAGCAACAGGGAAGCAGTTAGCTCTGGGCTTCCTGCATTGTACTGAGCTTCTCATTTCTAATGCTGACAACGAAATTCTTGGCTGTTTGCAGGATATAGGCTGGATCTCCCATAGAACCCCACTGCAAGTGCCTTGCTACGTGAGAGTAAAACCCTCTCCTAGTTACCAGTAAAACTGGTAACTAGTAACCAGTTCATTTAAACTGTTACTTAAGCATTCTGCATAATTGCATCATAAACAATCTGAATAAACACTTTGAATGATGTTATTTTAAAATTTGGTTGGTCTAATTTATTTTCCCTAAGTGTGTCTTTAGAAGAGAATATACTGTTTCAGTTGGAAATTTATTTCAGATAAACAACTGCTCTGTCAGCATCCTAATGGAGGAATTGCACACATGATCTGCAGCACCATTCCCAAGGAAAGAAAAGGAAGGAAATGCAGATTTGCAGATTTTGTCCATGTCACTCACTCACAGATAGGTCCCTGCAGAATAATAAAGAGCTTCAGTGTCATTGACTTTTTTTTTTTGTTAGCTAAATAGTCACAGGCTTCACGTAGTATAAGGTCCCTCTAGCTGGGTACCATTTTAGGAGAGCTCTATATTATATTACATGTTTCTAGCTGCTGGTTCAAATTTCTAAAGTAGGATTTTTCTGATTACAAGCTAAAGTTTGAATTTCCAGCCCCACTGAATCCCCCTCCAAATCTGCTGACTCTGCCAGGCAGACTGATGTTTTAGTGGATTTGTTAATGTTCAAGCTACATTCTTACCATTCTTTTCTCACAGGAAAATATCTGTAAATAACTTGGTCTAAAATTTCTTACTCTGCTGGGTTTCCTCTCACTCTCAGRAACTTTAGTGCCTTCTTTATTTTGAGTGTTAGTATATCTCCAAGAATAACCAGCTGAGGGTATGATGATAGATCAGTGCCATTTGGGTAAAGGAGCATATGTTGAAATATGCTTTTCCTACCTTGTTTTAAAGGTACATAGTATCACTTTATCCTTGCATGGGTTAAGGGAGATTTTTATTTCTAGGTTTTAATTTTAAAGTAGGATTATTGTAACACTACTTTCTTCCTTTGTTTCCTGCAAGAGTCACTGGTTCTATTAAGGTTTAATGCTTGAATCTCACACAAAAGCCTTTTTTTATCCCCCAATTCTAAAGTTTTCAACCACAAAAGCCAGTATCAAAAAATTATATTACGTTTATTGTATCAAGAATAAGGAGTCCAATTTAACTAGGAAAAAATTGCAGAGCTGTTACTGAGTATAAAAGCTAGTTGTAATCTTAAAACTGAATTTAAAGCTTTCTTCTCCTTCAAGACAACTGGACAAATCTATTTAGTCTCACTCCTAGTTTTTTGTCGCATCACCAGAACCACTCTTTGTAGTTTTCTTTGATTCAAAATAGATGCAATAATGAACTCTGTCAACAGATCTATGTTTAGGCCAACATTTTTGAACTTTTGCACTTACAAAATAAATAATATATATTACAAAATAGTAGTTTTCCGTTTTTTATATTAAAAGATTTTGTAATAAGACTGTGGATAATTGACAGTTCTACAAATTAACCTTAAACATGAATTTCAGAACTTTAAAGCAGACAAATTTTAAAAGTTCATTACTGTTCTTTGTTTGGACCACTGCCAATCCTCATTGCACTTGGGATGGGAGGTTTCTCTGTTTTTCTGAAGAATTCCTGTTTGATATTTCCACTGGTTAATTTCTCTCAAGAAACCCCAAATCATCCACTTGTTATCCAGTTTCAAAAACTTGATAGAACATCTGAGAAGTGCTAGGGAGTTCACATTCATCAGGGATATTATCTTGGATATCTACTGTCTTTTTGTGACCTTTCAATCCTTTTAAGGGAGTCAGTCAGCACACTGGTGAGGACCTTCTAACAGCACTGTGCTGGGGCAGGAACAAAATGGGTTCAACAAGGTTAAACAGTGCCTTGGTTTGAGAGAGTTCTGTTGCTCCAGCTTTTAGCTGCAATGTAGCAGCAGCTACTCCTGGCTTGTGCCAGGAGTGTGGTTGGAGCACAGATGCAGAAAGCGCTGTGTTATCTGTGCTCCGAGCATGGAAGGATTCTCCTCTTTCTCCACAGCTGAGTGCCTGAGCTGGGTGAAAGCTTTACCACGTGCCGCAGCTCTTGAGAGTGGAACTTTCTTCGTTGAAAGGGTGGGATACCTGTAGCTGGTGGAATCCCTGAGCGTGGAAAGTTGTGGTCTTCTTACAAATGCCACCTTGGGAATTTCAGGATTTTTGGGTTTTCTGGTCTCAGTAGTCAACCCTGAAGGTTAGTCAGCTATGTGTAGAGGGGAATGTGTTGTAATTGTATACTCGCCTGTAGCAGGTAGGCAATGATATGCAAGAATGACACAATAATAAGAACTACAAGTGCTAGCTGTTTAAGGTAAGATCTTTTTGCTCTGGTTGGCTGGCAGTTTGGACTTAATTGGAACTTATTTTATTATTCTGATAATTTATATTGAATTTAAATGCATTGTGCTGGCTGATAGGAATATATTAAATGTAGCAAATCTTCTGCTGGGTAGTCTATAATACAAGGCATTTTCAAGAGCTGGCAGGCTTTGTACAGGCCAAATTATCATGCAAAATGTCTGGGAGCATATGATTTATGCCAAAGGTGCTGTAAGATTGCATAAATTTAAAGACTTTTATTCTCAACTATTGCATTCATACACTAAAATAATTATAGGGTGCTGACGATGCTGCACCATTTAAGAAAATGAATGACTTAATTTTACTTAAGTCTATTGTTAAAGATAAAACTATGCTACTGTATTAAAAAAAAAGAAAAACCCTTCTCAAGAAGATGAAGTGCTGTCAAGTYATAGATCATAACACTGCAACTGGGAGCTGCTCTCTGTGGAGAAATTATATTGGTTTTACATCCCTTTTTTAAAGCATCCTTACATGATCAAACAGTTCATACAAATGTTGAARTTTGGTGAGACCTCTATTGCTATTAACTTTTCATATTGACTGTTTAAGAGCATGGGCACTAGTCTGACCTGAACYGTCTCACTGCTAAAGCTGCTATAATTATTTATAATCATTGTCTATGACTGCGGGTAAGGATATCATTATTTCTGGCACAGTGATGCTCAGAAGTAGAAAACCACAGGGTCTTGTGTRTACACATAGTACCATAGTGGTACACCTGATGGTTAGCACTTGGGTGTGAGCACCTACCCCATGAAGTTGAACCCAAGACTGTCTCCTTGACCATGTCCTGTCTGGAAACCAGCTTCCTGTGTGGGAACCTCTGGAGGGGCATTGTTTGTGCTGTAGGAACCCAGACTGTCATGTGGTTGTGGCTGTGGGAGAGCTTGTCTGTCCACTGAGGCACAGGGTTTGTGAGGCCTGCAGGGGAGGGAAGAACTTGACAGTCTATTGGCACAGCAATAGTCAGTTCTGTTGTCCTCACCCTTACAAACAGGTTGGGTTTACCAGCAAAGTACTTGTCTTTCTTAATGTGATAGACTAGACTAATAATATTAGTAAACGATGAATAAGGCTTAAGGAAAAAAGAATTCCCCACCACGCTCTATCTGCTGTGAAGAACAGCCTGAAGAGGTAACTGAACCAAAGAGCTTGGACAGTCAGTGATAGGACAAAGAAATGATGCTGAGAGACATTTCAAGCCCTGTGTCCGGCCTGCATCCCATTGAGAAGGAGCAGCCATCACTCARCAGTCCTTCCTTGTGCAGTGCAATGGAGTTGGGGAGGGGGAAGTGTAGGGAAGGATGGATGTTATAGATATATGCTATAGTTTTGTTCTGCTCTTTCTTGACTCCCTGTACAACTCCCATACCTAAGGAACCTGAGTGCAAATACAGTGCTAGCAAGACAAATCTAGAGTGCACCACAAGCAGTTGCCCCCTCAACTGTTTCTTGCTCACCATCGACACTGAAATGGGAAAAAGTGCAATGTGAGAAGAATAGTAAATAAATAGCTGATGCTATTTACTAGCAGTTCTTTCCAGGTCAGCATGACACTGACAGTCTGAGTCCCAGTCTCACTAGAATTTTCGATAAGAGCTCAGACATTTAATATTTGAGATGACCTTTCCAGTTTAGATTGTGATAGGTGTATCTTAACAATTTTTTTCTTWTTGCTTCACATCATTCTACCAGTTTTATTTATCATATTTCCAATTCTGAGCACTCTAATTTATTTTGAAATAAACCTATTTATCTGTAGCAGTATTTATCTGCCAGAACAGAGTGGTGTTGATATAAACTGATATACTGGTACTCTGTTTTCCCAGCCTTCCAGAAAATTGTTAGTCAGCAATACCTACAGTGAAATATATAGTCTTAGGGTGATTTAAGTGAGGTGTGTGAACTTAAAGGCTTTTGTGGAACTGTGCAGGATTTTTCTAAGATGAATTTAATTCTGACTTTGATAAAACAAGTGAAAGAACTGCAGAAAGCTTGACAGGTGCAAGAGAGTGACCTATAGTAGGGTGACCTCTAAAAAGGAACAATGAGCAGCTTCACTTTCTTTTTCTCTCATCTGTGCTCCTTAAGGAAAGTCTGGAAGATTATTTCCATGTTTTTGCCACTTATAACAATAGAAACTCAGGTCTGGGCTAAACATCAAAAGACGTTTTCAGTAATTGGAGAGTAGTGGCATCACATCCTTCAAATTCATTTTGAAATAAATTATTACTTGAAGATCCCTATTTTTTTTTAATGTAATTCGAGCACTTTCTGAATTCATTGAGAAATTTTAAGGATGGAAGAACCACAAGTCCACAGCAGAATTGCCTATTTTCAGAAAATAGTGAAAACCTAACTTTTTCATTCTGCTATATTAAAGACATCCAAAAGTCCAAAACTTGTTCAGAAAAATGTTGGGTGGTTTTTTTTTTTCTAGTGCAGTTTTAAATTTCCAATTTTATGATAAGTTCAATAAAATGGAACTTATCTGGTTTAATCTTTTTTTTCCCCCATCGTTAAGTTAGTTGTTATCCTCTGGGGAAAAATAGATTTGGTGTTAGCTTTGGTGCTAGTTTTAGCTGTGAGAGTGCGAAATAGGAAAATGGTTTTACTACTTCTCGTCCTCTAATGAATGGTCCATTGATTAAGAATTTTAATTTCCATGTGTTTTGCATTATGTTAAAACCTCAAAACCTACTTATTAGCTGGTGTAATATTTAATTTAGGATTATGTAAAATTGGATGTGGTTTGAAATCTGGAAATGAGTTAAAACTATAAAAATTTGTTATATGGTTATATAAGGCTACATTAATTGTGCTGGAGGCTTAAAGAATAATGTTTTTGAAAACATGCTTTGCATTTAAAATTAGCRTTAGGGCAAAGAATCTATTATATGTTGAAGTTTATTTGTTAGTCACTGTGTTAAAGTATAAAAATGGAACTTCTCACTGTGTTTCAAGGTTTGGGGTTGTTTTAATTAGGAAGAAACCAAGCTATTTTTTCCCCTTTTTTTTTTTTTTTTGTTAGTCTACAACTTCATGTAAGGTTGTGTTGGGGTTTAGCYCCAACCATCAACTAAGACCCACGCAGCTGCTTGCTCCCCGTGGTAGGGGGGAGAGAATGGGAAGTGTAAAAGAGAGAAAACTCATGGGTTGAGATAAAGGCAGTTGAACAGGGAAAGCAAAATCCAAGCACTCGAACAAAGCGAAACAAGGGATTCAGTTGGGGTCCCTTGGGTCAGTTGGGGTCAGCTGTCCTGGCTGTGTCCCCTTCCAACTTCTAGTGCACCCACAGCCTCCTTGCTGGTGGGGTGGGGTGAGGAGCAGAAAAAGCCTTAATGCTGTGCAAGCACTGCTTAGCAATTGAAAAAAAAGCAACAAAAAAGGCTGTGTTATCAGCGCTGTTTCCAGCACAAATCCCATACCAGCCCCACACCAGCTACTGTGAAGAAGATTAACTGTACCCCAGCCAAAACCAGCACAGGTGGTGATGAAACAGAACTAGTTGTTTGAGCTGCAGTGAGAACAGTAGCTTCTCAGAAAATATTGCTGCTGTCAAAGGTGATATCACCCTGTTCTATTCTACACTTTATTTAACAGCACACCTGGAATACTTGAATGTGTCTATCTAATTAAAAATATTTTAATAGCTTGGCAATTTTTAGATGTTAGAAATTGTCATAACTTGGAATTTTTAGTAATTTCATTTGAGATGTAAGTATACCTTATACCTGCTTAACCAACTTAATTCCCTTTTATGACAAGGTCACCCACCTAGTTGACCAAAGGAAATTGTTTGGTTTTGGTTTTATTTTTTAAATTTTAGCAAAGCTTTAGGTACTCTCTCACAGTATCCTCCTAGATAAACTGTCCAGTGCACAGGTAGGCAAGTTCATAGGACACCCTCAAGGGCAGAGAGGCCTTACAGACAGATCTGGATGGCCTGGAGAGCTATCCTGGACAGTCACTAACCACGTGAAATTTAGCAAAAGACAGGGTCACATTCTTCATCTGGGATGGGGCAGTCCTGGTCCTCTCTCTGGTCACCAGTGACAGGACACAATGAAATGGAATGAAGCTACATCAGGGGAAGTTCAGCTTGGACAGTAGGAAAAGGTTCTTCACTGAGAAGGTGGTCAGTCCCTGCACAGGCTCCCCAGGGAAGGGATCACAGCATCAGGCCTGTCAGAGGTAAGGAGCATCTGTCCAATGCTCTTAGTCATATGGTCTAGTTTTAGGCAGTCCTGTGAGGAGCAGGGAGTTGGACTTGATGATCCTTATGGATCCCTTCCAACTCGAGATAGTCTGTGATTCTACAATTCATTCTTTTACCGACTATGTGGAAAATGACATGGCTCTCATTTAAAATGCAGCAACCACTTGCCAAGCTGTTCACAGAATTTTAAAGAATTCATTTTCCTTCTGTTACTGTGCACACCTTAGCTTTTTTGGGTTTTGATTTTAAAAAGCAGCTGTCTACATTCAGCTTTTTGCATTTGAAAGATGAACAAAGATGTGGGGTAATGTTAATTCCTGCAAGGTCTGGTGTAAAAGTGCTGAAATATACTTTTTAGCTGCTCTGTGAGGCTTTTGGGGAGGCTGGTTTCCCATTAGGGTTTCAATTTCAGAATGGAAAAGACACGTGTAGCAAGCAGTCTCTGCATTGCCATGCTGCAGCAGAATCCCATAACGTGAGGTATCTGCCTGTAATTCGAAACTTCAAGAGGGATCCAGCTGAAGCAACAAAGGTCCCACTTTTGGCATTTGTGCAGCAGCTGCCTGGGCATTGTGCCATTCATCAGAGGCAATACGCATTCCCTCTCAATCCTGCTGTGATTCCCTTCCTCCCTCCTGTTCAAATGCTTTCGTAGAGCTGAGCAGCGTGAACTTTCATCAGAGGAGGTGAAAGTGGTGTTGCTCATTCTGAACATGCTGGGATTGTTTTCCCAAGTTTGAGTCCCACTGAAGGTTTATTCCTGTTTTTCTCCTCACATTTGCTCCCTTTTAGCCTTAGAGTTGACTTGCTCTTTGGTGAAATTGCATGAAAATAGCTAAGAGCCTTTTCCAGGCAAAGAAAATTAATGTCCTTCTTTACTGAGCTGTACTGCATTACCAGTAATCCAGTTATGTTCGGTCCTTTGCAAATGAAGACCATAAAAGACAAGCAGCTTTGATCCATCTCAGTTACAATTGCCGTGATGTCCCATCCTTGGAGTCAATGTGGAGTTTTTTCAGCAACAGTTGATAGAGTTTCTGTATGTGGAACTTAATTTTCATTGTTACAGGATATAAATGATGGTTGGTGAGATTTTTATTACATCATTTTGTAAGAAGCTGTAGCTAAAAACATAAATATCATCTATCTGTCTTTTGGAAAAAAAAATTGAAATAAACCCAAAACTTTGTCATCATGAAATAAACCTTAGGAACCTCTGCACAAGAGCAGCTGTGAAAGGGAGTACTGGATGGGTGGTCTCTCCATCAGGGAATCTCTCTCTCCCTCTCTCCCCCCTCTCCCCAACCCTTGCTGATGCAGGCAGGCTGGTGAGCATTTAGATGAGGTCCTACGGGATAAACCAACTTTCTATTTTAATATATATTGTGGTAAGATTGTTGTGTTTAAAGCTTGCTTCAGCTGTGTCCCATGTGATCTAGTTGGCTGTGTACTGAAGTAAGAAACTGCTGTGATAAAATAGATGTGGAAGTAATGCTGATTATGAGCAATGATAAATCTTGGTGGTTGAAAGAGCCTCTTCAAGTCACCCCTGCCCTAGAGGAGATTGCACACACAGAACCTTAAAGATATTTCTCTGAATCGCTCTTAAACCCTTCAGGTTGTAGAGCATTGCAGCTTGCCTTTTGACCTTCCCCCTCAACCCATCCTTCCACGGCGTTCAAGGGAAAAAAATCCAGGAGGACAGATGACATATATGTAATGATCTATAATAGTTTCTCCATGTCCATATCACTGGTTTGCACTCAGCGCAGGTGGTAAGGTCTGAAAGCTGTTGCCAGCTGATAACTTTCTGGTGGGCTGTGAGAAATGAGCTCCCATCCAAGACTTAGTGAGTAGAGGCTTTCTATGGAGCAGAAATGCAGTTTTGCTGCCTAGTACCTATTTGCAGTGTCAGCAGAGGTGCTGATGCAGAAAAAGACCCAGGAGACTGAATTCCTTTGGACTTATGTGGCCCAAAAATAACTGTGTGTGTTTCAGAAAAGACTGTAATGGATTACAAATAGACTTTGTACAAACACTACAATTTTGTTTTCACATAACAAGGTGTTAAAAGCAAATATAGTAATGAGAATAAACTATATTTGGTTTACATACTAAGTAGGAAAGAAAGAGTAGTGCTGAGCTGCCGAAGTTTATCACTGACAAGAAGTTAAAAGCAAAGGGAGCTTCTGGTGGCTGCTGTGACATCAGAGAAAAGACAGACTTGGCACAGATTGCATGAGAAAGGTACAGAGTCTCCAGCCTKGGAGGCTTTTAGGAACATGTATTGTGCAAGCTGCTTAGATGGAGAGCACAGCCCTGGACAGTGAGTAGGTATTTCTGCAATTATTGTGAGGTCTGGCAGACATGAAATGTTTCCCACAGAACTGTGAGAGGTAGTGGGTTTTTTTTCCTGTGCTGGTCTCTTGGGAAGCAGTTACAGGCCATCTCTACTGTTTCCCAGCTGTGACTGTGGCATGAAGCATCTGGCAGAGCTGGAGCTGGGATACAGCTTCCTGCTGAGCAGATGTCTGTATCTGTTGATGCTGCTTTTGGAGAGATGGGTGTACTAAATGAGTGGTTGAGCCTTACTTGGCTGTGAGTCTGACTCTGTGAAAGTTAGGGGAACCATGGGATTAAAGTACATGACTGGTCAATTGCCTTACGTGGATTCGGCGTGATGCCACTTTTTCAGTTCCCTAACATGCCATCCCATTGTCTTCAAGGGAAGTGTGCTGCACCATACAGACAAGGAGCACCTGTTTTGCTTTTGACTCGTCGTTCAGTTGTAATTAATGTGTGCTGTTTAAACTCTGCTCTGAAGGCAGCCTGCAGTGACCTTATTGTGATGACATTGGAGTGCTTAATAAAACTTTAGGACTTAATTTTTCAGAGCACTTGGTTGAGGAAAAGTGGAGGGTTGGCATTTCTCCGTTATAATGCATGGGAGTTGGACACAACAAGAAAGCTTTGCTTTTCTGGCTGCTGAGTTTTAGATCCTGTGTTTTTTTTCAGGACACTTTGTGTTAAATAACAGCCTGTGTTCACAGTGCAGGTCCCAATGTAATTGTAAGTGCTTGGTCATTCTGCCTGCAGAGCAACCTTGGTTTGAAGAAAAACAACAAAGAAATAAGGAATGTGTTTATTAGGAACATGGCTATGTGAGGAATTTTGCTGTGCATTGCAAGAAAACTCTGTGGTAAATGCAAGAATCATGTTGGATTTCAAGGACAGGAGTTGACTGGCTTGTCATTCAGGGCATTGTTCCTTGCCTTCTCCCTTGCAGGACCTGTATCCTCAAGTGTTACATGATTAGGTTATACGTGATACTGCTTTCTCCCTCGGGCAAGCTGGTTGTGCTCATGGAATATGAAATCCACTTTTGTCTCCACAGAGAAAATAAACCTATGATTGCAGGAATGGACCTGCAGTGGATTTTTAGTGATGGTTCCCAGTGTTCAGTGGGGAATTTGCAGTTGTAATGTCCTTTTAATGTGGATCTCAGCATATCATTTCCCAGGCTTTAAAACGGCAAACATTAATCCCCCTCAACTCTTCCATATGTGGATGTGGAATCCATATCATGGATTGCAGGCAGTTTGATACACAGCACTCACCTCTGCCCCTTTTGCTGATGGCATCTCTTCCTATGGCGTTTGCTGAATGGTTGCTTTGCCTTTGTTCTTTGCAGCTATTTGTGCTGTGGGATATTTAAAAAGGCAGCTGGGTCTTGCTCTGCACTCTGGTAAGAAGCAAGTTCTTTCTTGGAGGAAGTTCCCCTTCCCTCAAAGATAAGTTTGACTCTACTATCAAGTTTCAGTGGTGACTTGTGTATCTGTGGTTTTATTTTAGTCACCTTCTTCTCCTCTGGCCTTTTCGTGTTTCTGTGCTCCACGGATTTTTCATATTTGTGTTGTTGTTTGTTGCTTGTCTGTGGCACTGGTATTTTTGAGGGCTTTCAGTGTAAGCAGACTGGTTTTCCACACCATTCTGGTGAGTTTTAGAACAGTTCCTGTACAGTATTCAATAAACCACTATCTTATATGGAAAGTAGACATGTAGGAACATGTCCCTGGTATTTAACTCCCTTTGAAGACAAAGAAGCATTTTGTAAATACATTTACAAAGAAATGTATTGCTATTTTCATCACTGCAAATATAGCCTGCTCTTGGGATTGATTCTGGTAGTTATGAAATGGTTGGTTTTTCTTCACTTGACAGGTTTTCTCATTAAATCTGAACATAGATACCTTTTTTTATCTCTGGAGAACTTTTTGCCCAAAATGTCATTGTGCATGAGGATAAAGTGGTGTTATTTTGAATGTCTCTTCTTTGTTCATGAGTTTGATTCATTTAACTCCTTAATAGTGTTATGTATTCCTCCCTACTTTCTTTTAGAATCTAAAACCAACCTGTTGAGTGCTTCTGCTGTCTCAGAGTAATTTCATTATGCTTACTTGCTCCTTCCTGAAAGGAAGCAACCTCTAATTGTGAATTACTTCTTTAAATACCTCCTATTTTTCATGGTGGTGTTCACCTGGACTTGTGTTCTAGCACACACATGAGCAAGAGTATATGGAGAARGTGAAAATTATTCATTAATGTTCTATCACCCTGTTCTGATCAGAGTTGAGCCCTATAGGCTTCAAATGTGAAAGATCATATCAAATGATGAGAACAACATATCCTTACAGCATGGGCAGCATGATTGCCATTTTCTATAAATGGAACCAGAAAGGTGGAATTCTGTTGCCAGTAGAGTGGGAGAACTGGGAGGAAGACATATCAGTATTCCTGTAATGTTCATAACTCATTCAAGGATGTGACCTTCAAAAGCTATGCACTGACTATGCAAGGTTGGTTTTGCTTCATTTTTGTGTTGGGGGAGGGCTACATGTAGGAATAGATGTTGTAAGATGTGTTAGTTCTGATGTGATCACCTCAAAATCCATAATTTCTATCAGTGTCTATTGAGATAAGTTCCTTATGTGAAAGAGCTGTAGAGTGCTGATTGTCTTTGCATACTGAAAGGAAGGCTGTTCTGCTCTGGAATCTCTTAAGAATCTGAGGCTAAACCAGGAGCTTTAATGCTACTTCCTCTTCCATCTTGAAGAATTAATGGACATTCTCCACTGTAGCTATTTTTTAAAATTAGTTTTCTCTGTGGCCTTTTTTTCTGATATTTTATATGCTGTGTCTTTTAGTCTAAAGCTGTGAGGTGCCTTCCAGACTCCCTTATAAAATTTCAGGACCTGCCTTAGTGTTTCCTTTCCTCTTTTAGACTAAAGTGCTTGTTCATTCTGTCCCCTTCCTCCCCGCCCCCACTGCCCCGGTTTTCCACTGCTATCTCAGGATGCAGTGCTCCTGGTGCTTTGATATGCTTGGGCTTACACTTTCTATTTGAGCTGAGCTCCCTGTCATGGGATAGTTACAGGCCACATTCCTGTGCTGGAAATAGATACTTTTTGCATAACCTGCTTCCTTATACCCTTTAGCATCTAAGGCCTCTGGTAAAGCACTGTCTCCACTACCATAGATGGAACAGCACGGGAATCATCAGAAGCTGAGAAAGGTGACAGGGAGAATGGAAAAGCTTGCTAGGTTTCTAAAAGGTGGAAGTTCAGAGCGTCTGTTTGTTGTGAGATATCTTCACTGTGCTATTATTTTTATTTAAGCTAAATAACAGAACCCATCTTTTTCTTATTAGATATAGATATAGAAAAAGCCCAAATACCTTATGAGGCATAGAGTGACTTGATGCACAAGCACTTGTCACTTTTATTCTCCTCTGTTCCCTTAATAGGAAATTATTCAGCGAGTTCTGCTTTTGATTCTGCCAAAAGCTGTCTACTCAAGACCCAAGCAGCAAAACTGAAATATTGCTCGGAATGTGTTCTAACGATCATCAGCTGCCTTTTTAACTGTTGTGTTCTTCCTCAACAGAAAAAAAAAGGAACTTATGAGGTTAATTTTTTTGATAAAAGGTTACTCTTCAGGGTACTACAATATTAGGCTAGGACTGTCTTATAAACACAATTTTCTGTAGTTCTGAGCTAATTTTTGCCTATGGTTCTGTCAGCAACTACAACTGACTTTGGGAAAGTCACTTTTCTCATACGGGTATCTGTTTCCAGTCTTTAAAATAGCACTTCCTTTGTCTCCTGGCATTCCAGCTCTTTGCTGCAGAGACAGCTTCAAGTGACAGGGTCCAGTTGTTGGAGGAGGCTCTCCTTGAATCATGACAAACCTAAATTCAGCTTCCCGCTCCTGCCAAAGTTTCCTGTGTGAGCTCTGGCAGTTTACTTGACATCTCTTTGCTACCCATGGGATGGGATAATAGGCAGTGTCCTGCTGCACAAAAATATCCAGGAGGTACATCTTCCAGAATCGACACAATTAGGTTGTGGTTGCACAGCTTTTGAAACTGACCTCAAATTGGTATTGCTGTGATCCAGCCCTGTTCACCTTTTTCCGTGAGCATGCTTACCCTTTGTGTGCTAGTACCTTCTGGGGCTGCCCTGGTTCTTTTTTCACAGGGATAGTTTGTGGTCAACTCAGTTTCTTGAAGTGTCTCATTGAATAGATACAAATAGCAGCACCTGGGAAGGGTGGGGTGCCGTGGGGGAAGTGAGGAGACCAGAGGAACTCAGGACTTCGGATTTGCAATGCCTTTAAGTTGCCAAACCCCTGCAACCCAGAAAGAGACTGCAAATGTATGATGTTGAATAAATAGCTCTGTACAGAACAGGACAGAGGCACCTTGTTCTCCACAAACTTGTTGTGTGGGTCCTCCTTGCCTGAAAGCTGGTACAGAGTAGTATCTTAAAATAAGATTCTTAGAGTTTTCTCCAGCCCACCCTGAGTAGGTTGACAAATACTCATCCTCCACCCACAATTTATACTCCACTCAGTCCCAATGTTTCTTGTTCTTGAATGTGCCTCCGTGTGCTAAGTCTCCTGCAGTTACTCTTTTATGCAGTTCATAATGTTTGTCTCTGATCTCCAAAGTGGTTCTTCTTCTTTGCCTTAGGCATTTTCTCTTGCAGGGCAAACCCAACTCTCTTTCATGCTGTTCTTAATATGTAGGAGGTCACTTTCCCTCTCTTTCTTTTCCTAGGTACTACAAGAGGGTAGGATTAGATTGGACATTAGGAAGAAATTCTTTACCGTAAAGGTGGTGAGGCACTGAAACGGGTTGCCCAGAGAAGCCGTAGATGCCCCATCCCTGGAATTGTTCAAGGYTGGATGGGACTTTGAGCAATCTGGTCTAGYGGAAGGAGTCCCTGCCCATGGCAGAATGGTGAAACTAGATGATCTTTAATGTTCTTTCCAACCCTAACCATTCTGTGATTGTATGGAATGCAACGCCCACCACCAAACAAAAACCCCAAAAGGCAGGGAGGAATTGAAAAGACTTGATTTGACTCGGTCTTTGAAACTTTGTAGCAAGTCTTTCTAAAGGAATGGGAAAGTGTGTTGATAATGCAGTGCTTCACTGAAGAGTACACAGTTCTAAAAGACATCTCGTAAGGAACAAATCACTGAAAAAAGTAACTCTGGAGTTGTACATTTATTTCTTTAGTGTCCCTGCTGGCAGAAGACAGCAACATCCTTTAATTCATAACTAATGTTATTCATATATATGTAATATATGTGTGCATATATATACACACACTCCCCCCACAACTTCAGTGTAGGATGAGATATGAATTTTTAAGAGCAAGTTCTAAATTTTAAAGTCTCTGTAAAGGACTTAGATTGTTTTTATCGATTTGCAGCAGGTTCGTGATAACCTGTATGCCCTGCCCCTGCTTCCCTTGATTGATTCTGTGGGCGAAATAAGTGCAATGGCCAAGCACAGTGCACCCTTGAATTCATTCATGCCCAGTTTCAGAGGATACTATTAAATTGTATGATAAAAGGGTCATAAACATAAAGGCACAGAAGGTGAGAGAACCCAAAGTACTGCAAAGGGAACACCTGACCTGGCTTCTGCCCAGACAGTCACAGGAGAGGGATCAGCCTATGGTCTGGTGTAAAACCTGTCAAGATGAGTCAACACGAGAGGCTGGTCAGTACATTTGCAATCACCCATGGCATGAAATTTCACAGGAACAAATGCTGGATCCTGAAGCTAGGATGGAGTAATTCCAGACACAAATATAAACTGGGAGAGGAGTGTCCGGAGAGCCCCTGCAGAGGGGGCCCTGAGGGTGCTGGAGGGCAGCAGCTCCGTGTGAGTCCGCAGGGTGTGCCCGGGCAGCCCAGGGGCCAAAACCCGTGTCCTGGGGTGCATCAAACACGGCATCACCAGCTGGTCAGGAGAGGGGATCATCCCGCTGTGCTCAGCGTTGGTGCGGCCTCATCCGAGTGCTGGGAGTAGTTCTGGGCCCCACTGTTTCAGAGGGGTGTGACAGTCCTTGAATGTATGCAGAGGAGAGCAACAAAGCTGGTGGAAGGGCTGGAAGGCGTGTCCTCTGAGGAGCAGCTGAGGGCTCTGGGTTTGTCCAGTTTGGATAAAAGGAGGCTGAGGGGCCACCCCCTTGCTCTCTGCAGCTCCCTG
This sequence comes from Amblyornis subalaris, assembly GCA_018881555.1. NCBI lineage: Eukaryota > Metazoa > Chordata > Aves > Passeriformes > Ptilonorhynchidae > Amblyornis > Amblyornis subalaris. Next base: position 8,876,810 of record JACAXG010000022.1, read on the forward strand.
AGGAGGGGAAAGGGAGAGGGAGGTGCTGATCCCTTCTCCCTGGGTTCCAGTGATAAGACACATGGGAATGGTTCAAAGCTGCCTCAGGGGAGGCTTAGCATTGATGTTAGGAAGCAATTCTTCCCTGGGAGGGTGGTCAGACACTAGAACAGGGTTCCCAGAGAGGGGCTCGATATCCTAAGCCTCTCAGTGTTTAAGAAGCATTCGGGCAATGAATTTAATAACATGCTTCAACTTTTGGTCAGCCCTGAAGTGGTCAGATAGTTGCACTAGGTGACCACCATAGGTCCCTTCTGACTGAAATGTTCTATGCCATGCCATGCCATCCATCTGGCCATGCCCTGTGTCTAATCACTGCAGTTCATCTTATATTCTTACTGACTTCTATTTCTCAGTGTTTCCATGGGTGAGGTGCTCACTTTTCCCTGTGGACACATTGAGTCTAAGTGCCAGCAAGTAGAGCCAGGGCCAGTGATCATAGCACAAACCACTGGAGGGGTTTTGCAGGCCTCTGTGGTTATCGCTTGTGTCAGCAGCAGTGGAGACCAGGGCCCTGATACTAGGCAGACTGAGCATCTGGGGGCAGCAATTGGAGGGATCCATGTTCTCTATGTGTGCAAATAGTATAGATTTCACCCTAATGAGCTTTCTTCCTGATCAGCCAGTGAGTAGCGCAGAATCAAGCTTACCATCCATATCTATGTGAAGTTGTGCCTAGAGGGGTTTAGATTGGTTTTAGGAAAAATTTCTTCACTGAAAGGGTTGTCAAGCATTGGAAAAGGCTGCTCAGGGAAGTGGTTGAGTCACCATCCTTAGAGGTAATTAAAAGGTGTGTAGATGTGGCACTTAGGGACATGGTTTGGTGGTGGACTTGGCAATGTCAGGTTAATGGTTGGACTCGATGATCTTAAGGATCTTTTTCAACCTAAACAATTCTGTGGTTCTGTGATGTTCTATGTCTGTGTGTGTGTGTACATTTGGAATAAATGTGTGGCCTTGCTACTGCCTGGATGTGGGGATGTGAACCTGTAGTAGCCTTGCCTTAATGGGGCTATCAGATTTAGCAGCTCTTAGCAAGTTCTAGTTACTCTTTCTAACCGAATAGCTGGAAATCTGAGATTTAAATATTGGTGGTGGGAGRAGGGGTGAAAATGCGGTTGGTTTGGTGGGGGGGGGCTTTTTTGGTGTTGGACATTTGAGAACAAAGTAGTTAGTCTTTTACACAAATGAGTATTAACGCAATATTCTTAGAGGTTTTGCGACTGGGACTAGGCTTTCACTTTTGTGTCTTAGTCTTCTTTTGGCACTTCTCATTGGCCTTTCTCCATCTCTGACATCTTGCTGTTGAAATAAGAGCATTGGTCTGTCCCCACTAAACTTTTCCAGGACACAGGATGCCTGAAGTCTAGGATGGATGCCTGAACTCCATCCTAATAAAATGGCTTGGCTAATCTAGTTATGAAGGCAGGCTGAAGTACAAGACTGGTTCTGCTGACATTGCAGAATGCTGTTACAAATACTGAAAAGTGATAAAAATGCATTTACTTAAAAATGACTTCTAGTGGATTTTGTGCCGTCCACTTACCTTGTGATCCTGAACTCTGAAGCTGGAATGTAAAACAATGGATGATGCACCATGTGAAGCTTGGCACAGAAATATTTCTTGCACAGTTTTTACAAAATAAAAGTTCTGTATGTCATTGAACATAGAAGTGCACTTGTATTCTGTAACCATGCTGGAAATGTTTTTGAAGTATTTGCAGATGTCCCTTAGTGCCTGAGTCCTTTTGCTTTTCCAAGAACTTTGAAAGAACTGGAAGTGAAGAAAATCAAAATTACACTAGGTTATACTTTTTTTGATGAGATGGTCACAGGGCTAGATACCACTTTGTTTGCTTCTTGGTCTCAAAGAACTCCCCTCTCAGCTGTCAGACCCTGTATTTCTGTTTCTCCTGGAGCTAGAAGCGGCATTCTGCCTGGCTCCCCAACATGCTGCTCCAAACAGCTGGCCTCTTGCAAGAGAGGGAACTTCTTTACCTTGTAATATGTGTAGCATATAGACCTTTGTTTCATAATAGCCCTCAGATGTTTGCAAAGAGACATTTTTTTAAGCCATTCTATTTTCTTACTGTTTGTTTTTTCAGCTTCTCCGTTAAGCCACTAGATGAATGCAATAAATATCCTGAGAGTAAAATTAGTCTGTGTTACTCCTACACTCTAACAGAACTATTCTGTGTTCATCAGGCTGTGGCTATTAAAGCAGAATGGAAAGTAGAGGCTGATAGATACATCTTAAGACAGATCCCTGAACCGAAATTGAAGCCCAAAAAATTTGTACAATGCATATGTGCCTTTATGGTCTCCTGGCCAGCACTGCCCCTTTATTTATTATTTTCTGTTGCCACTGGAGCCATTGGTCTGTGCTGTGTACCAGGAGAGCATTAACCTTGTTTTTGCTTGGTTTGTGACACAGTGTACATGAAAAAAACCAGACCATCTTCACTCATTTCTCTTCTCCACCTTCCATGTTCCCTGTGATATGTCCAGTATTGAGAAATCTCTTTCCTAATCTAATATGAGCAGCAGCACAGAAAGTGTTTAAAAGTTCAGCCAAAGTAAAGCTTTATATTTCTGGACTTTAAGCATACATACGAGAAGATCTTCTAGTTTTGTGTGTTTTTACCACTTCCTGGCTTAGTAAAATATGAACCTTCTGAACTGACTGAACTTCTACAGCAGCGTGCTGCTATCTGCCCTGCTCTTTTCTCCCTCTTGTACTGCTTTCTCTCAGGCATAACAAGAGTGTTTGCACCTTACACCATTGGGTTTTGTTCTGTTGTAGATATTTGCATTTTTGGGAAATTCTAGGTCTGAATTCCCATCTCTTACCTGGCCTGTTTGTTGCAGCTCTTCTCTGTCACTCTGCTTGGCAGCTGTTTCCACCTTTGAGACTTGCAAGTCAGCTTTTTCTCACTGGATGCTGATGATCCTGTCTGCATCTCCTGTCTTAATTTCTCTAACACTAGGGTACAGACACGAGAGTTTGGTCAAATGTTTTCCCCTCCATGTGTTAGCCACTTTATCAAGCTGCTTTTCACCCTGCTCAGTTGTTGCTTGGTTGACTGCAGAAAACTGGTTAAAAGCATACACAGGCTTGTAGAGATCAAGTGCAAATTTTGTAATTTGGTTTATTAAACACCAGCTTCACTGAATGCATCAGTTCAAAGGTTGAATTTTCAGTGTGATTAGAAGTCCTTTGCATAGAGTGCAAGGACAGTCAATACTGAAATTTACCACTATGAGAAAACCTGGAAAACTTGAGATTGAGAAAATGCAGTCAGATGCCTTATAATAGCAGTGGGGAAGGGATTGTCTCTGTCTCCTGGTGCTCAGTACTTGTGAGATCACATCAGGAATGCTGTGCCCAGTGCTGCTCCTTCCAGTACCAGGGAGATGCTGACAAGCAAATCTGGTGAAGGGCCACAAAAAGATTCCGAAGGGTCTGGAGCATATGCTGTTTACAGGATGTAGGTAGCTGGATTCATTTAGCCTGAGGAACAGGCTGATTTACAGTCTTATTTTACTTAGGGAGTGTGGTAGGGAAGACAGGTAGTCAGGTTCTTCTCAGAGATGCATGGGAAGGACAAGAGGCAGTGGTCACAGTTGGTGCCTCAGTAAGTCCCAAACGTAGGTGGGGAAAAAAGGTTTTCCTGGGAGTGCTAGTGTGGGAACAGGTTGCTCTAGGAAGCTGTGGAATCACCAACCTTGGAAGTTCTCCAGATTCAGCTGGACAAGGTCTTAAGTAATATGATACAGCTTTGAAGCTTGCCCTGCTTTGACCATGGGTTGGACTAGGTGATCTCGAGGGGTCCCTTTTACCCTGCATCATTCTGCAAGTGCAAAAGCTATCACTGAGTGTTTTCTTGAAGCAGGAGGCTGACTGCTAAAATTTCTTTTACCATTAAAGAGTGATGAAGGGATTATGTGAAAAAAAGCTTGATTTTTCTCTTTTCCTTACCCCTGAGTTCGGTGAGCCTTCTTGCTGTGCCACTATTGTGTGACTATTGTTTTTGAGAGATGGTAGCTAAATGAAGTGTCTGTATGAGTGAGGACTGGAAACTATAATGTTGACCTTCAAAAGAAAGCTAAGGTTTTTCTTAGTAATTACTGTCCTGAAAGTATAACCACTGGTAAAATAATGGGCCTGATATTAAAAGAGGATGCAAACTTAGAGTCTGCAGGGTGACAGAACTGTAAGCAATAACAACATGAGTTCATAAAGAATAAATCTTGCCAGACAATGTAATTGCTTTTTTTGATAGAATTGCAAAATTAATGATTTTAGGGAATCAAGAGGGAAGTAGGTGTATGTTTACTTTCTAGGATGAAGATTAATTGAAATTCACTTGGGTAGGAAGAGAAAGTTGGGTGAAAGATAGTAAACAGGAGCTGATTATCAGCAGCAGTGCAATGGTTATGTAGGTTGGGAATTAGACTGGAGTTGTGTAACATTTCTGTTAATGATATGACAGAGGGAGAGAGAAAATTCTCTTAATGAGCTTTGAAAACAAACTGGGAATTGTGAGCCTCAGAGCAGAAAAATAAGGGGGCGATGGGTTTAGATACATAAAGAGAAAATAAAATGAGATTGAGCTTGGAGAACTGTTAAATCAGGAGAATGTACGCTATCTGGAGCATATATCCTCAACCAAAGTGGGGAGAGAGGTATTCAAAAGAGATTCCAATCTGTGGTGCTGAAAATGGCAGCTGTGGTCCTAGAACCCTTTTTGAGCAGGGCACGCGGTCTTGCACTGGGCAGGGCCACTTTTAGCCACTTGCCCAGACCATGGGGCTTGAAGGGCAGAGTACAGTGTGCAGAAATTCACACTGTGAGAGGTGAAGGTGTGACTGCCCAGCTCCAGTTCTGTCTGTTACGTTTAAATTTCTGCCAAAAGCAGAATGAATGAGTTCTGATTTTCTTTTGGATGGTTGAGCTCATTACAGACTTCTCCCTTCCTCACCTTCCACCCTGCCCAGACTGCAGGATCTCCCCTCTGTCCCTCTGATAGGGCTGTGCAGGGTGTAAGCACAGTGCACAGAATGTGAGCCCAGCTATGTGTGTGTCTGTTCTTCTTGCAGGCTCCAGGTCAGCCTCGCACACTGTTCTGCCTCACTGCTATTGATACTCCAAACACATGCTGCTGAGTGTTGGCTTGGATTTCCAGGACTTGCACAGCACCGTGCCTGCACCCTTCCCTCAGGTTTCACTGAAGACAGTCTGGATGCATAAATCTTATTTCCTTAGAAATCCAGAGTGAAAATAAGTTATGTGATTTGGCTGGGATCTGTTGCTGTTGCCATGTTGCAACTTCATTTATAGCAAAGAGAGAGAATTTTTTTTCTTTTTAATAAGAGTGGAGACAGAGAGGCCACCAGGATAAGCTAGAATTGACCACTAAATGACTTAGGTTTATCAGTGGCTGTGTTTCTTTCAGAGCTTAAAAAGGAAGTTCAGCTAATTTTCTGTGTGTTTGTCCCTTTAAGTCTTGTAGCAGCTTTACATGAGTAATTATCTCTACCGAGATGCTGAAATGAGACTTCTAAAAATCTCAAGGACATCCAATCCTGTTAGGAACAGAAGAATTGCTTATTACTTTTTAAATCTATAGGAAATATACCATGGGGTTTCATTTCGGACTGTAGCAAGTTTTTTCCTCGGAGTTACAGCAGACAAGGCTACTTTAACCTAGACTATAGTCACTTGCTATGGGAAGAAACTCTGTTGTCAACTTGCATGGCTACCCAGATTAGCCTCAAAAAGATAAATCATGTCAGGGTATAAAAATCTCTTAGATTCTGTGAGAATGAAAGGAATGTGTGACACTTTGAAAGTATGTGCCTAGGAATCTTTAACTTCATCATCAAAATAAATTGTGTTTTATAGTCACATGAGTACTGGAAGTAAGGAAGTTAAAAATATTTTGGCTCTTTCAGCAGTTCCATCAAAATAGCTCTTTAGCATTATTAGCACCCAAGGATCAAAACCATAGTTGTTTGCTTTCTTCATACATTATGCTCCTTGTGATATAGCACCGTAAAGAAAGCAAAACACTGCAAGGAAATGTTTCTATGCTAATGTTTGCCATTAGAACAGTTCATTACAAAAAGGTTAGGTACAATATGACTAATAATCCTTCAAAATCCCAAGGAAAATAATGCACCACATATGTGTCATGCAGAATGAAACATCTAGAGGGGCTCAGCCCCATGACAAGACTGTCCATGACTGTTAAAAGCTCTAACAATAAAGCAATTATTTGGGCATGTGGCCAGATGTAGCACCATTTTGCCTTATTTTTAGTTTAGATGGATGCATCTAAAACTGTATCAGCTCATCAGGTCAAAGTCTTTAAATATCTTTCCACTGTCATGACATAGTGGTAACACCAAAAGAAATGCCACCACCTCTGTGCTCAAGGATCAAGCTTTCTTCTGCCATGTATATAAGTTTAATTTGGGATCTTTCAGAAATTTACTCTTGAAGAGATTAAACCAGCCCTTCATCTGTGCAGCCAGTATATCTCTAGGGGCAGATGGATTGCCTTTAAGTAATTACTAATCCCTGCTTTTTGCAAATGAATTACATTCCTTTCCTTGGGGCAGGTCCTTCATTCTGACAAATGCACTCTTGTATGGAGTTCACACTCCAGTAGGAAAAAAAGAGCAGAGCATGGTGATGGGAAAGACTGGTATTTGTTGTGTGATTTCTTCTGTTAAAGAAGAAATTTCTGCTGTTAAAAGAAGACAGTAGTTAACAGATTAGAAAGGATAACTACCAAATTAAGTCACACAGATCAGACAGGCTTTATGATCTGCAGATACTCAATTGATAGGATGAGGATGTTCCTAATTTGTCAAATCTAGCTATTGTGAAGAAACATCTCTTTTTTCCCGTCCTCATCAGCGTGATAGCAATTTCAATTTGCCGGGTTTTCAGTGCATGCAACTATACTTTAAGTCACTACTACTCCAAGGAGTTCAGTGTCAGTCTTTCACTGTCTGAGTTTTGGATCTTAGAACAAAATGTTAGAATCTCAGCAAAGTCTAGGATGAAAGGAGATGCTGGAGAGCACGTGGTCCAACCTTCTGTTGAAAGCAGGGCCCCAGTTCAGGTTATGCAGGCCTCTGTCAAGCTGAGTCTTGAATATTTCCAGTAAGGGATATTATAGCATCTCTCTAAGCAGTCTGTTCCAATGTTTAATTGTTCTCCCACTGAATTTTTTTTTCACTTATATCCAGGTCAACTTCTCCCCTGAGCAACTTCTTTCTAGTGCTTGACCTGCCAACATGCATACTTGCGAACAAAGTACCACCATCTTCTGTAACTGCTTTTTAGTTATTGAAAGGCATTTATTGGCCTTCTGGAAAGTGAGAATCTTTTACATGTTAGGCAGCACATCTCTCCTGACCTTAGTGTCTGCCTGAAGCCCTAATATTAACATTTTATGAGGTGGAAGTTTTATTTCGAAACAGTGTATAGCATCTCTTGAGGGTATCTTAATTTGGAATTCCATCCCTAAGCACGCATCTTTTCTCTTCTATAATAGAAGACAATGCTTTAAGTTTTCCCACTATCAAAAAATATGTGTCAATAATGTGTATCTGGCTTTTCATTTCAAAGTGTCCCTGGTTGCTTTAAAAATACAGATTATGCATAAGAACTACTGGTGACCAGCCTGTGAAATCTGAGAGGGAATCTGGTTGACAGAACTTTGTAGCAGTGAACCATGTCAGGCCTCCAGTAGTCTGAGGGTTTTCTTTTCAGTGCTTGAGAAGGCAGGACACTGTAGAAGTCTGTTTTGGATCATTTGTTCTGAGCATTTGTTCTTTATATTAAAATAAAAATAACTGGGTCTTAAATATAAAGGATACTTAAAATGCATGAAGATAGTTCTGTGACTGACACTTTGAAGGATCTGGTGCCTGGGGAGTTCCTGTGTTAGGGAACAATTTTTAGGGAAGAATTAATTATTCCCCCCTCACCCCTCCCTGCCTATGGGTTGGTATTGATGTAGTCTTTTAGACTCAGATATCATCGATATTTGATAGAGACTATGTAAACACAGCAGATGTATTAGGTAGGGACAAAAGTGAGATATCCATCTAAATGAAGCTAAAAGTGCTGTGGAACAGCTATAGGCACTCTTTGGGAGGCACTGAACTTTGAAATTTCTTAGTCTTTTTTTTTTTTGCAGCATAATACATAAGCCTGGCATCTAATTACAGGACAGGTGCAAAGCATCACTTTGTTTGGAAAAATATTCCCTGTAATGAGAAACTGCACCTTGCAATTAATCAGCTCTGTTCCCTTTGTATGTTCAGAGATTCATAAGTCCTGATTCTGTCGACTAAGCTTTTATTGCTTTTTGTTTCCTTTAAACTTAGGTTTCCAGTGGTACACCTGTCAGGGACTGAGAAGAGTTTTTTTCTTCTCCTTTTGTTTTACTTACTGTATTATAGTTTCTGAACCTTTGGTTTTCAGTGTATGGGCCAGAAAGCATTCAAGTTGATTTAAAACAAAAAAACTCAGGGAACTGAGATGACTTAATTTAGCAATCCTTGGAATACAAGAAACATGGGATTTCAGAGTGCAGTTCATGCAGTCAAGTTTTGGTTGGAATTGGGTGTATTTGAATACTGTCTTTCTTCTGGAAGAGACAAACATATAGAATCTTTTCATGATTGTATCTGCCAAATTATCTTGCTTCAGCTTGTAGGAGGGAGTAACCTTATTACTGATAAATGTTTAATATGACAGTTTCCATGCTACTGGAATAGAAACACTAAGTACTATACAAGACAGTCCTGTAATAAAACCATTGGCACAGAAGTGGAGGAGGAGAAGAGTGAGATATGGTCAATTTAGAAAAGTTATGTTTCAGATATGGGATGAGATGATGAGTTCATAAAACTCTTCTGAAAAGTGTCTGGGTGGCTTGAGAGAATTTTCTGTTACTTCTAGGCAAATGTATGGCTGGAAAGAGACAAGTCATAAATGACTATATGAGAAAAATAGCACAGAAGGAGAACCCGTCAGCTGGATATAATCCAGGGAACAAAGTATCTTTCAGACTAGGGGCATTGATGTCCAGATGCATGGGTCTGTTTTATAGATGCTGGGATTATAGAGTTAAAACAACAAAAAAAGCGAACAAAATATTACCAGTATTATTGCAGATTTACTATTAGCTTGTTCTCTTGAAAGGAAAAAGTCTGGAAAGCCTTTTCAGTAAATTAGTTTAGATTTAAAATTAGTCTAGACTTGGACATTTAGGAGAAATGAGAGAATGATCATATGCATATCATTRCTATGGGCATTAAATTTGACTCCTACAAGGTGTATTTGGACCAAAACTACCACTGGCTACTCTTACATGGTACTGCATTTTGCAAGCCTTTGGTTTAATACATATTGTTTGAAAACCCATCTGGATGCACACCATTTACCAAGCGTTTATGGCCATGTATTTTTGATAGATTCCTCTGAACCAGTCTGCAGAGCATAGCGTGAAACGTCGTGTTGGCTGCTTCTGAAATAAAATGCCAGCATCTCAATTAATTTGTAAATGGAAAATGTCTGCCTGTGATGAATTTACAAAGTGCAGCTTCTAAAGGCCAATTGATATTTCATACAATAACTACTGCATGCCTGTGACACACCTAAGTAGATCAGAGCAGATTGAATGACATGAATAGTTTTCCCCTACAAAAGATACTTTTTTCTTGTCTTTCAGATGCCTCTCTGAGGAATTTTTGGAAGGTTCTTAGTTTCTGACTGCTGATCAAGGGTATCTATCTTGGTTTTCTTATCTCTGAGAGACACTGATGGTACAATTAAAATTTTTCAAAACTGAAGTGAATGTGGGCTTGGCTTTTGGGAAAGAGTCAAACATGCTTGCATCCATTCTTTACACCCCATATTAGGCTCTGAATGCCTGGTATTGCAGCTAGCACACAGCATTCTCTCCAAGTGTAAACGAGTCCTCCATAATGCAGATAAGGTCATAAAAATTATGTTTTGCCATTATACTTCTGCCTTTACAGAAGCTCATTAGTGAATATACTGTAAAAAGTGAAGTAGCTCCTACTGTAAGTCAGGGAATTGAACTGCTGCATGGTTTTTTGTGGCTTGACTGGCAGGGTCACATTCAATTGCTTTTTCCCTCCCTTTCGTTTCCTCCTTTATCATTTTAAATCTCTCACACCCTTGTAATAAGAGCTGACACCGATCACAAAGCTCGTGAATAGCAGCACCGTTACATAAACCTGCCAGATTATAGTAAGAGGGTTACCTTGTTTTCATTATTACAGCCTTTCTTGTATCTCATGCAGAATAGATGAGAGCCATTTAGCCTCGTTCTTGTGAGATGAGTAAGGTGGCAAAAATACCTGCCTCCTCTTGGGATTTAAATCTGACTCTGTTGTTGGCAAAGCAAAAAGCATTAATTGCATGACTGCTACGTTACAGACGCATCCTATTTTAAATGTTGAAGTTGACCACATCCCACAGTGTTACCACACAACATGCAAGAAACTTTATTGTGAAAGTAGATAGGTGTTATTGCAAGGGCCGATGCAGATCCTGAGATTCGATTGCTTTTATAAATCTAAAGAGCTTCAAGATAGGAAGGAGTCTGCGGACTTTGCTCAGGCTAGGTGTTGTGGAAGTTTGTTGGAAGCCATAGAAATGAGTCCAGCCCAAATCAGCAGGATGGAATGTGGCTGTTCTGCAGTACTTTGATCAGAACTTGAGAAGTGCTGTAATGTCAGTTAAGGTATGTTCCAGTTACCCTGAGTTACTCAAAAACTGTTTCTCAYGAATTCAAAAATGTCTGCCTTCAAAGGCAAAAGGAGGCATGTGCAGGGAATTGTTAGGCAATGTAGCTTGGTGTCGCAGTTGGTAACCTCAGGGAGGGCCAGGAGGAGGCTGGGGACTGAATGGCTGTAGAGACTGGATCCCACCCTTGCTTCCTGACATTTCTGCCCTGGGTCACGTTGGGGGCCCAGCAGGGGGTAATCTGGTGCTGTGACTTGAACTGAGCCCTCTTTGCAGGTGGGACCTGGGATCAGGTTTTGCTTAGAAATGCTGCTGAAAAACAGCCTTTTGACAACTCACACACATCTGAGGTGATGACTCCCCAGTAAGGCATTCAGTCTGCCACTTCCAGCGAGCCTTAGACTGGTGGCTGGGGCTGCTGATGAGTTAGTGGGGAAGGAGCCTGAAATAATGGTGCAAGTTTGCTGCCCATTGAAGACATCTGGTTCTCTGCCAGCCCTGACATAGTGGTTTTAAATGTCCCCATTCATGGAATGACACCTGTTCGTGTTTAAGTGCCAAAAAATGAATATTTTAGCAATGAAGGAATTCACTCAATTGTGAAAGGAATGTGCTTAGAAATCTTCCTTCATGGCATAAGTGAGCAGGTTTCAGAGATGTGTGCTGCCTTTCAAAAATGAATGCTTACGTCATTTTCTTGGTTCTTTCTTCACGTGGAGCCATTTGTATGAGGGTTTTTAAAATTTGTTGGTTTTTAAGTTTAATAGTTCTGCTAATACATAGACACCAGCTGTCAGTTAATTCAAAACAGCAGACTGCTGGTGAAAGACAGCCTCTTTGGAACAGATGTTAGAGAAAATCCACCTGATTTTGTTCAAGAGAGTTGTACACGTTGGATGCAGTTAGAAGAGTTATTGTATTAATGAAATCCTGCTGCACCATCCAAGAGGAAGAAGGGATATAATCTCTTATGATAAGCAAAAACCTTCAGCTGTTTGCTAGCTTTCTTTAATCTGTAGTCAATATAGAAGATGTAAAAACATAAACTGTCATTTAAAGTGGGAGTGGAAGAGAAGCATTCAGATCATGTACTTTACCTCTGCAAAAAATAGGTGTTAAATAAGAAGAACCCTTCTCACTTCCTCGCCCCTGCTTTCTTTTTTTGGTCCTTAATTTTTAAAGCATGAGTTTGGAGATCTGATTTGTGATGTTTCATCCCATGGGGGTATCAGGGATATGATGCTGCTGCCTTCCTCCCTCTGGTTGACAGCTTTCTGTCCCTTGAACTTATTTTCTCTCTTTGTGAAGTAAAAAACACGTCTCTACATACACTTTTTTTGTGTGTGCTGGCTGAAGACAGCAGTTTGTACCACACATTCATTTGTAGCACTGATGGCCAAGGGTTGATTTGGCTTATGTCAGCATCTTTACAAGGAGTCCCTGTCTCACTGATGGTCTTACTGATGACTTTACAAGGAACCAGTATTAGACTCATGCCATTGTAGTGAGAAAACTCCCTTTCTTCCTACAGGTAAGATACAAATTTAAACTACGAGGGTTTTCCTGTTGGGCTCTGAAATGTTCAACCTTTTCAGAGCCAAATTTTGAATCTGAAACAGAAAAGCGGAATGGGGATGATGGGAAAGAAGGTCTGTTGCATCTGAGTAACTTCACTTTCATAAAGTGTTGATAGAAACAGAATTAATTAAATTAATTTTTAATCTGAACATTAACTCTTGTCCTTTAAAAAGAAGATCTTTTCATCAGCAGATTGGGAAAGATTATGGTATAAACATAGCTCAATTAGAAAAAAAGCCCTAAGATGGTTAACTGAAATTAATAGGGAGTCAGAGAGTTTTCAATAACAGGAGATGCTGAAAAGTGCTTAGTTTAATGAAGGACAATGACATGGGATATAATAGAGGATTACAAACTAATGAATTATGGGATGAGGATGAATATCCAGACAGAGGACAGAGCTGGAGATCTTAATAATTATAGTGAATAAGAGGAAGATGCTGGGGTTTTTTAACATAATGCTTACCTATGGAACTCAGTGCCCTAAAATATTGAGGCTAAGTTCCCAGCAGAATTTAAGGATTAGCTGTTGATGGAGATGAAAGAATGTATTCATTGTTATAGAAGATGAGATAAACACCCTGTAATTAAAAGGGGTTACAGATTCTTATGCTGAAAGTCATAAACAGACTGTTCCAAAGCATCTGTTAAGGTCTGCTGCCCGGTAGAATAGGCCTGTCTGCTTGGGCACATGCTGTTCTCTTGCCCCTCATATTTTCTATTTTCTCTCACCTACTAGTGGGAGAATTGGTAAGGTAGTTTTGGGACTTCAGGAAAAAAAAAGGTCCAATATAGTTACTTTTTTAGAACCAGCTGTTAATGTCTGTTTTTCTCTCCAGATCTTAGACTGTCTGTGGTATGAGTTGACTTGCTTTACATATGTACACTGCCAAGTCCAAAAGGACTCTGATTTCCAGGATACTTAGGAACAAACAATAAATAAACTTTCTGTATTTCGCTAACAATAGTGAATTGTATTCTAACCTAGTATTTAGAGTACTTCGAGATCTAGCATATTTCGTGATGTTGTTTGTGAAGTGAAAACCAAAYCCCAAAAGATCCCTGTATATAGTGCAAATGTTTTGATTTAGAGGCTTAAATGTTGGTAGCAAGATTTCTATTTTCTGTTCTGTTTTTCTGTCGCTTTGGAAACTCAGACATTCTTTGTGCTCAGTCTGAGGGCCCCTGAGGGACAGCTGATGTGAAGGTGTGACATAATCACAATTTCTTAGCTTTTGGACCTCATCTTGCACTTTAATCCGCATGTCCCATATCTCCTGTGCATTAGCATATTAAGTCATCATCTGCACCTGATCACAGTGGGTTAAGGTTTCTGACATGATTTACAGCTAATTCCTTTGTACAATTTTGAGACAGAATCTCATTCTGTCTCTAACGTGAAATCCTAAATGAGAAGTCTCAGCCACATATGCATTGTTGTCAGTAAATGATTTTTAATGGAAATTTCAGGCACCAAATGACACAGAATGTTTGGCACAGTGGAAAGTCTTACAATAGGATCTTATTTTCTTGGCCGTCCATCCAGTGAGGACCCCATATTGGAAGGATAAACTCTTCTTATTGGTATATATTAGTATAAACTAGTAAGTTACTGATTTAAGGCATTCAAAGAGATTTTATCTCTCTTTTTTATCTCTTTGCCTTGGGGAGGCAAGGAGCATTACTCATCAGAGGCAACCACGAGCTGCTGTGCTCGTGTCTCTGTGTCATAGAAACATATTAATTCATTTCCTTTCCAGTAACAATGTCAAGAAATATAATTTCTCTGGGTGAAGTCAGGAGTGATGAAGGTGGGTGTTGGATTGAGGTGCCTAGACACTCAATTCCTGTATCTGTAAGAACAGATTGTTTCCCCAGAGATCTCAAACTCAGTTTCTCTTCAGGGATGCTCCTTCACACAGTTCCTGCATCCTGGAGTGCTGTCCCACTCCTGTCTCTCTTCCAGGCCTCCCTTTTCTTCAGCCATGTCAGTGCTAGGTGGAGTCTCAGAACATGGAGCCCAGCCTCTGAGAACCCGAGTGTCTGTGTCTTTCTTCCAGCTTATGCTGTGTGCAGATTTACCTGTCCCAGATCCTTTTACCTGGTATCTGGAGGTGGCTTTCTTCTGCAGTGGGAATTGAGGATCTGGAGATGCGTTTTGGACCCTATTGGTCCTGCTAGAGGGTGAAGCAGGGCATGAGGTTGTTGTCTCTCACCAAACATTGGAATTGTTTGGTGGTCAGATCACAGGCACCAGCTGTGAGTAAGCCTGTTTCCTAATGAATCCAATCTCTCCCTCTATCAGCTGTCTGTCCTCTAAGCACCCAAGGAGACAGTGGTTTTCTGAACATAAGAGAAATGGCTGCTCTTCATGCTAGTGGGGGAACTAAGTGTGCATTTCACTCTTCCCTGAACACGTGGTAGTGATTCTTTTTTAGCATTTGTATCAAACAAGCTGTTCATATAGGCTCTAAATAATGTGTGAAGCTATGATCAGTGATTGGAGACTCCAAAATTGAAGTTACAGTAGTTCTGTCTGTTTCTAATGGAGTACTTTCCTTAGTGGAAAATGAAAGTGTGTCAAAGGTTAAATATGGCTTGGGCTATTTGGTTACAAAAAACACAGRCAGGTTTCAAAACTTGTCTACCGCACAAAGTTGAAACCTACCTTGTTTT
Source organism: Amblyornis subalaris (assembly GCA_018881555.1). NCBI lineage: Eukaryota > Metazoa > Chordata > Aves > Passeriformes > Ptilonorhynchidae > Amblyornis > Amblyornis subalaris. The sequence continues at coordinate 8,891,901 of JACAXG010000022.1, forward strand.
TGTCCAATTCCATGATCGTCAGAATGCTTTGGATTTACATCATCCAAGCTGGGAGCTTGGAAGGCCCCAGGATGCGCATTACAACCCTCAGAGAATCCAGGTTTTTGGTTATAAATCTGGCAGCCTTGGTAGACCTGAGAACTCCAGGTATTTTGACTTGCTGGAGTCTGTAAACTTTTTGTCATGGAACCAGGAGCATTGAAGTCCTAAGAACCCCATGGTTTTGTCCCTCATGCGATCCTAATTTCAGTTCTGTTCTTTGGACGTTCTTTTCCCTTTAAGCTTATTCCAAAATCAGTGTTGGCTTGATTTGTTTTTTTTAATCTGAGCTTTCAGCTGTATGCAACTGTGTGTCAGTCGTAAGCTATTCTTTCCAACTCTTGTTCCATATCCCCTTCTCATGGACTTCCAGGATTCAGAGCAGTGACTGGAAACATGTGGTCACTGAGTTTATACTCAGCAATCCAGGATTCAGAGCAGTGACTGGAAACATGTGGTCACTGAGTTTATACTCAGCAATCTCAGTTCTGTATCTCTCCAGTGTACCCCGAGGAAGGCTTGTAAAATTGAGTTCTTGGTCAATATAATTCAAAAGAAAAGAATGAATTTAAGAACCATATCTCTGGAACACTTGGTAGCATATGCATTTGTACATCTCTCTGCAGGGCTCAGTATTGTTCTGAAGTCATGTGGCAGGGTTACTAAAACTCATGATTCCCAAAAATAATTAATTTGAGAATGGTGCAGTGGCTAGCGAACTAGCTGAGGACATGTGAGGCACAGATTCAATTTGTTTCTCTGCCAGCAATTTCCTATTCATCCTCAGCAAACTTCTTGGTCCTCRAGTTCTCTATATAGCAGTATCCTACGTAATAGAAATGGCCAGATAAAATATATAATAAGTTGTAAAATGGCTCTTGTATCATGGTCACTGAAATTTTTATTTTTCCTTTTTTAAAAACTCCTAGTGTTTCATATTTCATATTCAGGAATCATGGGAGACATAACAAAAACTTAAGATATTTTTGCTCAGCCTTCAGTATTTATTCCTGTTCTTGCCTGTTGTAGTCCCTCTCGCTCTCACTGGGTCAGCAAGCTTACTTAAGGTGAACGTCAAGTAAAATTGATTTAAAACTTCTAAAGGGGAAAAATAAGCGTATTTTTTTTCTAGATTAATGATATACGTTTTATATCTGTATTATGCCTTTACAAATCCATGGCTATAAATATGTGTATAAACTTGGTCAGCTTTTGCTCTGTTTTGCAGCATGGTTCCACTAGCCAGATGTGCAAAAACAGCTGAGGAGGGCAGGAACAAACAGAGGGCTTCAGGAGCAGTGTAGCTGGGCGTAATTGGCACTGAAGTTCTGGTGAGATTAAACTGTAGGATGAGAAAAAAGATTAAATAATTTGTGAATTCCACTAAGAAGTGAAGTTGTTGAGATGTGTACTTTGAGGTCTATGGTGCACTGTTCCCAGGAGAGAACTGTATAAATTAGTTTCAGTAGGAGATCCAGCCTAAGCTTTTTTGGCTGTATTACTAATATACTAATAATACTAATTACCTTTCCATTTTTTGGCTACATCCATTGTGACATCTATTTTCATACCTGCCATCTGAAAGTGGCCTAAATTTTTGCCCTTAATACATGGCAGAACCATTTATATGCAATGGACTGATGTTTATTGCCTTGTCCCAGGCATGTTCACGTGGGACTGAAATAATTTTCTTGATGTGAAGGCATCAGTCAGCAACAAAATTCTGTGATTCGGTAATCAAACATTAATGAAGTACAGAGTGAGCTTTTGAATGTTTTTCATGCCCTGATTGCTAAACAGAGGTAGGATCTGTAGCGAAGCAAAATATATTTGTCCTCGTGCTGCGGTTACGCTGTTGAGTGGGACCACCGAAAGGTGCTGTTGCCTTGCAGCAACACCTTCTGCTGAAGTCTCAATCAGAGGCAGAGTTGAGTGCAATGGCTGGTCAAAACACAGCTGGACAGACTGGTTACAGCTTTTTCACCACGTATTTTTTCAGCAAATAAGCAGTCCTGTGTGGTTTATTAACCGAGCTACCTAAACACTGAGTTAGAGTTGCAGCAGGAGGAAGTGGCATCTAATCTGTAAAGCTGCTCCGTGGCCGCAAATTCAAGTGGCTGAAGGTTACTGAGGCTTGTAAAGTCTCCCTGGTGGCAACAGCATAACCATAAGAGAGTCTTATGTTTTCTTGCTACACAGCAGGAGGAGAGACTGATCTGGAACCGTGTTTTCCCTGGTGCTCGTCACTCAGGTCTGGATTTTTAAGCTGGCTATTGACTTTGTGTGTGTCTTTGGTTGCTTGTTCTGAAGTACAGACTGTGCTGTAGACCAGTCATGGAGATTTCTTAATGGAAGGTACATTGCAGGTGATGGTAAAGTAAACTAGTATTTTGTAGTATTTGTAGGTAAAAATAAAAACCTGGAAAACTTCAATAAGGTCTAATAATGAAAACTTAAAAAAAAAAAAAAGTTTGGAGGTATAGTTGTTTTGCTTTTTCTTTTTTTAAATCACCAATAGAAAGTTTCTACTATTTACAAACTATGAGTGCCTTTGTGAAAATTTTGTTCTTATTACAAAACATTCTTTTAATTTTTTAACCTTGAGGAGGGCAGATTAATTATTTTTGTCATGTACCTTCAATGGGAAGGCAAATATTTACATTGCATTAGTTTTCACAAGTGCACAGTAATTTTTTTTCTGTAGCTGGTCTATGTCAGTGTAAATTTTATGGCAAATCAAAGGGTGCAAAAGCTAAAAATGCTTTAAAATACTTGTGCGTTCTCATAATTTTTTGGCTGAGAGCTCAGTTTTGTATGACAAGTGAAACCCACTGAATATATCTAGCTGCAGCATTGGTTTGCAGTGGCACAACTTTACACTTCCAGTAAGAGAATTTCAAACAGAAGAGGTGTTTTTAGGCTTCTAAATCCGTACTTGGACATTTGCCTTGTGTTTGAATGCGAGTTATCCTGCAGGCTCTGGTATTTGAGTCAGGTACCTGGACCTACATGTCGGTTCCATGTTTTTTTCTGAGAAAGTTGTTTCTTGATGACTGCTCATGGTGAAGTTTGTAGTGTGCAGCACAGACGTGCATAGAAATGCCCCATTCTACTTTGGTCAATGCTAATTTATCTTTTTTTACCTGGGTGTTTTGTGTGGAGCTTTTCCTGCTGTCACACGCAGTGCTGAGCAGTCATCTTGCACTTGTCTTTCTCATGTACACATTTGGTGCAGGTGGCTTTGAAATGACTTTTGAAAAGCAAAGTGAATAAACATTGTTGAAATAAGCTTGGACCTGTCTGTTGTTAAAATTTTATTCTAGAGCAGAAAAGGTGAGAGAGAGACATTACACGTTCAAATACAGGGTATTTTGTGTACTTTATGGTGGAAGGATCTTTTCATAGAAAAAGCCTGTCAAGAAGGGTACAGCACTGATTTAGGGTGTTTATTCTGATGTTGTTACATAAAAATTAAAGAACTTTAAGAGGCTTTTGGGCATAGATACCTAAGATTGAATATATGTTATATTGTCTTTTCCCAAAGATGCCTGGTGTAATAATTAACAGTGCATTTTAATGTGCATGTGAAAGGGTCAGTTGAAAATTGTGCAGAATTTTGCTTTTGCTGGTAGCTGTATTTCTTTCACAGTGGCCTCCTGATGTGGTTTCTTTCTCTACAGAAAGGAAAGAATAACCTGCATTTTAAATCTGCTGTAGCACTTTGCACCATTGGTGCGCTGCTTTTGCGCTTATGACAAAATGACGAATTTGGAAGCACCGGGAGTGACCTGGAGTGTTTCTCTTCCTCCCCTCCAGGCACTTGCACACATATGCGCAGGCACACGTGCACGGTCGTGCCCTCCCTGTTCCAGAGTCCTAGCAGGCATGTTGTGCTACTCTGTGGAAAAGAAATGCGGCATTTGGGTCAGTGTTTCTAGTTCACAGACGACCTGTGATGTAAGGCGGCTTATTGCCGTACACGAGAAGAATCTCTGATGTTCTTGTTAAATAGTGTGTAAATAGCTGCAGGTTCAGATCCCCATACATTTCAGGAGTTTTAGGAATTGACTGATGACCCCGTAAGAGGCAGAAGCTCTGCTTTTCTGGTTCTGGTTAATTATATCACAGGTGATGGTGTCACGTTATGTGCGTGTACAATTGAGATGTGTGCCTATGCAGTGTGTGCTGGGTGCTAGCCTATTCCAATTGCTTGTCTCATGGGATTTGTTTAAGCCAGAAAAAAATGTAAGTCACTGTTAATGAGCAGAGAGAGGTTAGCACCTGTCTATCTAATTCATACTTTTTCTGTATTTTATTGCATCGAAGGAATATCACTGCCTAACAGTTCTAGCGCATAAACAGCTAAACAGTACTTGACATTTAAAGAGATTTTCTGTTGTGCACTTGTATAGTCAAGAGTAATTCTAATCCTATTAAAGATATTATGTCATGGAGGTGTGTCCTGGAGGAGAAGGCTTCTGCTAACTGGCCCGATGGAAAGCAGAGGGGCGGGGCGAGCAGGGGGGCGGATTTATTACTCGATAGTTAGGTCAGGGATTTCTGTGGGAAATGCCCAGTGGTTGCAGTTGCTGATGATTTCACGGCAACAGCAGTGAAACACAGAGTGCGCTCCGGTAGCTGGTTACTGAATGAGACACTGCAAATGGGTGGAAGGAAAAAAGACAGCGTGTGAGAGAGAGTCAGAGAGACACAGAGAGGGAAGCTGAGAGCAAGGAAAGTGCTCCGGCTCGAGGAGAGTCTCCCAGGTGTACTGCAGAAGCTTTTTGGAAATGGATGCAAGGACCATCTGCTGCCTATAGATTAGAGGACTGTAGACTAGGAGTGCAGAGAAAGAGCCTATGGCTCTTTTTAATAAAAATCAAAGTTCTGCATAACTGATTTATCAAGATAAATCATGAGTGTGCTCTTGCATGGGATATTAATGTATAAATCCATGCTTCAGACAGACAGAGTACAGCCTACATTGCTATAAAAAATAAACCCAGCAACAATGCAGTGAATAAATTCTGCAGTGATTATCTGATTTATGTACGAAGAAAGAGAAGCAAAACACAGACTGCTCTTAGCGCACTGTGGCATTTGCAAGGCACTGCATTTAATGCTGAGAGATGCTATACATTAAATCTGACAACTGTGAAAAGAGAGATCATGGAGAAGTCAAGTAGTGAGGATTCTTCAATTCACCGGAGTCCATCTTTGGATAGCAAAGACTCAGATTTTGCTAAACCTTCTACCTCAGGGAGGCAATTTGGTCGAGGTTTTACTGCAGGAGCTTTCTATGGTACAACTGGATCACGCACACAGAGCCACACTGGGGTCGGAACCGGGACCGGCGCTGGGACTGGAACTGGCGTAAAAAGTGAAAAATACAGTGCACCCAAAGGCAGCAAATACGTGGTCTTTTACCTGGATCTATCCTTTGTTTTCCTTTTAGAATTTAAGAAGTGCAACATGGCAAGAGGCTGCCTGTGTTGTTTGAAATACATGATGTTCCTTTTCAATTTAATATTTTGGGTGAGTACTGCCTTTTCAGTTGCCTTCATCTGTTAGTGTATCCTGTACTGCTGCATTATGTGCATGGTGCATCTCTGAAGCAGTACAGTAAGTTCTCTCCTCCCCTCCCTCTCTCTGATACCTGCTTGGAATATTTTCAGTGTTAAACTTGTGTCTGTTGGGAAATGCACATGCTTTCTATACTTTATTGCTAACTGGTTCCTGTAGTTTGGCTTCTAATTACTCAGACGTGCTATTCTAATGTGGTTTGAACTGGGTTATCTAAGAAAGGGCAGAATTGTTGCCCTTTAAGGAGGAGCAGAATTATTGTAGCATTAAAATCCTGCAGTGGCTGGATTTTTGCATTCTGTTTTATATACCTTGTGTTGCAAAAAGCTGCTAGTTAATTTTTGAAGTATATATTTCTTGTCACCATAAATCTCATTTGCCTTTTGTAAACTTCATTTGAGAAACTGCTTTTTCATTTGAAGGAAGTTCTGTCCCATTTCTCCAATTAAAAACAGTGAATTATGCATGTTCTAACCTCTTAAGGTCTCAGCATAAATGTGAAATGCCTGGAATGGTGAATTAATCTGGATTCAATTTCAGCTGCAAGTGTACACATTGGTGTGTGAAGTTGGAGACTTGCACTTGCTTCTCAGGGATCAAAATTGATTTTCCTCCATCAGCCAAGAGGCGTGAGGAGTTGTAACAATGAATGCCTCAGCAAGCAAGTTAAAAGCGTAATGGCTACTTTGGGCAAAGTATTGTCACGTACAAGGGAGGGAGGAAAAGTTAAGTCATCTGGCAGCTAAGCATCCTTCAGTACATTATTTTTAAGGAAATCACAGGCTAGTTGAAATACTGAGTATGCATGAATATAACCCAATATGAAATGGATTGCTTAGTTTGAAAGCAAAGGTCACTGCTTTCCTGGTGGTTACAAAGCTTGGGCACGTGAACAAAACCATTCATGATTGTGATCCAGAAACATACAGTGAGCTTCATAAAGAAATGAAAACACTATCCCGGCATTTATTTTGGAAAAAAGGGGCATTAGCAGCATACTTCTGATAGCTACCTCTGGTGTATAGGTATCACTGCTCAAATTAGGAGTCTTACTAGCAGGTTCTGTGTTTATCTTGACCCACTTACTGAAATAACCTCTAAGAGCAAGAATTAATGGGAGATTTGGTACAGTGTTGAACCGCTCACGCAACAGTGAGCTTTTATCAGTAACAGACTGAAATACTACAATTACTGAACTTGTGGGCATCTTACTGAAATAGGAAGATGGAACTGATCATTGAAGAATATCTGATCAACGTTCACTTGAATTTTTTTTTCTTTTTCTGTACAGAAACCCTACTAGAAAGTTGCCTTAAGTATTTTCGAAATAAATAATTTTAAACATGCCATATTTATATCAAACTGGCTATTTGACCCAATGCTGCATTACTTTGACACCTTGAAGTATTTTTTTTCATTTCTATATGTGGTGACTAGTTTTGAAAAAGCTTTTTTCTGGTCTCATTACTCATGTCCTCTGTGATCAGTCATGTAGGTGTCTCTTACTCCTCACCTCCTTAGATGAAAAATTTTTCTTTGATTTTATTTTCTTCCCAAGCAGCAATTTTCTTGACTCTACATCAGACCTTTGGAGTCCATTTTTTCCATTCCTTGAACCTGCAGAAATATTTCAGACTTCATCTCTGTGCTCATCTCTGTCTGCTCAGCTCCCACTGGACTTTTATACAAACACATTGCTGCTTAGGTTAAAACTAGCCTACCATCTGGAACAGTTCTCTAGTGTCCTGTGCTTCTTCAGTTGTTACTCTTACCTCTTAATCCGCATCACACTCTCCTCACCATGTCTTTGTTGTGAGGCTTATATCACTTTTCTTTCTGTTATTAAACTTTGTCACCACATCTCTATCCAATATTCTAACAATGCTTTTTTGTCTGAACTATGCTATTCAGAATGAAAATGATGCTCTGGCCTGGTGAATCTGAGAGTTTATTGAAAAATGCTAATTGCAAGGTGTCGGGTAGTTTTCAAAGTAGTTTACAACAGAAATTTGGTCCTTCAGCCTGGTTTATATTGCTCAGAAGCCCCCCTTTCTTCACTGTAGCTGTATGCAATTTTGCAAGCCAGAATGATGTTTCCATGCATGAATTACCTTAATAACATTATCATCTCCTTTTATTCATGGAAACGCAACTACAATGAAGCACACTACACTACAGGTGTTCTGTAGTTTGTCACATCTGGCTTCGTACCTGGGGTCTACAGTAGTTCTGCCATGACTATCTGGCAGATTTTGAATGTTTGGCTCTGTATGTGCCCCTTGCTGATGCTGTGCACCTGCAGCATCTCTCACTCCTGCCCTGAACTCTCCTGCTAGGCTAGCTCTGGACTCCCCACACAGCTTTGCCAGTGCCCTTCGGTCCTGCCCTGCCCTGAGGCACTCCCTGCTGTTTCGGTCCTGCCTTTCTTCTTAACCAGTTTTTTCCATTCCCAGGTTTGCCTGTTCTCACTGCTTGCTTCTGCTAAGAAACCCAAGCCCAAAACCGAAGTTTTGGCCTGCTTTTGAGCAGTGACTATCATCTTTTGTAATGCAAGGTGATTTATTTTTAAAAAGAGAAGGTTCGTTGTAAAATATGAAATTTCCTGAACTGTGATTTAAATCAGAATGAGACTCCTGATCTTCAGAGGTGAGGAGACCACTTCCACACTGTTATCTTCTGGCAAAGGAAAGAAGCATGTTGTTAAATGCAGGAGCTGGCTTAGGCAACTGGAAACAGAGAAGTGGGAAAACTGTATTTCAGGGGGTTTTTAGACAGATGCCAGTCCAGCAGCTGTACAGCTGCAGTAGATGATCCAGGGGGCCAGCTTGTGGCCACTGCTCTGAGCCTGCAGCGGCAGAAAGCCCCTCTCCTATGAGTGGTGTTCTGCCATGTAAAATGGTGCTTGTGAGATGCTTCCTCTGAAAATGAAAACAAGAGGTGCCCTGTGGCATCCCAGCATGCTGGGCACTATTGTCTTGGATAATTCTTAGTGTTGGCTCAAAGAAGGATGTTCTTCTGTAGGAGAAGAGGAGCATTTTTCCATTATTTCTTCTTGAGGCAGGGAAAGAGACTGGGGCCTAATCTGTGCCTCATGGGCCAATGAGCTCTACTACTCTGTCAGCCTTGCAGCTAACTCTTGTGGACTTGACCACCGATTAGCTATGGATATTATATGTTACACACATTATTTTTACACAGAATGTGTTTGACATATCGTAGTATAAATCCATACATACACATACACAAGTATATGTTTTAAAGTGATGGAGAAGTGCAGTGGTTACTGGATTCTCTCTGCGCTTTGAAGCCAACATACTGTATGTATGTTGTGTATATCAGTTAACCTGGAAGGATCACATAAGAGCTGTGCAAAGCAAATTTATCTAAGTGGGGCCTAGCAGTAAGTTGGAACAGAAGGTGTTTCTCCACCGCATTACTGAGAGCTTCAGGTATTTCTCTGTGTCCCTCTGATTCTTAACAGTTGTTCATGGCCATCTGGCATTGCTTTCTTTTAGAGATTAGGAGAGTCTGAGCTGAGGGTTAAGAAAGCTTATAGTATTTAATTGTGCGGCTAGGATGATGATTTACACTGAATTCATCCTAAGTGCATAATATGTTTTGCAAAGGGACTGGACAACTACAAATGTTAATTGATTTAGTTTGCCTTCAAGAATATTTATGTGTAAACATGTGGAGATTGCAAAGTAGCTGATACCGCTCTGCAGAAGAAATAAAGTATTGATTTTTGCTTGTACAGATAGCAGCTAAATTGTCAAGGAAGGTAATCTCCAAATATAAACATTAGGGTATATGTCTTTCTATGGCAGATTTCCCTTCACTGCTATTAGAGAAAAGGATTACAGTAATTAATTTCACAAAGTGTGTCAGAAGATACTACTGGTTATAAAAAGGAAATTCTATAGAACATGAATTTTTAAAAGAAATTTCACTTGCAAAATGAGAATTTCATATGGTCTTAAAAGGGAAATTTTGAAGTGTCTGGAATAAGTTATCAAAAATTCACTAGGGAACTTTGCAAGCAGTCAGTGGTCATGCTTACATTTTGGCTTGTTCTGTTAATTTAACGAAGGTTAATGAGTCTGCATACAGTGAAGCATTCACAATAGACATCTTGTTCATTTTACTATTGCTTAATTTTAATATAAAACGCATTTTGTTAGGGGGACTATATGGCAAGACTATTAAGTCTCTGATCTTCTGTGTTTCAAGAAGAGCTAAGAAAAAGCTATCATAGTCAAGAAAATCCTTGATGGGATTTATTTGTTAAAGTGTATACTTTTAAACTACTAAAACAATCTGGTAGGAATAACACCTATATATTAATGTTATAATTGTAAGCAGAAGTTATAATTTATCTAATTTAAATGGAGTCAAATTTACAAATACAGTTATTTAATATTCACTTTCAAAGTAAATTTTGTACTAGTTTGGGAATATTTTCCTTTCACCGAAACATAAGTCTGGAAGAGAAAAAGATGGGCTGGAAACTTGCTGGTCCAGCAGGAGCAGCAAAAAGTCAAATACAGCAAACTTTTCACTGATGCTCTGTTATTACAATAATGAATAAAAACTATTGCTCCTGTAGAATATTCTTCTGCATTAATTGTTTGTGTAATTTAATCTTATAGCGGGAGTAATTAATATTTTTTTTCTGTCGAATAAAACCAATATTGTGTGTTTATGCAGGTCACTTTTATTAAAGCCTCAGATCAGACTAAAAGAGAGGGAGCATGTCTGTTCTCTGGGTCTGGCTGCTGTCAAAGCTATTGGTCCTGTAAAGCAGCTAACAATTTTAGAATGGTTTACATAAGGTAATCCATACTTATATATGCCAAACTGGAATAAATACTATAGTGCACTGTTTAGTTTGAAGTACAAAGCTTTGATGCCTAACTGAACCTGTTGGACAGACAGTTAAATCATTTGAAGAGACTTTGTCCCTACAAATAACTGAAAATTAATCTCTGAGGTTTAAAAGGGGTGGACAGTTTGTCTCTTAAATCAGAACAAAATTGCTAACAACAAGCAGCTTAGGAAAGGAAACACATTAAATTTCTCTCTCTTTTGTTGCCCTCCCGCTGGCTGCATTATCTGATATTCCCCATTTTCTTACACAGAGGATAATGACAAGGAGAGACAGTGAGTGACCCTGGGATGCTTGTCTCTTGACATAATAGTGACATTTACTTCTGTCGTATTTTCACTGTAATGACATAAGTGTGGTGACAGTTGCGGTACAATCCTGTGAAAATAAGACTATTCAAAAACAACCAACCAACCAACAGCAAACAAAAAAATCCCAAACAACCAAGCTCTCTCCCTCCCCCAAAGAACACAAAGCAACAAAACCCCCAGCGTAAACCAGCAGGACAGTTAATTCTGGAAAAGCTAATATTTTCAGTGACATTAGCAGGAGAATTCTTTTTTTCTGTGAGGGATTCGAGGAGCTGTGAAAAGATCCCAGCTATTAGTTTTAGTTTCCCCTCCAAATGGTATAGCACTGTTGGTGTCCCTATGGAAACATGCACCTCAGTGGGGGAGAACCATTAGATAAACGTTTTAGCATGACAATGTTTTGGCTGGGAGGAGAAGGAAAGGTAATATTGAGTTCAAGCAGTGTGGTATCCTAATGAATGTGATGTGAATGAAGTCCATTTGTAACCAGCACGATGACATTACTGAATAATATTCAAACATTATTGGAGACCTGAGACTAGCTTTAATTTAAAATATTGAGGTGTGCTTGAGAGCTGAGTTAGACTGGTTAATCCTGGTGATGAGGGCCCCATAACTGGTTTTAGGGTCTAAGCTGTTTCAACTTAATAGAGAGGATATGAGATACGGCATTTTTTGCAGTGTTTCTCTCACTAACTACTCTTTGCTAACACTATATTTTATTTAGGTTGTTTTGGTTTTTTTTAGGTGTGGGGGATTTTTAAATTATTTTGGTTTTCCTTCAGTGTGGAAGTGTTTTTATTCTAGCTGTAGGTAGGCGTGAGAGCCATTTGTGTCTGTTATTTTGGATAAACAACGAGTTGATTCATCACTCAGGCAGGCTTGTTGTATACAATTGTTACAGTGTGGCTTGCTGGACAGTTTATTCATTTGTACAGGAGGAGGTTTATGGTTGTTTAAAGTGAGAAGTGGTGTAAGAATTTCAAATTGGAAAACAAATTCCTCCCTTCCAGTTCTCCCTGCCCCCTGTACTCCCAGAGTTAAATCTTTCTTTAAATATAAGACTCAGGTTCTGTTCCTCACACCCTTTGACTGTGTGACATTAAGCAAATTTCTTCAGCCTTCTGTGTCTCAATTCCCCTAACTTTAAAAGCAACAATGTATCAAATTTTTATAAAGTGAGGGTTTTAATCATGGGATACAATTATTGTTAACTTCGAATAAGTGTGAGAACTGTGATATTTCCTACTTACTTRTGTGTTCCTAGACCCATTCCAGTGAGCCACTTGTCAGGGCCTTAGTTAGCAGGGTCCCTTTTTGTCTGCTCCTGCTACCCTCCAGGTAAGTAGGTCTGCAGGAGGCCTATCCAAAGGGGTATAATCTTTCTCATGAGAGTAGAGGATGAGCTTGTAACTCCATTATCTGGCTGTCCAAGGAGGCATCTAATTTGTTTATTTAAATGCTGCTGACAGAGAACAAGACCTGGGTAGAAAAGATGGGAGGATGCATTCCAGTTTCTGGAAAGTAAAGTGTGGTTTATTGGGGTTTTGCTGCACACATGGTTGGGATGGGTAGCCAAGTCACTACCAATATTATGGAATACTGTAGCTCCTCTGTGCTTATAATTTGTAAAGTTATCCAGCCTTTCGGCAACTTATAAAAACTGTGAACAAAAGGAAGAATGCTGCTGTTTATGTTGGGCTTTGCTTTAAATATCTTGCAGAAATAAATAAACCACACTTTCCAAACAAAGTGAAGGAACATCATATGGCTGAAGGTGTGTTATTAGACAGGAAAAGTTTGCTGAACTTCTTGGAGATTTCTCGCATAAAACTTAATTGTTTTAATACCACTTTACAGAAATGAGTGCAGACACTGAACTGAAAGCCATTTCAGAACTTTCTGACACAAATTAGCTTTAAATCAACTCGGATCTCTATTTAGCTCAGTCCCTTGCTGCTTAGGAGCAACTTAAACTGCTGAATTTATTCAGCAGAGGTAATTGAACTTCCAGTTGTTTGGAAGTTTGACTGGAATGATTGTTCTTTCCTGCTGATTTTATTGAGCTGGGCCAAAGTTCACATGGCTATCCAAACCTTCTTCATTTAACTACCGCATCCAGTATAGCAAGGATTGTGAATAGTCTTGGGACCTGCTGCCAGTTTCAATTTTAAAAGTCATCTACAGTTCATCTTCAATAATGTGTCTCAAAACTTGGCACCGTGGCCAATAGCTTTATCACTGCTCAGGTAATGCAGTTAGGGCTAGGTTCTCCACAGGGTTACAGAACATCCAGCCAGTGTTTGTTGTTGCCCTTAATCAAGTCACAGCCAAGTCCCCACAGTCTTAGTAACCAATCYGAGCCCATGTTTAAGTGTTTGGTTGTGCAGTTAAGATGCTGGATCTCTTGTCTCTCACCCAGAACCTCTCTGCTTTCTGGGAAAAGAGCAGATGGTTACCATGCATTGGAAAGCAATGCATCCCTTGGAAAGGGATGGAAGGTGAAACACAGGAAGACTAGTTTGCCATTTCTTTTCTTTCTTTCTTTGCTTCCTTGTGTTTACTATGTTTTTGTTGATTACCGTAGGAGATGAGAATGAACTTTTCAGAATCAAAAGAATTAGTAATGTTTGAAAATTTTTCTTGTTTTAGTGGGGAAGGAATTCTGTACCCATGATTCTGGTGAATCTACTCGGTCCTCATTGCAAGCTCTTTTTTCTAGTCCTGTCCTCTGACCCTCCTGTACAATGAAAACCCCTTGTACTGTTTCTAATCAATGCAGCAGGGATACACAGTTCTGAAAATACATTAAACTAGTGTCTGTATGTCTTTCTTTCCATATAACACTGGCAAGTCATGTAGCATCAGCGATTGAAGTTGTATATTTTTTATTTCTTTTGTGGATTTCCCCTTACTTCTGTTTTATGTGCATTCTGGTACAATTTTTACTGCTGTAGGTGCAAATTATAGGTCTGCAGTAGGAAATGATCGCATTACTGTTGATTCTTAAAAGTGTATGACATGTATTGAGAGTTGCTGCAAGGAATAAAACCAGCAGAAACTGGTATATTAATCATCTGTTAGAGAATTATTGACTTCTAACACTGTATTGAGTTGTGACTGGTAAGAACTTTTTTTTTACTAAAATAAGCAGGGTTTAATGTTTTTTAATTTTTTTTTATGATGAAGAAGACTGAAGCAAGACAATAATGGGCTGTGGATGAAGATAAGATTATGAGCAGATGACTATAAGCTGTAGGGGTTCATCAGCTTAACAAATTACTAGTCATTAAGAGAGATGCATTAGTTGCTTGTGTGCACATTTCTACCATGCTGGGTATGTGCTGCAAAGCATGTTAACCTAAACCACGCAGCTTACTCTGCAAATAATGTATGAAATGGTTAACAGTGGAAGCAGTTAACTTAATTCTGTCATATCTAGTCGTGTCTCTATACCACAATGTACAATCACTGAGGCTGAAATGATGCAAAAATGAAATAGAAGGAAAAGAATTTGCATTGTACTAGTCAATCAAATTTCCTCACTTAATTTGCTGTCTTAGAGAGTTGGAAGTTACTAGAAGGACTACTTCTGAATCAGGGGTTTGTACTTTTAGCCTTCTTGATTGATGAATTCAGCATACTTTGTTTGAAATGGTGCTGCTGAATACTTACATTTTGTTAGTAGCTGTGTCACTGCTGAGTAGCATGGATTCTTCACAAGACTCCTTTCTTCCTCTGTGTTCTCTTGGACAGTTTCCAAGTAGTAATGATCTTAAGCAGGTAAGAGAGGTGTCTGTCAAGAGATTGTAATTCAGAAATGTAAACATCTCTTTTTGTCTCATTTCATAGTAGTTTTAAACTCAACTGGTGGTTAAGAATCTTATTGTCCTTTACTTCTGTGCCCATCCCCCACATTTCCCCCTTCATCAAACTGTTGCTGTGTTCCAAAGTTTCCCTTTTCTTCTGCAGTGTCCTCTGGATGCAGAGACACAGTAAAATTAGAAAAAAATAAACTTCATGTTCTCGATTGCTCTTTCCATAGAGTTTCAATTGCCCCGTCTTCTCCATTTTCACTGCTTTAAGGAATTGATATTACATCTGTTGCCATAATCCCAGAGTGCCTTAGGACCACTTAATGTATTTATCCTCTTGACACCCTATAAGTATGGGCCGTGCTTTTATCCTCCTGATGCAGATGGAAAGCCGAGACACCAAAACAAAGAGAATGTCTGCCTTGGAGCACAGGGTAGAGGGCTGAGAGCTATTAGAGGCCAGAACTAGAAAGTTGTCATGGTTTAAGCCAGCCAGCAACTAAGTACCACACAGCTGCGTGCTCATTTCCCCACCCCTCCACCCCAGTGGGATGGGGAGGAGAATCACGAAAGAGGTAAGTGGGTTGAGATAAAAGCAGTTTAATAATAGAAATAAAATATAATAACAACAACAACATAATGACAATTTTAATTAAAAGTGAGACAGCAAAGAGAGAGGTACAAATAAAATCCCAAAACCCCCAAGTGCTGCACAATGCAGTTGCTCACCACCTACTGACTGATGCGCAGCCCACTCCTCAGCAGTGATCTGTGGCTCCTGGCTGGCTCTCCACATTTAATGTACTGAGAATGATGTTCTGTGGTGTGGAATATCCCTTTGGTCAGTCCTGGCCATGCTTCTTCCCAGCTTCTTCTGCACCTCCTTGCTGGCAGAGCATGAGACACTGAAGAGTCCTTGTCTCAAGGTAAGCACTGCTCAGCAACATGTGAGGCAATGGAACAGGTTGCCCAGAGAAGCTGTGGACTCCCCATCCCTGGAGGTGTTCAAGGCCTGGCTGGTTTTAAACAGTCTGGTCTAGGGGAAGGTGTCCCTGCCCATGGCAGTGTGGTTGGAATTAGATGATCTTTAAGGTCCCTTCCAACCCAAGGCATTCTATGATTCTGTGTTATCAACATTGTTCTTACACTAAATCCAAAACACAGCACTGTACCAGCTACTAGGAAGAAAATTAGCTCTATCCCAGCCAAAACCAGTACAGAAGCCCCACATGTAGCAGACTTCAGCATGGAGAGGTTTGTGTTGAGATCTGCATGGCAGTGCCCAGGAGCTCAGAAATCCTGCCGATCACTTCCCTTGAGCTCGGGTGTCTTTGCAGTGGTCCTCCTGCACTTTCGTTTCCAGATTAGCTTGGGCAGAGACAGCTTAAATCTGTCTATATCCATGGTGTAGATGTGTCCTTCTAAGAGACTTGTACAAAGCTAAACTGAAATTGAATCTGGATCCCTGAAGTCCCTGGTAAGTGTCTTAAGCAACAGACCATCTGTTATGTGCCATGTGCCTTGTGAGAGCCTTCAGAGCCCAGCCACCTCGGAGCTCCACATGTTGTAGAGCATTGTCCACAGGCACAAAACTCCTACAGATTTAGCAGCTGTACACCATCCTTTCATTTGGCTGTGTACTCCAGGAGTCTAGCATCATGTCACTGACATCCAGAGGTACCTGGAGAGTAGAAATCGTCTCATGATACAACTTAAGTCCTAAACCTCCCCACCACCTGCAAAGTGTCGCTGAGTGAGCTGAAGTTCTCGTGTTGAGATTGTCGTGCAACAGATGGCAGTCAGGGTGAAGACTTGGCTGTGGGATATCTCTCTATTGTGTCCATTGTAATATATTTTTTATAACTCCAAGCCAGCGAATAAAGTATATTCCACAATTAATAAATAAACCAACATTGGATTTAACACTTACAGAAGACAGAGTTGTTACATGGCTGGCAGTAACAGTTCTTCCTACTTTCCATGGCCCCTCAAGCCATATGTTAGTCTTTTACTGCCTGAGCAATGTTTGTGCTAACAGCTTTTTCAGCATGTGGAATGTAAAAAGAACTCTCAGGTGGGATCTTTCTTTGCACTCTCGGCATCTGGAAGGATGTTGGGATGTTTCAGTGAAACATTGGTTTTGTGTCTTAAGGGATGTAGTTTCAAATGCAGATAACTGGAGTTATATTTGCTCCTGGTTTGTAACTTTTGTGTTTGTTTAGGCTCTTTTTAGGTGTTATCTACTCTGTTAATAGAATACGCCTGTGGAGGTGGCTATGATGTATGACCTTAGTGTGATAGAGCTCTGTTACTTTGGCAGATTGGAATCCCATTTTCGTTGGAAATTTAAGTCTGTCTTTCTGCCTTTAGATAGAAGTGGAACCTGACGCTGATGCTGGATTTTCTTCTTGTTTTGTCTTTTAGCCTGTTCTTCCATTTACGACTTAATTGAAATAAATAGTTGTTGTGCTTCATGATTTACTAGGTATTAGTGGTAAGGTTTACCTTACTAGTGGTAAGGTTCTTATGGTTCTGTTTTGGAAATTTAAATTCATGATCCAAATAAACTGTAGTGGAGTTACAAGTTAGTACTACTATGTTTGACTTCTGGTAAATTGATTTATCTTCCATTCATGAGACTCAAATGCAAAATTGGATATACTGGATCAGACCAAAAGTTTGTGTATCTTGTTTTTTAAAGTAGATGGTAAAAAATGCTTGATAGACACTAAAGGAATTCAATGAATTCACAGAACTCTTTTCGATCATTTATCCAAAATTCTTTGGCAATAAGTTCACTTTTTAAATTAAGTATTCTGTGAAAGGGTGTTTCCTTTTAAGCCTTGTGCTTGCTAATTTCAGTASATGCTGACAGTTATTCTGAAAAATAGTGAACTCTCCTACTTTTGTCTTTTTATTTTTTTTATTTTATTACTGGCATGGAAAGAAAAATCAGAGAAATTCTAATTTAAAAAGAGTTTACTGCAAAAGTAGTCTTTAGCAGTGCATATAGCATAACATATGTTTAGATCATAGAATCATAGAAAAAATTCTAGGTTGATAGGAACCTCTAGAGAACATCTGGTCCAACCTTCTGTTGAAGGGAAATCCTTAGTTTGTGTTACCCAGGGCCCTGTCAAGCTCAGCACTGAGTATTTATAGCAAGAGAAATGCCACCATTTCTCTTGATAATCTATTCCAATGTTTAATTGTTTTCAATTCATTCAGTTTGTTCTCAATTTTTCTTATAGCCATGCCAAAATTCTCCCCGAAGCAACCTGTGTTCGTTGTTTGTCTTGGTGGAAGAATGCAGTGGAACAATTTCTTGAGCTGGAGTGACCAAGCCTCGATACAGTAGTCCAAGTGTGGTCTAACAAGTACTGGATAGAGTGGAATACTCGCATCTCTTGATCTGCAGGATACAGTCTTGCCAGTGCTGCCTGAGGCTGTATTTAAATGCTAATATTTACGTTGTTCTGTGGCATAGCTTTTGACATCAAGTTTAGAGCAGCAGCATGCACAGCGCTCCRTATAGAGTGAGGTGGAGAAGCCCTGTTGTGAGGACAAAAAGACTTTCTTCCTCACTTCTGAACCTTTCCACTCATATTACATTGCTGCAATGAAACACTCATCCTTTCATTGTTTTTCCTTCCTGGCTGCCTTCCCTGGTAGCCTCTCCTGAAGTACACTTCAGCTAAACCACTTCTGCTTCCTTGAGCCATTCAGCAAGTTTAGTAACCCATCCGGCAGCTCTGTCCCTGTTTTAAACTCTGTCTTAAACTCTGTCCAGCTTGAAGGTGCAGTTGGTGCAAGTGCTGACGAGAACAGGAACATTGATCTTATCACTCGTCCATCCAAGTGGCCGAAGTGTGTGATTGTGTTCTCTGGCACGGTGTATTGATTTTATGCGTTGCTGTATGTGTTACACAGCTTTACAGTATTATCAGAACTGCTGACTGCTTTCTTTGTTCCGCATTCTGGTCTGATCAGGGCTCCTGCGGCCCAGCTAGTGCTTGTATTCTCTGTTATGTTTATTCTCATTAACAGAGTGTATATCTCAGAATAATGAGATTTTAGGAGTTCGTGATTTTTACCAGCAGGGCAGGGAGTAGGGCAGGTTAATGGTTGTGGGGTTTTGTTCCATTTGTTTGCAGTTTTTTTTAAAAAAACAAAAAGCTATTTTTTTGGTGCATTCTCATGAGTGACATTGTTTTAAATGATACTTTAGAGTTACATTGGGGAAGGCTTTGCAACAGCTAAACCTTGAAAACAATGTGCCTGTATGAAAAATAGTCTGCGAAAATAGTGTTGTTTTTTTAAAAGTGTTTTATTGAAGTGCAGACKGCATGACAACTCTGAATGTTTCCCAGCAGTGTATCTGTTCTGACATGTGTCCTAGTTTTAGACCTTTTCCAAGTCCATGAATGCGTTTTCTTCAGAGGGCTGTATTAAAGCCCAGCAGTATTTCTTTCAGGATACTTCATCTTGCTTGTCCTCACAGAACTAGCTGRGATCAAGCATGTTTCCACACGGTTCTGGAACGTCCGAGAATGCAGGTTTCTCACTTAAAAGCTTCTGCAGCTGTGTGTGAGCAGTAATAAATGGTTGACACAAGCCTCTGGGGACAGCTTTAAATGGGTGAACTGTTCCCTGTTTCAGCCGTCTCGGGGATTTTTTTCCCCACTGGTTGGATGCTATGTTATGAGCCTGACCCAATCCTTAGTGACAGCTTGTCGGGCTGATTAATGTAGACTCCAGAGAATAGCTCTTTGCTCTCTGATTGATTAATTTTACCAATAGAACTCACATTCCTGTAGTGTGAATAATAAACAAGTGATTTAATGAGTACTCCCCAACCTATTCCAATGACATATCCTGATTGAAGCAGSACATGCTTTTGGAAAGCTGAAATACTTGCTTTATCTTACACRCTGAAGATCCCCTGCATTATATGCTTCTCCCATAAATCCAAATTAGAAAGTTAAGGATTAATTTTCTTCTGTGCTGTACCATTAGACACATTATCAGAAATGTCACTGATACTTAAATTGTTACTTCCCTCGAATTTTTCTGGTTCTTAACCAGTGATTTTTTTTACTCTGTGCTTCTCACCATGAAATGTGTTTCTCATGAAACTATTATTTCTTTGCAGCATTTGCTTTTTTTTTTTCAATCTCAAAAGGTGACATACAAAAAGTGGGAAAAGATTTGTTCTTACTCAAGGCTGTCCTTAACCACTGCATCCCTGATGCTGGTACTTTTTGGTGGTGTCCCACCTTGTTGTATGATGCTGTGGATAACTCTTCATAAGTATTGGCTCTCCCAGTTCCTGTATCGTGGGAGACTCTCAGGAACACGAAGAAACAGATAACATTACAGCCCTTCTGGATAGGGGAGTGGAGCCAGAGCAGTGGAAAGAAGGAATAGTTTCTTCTTTAGGTCTGGATGGTTTCTGTTTCCTTATTTTTCAAGAACTATTACTATTGCAATTAGGAATSCTGACTCTCAATCTACAAAGAGTTCTCTGACAAACATATTCAATAGAGGTATGCATAAAATTAATGTGAAAAAAGGGAAACAACACTATTGTAATTCTATTTACATGTGGGAAATTACACATAGAAGTATTTTTGTCTTCTAAAGCTTTGCTGTGTGCTTCATAAGGAAGTATGAGGGAAAATGGGAGGATAAAAGCATCCTTAATTTCCTCCCCTCTATCCCCTCAGTCTCCTTCCTCCTTTCTTCCTTTTGCTAGGATCCACAGCACACAATTTGCTTCTGCCCGAAGTTTGTACACCTACTGATCTGTTCTCCGTGCACACCCTTGCTGGTACTAATGTCATACCTGTTCCTATGTGATTCAAAATTTGAGTAACTGAGTGGGGGAAGCAAAGATCCTGATGAGGTTATGATCAGGTTTCTGAGGAATAACAGCTGCTGGCTTACTTGCTTTCTTTCCCAGCATCCATCAGAGAAAGCTGAGAGGGTTCATTTGCACTTGTGTGAGGCACCGCTTTTATAAATTTGATAGCACTGTGCCTGCATGCACACAGTTCTCTGACGTGACTTCACATTTTTGAGTGGATGATTGAGAGATGTTTTTCTGTTKTCTGTTGAAAGAAGCTCAGCACTTTCTAAAGAAACTTCTTTCTGTCCTCAACTTAGTGGTAAAAGGTTCTAGAAGCTGTAATTGCAATACTGCTTTAATGACAGTCTCTGCCCTAATTTTTTGCTTCATAGCAGCTTGGGGGAGAGAGGGAGGCTTCTTCCTTTATTTCTTCTGCCCTGTACTGTCTCCTGCTTCTGTCTGTTCTTCCAAGACCGCAACCTGATGTGACATTCATTTCAGCAGTGGCTCTTTTTGCTGCAGTATCAGTGCAGATTTATGTCTGGTCATTGACGCAATATATTTTATGGGTAGTCAGCTCAAGGTTTTCTRTGTTATAGGATGTGTTGTGGGCAGGTTTAGCAAAGGAAATGTTCAAACCTAATAGCATGAAAAGGAAAAACAGCCTTATTGAATTATGTCTGCCTAGGATTATATAGACTGTATAGATTTAAGATCTGTCTTAGGGATGAAATGAGCACAGCAGTGCTGAAACAAAAGGCAGTGTAAAGATTCAGGAACATATGCTTGAAAGGAAAAACCTTGGGAGCACAAGAGTTTGTCACAGAGTCGTGACAGTGTCATCACTGTGCTGGATTGACCCTAAATTGTTTTTCTCTGAAGGATTAGGCAATATTTGTGGTGGCTGTTTTGCTTAAATTAGGTGTCCCATTATTTTAATCTAAAAATGGTTAAGAAACACTGATAGACAGCATGACATTACATGGGACTGAGGTTGAGATTATTCTAATGATAAGTCACAGCTCAGCTCCTTTAGACTGAGCACAGGCACTTTTGCCTGGCAGTCCAGGAAAGAAGAGGAAGAAGAGGTTGCAAATAYTTTTGGTTCTCCAGAGTGAAACAGTGGGCATTGAAGAAACACTGAGTACKCTTGAATATGCTTAGCTTGAGTTGGTTTTGAGTTCTTGACAATAGTCGAGCCCATTAAAAATACCTTTTTAATAAACTATATTGTTTCCAGTAAAGTTTTTATTTTGCAACATTTCTGCAAGCTCTTGGGAAATCAAGCCTTGTTTTGTAGTCCTATCTGAAATCAAGTTTTAGAAAATTATACCTGAGTTATCAGTTGCAAAAAACCCCGACAAAATGGGCAACCAAAAACCACCAAAMCAACAGTTTCAAGTGAAGTCCTGAACTCGAACATCATAATCAAAAGTAGGATTTTTGAAGGGTTTCGTCACTGACTGGGCTTTGCTGCTGCTAAAGCCATCTCTCTGAGAGAAGAATGTTGATGGCCAGTTTTCAAACTGCTGAGTGCCTGGTACTCTATTCAGTGACTGGCCAGATGCTAGTGCCTGAGGATTTGTTAAGCTTGCTCTCAACAGCTTGTGATAGAGTTCTTTGTGTCAGAAAAACTCCTTTGTCTTTCCAGCTCCATGGACAGGAGTCATCTTGCTTAATTATSTATCTGTGCTTAGAGATGTCTGCTATGGAGGTATGTGCTATGGCTGCTGTGCCTGAGAGATTCCCCAAAAGCTCCCTTTGGAGAGAGGCTATGGTTAAGCTTGTTGTAAAGTAAATGCTGCAGATCAGACAGGTAAACATGATTACAAGAGCTTCTACATTGTTATTTTGTAGATGGCTTAAGCAAAGTACAATGGATCTTACCTTTAATATTCAGTTTGGCATTGCTGTGCCTGAGTAAAGACAAGGATGTTTCCATTTGCAGACTGCCAGGGCACATGGACTTGTTTTAGYATTTTTTACTGTTTGAGGTTTTTTTCTTTCTGTTGTTTTTCTTTTCTGTGAATAGAATTGTCTGTCACGCAGAGGGAGACTTAATTTAAAATGTCCTTGGCATTGGGCAAAAACTGTTACCTTGATGTAGTTGCTGTTAAGTCACATGACTCCAAGTTATCTCTGTTTAAGGTATTAATTAGGAAGAGAATTTTAAAAGTTGTTTTCAAAGCCTAGTCATTCAAATATAGCAATGGAGATAGAAAATACATTTCAGCTGACAAATGACATGAGCTTTTATTTAATAGCTCTTATTCAAAGGTACTGAATTGGGAAGACCTGCTTAAATGAATCCATTCTTCTACCTCCAGAATAGTGGGGTTTTGTAAAAGAGATTCCAGCTCATTTTGGACTGATATGCCCATGTGATCCCATGGCAAAAGCATAAAGAGCTCCGTTTATTCATGACTTTGTGGGGACTTTCCACAGTGAGTGCAAGCCAACAGCGCAGGAACACTGCCATAGCTACCACTGAACTGGAGCCTTGAGGCAATTTCTTTACAGAGCTTTCTTTTAATAGATTTGTTCACAAAAAGATGCCTGGTGATGCTGCCTTCCAAATAGGTTTGGCATATGCTGGCAGAGCATGAAAGCATGAAAGCATCTTATCTCTGCTGCAGATGAAAGACCTTGTAGTTTTTTATTTTCCTAAGCAAAAACTGGGGGTCAAAAGTGAGAAGAGCCCAAGGACCTGGCAGATACCGTGTTTGCTTTGTGGCTATGTGCAATTCACTTTTTACTGCTGCCTTTCATGAGCATAACTCAAATAAATAAATCAAGTCAAGACCCTCACGAGTGTTGTGGGCAGAATGGGAGCTTCAGACAAAGTGTATTAAAGAAGCCCTCCTGCCGYGTCACGAGGTGCAGAAAGGACCCTCCTGCTTTCTAAACTCCTTCTCAAAGGGGAGTCTTGGTGCAGCTGGATCCAGTCTTGGCCCCAGACTTTGTTAACAGTTTATCTCTCAAGGGTTATATAGGTGTACTTGAACCTTAATAGAACTTTGTCCTGCAGGATTAAGGGTGGCAAACCAAATATCTATATCTATATCTATATCTATATCTATATCTATATCGATATCGATATCGATATCGATATCGATATCGATATCGATATCGATATAAAATAAATGATTTATTTTTATTTATTATGATAATTATAATGATTAGACTAAAAGATCTTAATCAGGATTATTTACTGTACAGTACAGGTAGCTATAACTACTAGTATAATGCACTATCTTTGGAGCAATATTGAAGCAGTTATATTAAAGCTAGGAAACCCAGTTATTAAGTAGAGATTGATGTTACACACCTATACTGATGACCGTGGGCAAATCTCTTTTTCTCAGCCTTCAGGAGTAACCTTGAGGGGTGTCYCCACTAAAGGGAGGAATTTACACACACTCTGAGAAGGGGTTTGTTAGAAGACTCTACAGTTAAAAAGTGGGAATGGATTTTTATAGTATAAAGTGATTGACTGTCAGTCCAATGTCTGCAGGCCAGCTGTGCCAGCTCAGCATCTTTAGATAAGTTGTAAGCAGTATCACTTGTTGGTTCCTTTATCAGGTACTTTGTTTTTCCTCGGAATGTTTAGCTTTGGGGCTGATGAGTCAGGCTGGTTTCAGCATTCTTCAACACCAAAACCAGCATGACATCCTTTTCTCCATTCACCACTGATAGATTTGCAAATGGAAAAGTTTGAGCTGGTTTGCCCCCACTCTAGGCAGAGCATCTTGCTACAATGAGAAGTCTAATACTTCCCTGTGCTAACCCTCCTGACTGGGAAAGTAACAAATATCCGAGATGAAGATAGGGACTAGGAGTATTAAGACACCTTTCTTCTTCAAATTTCAGAGCCATTTATTAAGGATTACAAGGTAGGCACCCGAGGAATAGGGGATTTGACTGTCTGAACAGGGCCATGCAGGAGGACATGTCAGACCTGAGATCAACACTGTGTACTTCTTTCCTAGTCAGGCCSTCTGTCTGCTTTAGATCATCTCTCTGCTTTTTTCCCCTTTTTATTTTTTCCTGTAGTTGGAATGACCTCTGAAGTGGCAAGCAGATGAGATGGCATTTTATTAGCTATGCTGCATGTGGTCCAAGAGTTGTATAAAAGTGACACTTAATACAGCCATTTGTATCTTATAGGTGTCCAGCTCTTCCAACCCTATGAGATATACATTAAACTTCTCAGCAGTGGAATGCCACAGGGTACATCCTCATATTTAGGAGAGCTCTGGGGAAGGGGGTTTGAGTATTACTGTGAGTAATTC
Organism: Amblyornis subalaris; assembly: GCA_018881555.1. NCBI lineage: Eukaryota > Metazoa > Chordata > Aves > Passeriformes > Ptilonorhynchidae > Amblyornis > Amblyornis subalaris. The sequence continues at coordinate 8,916,674 of JACAXG010000022.1, forward strand.
AGGAGGCCGAGGTGACAACAGCGTCTTACAGATCCCTTTGCTTAGGTGCTGCATGAGGCTGACCTGAGAATGTAGTCAGACAGGGCTGACTCTTGAGTGTTACCTGCACTCCCTACGTGACTCAAATGCTGTAAGTTGGCCACCTGTGATGCACATAGTCACATCTATTGATTTTGTTGACTGAGGTAACTTGGAGAGCTTTTAACTTCTTGTCCTTTTAGTGCTTCTCCAGCCCAGGAGCAGATCTGTTTCACAGAAATAGTGGCTTTGTTAAGTCAATGAGACCCTGCACAGTAGAATAGAACTTGCCTATTTATTATTGTGAAAGTGTGACAGAAGAAAATAGCTCAGTTTTTCTCCAAAACTCAGGGCTGATACTTCAGGATTCAGAGTCAGCAGAAAAAACACCACATAAAACCGTATTTGATAACTGCAAACCAAACACGACTGATGCAGAAAAAATTGAGACGTAATGTAACACTGGACCTCCCTACTGCTTTTTGACATTGACTTTTGGAGACGAGCCATGCTCAGTGCAAAACACTTGGGAGTATGAGTGGTTTAAATTTTTGATGCTCGGGACAGAAAATCTATTTGCTTGAAATGGAAAATAGAGCTCCCTCTAAGAGGGATTGTGTGTCATCACTGCCACATGAAATAATTTTGTCTTGATAATTACAATTTTCTATCTAGGAGTCAGCTCTGGCACTAAAAAATATCTGCTTTTTACTGATTTGCAGTCTGGTTTTTGCTAGGCTCATGGGAAGTTTGAAGTAAGTGAAAAATTGATAGAGGAGCTACAGAGACTTAAAAAAACCTATCTTAAACCCTCATACATAGTGTGTACCTGCCAGCCAAGAAATTAGTCCTGGGAGGATGCTTTGACTTGTATTATTCTATCTGTCTCTGTGACTCTGCTATTCCTCTTGGGACCCTGCAGGTAACCTAGTGTGGATCATAGTGGGGCTCCACATAGTGTCTGTGTTGCTACAATGCAGAAGTACCATCTCAGGGACACCACTCGGCAACTGAGGTTCTGCTTGACGAGATTCTGAATTAAAAGACRGTAAAAGGTGCTCCCAGCAGCTGAGTGTTTGGGATCTGACGTGAGAAACGCTTCTCCATACATATTTACAGATGGTGAGTGTTAGAGAGTGATTTATGAAAGAACTAAGAATTGAACTTGTATCTGCAGAAGTTTGATTAAAGGTCWTGTCTGCAAGGCTGTACTTCCTCCCCTTAGGACCTCTAGATGATGATGGTCTTTCTCTGGCGTTACAGATTTTTCGAGTCAGTAATTCTGCAGACATTGTCGGTAGTCCACAATGTCTCCATTCTGAAGTGACACTGCATCCAAAATGATCTGTAGAGTCGGTGGGAAGGTAATGACTCTTGAAAAATGTGTGTCTGTGTTGGCCCTCTGGCTTTTCCAGCTGGAGAGAAGGAGAAGAATTGCAGGAAGGGGGAAGCAGTAAATCGGTGTCTTTTTAAAAAACAGAGTTTGTGATTGTTGTGTTCTGTAATTATTGTAGAACAGTTGATCGTAAATGTAGGGAGAGCTCTTGAAATGAGAAAAGGACTTGAAAGGTGAAGGGAATATGAATTACACTCAGTGAATCCTTCTGGAAGACAGCTGAACTTCACATGCTGGTTGCTAGGGTCTGTCTTGACCCCCAAACTTCGCGTTCTCAACCTTGATGAGTGGTGTCTTTGACTGTCTTTCAGGAATCTGCAATCCAGCCCCTCCACTCAGCCTCAGTGTAGAAATTTACTGTATTTTTTATTCTCCTGGCTGCTGTTTATCATTAAACAAAACACATACTCATCAGAAAAAGTGAGCCAGAGCTGTCGTATTCTTGGAGGATGGCTAATGAGAATGGAGTTTTTAATTACAGTGGATCATTACCACATGTAAACTGACCATCTGTTAGAGGAGAGTACTTGTGAAGGAGAGAAAAAGGACATAGTGTGTACCTTTCAGTGAGGATGCTGCTCACTGATGAAATAGTGATAGTTGTTAGCCGGGAGGACTTTGAAAGTTTCATCTTGTTGCTCTTAGTAGCTGAGTTGTACTTATGAAAGGAAGCTTGCCTTTGCATGCTTCCCAGTAATGGGAGTTGTCCAAGCTGACCAGAGTCCTCATGCTGAAGCCTGGCATTTTGTTTAGTTCATGCAGCTGTGTCACTTCAATGATCATTCCGTTAGAGGTTTTTAGGCCAGGGTGCAGGACTTACCTTGCTGGTTGTATGCTCCATGGGGGCTTATGCAATTGGTGTCATCGGAAAGAAGTATGGGGAAGCCATGAATTCTCAAAGCAAGTGCACTGAGTTTTGTGCAGTGAATTTCACAGATGATGTAACAGGAGGTTGTCATGCACACGTGTGGCCTTCAAAAGGGATGAAGATCACCGCAGTGAAGTGTGAATGCTCAGCAAGCATTTTGTCTGGAAAGCAATCCAAAAAGGTAGATTGCCATAATTTTAATAAAATATTCATTAGCATTATCATTACTCTTTTTAAGAAATAAAATTAAATTATCAAATTATTTTAATGATGCTTGCAAATAGCAACGTGGTTGCATGGGTGTGTGAAGATTCTGTGTGCAGTGCTGTGCTCGTTATAAGATGTTGCTCTAAGAGAAGTCAGACATTTCTTTCTTGCACTGATAGTAATACAGGAGTGAGGGAAGGTAAAACTTAGCTTCATCTGTTGCACTTCCTTACTGAAGAAGAGGCATTCCTCTGAGAATGTTGATTCTTCATGCCTGGCATCATGCTGCAGAGAAGCTCTTCTCTACTTCACTAACTGTTAACAAACCCATCCAGTTAGCTTGTTCCCTGAAAAGTCCGTGACCATTCCCTATCTTACCCTCTTCTTTTTCAAGCCATGCATAAGGGTAGGTTGTGCTGAGCTGATCTGCATCCTGGTTGATCTATGTTTTGCTTTTCAGTGCAGTTTTCTGTTGAATTGGTGGCTAAGATTTTTTTAAAATTAATTATGTAAACTGTTTTTGATCAGATTAATAATATGGTAGGAATCTATCATATTCCTGTTTGCTGAATGTCTTTGGCTGTGCTCTTAGCTAACTCTTATTGGAACTGCTGCACCAAGACCTTTCTTGATCTATTTAGAGCTGATACCTGTTGATGCTTAAGAAAATGGAACAAAACTTCTATGCACCTAGTGTGGTACTGTGGGGGGAAAACAACTTTCCTTCATGACCCCTGGTCAAGCAGGAGATTTGGTTGCCCATATCTTCGGATGCAGAGCAGCACATCAGTATAATTCATACTCTTTTTCTGTGTTTGTGCACATCATCCTAACCGATCTAAAGGAAAAGCAAGGCTTTTTAATTTCCAGTTTGCATATTCTGTTCAGTCCTCTAATTGCCGAAAGTAATATTAAATGCTCTAGGGAGAAGGTCATTTATCAGAAAGAGGAGTTTTGGGACTACTGAAGAATTAGGTTATCTTTACATTATGAAACCACAGTGTCAGAATTAGGTCACTGTTTCCTTTAATGTCTCTGTGTAACTGGCTGAAAAGTCTACAGAAAAACTAAGATAGCTAAGGATGTGTTTTTTATGAACCAACGAAGAGCACTTGGTTTTCTGGGTTGATACTGGTCCAGTGCACTGCTAAAGGAGCATTGATGCTGCAAAGCACTCAGGTGTATCAGTAAAGACACGTTTCTCAAATCTGTGCGAAAATGATGCCTCAAATAGTGTTTGAGGGCCATCTAGCAGATGATGGGTTTATTTCCTTTGGATGGGAGGCGAAACAGCCTTCCTGGCTACTTTTCAGAAGTGTTGGAGTGCTAATCCTGGCCTCCTAGCCGAGACCAGCTCGGGTAATTATGTTGTGCTTTCTTAAATTCCACATCGAGTCCCAATGGGCAGACTATTCCTCAGTCCATGTCTCAAACATGGTATCACAGTTAGGTACTTTCCCTGCTGTAACTTGTGCTGATAACGTGGATCTTACACGGTGCTGTGGCTGTTGTTTTCGCAGCCGTTATCATTGTCCTCTTACTATTGGACTGAGGTTTGTAGGAAGAGATGACACCTTTATTTGACCAAATAACACAGCTACAGAAAAAGACCCTTAATGTAAGTGTCAGAACAATGTCTAGAGACTCCTAGAGACCTGGGCCTGGTTGTGCAAGGTGTTGTGTGAATGCAATTAAAGGCAGGGTCTATTTTGGGAGCTTACATACACAGAAAATGAGGCAGGTGAAGTGTGTGATACACAGAAATGAGGCAGGCAAGCAGAGTGATTGGTGGGGTGACATTTGCTGGTGAAACAGGAGTGGAATTCAGTCTGGAGGTGGTGAGTTAATTCACAAGGTATAGGAAGGGAGAAGAAATGTAGAAGAGATGGGACCTATCGAGCTTCTAGGCCAAAGAGGATAGGGAAACTGGTAGAGCAAAGCTGAGATTAGCAGTTTGTGCAAGATGGTGTTCAAGCTGGTTAAAGCCATGGAAACAGGCAAGACTCAGTGTGATCATCAGTACCATTTTGCCTTCTGTGGAACAAGCTGGGATTCATAATCTTTGCTTGGTTCCTCGATCAAAGTTCCTGATGCCTGGTTCTGCACGGCTTGGGGTGAGCGTCGAATAGCGTCTGTGGCTACAAAAGGGGGACAGTACTTTGTCCCAGACCTTATGTTTAAGATGCTTTGGGGAATACAGATAGCCCCACCGTGTCCTCTTCATTCATTTCCCACTCAACACCGTGTGAATCAGTGGGGTGGACTGGTGCTGGGATGGAGCATCTCACGTAACTGGTGATTGCTATGGTCAGTGCAGCTACTCTGCTGCTACTGAAAGTGGTTTGGAGCTTTTTAGGCAGCTTAGGTGGGCCAGCTTTCTGTGCTTTGTCCTCTGTCTTTGAAAGCAAAGAAAAGAGGGTTGCTAGCTTCAGATTAGTGCTAGTTCTTTGAGAGGAATGTCGTCTGATTGAAAAAGTCCCGAGGAGAGAACCCTGGGCTATTCTTCAAACCATCTGGTTGCAAAATGGCTCTCTTCCAGCTACTGTGGAGATCTCACTATTTGTTTGTGATATTGGGGAACACTTGCCATAAACACATCTGCTGTTTGTGTTACTGTCCTAGAGTATGGTTAATTTTTACGATGCTGGTTTATGTAAGCTATCCCTGCAGAAGTGGATTTTTTATTTAGTCATTCCCTTCATAACTTGAYGATTGCTTGTCTTTGAGGAACCAAATATAAAAAGCAAAATGTTTTGTCGTTTTGTGCAAACTTCAGAAACTGACCTGCACATGGCCCAACATGTAGGATCCAGGTAGGTGTAAGATCTCTTCCCCACTGGCTTCTCGTGGCCCCTATACCTGTTGGGCGTACAAGTGGCATTTGAAATAGCCTAGCCTGAGGAACAGAATAATTCTTTACTCATTGCAATAGTTGTTCTGAATTAGGAGAGCTCAGCACATTTTTCTTAGTGTTCTTTTTTTCTTGTCAAAAGCCAGTCTGCTGACAAAATGCACAGGTCTACATTTATTTTTTGACTGCTGAGTGGAAGTAAGTTTTATGTTTTATTTAGCTATGTTCTTGCGGAGATGAACCATCCTAGCAGATGATGAGTTTATTTCCTTTGGATGAGAGGCAAATTCTCACTGCTTCAGCTACCCAGGCTCTGACTTTTGGTTTTTTTTTTTTTTTAAGAATTCTTATCCTCAGTTCTGAATCCTTAGTTACCCCATTACTGAGCAGCTGAACATGACCACCCAAGAGAACAACTCTCCGCTTTTTTGTGTTCTGCAAATGTTAAGTTTTAAACTTTTAGAAGGATGTCTTGTGTTGTAATGCTTATAATGCTCAGTGAGCAGAGATGCAGGGAATGGGAAAAGAGGAGAAGAGATGAGTCCTTATAAACAAAGGAGTTGGGTTGGTTGGTGTTGAAAATAGGAGTAAAAACTACAGGGGCAGAACTGAAGGCAGAAAAAGAACTCGGAATATATTAGTTAATAAAAATAATTGTGGGGGTTTTTTTGCTTGGGTTTTGTTTTGGGGTTTTTTTTTTTAGTGTGTTTGGTTGGTTTTTACATTCTTAAATATGAGTTTTAGAGGCACCTGACTGTTAATTTTTACTGTAAACAAGTAGTGTAAAGAGTAAAAGGCTAAGTGTCCATTTGGAAAACAAGTAGTTGGGCCGTTGTAATAACAGGCTGGAAGTGAAAGAGACTTCTCTTGTAGTAACAACTAGAAGACTTCGAAGAGTAAGTCCTTCCATTGACTGATTATGCTCAGCTCCTTGGATTTTCATGGGAGTTGAGTGATGACTCAGCACTTCGCTGTCTTCTGTTGCAATCGATCCATTTATCGAGGGAGCTGAAAGGGCCGTCCAGAGTGCGGGAGTTAATACAAAAAAGAGAATTAAGAACTCTAGGGGTCAATAACATTGTTCCTGCTTGTAATAGCAAGGAGCAAGTTTTAGCTGTGGAGGAGACAGCAAGGCAATATACTTCAAAGCAGATTTTATCAAGTGACTGCAGCACTCTCTTGAAATGCTTCCTAATTCTTATTAGTTGTTCTGTGACTTGAAATCCTGTTTCATGTGTAGGTTTTGGGGGCAAGAGTTCTGCCTGCTCATGCATTAGAACAGTGCTTTGCCTATCATGGGTGCCATTGCGTGCAAACAAACAGTAATGCCAGTAAAGTAGAACTTGTTCTTTCCTTCTCCCCACACAGCAAAATTTCTTACAGAAGCCTCGAAGAGTCTGGTTTTGATTTTTAAACAGGCCATTGCCTGTGCTGTGTTACTTTTGAAAGCTGTTTCACAAAAGGAGCAAATGCTTAGTCAGCACCTTTCATGCTGACTAGAAGAATGCCAGGGAATAGGGATGTATAAAGTAGGGAATACCAGAGATGTRTAGTGTGGATAATGTGTAGAGATAGATGTATAGAGATTAGAGATGTATAGAACGGATAATGCCAGATGTAGTGCTTGTCTGTCATACGTATTAGCAGCATCTTGAAATGAAAGTCTCTAAACAGAAATTAAATTTTGAATATGTTTCTGAATATATGAATAAGCTGCTTTGACCGATGTCTCCAATTGTGTGCACCTTTGACTATACCTGAATTAACAGGAAGATAAAATTTGTTGCAAGCCAGAGGTGTTGACTGTATACTTTGCTAAATAAGATGTGCCTGTTACTGCTCTCTCTGGAAGACTTTCTATTATTGGGAAAGAACTCAGTTGCCCAGTAGCTAAAGCATATGCTTTAGAACAGCTACTCTGTAGCTTTGAAATACTTTGAGATCAGCCACTGCCTGGATTTAATCATGCAGCAAGAAGCAGGCTGCTGGCTGATCCAGTCCTTGCCTGCAGAAGGGAGTAAGCTGGAATATTTGGGGTGCTGCAGAATCTGACATCTGGAAGTTATGRGGTGCACCTACGTGCAAAGCCAAACCCATTGGGTGCTAGAGAAGTGGGCTCTGTAGCACTGCTGTTATTCTCTTGTTTTCTGCTCTGTCTGTAGTGCTTTGATAGAATCAGAAACTGCAATTTTGCTGCGTGTTAGATTAGGGCACTTGAAACTGGCTATTCTGCAGCAAGGGGTGTTTCAAAGCTGGTAGTGAAGCAAATAAGGAATGAACTTTCCCCCAAGTGTTGTAGAAATGGATTCTTATGGAATTTGCTCTTGTTCATGCTCATTTATGCCTGCTGTAATACACGCCCAGAGAAGGGGTTTCTAATCAGAGGGTTTATAATAACCATTGTGTAACCCCTCCTGTATCTGCTGTATGCACAGAGAGGAGTCAAAGTCATGTATGTGCTGAAATTTGGAAGCGTGATGGTCCTTCAGCCAGTATTTCACAGAGCAAAAGTAACGTTTCCTGGTATTTAAACAACTTGAGAGGAGGACAAGCTTTTAGACGATTTCAGAGGGAGTTGAAGTAAGAACTGACTTGAATCAGCCTTTCATCTGTCTCGGGCGCTGTGTGTTAGAGTTTGGAAAACATTTGAGTAAGACAGTGTTGCCGGGGGAATGGGCTGAGCTAATTTTTTTACCTTCTTGAAATGGCAATTCCCTTCTGTTCTTCTGTGCTGGAGCTTGCATAATCAGTGAGAAGTTAACTGTCTGGTGTCCTTAGTGTAAGCAGGTTTTTAGCTGCAGAACAGAGGAATTCGGGTTTTGTCAAGCAAGCTTTCTACACCTGTGCATCCCACCCCGGTGGTGTTCCAGAGAGAACTGGTTGAGGTAATCTCTGTCCTTGTTCATCCCCTAATGTTGCTGATTAGATGTTAGAAAAGCTGCCGGTTGCTGAGGGCAACATGGGGACTGGGATGGGCCGACAGGTCCTTTCCTGTCAACTGATAATTTTTTTCAGTCTGTTTCAAACTGTTGACCTAGATAAGGTGAAAGACGGAATATCCCTTGACCAGCCTGTCATCCCTGGAGCCATCTGGCTCCTTCCCATTCCAGGATGTTTGCATTTATAGTTCAGATGCTGAAAGACTGGATGGTGCCTTGCCTTAATGCTTACCTACACTAAATGGATAAAGCAAAAAGCATTTATTTGGTGACTTTCTTAAAAACCTCATTTAAACTTAGATGAAACTTGTCTCCCCAAGTTATTACCGAATTTCTGGTATCCTGTTAATACATTTTTCTTTCAGGGGAGATTAGCAGTGACATACGAGCAAGGTAGTGGAATGGTAGGAACTCAGGTATTTTGAGCTGAAGTATTGTACAGCATATTGACAGTGACCTGGAACAGCTGTATGGCTCAGTGAAGGGTTTGGGAGTACTTTTGTTTTTAATACTTCAGTTGCCAGTGAGTTTGCAACTTCCCAGCAAGCATTTTAGAAGCAGATTAGTCAAAGCTTCCTACTTGGAGCCAGTAATTTCGTTAGATTAAAAAAAAAAAATGAGACTAGCATTGCAAAAAGGCTTACAACAATTCTTGATAGTGCTTGCTAACTCAGTGTTTGTGTGTGCACACGTGTGGGTGTGTGTTTACAGAACAGAAAAAAAGATAGGGAGGAATTGCTCTGATGTTATGTAAGCTTCCCAACTAACTCCTGCTTTGGCTTCCCTGTGCCTCTTTCTGCCAGCTTTATTACTTCAGTAAGGTTTAGTAGGACCCAGTAAGTCTCCCATTGCAGTGATCATTATAAATGAAAGCAAAGAAAACAGCCCTTGCCACATAAAGACTGTAGTTAAGAAATTTGATTAAATGGCAATGGATGATGCCCAGGCCAAAAGGGAAATTAAAGGAAAGTAGCAAGTTCACTGGTGTGTGTTAAGTTCTTAGTGCTTTAAGTTTTGTGTGGTGACAGTCAATCTAACTGCGGGCAGTTGGCTGCTGTTTTTGTGAGAGCTTTTGAAAGAAGATCAGGCATCTTTCTTTGCAAATTTAAGTGTTGAATTGATGTCACACTGTGTTTGACGAAGGAAAGCAAATAGTGTTTGGAAGATAAGGGTGTCATTGAATGCTTAGGTGAACCACACATTCAAAACATGACAAAGGAGTTTTTACAGTTGAAGAACAGAGGTGGCGAGTTTTTTAGGGATGTGTGGCCTGCTAAAAGCGTGGAATGATGTGGAGGCACCTTATATAATAAATATGCCACTACATGGCTGCTGAGCTGCAGTGGCATTGCCTCTCACTGACGCAATTCTTTACAAAAAATCACAGAATCCGTCATCCGGTACTGAATGGTAGATGMAACGTCCTTGCTTTTATGTTGAAAGTTGTTTCATTTGTCCGTGTTGACACATCAATTACTTCTACATTTAGAGTTAGGATCTAATTAATTGGAAAATTAAGTGCCTTGCAGTCATTGCCTGGTTAGAGTGCAACATCAACAGCTTCTTTCTCTGGTACTGACACTCAGCAGAAATGCGCTTTTCCCCCCGCCTTCTTTCTTTTTTTTTCTTTCATTCTTTTTTTCTTTCTTTTCTTTCCTTTCTTCTCTCTGAGCAGGGGTTTGGCTGAGCAGCTGCATTGGCCTCCACCCATGGCTGTATGTAAGCCACACATTTGACAGCACCAGAGCACCTTTGAGATGTTTCAGTGTCTATGGAGTGTCCAGACAGATCCAGTGTGGTGCTGGGGTTRTCTTCAGCTGTGTGCCTCACAGACAAGAGAATTTTTGACACCCCTGTTATGCATAAGACAAAAATCAGGAAGCTGGCACATGTCTTAGAACCATGGTGTAATTTTAGAAGCTGGCAGATTTAAAAATGAGCCTTTCATTTTGTACTGGACACATTTGCTCAGGTATGGATGACAAGGTGTCAGAACCTAACTTTAATTGGAATCTTTTTCTGACTTTGTTGCCTTTTTCTTAGATGTGTGCTATTGTAAGCATCACAAGCTTAACCTTAAAATATCTCTAGTCTTCTGAGCAAGAAACTACAAATTCTGATGAATTTCTCTAGTTTCGTTGGCCTGACAGTGCACTGGAGGCCTGATCTGTGCTGTTATGRAGTGTTTTGTTACATTACACAGAGAGATTGATCTAATCAAATCTTATATCATGTAATTATCACTYGCTCATTCAACATCCTGCTCTTCTGGCATTCTTTCGTGGCACAGTGATTGGAGATTTTAACACCATTTCCACTCTAAGGCTGTATGTGAAAGGCTTGTAATGTCAARCAAATGGCTTTCCTGTGTCTGCACTTCTTAACCTTGCAGAAGCTGCAAGTCATCTTCAGTTCTGTGTACATGGACCAGCAGCRAGGGACACAGCACTAAAGCTACCGTCATTCAGCAGTTCTCTTCCTACACCGTGTGRACGACATAAAGCACAATGCAGTGGGTGCCAAAGTCCACAGATTTAATACACAGAAATCTAAAGACAGATCTCCGTACGTGTTCTCTATTAATTTGCTCACGTTTGGCTCAAACAGTGACTTTAACAGTTTGATTTAGAGAGCTGATGTTTTGCTTACAAATTGAAGACGTTACCGCGCTAAGCCTGCGTTTAAAATCAATGCAGAGTAATTGCAGTGTGCTCATAGTTTAAAGACATTAACAAGAGAAATGTGCTATAGCAGCAATACTTGGCACAAACACGAGCTATTACAGYTAAATTCCATGTCCATTTCCAAGCTAATTTGAGCAAATTTTTACAGTATAGTTCTTAAGCTTTTAAAGCTGGTTACTGTGGAAAAAGGGATGAAAAACATCAGGCTGAGCTATCTTGATTAACAATATTGCAACAGCATTCTGCTTATGACCCATATGCTGTTTATCTGTCCTCCAGATGCAGTTCTTCAGATGTCTGTCTCCAAGTATCTGCTGCCTCTTTTGTTTTAGAATATAAAATATTTGGTCATGATGAGACTCCTTAGGATGTAATGTTTTGTATTCTGTGATAACCTTCATGTTTGGTCCTCCTATTTGCCATTTTAGCAACTCTACTGTGGAGAAAGATGATCAGTTGTATTTGGTATATGCACATGGACATATTCCCAAGCTTTSTCTGCAACTGGCATGTTGCGTACTAACAAAGCAAGTTGCTCAGTCTAATGCAGAGTTTTCTACTAAAGCGTTTTTTTTTATTTGCCTGGTTTGTAAAATGGAGAAAGTTTATGGTATAAACAAAGAGAATGTGCTGTCATGTTTCTCCCAAGGTGCTTGTGGGTCTTCCTTTGGTAGACTAACAAACAATGGTAACTGCCAATCCACAGAAGTAGTGGAAGGCCTCTGAGGGTTTGGAGTGGCTGCTGAGGGCTTGGAGACTGCTTCTGAATTGTACTGTTGCATTTTACATGGCAAGGCTTAAAGTTGGCTGAGACCCTATGAGTATTTATACTCCCGGTAGGAAAGAAGCAAGTGGAATTTCATGTGTAATGTCCTGTTAGGTATCAATTAAAGGTATAAGAAATGTGCACAAGAGTTGTCGTGAGAGCACTGAACTAGTCAGTAGTTTAGACAAAAGGATGTCTGTTCTTCAGCTGAAGTCATAGTATGGCCTGATGTTCTCTGATGCGTGACAGACAAATAGTGACAGCTGTCACAAAGCGTTTAATTTTCAGGTTTGGCCTGATTCCAAAATCAATTTGCCCAGCTATGTTTCTACACACCTCCACTTTGCAAAAATGTAAAAAATGSAAGTTACTTTATAGCTCTATGAGGGGATTGCTCAGTTTGGCTGTACAGATGTGTGTGCGTGTATGTGTGTTATTACTTCAATGTTAGATTGAAGTTTTGCTGCACAGAACTTAAATTMTTTTGTTATAAAGAAATTTCCTCTGTACGTGAATAGGAAGTTAATAATATCAGTGTCAAATGTTTAACTTAGAGCTAAGTGAGTATGTCAGTATTTTGCTACTTTTTTTCAATGCTAGAATTTATCTCTCTCTTTGGTCTCATTCAGATGGAGGGAAAACACTTTGATTACTACTCTTAGTATTGATTTATGCCAAGAACTTTAAAAGGCCAGTAATGTTTTGCATTAGCACTTGAGGAAGAAATAAAAGGGTTCCGTCCTGATCTTAGAAAAAAATGTATTGTTGCTATTGTACCCTTCATGTAATTGCTAGTTTTCTTGCAGCACTCTTTCTTGGTTCAGATGTCCTCTCCAGGGCTGAAAATGTGCTTGGAAGTTCAGGTGACAACATCTTCATACACACATTGGTAATATTTTACTATCACTTTACACTTCCATAGTACCTTTCATCATGATACTGTGACATGTTTACAGTAGAATATTTGGAATKAATGGCTTCCCCTGCCTGAGAAATACAAGCACTGTACAAGTAAGAAAGGTGAGAAATGWAATTGAAATGATGTGTCCAGGGTCAAGTTGCTGGCCATTGAACATAAACACCAGAGCAGGGTACAAGTGTTTACACTTAGTGATAGACTTAAGAATTAAAGCCAGTAACTGAGGATGGAATTATTGACTTGAATCTAATTTACTTTAAGTCTTATTATCCTGCTGAAGTTATCATACATTTAATATATTTTACACTTTGGAAAACTGAATGGCTTTAATAAAGAAATTGTGGAAGGGAAAAATGAAGGATATAAACAAGTCCATGGGAATATGTAGTGCGTGCAGGCAGCCACCTTTGTGCAGGAAGGAATTGTAACACTCTACATCAAAARTATGGCATCATTCTGTTTTGCAGCCTTTTAAGGCTTGCTGGGGAGTGCTAATAAAATGGTACTAGTGATCCACTAGTGCATCAAAAGGATGTTTGGAGTACCATAAGAGATTAAAGGAGCATTCTTTAATTAAAGGGTTCACGTAAGGGAAAGAAAGCACTTTTATCTTTTACGTGAGTTCATGTATGTGAGAAAGGAGGCAAAAAAAAAGGGATGCAAAGACAGGGTCTCTCTCTTTGGTGCCATCACTCTTGCAATAAATTCCTGAACATTTAAAAAACCTGAAATGTCTACTACTCATAAACATTTCTTCACAGCTGATGATGGGAAGAAAGGAAGGGCTCCAGGGTGCTCAGTTCTCCAGAGGAATGCAGTAAGTGGTTTGTCTGTTGCAGGGACAGAGGTTGAAGGTGACATTGAATTGATAAATAAGGGTGAAAACGCTCATCCTAACCGGGTAGAAAGGTGTCAGAGGAAGAGAAAAAAAGATCCTTTATGTCTGGTGTCTGTTCTACATACTTACCAAAGGGGAACATGAGGGTGAAGAGTTGCTAGAGAAAGTAGATGGTTGGAAGGAGTGATCTGGGGACTCTTGGGGTGCTTAAATAATCTAGAGACCTTTTGTGTTGAAAATATGTGCTGAAGAAAATTTATAGAATTTTAATGAAAAGCAATTTCTTGTCACACCAGATTGTGGAATCAATCACACCACGGTGGACTGAGCTGGTCTTGCGATCTATATTGGAGTTTGACATGGTGAAGGCTCAACTGGGTAATCCTAAAGAGAGGCTGTTTGCTGCAGGATTTGATGTTGGGAATCAGCAGATGCTGCTCTGTGTTCCCATTCAGAAATAGTTAAATATGGGGTACTTTGGTAAGGCGCAATATCCTGATGGGAAGTTTGCTGGGATGATGTGTTGGTTTTCCTTACAGCTGCCATGTTTTCAAACTGAATTATTTTTGTCATCTCTGTAGGATAAAGTCCTTTTTTGACTTGTCTAGTTTTCATTCAAGGGGTTTATGTATGTTCCTTTAAGTCTCCTCTGGCACAGGAAAGACGCAGAGAAGGACCAGGTTSTAATCTCAGTGCTACCATTAGTTACATGTGCTGTCTCTACAACAGATGTTGGAATTATGGTGCTGATTTATGAGGTATTAGGAAGGGTTGGCTGGGTGGCTTAATGGCTGGTTACAGTACTGTCAGGGGTGTGAGAGGATCATACACTGACTGTGCTATGATGTAGTTCCTGCATAAGCTGATTTCTCTTTGGTGTGAAATGGAGGTATCCTGATGATTTTCTGCCATTATAAATTAGAATTTTTTTCAAGATGGTCTGTCTAATGGGGAAAGAGGGGAACATTCAGCTACTGCTTGAATCTGTCTTCCCTGGGACAGCCTGAGCTATGACATCCCCAACCTGTGCTGCTTCAAACTCATTAAGTGTGCCTCTGATCATTAATGAGCTACTTCAAGGGAAGCGATGCACCTGAGAAGTGCTGCTTGCAGTTAGCTGTCCTGTGTGATCTGGGAGCTCACAGATTATTAAATGCCATACTTATTTCTTCGTTGTCCAAGTTATACCCACCTCTGTTTGGTGCTGTTTGTGCAGTCCTTGCGATGACAGATTTGGTATGGACAGGGTGAGCCTGCTTCAGGCGCTTTCTCAGGCTTGATGTTGGGATAAGAACTCAGGACAGAAAAAGTCCATTAGACTTGTACAGGCAGGCAACATGTGATATGTGTAGGGTGCAGAAAGGCTTGTTGAACACATGTCCATAGACCTGCCCTCCATAAAACACTCTGGTAGATTGAATCAAACTAAATATCTTCTGTACCAAGCATGAAAAATATAAAAAAGCTATCATAGTCCTCAGGAAAATACTAGGTATCTAGGTCTGTACAGAAGTATGGACATTGTTATTCAGAAATGACCATGTGCTCCTTGTGAGTGGACAGCATCACAGAGTTAGCAAATTACCCCCATGGGTCCTAGAATTCCTGCTTCAAGGACGCTCCTTTTTGAGCCTCAGTCTGTGCTTCTGCCTACTTTGCTTTCACAGTCGATTCTCACCTCTAAGCTTCCTGGTAGTTTCGCAGTGCTTAAGCACTACAAATCCATGAAGTCTGTGTTTTATATTCCCAAAGAAATGCCCATCAAAACCAAGCTGTAAATACTCTTGCTTACCCAAGTCAATTCCTAGTGTTATCAGGCTGTTTGTGGTGGGGAAATTTCTAGTATGAACACTGAGTTTTTTCCTAGTGGTCTGAGATGAAAATCAGGAAAGATTAGCATTATGCTCCTGTGAAGGTCAGAGGCTATCAGCAAGCAATGCTTTGTAGGAAAACATACTCCTTCTGTTATAATTCATTCCCCACCCTGCCCCCCAAAAATAATAAAAGGGATTATTTTAGGTATACAACTTTGTTAGATTTGAATACCTCTCATCCTTATGTTTCTTCAAATCACCTCCATAGATTTTGCTAGGAAGCAGCTAGGTTTGACATACACCCATCCTGGATTTAAAGTTGATGAAAACTGATCATTCACGGCAAGGATTCTTAACAAACTCCTGAATTGTAGACTGATGTCGTCTTTGCTCCTCAATGCTATAAACTCCGTATGAGCTGCTGCAGAATTATTTCTGCATGATGAAAATAGCCTCTGTTACTCATCTCTGTCACAGCTACCACKAGCTGCAGTAGGGGTTGGTAGGACAATTATCATATAAGCATTTGGCCATTAGGGATAAATGCAAGCKAAGGTATTTGCAGTTGCATGACACAGAAAATCTCAGCACTCTTAACATTTTATTGTTATTTAAGTCAGAAATAATAGTTTTGTCTCAAGCTTGAGAAGCAAAAGGCCATGTTACTGTTTCTTTTTGACTTCTGTTCAGGCAGAACAGCATGAGGGTAAGGACAAGCCTTGGAGGAGTCACAGCCAGTCTGTGATTTTGGGAGACTCCTGGTCGGAGTATTATTGTTTCATAGACTTTCAATGGTTGTTTCAGACTTTCAGACTGACCTTCAGCAGTGCACTATGTTCCTTGGTATATCTGTTCTTCATCTCTCACCTGGAGATAATCGTGATTATTTTGCAAGGGTATTTAGTGGGAAAATTCATTGCTGCCTGTGAAATGCCTTAGTAACACAATGAGGGAGCCATATAGCTATCCAGACTGATAAATAAATGCAAATTACAGTACCTACAGATGAGGTTACCTGGGTACTCACAACAGATGTCACAATGAGACATATTTTTAAAGTCTCAGCATGCACTAATGTCGGTGGTAACTCAACTGTGTTGTGTGCTCTTCTAATATTATTCTAAGTATGGAATATTTTAATTTCTGTGATGTTAGGGATTTATGCCATAGGAAGTAAAAATAAAGGGTTTGGACAACAGTCACATATTTCTTATGGGGATTATTACTGTACACTCAAACTGCATATTTACCCTTGGGGACAGGGGAAGGAAACAAAAGGAGGAGGTGACACTTTCTCTGTCTGATTAGCTCTTGGACAATAAATAGAGTTGCAGAATGGAGAACTAGATTCACTTGAATTCCAACCACTTTGAATATGTGTAGGTTCAAAATGGGCCACACTTATCTGTGGTTAATAGACTATTCCTAACATTATTTTAAAATGAGCAAAGTAGGGCCTGTCCAAAATTTGTCCTGAAAGCCTCTGGAAGGAAGCAAATCCTTTGCCTAACTGTAATGCTCCATCAAGCAGAACAGGAGAACTGAATTCTGTTCCAGTAGCTGTAGAAGTTTGCTGGAAGACCCAGTGCTCATTTTCAGGGTGTTTTTTGTGCTTATTGCCAACTCCTTAGAAATAACAGAAGAATAAATACTGCTGAACGGAAATTCAAGAAAGTCTTGGGTAATGGTAAAGCTGTGGCATACCTCAGATCCTGCAACTGTTACTTCTAATTAAATAGATACCTTTAGTGAATCTCTTAACCACTAAGTGGCCTGTTTCTCCTGCAGAGGTACTGTGATTGTAAACTAATTGTACAACACTGATTGTAAAAGATGTACTGAGTGTTTAACACCTAACTTAGTTTCATTGTCCTGTGCCAAACAAGAAAAAAATTGGACTGTTCTAAAGTTGCTGTTATACATTAATTGAGTCTGTTTGGGTTTCATGGTTTGAAACAGCTTTGTGTTATTTTGTGGATTAGGACCTAAGTGCGCAACTGAAGCACACAAACCAGTTCCTTTGGTGGAGAAAGCCCTCTGAATTATGAGCAAAAGACGCGGTCATACTTCCTATATTTATCRTCTCAGGATTTGTTCTTATGACATCTTTCTTACTGCCTGGGAAGAGAACATCTTSTGTCACATTTAGATGCATTTGGTTTCCTCTGGAAGTACTGGAACAGTACCACAACTCTGCACAAAATCTACTTTTTACTGGTAGCTTTCCAGGTATTCCTCCTTTTGACAKCTTCTTTTTGTGCTGTGTAGGAAGCAAGATGAGTCTCAGGAAAAGGAGTCTGCAGTTGCTTCACAATATAGGATGTAATAACAATAATAYCCAGACTTTTCCTTGTTCAACACTCATATAAAATTCTGTTTCTCTTCTACATGAAGAAAACGTCTGCAGTTTAATATTATAAGTTCAAAGAAATTACACCAGATTTTAAACTTAGAGGTCTTTTTAATGTTGAAGATCATTGTAAACACAACAACAAAACATTTTTGGAGAAGAAAAATTACTGTTGAGAGGAAAGCTTGTGTTTCATATATAATGAAAGCACACTGCAAAGAGCTGTTAGTTACGTAGCTGAGACTTCTAAATGCAACCTTAATTATGCAAGCTCTTATCGGTTATATATAGAAGACAGTCCATGGATAGAGCAATCTAGTACGTCTTGTGACRGCAATGACTGTATTAAATTGCAGACTCTGGTGGCATTCTGCCAGGCAAATGGGACTGTAAAATTGAAAGAATAAGATTATTTTAAAATGCTAAATCTGTCCTACACCCATTGCTACTTTATCTCTCTAGGGATGGAGCTGGATACGATGGTAGAGAAGGTTATAGAAAGCAGGCTTTGCATCCCAGATCAGCAGTAGCAGTTTTGCTTGTATGCTATAAATTATGACATTCTCTTTTTATGTTTTACATGCTTGTTAATGACATTGTTGCAGTGATAGCCTGCTCAATGACTCTAAGTAGCTGAGGATACCTGCTTCCTAGGAAAATTCTGTATAACATCCTGTTTAGAGAAAATACTTCCCATTAACTGGTTATATATTCTCAATATCTATGGAGTTTTCCCCCTTCTGACTGTGTGAACCATATCCGTGAAAATACGTTTATTGCTTTGCTATTCTATCTGCTTTTGCATCTAGAACATCGTCTGATACACCTGTCCTTTCCCTGGRGTATCACGTTTTGTAGAAGCTGTGAAGTTTGGTAAGTTTTGAATAGTGTCCCAAATGCAGAGGTAAAAAATAGTATCAAATTACTTGCTAAATGTGAAACTTCTGCCATGAAATGAGTTGCCTCTTGTTCCCCAAATAAATTGAAAATTCAGACATGATCTTCACAGTTGATGTGCAGTCTCTTAATCTGGTGTCCAGTTTTATTTCAGCTTTCGGGATTGGATCTTGCCTAGAGAATCATTCCACTTGGGCTGCCAGTTTCCCATCTCTAATACTGTGCAGGGAAACACAGAGCAGAATGCAAAGTGTGGCAGTTGGTAATGATTGCTTTTCCTTTCAAAGATGTAACCCTCATTTGGTGCCCCTGTGTTAGTTCAAAGGAGGGAGAAGAAAGTAAGAAGGGAGAGTTTATTAGTTCATAGAGTTAACATGTCTAGAGATAAGTCAGTGATACTTTTGGTAGGCATGGGAGGAAGGGAAGGTTGATTCACCATGGAAAATTATAATCTTTTTGAGGGAAATGTACATCTTCCTGGGTAAATAATGGCATGCTGTTGGCCCAAAGATTTTTTTACTGTTTAATTATCAACTGAAACATTGCCTCAGCAAAAATTCTGAACTGAGAATAAAAAGTGACAAACAGTAAACACACTTAAAATTGGCAAGTTGTGCAGGGACATTAAAAAAACCCTGAAAGCAAGATAAGAATTGTGTGAAAACATTCTCTGTGAATGCAGGTGTTCTGAATGGAATGTGGCTTCATTCCTTCCTGCTATACTTCAGACAGCTCTGAAGAAATGATTGAAAGACCAGTGAATTGATAAAAGGATTCCTGTTTTTTAATTATAATTTTTATTATTTTAAAAAAAAAGGTGAGAGAAGTCCAAGTAGAAAACTAATCAGGAACTTTTTAGTTTACTCTGTTTGAAAGATGCCATCAGGCCTCTCTGATGTTCTTGGGTGCTTCCATCTGTCAGCAGTGGCTTGAAAGACCCATCTGTTCCTCAGGTGTGTCTTTTGCCAGGGCTGACACCATTTCCATGCTTACAAGTCCATCATTTGCTCTTCATTTCTCCTGTCTTGCTGTCTTCCTATATTTTGTCAAAGTAGCCTAGGACCTTAAGCACTGTAGAGAATGAGATGGTCATTTAGTTTTAGAACATGCAACCTTATTAAAAAGGAAATATTTTTTGTGATGGAGAAGAGAAAGGACCTTGATCAAAAGCAAGTGAATTTTACAAGTGTATTTATGTATGGAGTTCAGAAATATTGTCTGTATTTCAGCTTATGATTATATTGGGTACCGTCTGAAATTTATTATTGGTGTCAATCTGTTACATTCTCTTCAGAGTCTGTTTCATCTCCAACATTTTGCTGCTTTCTGTTTGTCAGACCTTAAAATGCCATGTCTAAATAATCAGCTTTCTCAACACAGATTCACAAAATGAAGTAACTTCAATTGCTTCCTTCTGCAGCAATATTCTTCCTTAGGTACAGTGACTGTAATGACATGCAAATGTTCCTTGAGTAGTTTTGTAACTACCCTTTAGTAACTACCCAGTGTTACTTTTTACTTGGTGTATGCATTTCAAGACCTGCTTGTTACTTCTGCACATGAAATCAGTTTCAATATTTCCGTTCAGCAGAGCTGATTGTGATTAGTACTTTTGTGTGTCTTGTACACTGAGGTATAGGTACATCTTTACTTGAATGTGATCTTTTTATCTGTGCATTGATCTCGTCTGAGTTTCTGTTTTTTCTTAGGTGTATAGACTGTAGGTTATGGGGGTTTTATTACTCTGAATCACAAGAAAACTTTCATTGATTGCATAATCAATGTAAAACAGTCACTTGTAAAATGATGAGCATACCCATACCAGTTAAATTCAAGCTAATGGGTTGACAGTAAATGGCTTAAATCGTAGTGCTTCTGATTTGGGTAAAAACAGCGTGGCATTATTTGTGCTCAGTCAGACTCGTGTTATTCAGCATGCAGGTTATCTTAAGTGTTGTACCTGAAGTGATCTATTTGGAATGGCAGATTTATTTGACAGGTTTCGTACTATACATTACTTCTAGCCTACATGTTTAGTTTGTCACCTAACTTTACTGTTCTGAAGAATCGTCTGGGAAAAGGAAGTTTGAATCCTATGCTGGATGAACTTATAAAATGTGCAGTTAAAGTCTGTGTTATGAAACAGAAATAACACTATGAAGGTGCATGGGTCTTAGGCCTGAGCTGAATCATTTTAAAGTTATGGGTCCTTTAAGTGCTCTTCTGTATTTGGAGACTTGTCGTGTTTCAGGTTGTTGCACACTTCAAGTGCACTTGGGAAAGACGGAGCTGCGTGGACCTGAGGCAAAGTGCACAGTGGCTTGGGAGCAGGGGCAGCAGGCCTGTTGGTAGCCATTTGGAGGTGCAGTGCATCTTCCACTACGCCTCTTTCAAATGTATTACATTTTCTGCTTGTCAGGGCTAACTCCAGAATGAGAAATGGGGCACAACTGATTGCTATACATGGGAAAAAAGCAGGCATAGGACTCCAGTCCATGCATCAACTGCAATTGTGCTTGTTCTGTTTTGGGAACAGATGGTTTCTGTCGTGTGAGGACTTACCTGTATAAGGATTAGGCAGCTGTTGATGTTGGTGCAGAATTCAGTGATCCCAAGGTAACAGTAATGATAAAAATATTGGCTGATGTGACCTTTGCTATCCATGAAATTCTGCAAAAGTGTGATTATTGTCAGTACAGTCACTCCGTTAGCACCTCCCTGTGCCCTGCATTCTCTTGGATGAAAGTACAGATCTCCCGTTCCTGTTTCTCAACAAGCGGTCACCTCATGGCTGCTTCCATCCATGATGCTATGGATCAAAATGACCTTCCTGTGTGTGGGTGCTGGGCAGGAGGAGCTCACATTTCACTTAATATTCTATTCCTTTGTTTCCAAGGCACAGTTACTTTATTGGTTTGATTTGGAATAAAGCAGAACAGAATCATAGAGTAGAACAGAGTGGTTTCAGTTGGGAGGAACCTACAGTGACCTAGTCTGACTACCTGACCACTTCAGGGCTGATGAAAAGTTAAAGCAGGTTGTTAAAGGCACTGCCCAAATGCCTCTTAAACCCTGACATGCTTGAGGCATTGACCACCTTCTCCAGGAAGTCTGTTCCACTGTCTTTCCACCCTCTAAGTAAAAACATGCTACCTAATGTCAATTCTGAGCCTCCTGTGAGGCAGGTTTGAACCATTCCCTCACATCCTATCACTGTAAATATCCTTTGTCACTGTTGGGTAGGAAACATCAAGCAYTTTTTAGTTACAATGCAGTCTTTTCTACAGTGATTCAGCATATGGGGATAGGCTTGTACCCTAGAAATCCTTTTTGGACAAAGGATTCTGGGTTCTAACTGTTGTGAGAGCAGTCTGCATTGTAAGGGAGACAAATAAAGTAAAATACTGGCTCTTTTTTACAGGAAGCAGGCATTCACTTAACAGTTGGCAGTGCAGTAATGTTGTCCTGAGCTAATCGCTGGTCTGGCCCCGGCATTCTGAAAATTCAGCTCTCTGTAGAGTTACCAAAGATTTTTTATGACATTCCTATGAAGTTCACCAGTATGTAAGTTATGTAAGAAAACACATAAGTTCTGAGAGCGGGACTTATTCCTGCATTTTGCCTGACGAGTCTTTATTTGCAGGGGTGGTCCCACTGAAACCAAAGGCTTCATTATCCTAATTAAGGATGTACAGGATAAGATTCCTTCTTTTGTGATCAAACGTGTCATACACTATCTTTCTTTGATAAGAGAAATCTTCTTCTGAAATTTATTAATGAACATCCTTGAAAGATAAAGAAGTGTGGAGTTTTCTTGTCAAATGCATGTTTTCTAACTACTCTCTTTTCAGCTGGGGATAATTTTGCACAGTAAGGGATTTGCTCATATTCAACTAGATATGATTGCCCATTGCCAGAGGCAATCGAATTTGATGGCTGAATAATTATCTGATAACTTACACAAATCCTGCTTATAATGGAAGCAGAGGAGTGTGAGAAATGCACGCTCACTCCAGTGTATGACAGTCCAGTGCACATTGTATTTTCAGTGGATATTTATTTATTTATTTAAATGCAGTGTTTAGGAAATAACGAAGAAAATATGAGTGTCAGAGAAGGTACTTAGAATCATAGAACATCCTGAGTTGGAAGAGACTCACAAGGATCATCAAGTTCAACTCCTGGCCCTGCACAGGACAGCCCCAGCGTCACACCATGTGCCTGAGAACATGTCCAAACACTTCTTGAACTCTGTCAGAGTTGGTGCTGTGACCACTTCCCTGGGGAGCCTGTTCAGTGCCCAAACACCCTCTGGGTGAAGAAACTTTTTCTAATATCCAGCCTACACCTCCCTTGACACAACTTCAGGCCGTTCCCTCAGGTCCTGTCACTGGTCACCACAGAGAAGAGATTGGTGCCTGCCCCTCCTTTTCCCCTCATGAGCAGGTTGTAGATTGCAATGAGGTCTCCCCTCAGTCTCCTCCAGGCTGAACAGACCAAGTGACCTTGGCTGTTCCCAYACAGCTTCTCCTCAAGGCCCTTCACCATCCTTGTGGCCCTTCTTTGGACATTTTATATCTTTCATATGTTGAGGCACCCAAAACAGCACACAGGACTCGAGGTGAGGCTGCACCAGCACAAAGTAGAGCGCTTGATGAATTTCGCTTCAGCTCTCTTCTTACCTTGTGATTGTAGTACTTAACTTATGTAGGATGTGGTCATATGAGATGTATGACAAATTGATTTTTTAATAACCTGGTGAGCATGTTTCTGTTGTCTGGTGTAATGAGTTATTATCTTTAATGACTAAAGGAGTATTAGTACTCAAGTTGAACTGATGTTAGAACTAATTTTATCTTGAAATCTAATTTGCTGATGTTAGGACAGGAGTCAAATACATTAAAATAATATCATTAATTATAGCAAATATACCTTCTTAAAACAAGATTGAGTCTTGTAGAGGTCTATAACTCTTACGGAGCATGATGGACCCAGATGCAGTTTATTCTGAGTGATCTTCCTCCCAGATACATAACTGAATGCACTAGTGCTGTCTGTCCAGCACAAGTGTGTTTCTGTCTACTCTATAAATACTATTTTACGGTATATTTTTGAGATGATAGACTGTGGCTCTTCAGAAGGTAGATTTTGAATTAGTTCAGTTTTGCTTTGTTCTGATTTATGTTTTCCTCTGCATTCTTTCTGATTCTCAGATACGACTAGTATGGTTGTCCGTAGTTTTTACTGCTTGCCTTGAAAGTGGATTCCATCCAGCTGTTTGTAGTTCATGCAGCCAGCTGTTGCGGTTGGGCTGAAAGATATAACCGTTGCCATCTGTGACAGCTATGAATTTTGAAAAAATCTTTTTAATCGTGTTTATGAACTGTAAATGTGTTCTTTGCATGTTGGAATTTGAAAACCGAGAAAATAATTAGCTATTAAAATTACAGGTTCCATATGAACCTCTTGCTCCTTTTTAATAGCTCTCTCTAGGTTGACATCTTGGGCTTTTTTTTCCAGGGCTTTTTGGTTTGGTTTTGTTGGTTTTTTTTTTTTGCAGCTTTTGATACCATAGAATGATAATAGAAAAGACTGAGGAGAGAGAAACATTTAAAATGTATTAGCATCATAAAAGAAGTCTTTTTATTTTTTGTATTTGTGGCAGATATTTTTAAAGTGACTCATGACGGTATGCAGTAGCTTTCTAGGTGTTTGCCCCTTTGCTGCTACCAGTATGGGAAGTTCTCGTTTAACAGCATCTGCATGTAAAAGGCTGTTCTTAGAGATAAGGTTTCAGACTATTTCTTTGTGCGTGAAGAGAAAATAATCCCTCTGTGGTATGTCACACTTCAGAATTAAATAGTTCTCATGATTCAGTGTGCGTGTAGAACTTGGCTTCAGCTCTGTTAGTCCAAGGTGGTTTAATTTCAGCCTTGCTAAACACTGACAGTATTTATGTTCTGGTTATTCTACCAGTGCAGCTGTTGTGACACGTTTTCCTAACTCCACTGCATAAAAGCGGCTAAAGAACACTCACCGTAACTATGGGAAGAGCACGGATGTGTTCAGTAGCTCTAGAATGAATTCCAGCTCTGTGATGAGGGTCACAAGGGAGGGAGGATGTCCCCACAGCCTGCCTTTCTGTCCAGGGTAGAGTTGTCAACTCCCTAGTGACAATTCCCTTCCCTTTCCTTGACCTGGCACTTTGGATCTCCTCTGCCCTGTCTGAGAATTGTTAACAACCCGTGTACCTGTGTACTCGGTAATTATCTTAGTAAAAGACAGGCAGTTTCATTCTCTTTTATGCAAAGCAGTCACATAATGTGTGTTGAGGAGACAGAGGAATGAGGCAACATGCTTACAGTGAAGTGTTCAGGAAGGGAGACAGAAAAAGCTGAGTGCCACAGAGCAGTAAAAAACACAGTAATAAGGTAGTAGGAGGTTTGAGTGGTTTAAAAGAAAAGAGGAGGGAAAGTAGGAAGAAGAAGAGAAAGGGGTTGGGAAGAGGCTGAGAACATGGAAGCAGAAGGGAAGGGGTGAACATGATCCTTTTCCCATTGTTTTCTTGAGGTTGCTTCTCCAGGAAATAATTAGAATAGGCTGGCATACCTTTAGTTTACATTTTCCAGCTGGAAATATCAAACACATCTTTTTTTTCTCCTTCATAAAGCTTAATAAGAAAACAAACCCTGCCATGCATTGTAGCTGCACCCAAGATCCTCAGTACTCAATCACTGGTTTTATGGTGTACATACAATGACTTTTCATTTCAGCCTATGATTGGCTTTTGAACCGAAAAGCTGGGAAGGGAGGTGTGACTGCTGGGTTGTGACTCATGTTAGCTTCACAATTCTGGTGTCTCACTGCTCTGCTTCAACCCCCAGACTCCTTCACAATTTTGTCAGTTGGCTCAGGTGCTGAGCTCTGGCACTTCTAAAAGCCATGTGTTTTTGGTGATCTGTTTCCCTGTGCCTGAATCTGTGTGCTGTCATCTGTAGTTGACTGATTTGTTCACAGCTCAGGATGCTTAGTGTCATGAAGTGGCCAGACTTGGTTGTTCTTTCCTTGTGTCAAGCCCATTGCAGCCTGGGAGAACTTAGCCTATTCCCAGTGTTTCCTTTAGTTGCTCTCTCACTCTTTCCTTCTTCAGTTTTTGACACTCTGCATATGCTGTTTCCTTAGGGCTTGGTACAAAAGACATGATATTTTTGTATAATTGCTGAACTCTCTACTGGCTGTGCCAATGCTGTTGATGTACACCTAGAGGAAGACAGCATTTCTGCCTTAGTCCAAGTCAGACGCACAGAAAGACACTACTAGACAGTATACCTAGAATTACTTCTCTTTCAAAGTGGCACATAAATTTATTGCTTATCACATCATTAGTACCTCCTTATTCAAGATGAATGGAAAAAGGACCAGGTAGAAAATCAACTGTAGAACTCCTTATGTTTTTTATAAGAAAGCAATGTCGTTTAAATGAAAGAGAGGGCTTTGTGCACAGAGAGTATGTGCTCATATGTCTAGTGTGACTTTAGGTGTAGAATTATGAACACAGTCGTGTGTATAAATTCTGGTTTATGGACAAACTGTATTCTGTATTGCAGGCAAATTACAAATGTGAACACTTCAGGAGGCCAGAGCAGTAGTTGTCTAGCTCTACATTTTCTTCTTCACTAGGCTCTGCTGTAATTCCAGTTCCCTGCAGGAGTGATTCTCCACTTCTTGCTGATAATGCACATGTGTAATCTAGATATGTACCTAAACATCTGAGAAGAGCATAAATAATTCACAGGAATTTAACTGGGAAAGCTCTCTTTATTAAAGCATGTCCCTTTGACTCTTTTAATGGAAGATAAAGGGTCTGCAAGGGATTTGCCTGTTTCCTTGTCATCGCTGCTCATTGGGAATAATTCATATGTAATTTAAACCCTATAGTAAAGAACTTCTGAAGCATCTGTCTGAAAGGCAGCTGTTTGGTGGTGTGCAAAGAAATAAATTGGACTGAGTTTTTACAAAGTGGATGATAATGTTGTGTCCTCTACAGCTGCTAAAAAGGTTTAACTGCAGTCATTGGTTTATGTACCTACACTGCTTGGGGGTAACAAACAGAGTCCTGACACAACATGGTGTATGGTCTCTGTCTGATTATAACTCTGGAAAGGCAGGAAACTTAAGGAGTGCTTCACTGGAGTGTTTGCCACTGTCGCTGTTAAGTGGGGCAGCTGTGCAGGTGACCTTGTTCCAATAATGAAGACGGAGAAGAAGCTGAAATGTCAGAGTCAGCTGGTGGCTTTTCACATGTGACAGTGCAGCCACAGATTGAGTAAAACACTGGTGCTGACCTCAAGACCATCAGAAATGGGCCTTGGGAAGTGAAAGAGTCCTGGGCAAAGATTAAATGAATGGCTTGTACAGGCTGTGTACAGAAAGGTTGAAAGATGCTTTTTTCTGTTGTCTTGCTCCTTTCCATTAACGAACAGTGTGTCCCATGCTGAGATAAGGGTGATACATCCATGGGGTGAGGAGATAGGAGACAGTCTGGTACAGAGTTCTCTGCCATTATGTCTTTCTCCCTCATTCTCCTTCCTTGTGACCAGAGCAGGCGATGGGATTAGTCAAGAGCTTGGCTGCTTGCTTGGGAAAATGTTTTGGGTGAGCACTTGAATATTGGCTAAAAGGTAACTGTGTGCTGTAAAGAACAGGGAATCCAAGGAGATGATCAAAAGACCACACACTCCCAATCCTTCTAACACTTGGGAGTTCTTTGCATCCCGGATTCTTAGTTTAGGGTTTGGGTTGATATTTTTTTGTCTGTCAAAAAATAACACTAAGGAAAAACAGATGTCTCAAATGTTCCCAGCATTTGAACTCAATTATTAACCAATGATACTCAATTCCTCCCCCTAATTTGCAGAATGACAAATTTCTTTCAGTCTCAGGTCACCAAGGTCATCATGGCTCTGAAGTTTTCCAGCACTCATTGTCTACCACTTATGTGATAGAAATCGTTGTTATTTTCTTTTTCTTTTTCTTGACCTCCATAGGACAAAATAAAGCTTAAATTTAACTTCTCTGCAGCAGCCTGATCAAACTGGATTCCTGATTCTGTTTCTATTGACTAATGGGTAAATGAGATTTTCCTTTCTCTTTTTTAGTAAGCCTTCCATGTTCTGAATAGACCTCTCAGCTGTGCATATATCATCTCTCCTTTCTAAATTTGTTGTGTTATTGTAGCCCTATGTTCACTGGCATTACTCAGCATGGAGTTAGCTTAATTTAAAGAAAGAAAGACTTGCTCAAGGAAAGAGAAATGAAAATATGAATTTCTAAATGCAGCTCTTTTGCCACATTTCATTAAGAAAGGCAAAACATGAAGACTAGAATGTGAATAATATATAAATTAGTTATGAAAGGTCAGGGCAAAAGCAATATATAGAGACTCGTACAATAAATAAGTGTAAGCTTAGTTGCACTGCTGAATTGATTTTCACGTCTGTGAATTTTTCAAGTAAAATATTTACTGAAATTTCCAGGCATGAACGCCTAGGGAGGCACTTTGGCTCCAGGATTTAGGAAGCTGAGCTACCAGCCTGCAGCCCCAGCTTATGTTGGCTACTGAACCGGCTGTCAGAATAAGAAACCCTCTACCTTTTGGTTGCTAAAGAGGAAATGAAATACAATTTGTCACACATTTCCCTTAAACTTTAAAAAATAGACTAGCCTGATACATTGATTTATATTTAAATAAATGAATAAACTCTGTACATGTGTCATCAGCTGAGATTGCTGTGCCACACTGCCATTTTCCATTTTGGGAAGATTATCATCTCAGCATTCAAATTCAGTATTCAATTTAGTCCCAGTCTGGCCAATAAGATCTGTCTGTGTGGAACATCTGCCAAGCCAGTTAACCCTTCTTCTGTTTTTGTGCATTAAAAAGGAATAATCACTGTGAATCACTTCCCATTTATCTTTTTTGTAGTTCACTTTAATTCATTTCTGTTCTCTCCTTCAATCTGTCAGTTTTATTACTAGATTGAATGTTAAGCCTAAGCTCCTTGGCAATATCCCAATTTTAAAGGTAGATTTTTATAAGATGGGTGTAATTTTTTAAATAAACAATGAGAAAAGCCAAAAACTCTCTTTTCGTTGGAAAAAAAAAATCTGATTTGTTTTCTTTATCTCTATAACTCGTGCCAATTTAGAATTGAGAAGTAAATTTGTTTTAATCTTTTAAGAAGTTTGTAGCTCAGACAGAATCATTAAACAGTAACATACGGTATGTTAGCACAGAGTAGTATTTATAAGTATGGCATTTTGAAATATGTATTGCTAGAGGATTATTTCTCAATTTGTTCAGCTTAACCTCTCCATAATTGCCATGGACATAATTTATGCATATCTAGTTTTAATTATTAATGAAGCTTAGCCCAGCCTTTCCTTATTGGAGTAAAGGGACCAAGAAAGACTGAGAGAATGCTTGTTCAGCATACACTTCCCTGGCACAGGACAGGTTTCGTTTTGCTGGTATTTCACCTCTCAGTGCAGTGCAGGGGAGAGAGAGAGAGACTCAGCTTCCAGGGTTCATTGCTGTGGTTTATGTCACCCACTGAATATAGAACAGAATTCTGCCAAGCGACACAGTAATTCCTGTGTGAAAATAGATGCTGTGCTGTGCTTTCAGGCCAGCAGCTGCCTGCTTTGATATATGGGCTTCAGCAGGGAGGCAGTCACATGACCTTGATATAAAACTGTCCAATTCCTTGAAAAAGTTCTCCATATTTTCAGTGGATGTCAGTAAATGAAGCCAAGCAGCTTTACTTCATTAAAAGAGCAGGAAACAGTCTGTGATACCATTTTGGTATGGATTAACCTCATAATTGTTTGGGTTTTTTTTTAAGGTGCTGGCCTTTAAAAACCGCTAGTGATCACTTGTCTATGCTCAAAGCAAATGTGTTGTCTTTCTTTGAGTCCTTTGGAGTGGTGAATTGCAGAGGTTATTTGCATTGCAGTTGTAACTGCTTGTGGTTGGCCGAGAATGTGTCATAGTGAGATGATGTGCTGGTCTTTGTGCTGTTCTGTCTCATGCTCGAGCTCCATCTGTGCTGGGGACAGGGTGGATAAAAGACTCTCACTTCCTGGACTTTTGGCATTGAAGGGAAAAGCTTGCTCTGCTGTTCTTTGCTTCAGAGATTCAAGTAGGAAGAGCCAGAGAAGACTGCTTAGAAGTTTGTCATAGAAAAAAGTTGAATAATGAAATTACATGAGTTGAATAAATAACACTGTAGCAGGATGCAAAATAATGAAACTTGGTAGAGAAGGGAATCTGTAGTTTCCCTTCATCTTGTTCTGTAGAATGTGGAGAATCAATATGCAAACCACTTGAAACTCAAAAAAGTTCCCAAATGCTGCTCTCGTGGTACTTGCTTTGGCTGTGGAATCCACTGCTATAAGATTATATCAACAACAAAGGATTCAAAGATATTTCGGGTTTGTCTGTGAAAAGACTACCCACTAGTCAAATATCAGAGCGATAAAAAAAATCTCACTTGCTCTGTGATTTAATCTGACCTTTGTCTTTAGGGCATCAGTTAGAATTCTTAAATTTTTAAATCATGGGTGTGTTTTGCTTATCGGGCCTCCTTTGAATGTGTCTGATTTGCACACACTGTCACAGGCAAGCTGCTGGTGTGGTGGGGACCTAACATTTGATCTAGTGTGGCAGTTCTTCTGTAATAGAACCCTAGAAACTGTGGGACGGAACCTGGAATAAGAAATATGATTGGCAATTTATAATTGGCAATATAAGCCAATGCTTTCACAGTGCCATATGGCCTCACTTCCATGTCGTGGTAGTTTCTGATCCTGCTTGGATTTGCCCAGCCTCTGTGGGGTAGTGTCAGAGTACTTCAGTCACTGATCTTGGCTAAGTCCTGTGCTGTTGGCAGTAATAAGGGAAAGGCTCTTGTTTTCTTAGGCACCAGTAATTGCTGTTAGGGGCAAACTAGACTAAGGCTGTTTCCATTAACCTTCTTACGAGCAGTGGTAGTGCAGCTTCCGTGACAGAATTATCTAACACAGGAGGAATGCCATGGCCAACCAAGGTACTGTCAGGCTATAGCATCACTGTTCTTGAACCAGGGAGAAACAAAGGTGACATTCCTAGCAGAATTCTCATACTGGCTATGAAACAATGCTTTCACTGTATCGTGCGCTTGCCTCGTGATGTCCTCTTGAATTTATAAAAATGGTCCTGTGTGTATATGTTAAAATAATACTAATTAAGAGGGATCTTAATGGAACAAGAGGGAATAAATATCCTTTGAATACCTTTGTGAGAAAGCATGGCCCAGAAGTTTTACTACTGAAGTGCAGTGGAAATGAATACTGAACAAAGTGTAGTCATTGTGAGGGTCCCTTTTGTTCTTCTCCCTACTGAAATGCAGACAATACAGACTCAGTGATCTTTTTTTGTTCTTGCTCTTCATTTCTTTTGGACTTTTTTAATGTAAAAAGTTCCTGAGTAGAGCTCCCAATTCCTCTGCCCCATGARGTCAGCTTTCTCCAGCAGGGAAGTAGCTGGGTGGGCAAATCTGGAGTCACGGAGACTGACAAACTTGAAAAAAACTTTTTTGCTCATCTTCCACTCTTTATTATATAGGCAGAGAGTGAAAAATGAAAAATCTGGATTATTTTTCCTTCTTAAAAAGAAATGTCATGACATAAATTTTGGCAAGACATTAACTTTTGGCAAGCTAAGACTCTGATGACTCTGATGTTGCTTGCTGTTGTTGATTGTTGTTGATGCTGGAATCATCTGACTTTCTCCTTGGATGAGGAGAAAATGTGGAGCTATTAGAAAAGGGAACTGTCCTCAGGACATTTGCAATGAATGAGTTAAGCAGATGTTAACAAAAGGAATTAAAGGTTAGACATTGAAATGTTCTTAGCCCTATGGTTAAGAATTTCGTTGACCTTTGAAATGGCAATCTCCTGTCATCCATACGAATCTACTGAAATGGAAAGTGTAATCTCAGTTTTTAATTATGTACATACACCATTGCTTGTGCATGTACAAAACAGATGCAGGGATAGATTAATTTTTTGTTGCTTTTTTTTCTTGACAAAGCATATGGCTTACTCATTATGTATGTATAAGCCTGTGTGGACAGAGGGGTGAAAGAGGAGGAAGAAAAAGGACACCAGCTGGTTGGGTTTTCTTGACCTGTGTTTGGACTATCCTATTGCAATAATGTTTCTGTTCTAATCCACAGACATTTCTGCAGTCTCCTAAATTTTATGGAAAAGATTGCAGGTATACACTTCAACCACCATAAGGGCTTTTCATCCAGTAAAGAAAATGAAGACCAGTAATAAACCAACTGGGTGGTTTGTTGGTCCTCTACTAGGCCTTGGAGACTTAAGAGTATCCACATACTACTTAGATGTGTGGAGATTTTTTTTTCTTTTAATGTGATCTGATTATGCACATACAAGTTGTCCATTATCAATATGTCTTGGCTAGATGCTGTCTCCAGAGCATTTTTATAGAGACAGACATCTGTCTGAGGGTATGGTAGTAAAGAGCAATGTATATCTAGGTAATGATGTCATTACCTAGACATAAAGGAATAAAGAAAAAAATATTATGGTGAAGGAATACCACCCTAACATTTTCTTTTACACTTGAGACACAGGAAAAAGGGAACTGCTCATCTGAGATATAGAGCATTGTACAGCAGGTCATATTTTTAAATCTAGCTCAGGTTGTTAGCAACAGATCTGTTGCCATGTAATTTATATCTTCCTCTATGTATAAAAACTTGGTGAGAAGTCAGCCCAATTCCCACTGGAAAACAGGATACTGACAACCTCACTTTCATTGTATGGAGCTACTAAGCAGGTCTGGACCTGATAGCTGTGTGGATCACCTAGTAGAACTTTTCTACTAATGAGAAGCAGATAATTTGATCCTGGTTCACTTTTAGTACTGCAACATAAGGTAAACCTATGCAGGGACTGCAAGATTTCAGATGGTTAGGGTTTGCCTTTTGACAGTCAAGTGGCAGTGACTGTCCTGATTAAATCTTTTTCTGATGATTATTATTATCATCATACTTACTTTGGTTTTCATTGCTGTAAACCACTGAGTTCTAAGTAGKGCCTTATTGTACAAATACAGAATCAGGAAATGTGCAAGACTGATTTTTGTAATGGTTTTCATCGGCAGATCAGAGAGTGCTTTCAAGAAAAGCTAAATACTCTTAGACTAATTTTATTAATGCAGAAACTAAGTCAGAGGCAATGAAATCACTCCTTGCAGACCCTCCAGCAGACCAGCATCAGGTTGAGGATAGAATCTAGGTCTTGAGGGTCAYACTGTTCTCTTGTTCATGCATCCACTAACACATCAGGCCTGATTTACCAAGGAGCTGATTGCCTTCAGTTTGTTTTGATTTCATACAAAGTTCTGAACGCCCAATATTTAAAAAAAACTAAGCCTGGCTTAGGGAAAACACCCAGAGCTACCAGTGTTTTGACATGGAAGGCTGTGTTATGAAGCTATTGTGGTTTCGTTTTCTGTAAATGATTGAATATTGAAAGTGTTCATATCAGAGATGGATAGGATTTATATGCATGGGCTGCAATTCCTATTATAAGGGGTAGAAAGGCATTGTAAGAAGTGGTGAAGATTCTTTATCCCTTGTCCAGGAGCGAGGTGATAGTTCTCGTTGAATCTATACTGTGAAACTGAATATTTTAATAGATACAGTATTAGCATTGTGTATGACTTGAGATTTATAGGCGTTAATAACATGAAAAATTCAGCTGGCATACTCCCTGTTTTCTTGTTGTACATGTAAGTCATTCATTAAGTGAGAAAAAAGTTAATGTAATTTGTCTGAAAGCAATCTCTCATGCTTATAAGGGAAAAAGAGGCTGTTGCTCTTTCTGGTTTCCCTTCATTGCTGGATTCTTCACATAGATATCAGCTTGTCTCTAGAAATTCATTTGGGACTAGAAAAAATTCGGGAGGATTTTGTGAATAGCTGTGTAAAACATCTTCATTCTTCTATCTCACTGGCAGAAAAAAAAAAAAAAAAAAGATTTGCTTTTAAGGTCTTTCTGGGGCTGCTTTGCTCAATTTTGCCCCCAGAAAGAGCCATAGGTTTGGACATGGTCACCTAGGGGATGGTCAAAGACCTTCTGCTTCTGTCTTGGCTGCTTGTATAGTCCACAGGGAAGATCTAAAATTAGGAAACTGCAAATAAGGTCCTCTCAAATCTTGTACCAATCTTAGCACCTCTAGGCAGGGACTAGCATTTAGGGCCAGAAAATCCAAACTATTGATGTGAGTATCTATTTTAATTTGATTCCCTGAATATTCTAAACAGCCACATTGGGAATGGAAGGGTATCAGCTGCCCTGAGAGGGAGAAGTTACACAAGTGAAAATGACGGGCTGAGGTGAAGATATAAACTAAAACATATGCAAAGCAGTTTAGAGAATTGTCGTTGTGTGTAGCAGAATATGTTTCTACATTACTTACAGTAGCTTTTAATTCTATTACAAGGCCAAAAAAGATCAGATATTGGGTTCTGTTCTTTCAGTTACACTTTCTAAGTGGAACAGCTGGTGTCCTCTGTCAGTTGCATAGTGTAAAGTTCATTCATTCTACATTCTTGTTGCAAAGCTACAAACTGTAGGACATGTGTGGTCATTTTCTATTATATTTAACCAGGGTATAGACACCTGACAATGTATTTAACACATCTGAGCTAATACTTGGCAATGCTTCATCCTTCAAAAGTGCTTGAAATTCTCTGAGTGCAGCTAAGCACCCATATTACAGCAAACCCATGCTATGTAGATCAGCAATTCTGTACCCATTTTGCTGTCTCTGTATTTGACATGTCCGGGTTTAGCTGCTTTTGCTTCTGTCTAGCTGTTAATTGTTACATTAAAAGGTAATGTGTGACTTTTCCCTTTTGATAGGTGTCAGAACATGCTAAGTAGAGATTAGGCCAAGGTCTTCGAACACATTATTGCATTTCTACCTTGGGCTTTCTTGCCAAAATTCTGCCAAGGGTCAAGGTCATTCCACTCACCAGTCTCTAAAATGTGAAGAAAGTAGATAACTACGTTTTTGAAGTTGGGTGCATAAGAGTGATCTCCTGTGTGATCTTTTTTCATGGCTCCTCAAAAATGGTTTCCTAAAAATGGTGAGCAGGAGTTAGTCTATTTCTTGAAAAACAGCAGTTCAGCTAAAGGTGGGAACCCAGCTGTGTGTTCAGAAATGGGGCAGTGGCATTGCTTGGATCCTGCTGCCAGTGGAAAGGTAGGGTCCTTGTCCCTCTTACCGTCTCTTCTGCCTACTCCGATTTCTATGAATTTTGTGTTACCTACCTTTGCATTATGAATCATTTAGTATGAAGAGCATCAGGAAGGCTGGCTGTGATCCCTTCTTTCCGTGATTCTGTTGAGTCAGCAGAACCTATAATATTGATTTCACTGTAGCCAGAATTTTATCTTTTCTATTTAAGAAAACTATTTATGCTTAGCTTCTTGTAGCACTTAATTCTTCCATTATAGTCACAGCTAAAAGTTCTACTTGTAGTTTGTTGCTATTCAGGAAACAATGGGCCAGTTTATTTTTTCTTTATGAGGAAATTAAGATAGATATGAACGAAATATTTTGAAGTCTTTGTCATGTGTGTATCTTATTTTCCAGGCCTAGACAGTTCATATACATTTGACAGACTTTCACACACACACATGTATGACACTGAGATCAGAAAGACTAATTCAGAAGTAAGTTTAGCAAAATGGATTTGAATATAATTCCTTTCTAAAATGAATTTCTRCCATCTTTCCCCTGCACAAAGCACATCTGATCTCTGGATTATGTCAGCCAAGCCTTAAATTAATCTGAAAATTGAACTTAAAAACTGTTTGGAAAGTGATTTAAAAACTGTATTTATTAAGGACACTAGTCTTTTCCTAACAAAAGTATTCTTTTAGACTGTCTGCCAACAAAATCAGTGAAATGACTGCAATAATATTGTAGGAGCCATCGCTACTTTTATTACAGAAACATTTAAGCTTCTTCAAACGTTTCAAACATGGGTGTTGAATTAGATAATCTTTAAAGGCCCCTTCCAATGCAACCCATTCTATGATTATATGATTTGACCTTCTTAYAAGGATTGTTAGAAAATTAACTAAGAAACCATCCTCTCCTAGAAAGTTTTCTGGAATTCATGAAGGAAACAGCCTTTGAAATTTTTTACTGCTGCAGAGGAATCACCACGTACTGCTTGTCACCAAGAAAGGATTCATTTAGCCAGAAATTAATCCTGAGCTGCCTCCTTATAAATGGACTTGGACAGATCTAATTCGTGTGAAGCACAAAGCAAGTGATGCATAAACAAAGAATCTCAGCACATTTAATTTATGGTTGCTAACCCTGCTTCATTTCTGACCTCTGTGTTCCTTCAATGTTTTATATGGTGTCAGCTGTTCAATTTGAAGTCTTAGTGGCCATTTCTAGTTTCTACCTTTTTTTTGCAGAGATTACAGAAAAGTGGGAAAGCTGTCACTGGTGGTTCAGTTTAACCTTGGCTATACATCCACTGCCATGTGCATGGTTTAGCATGTGCACAAAAAACTTCTGCATGGGCTGAGAATGAATGGAGAAATTTTTACAATGGCTTTGGAAAACAGCCTAGAAAATGTTTTGTTCAGAGTTGCAAGACAGAAAAAATATTATTACTGCACAAAAATGTGGCTCTTTGTTTAGCAAGTTGTCCTTCTTCAGGATTTCCCAACAGCAGGCAAGCTATGCTGGTCAATGAAGTTGAACTGAAAGACCTCCAAGGTAGTGTTGGTCGGTGCCACTAAGTCCACTTACAACACAGCACAGCCCTCTTTGGCTCATGTCTAGAGCCAGTTTAGCTTCACAACTGCCTCTTTTGAGCCCCTTGTACCCAGTTCCAGAGGCAGCTTGCCTAGACTGTGCTGTCATTGTACAGCCAGTGCACTGGAAAGTATCTTGGATTTTCTTCTGGCATGGAGTGAGTGGAGGGGAATGAGGAATAAACAGAAGGTGACTGTACTTGACAGAATGGGCAGCCATATATATGCCTATTGACATCTGTGCTTTGGTTTTGGACAACTTTGAGGCAGTAGATTAAATGTTCGAGGGAGTTAACATGCTTATAGAGTGATAAGGAAGATGCTTTGCTAGTTCAAAGATCATCTAGTTTTACAGGTCAAAGAAGGCAATACATCTAGCTCAGATTGTGAACTGACTAGTCTGAGGTCATATGACATGTCAGGAGACAAATGACAAGTTGAGGGTAAGAGTGCCGCGTGCCTGACGTAATTGCTATATAGCCTCTGCCATGACATTTGGGTTGCATTTCTTCACAGCAATTACGTTGCTCTTTTTGTGTTGCTTAAAATTGGGCAGAGCAAGAATGGCAACATGACTAAGAAAGACCTCAGGTCTGAGTGGATGGCAAGTGGAACATGAGTCAGCAGTGCCCTGGCAGCCAGGAGGGCCAGCTGTGTCCTGGGGTGCATCAGGCACAGCACTGCTAGCTGGGCAAGGGARGGGATTGTCCCACTCTGCTCTCCACTGGGGTGGCCTCACCTCGAGTGCTGGGGGCAGTTTTGGCTGCCACAATATAAGAGGGACTTCAGACTATTAGGGTGTGTCCAGGGGAGGACAGCCAAGAAAGGTCTCTAGGGCAAGACTTAGAAGAAGCATCTGATGTCAGTTGGTTTGTTCACCTTGGAGTAGAGAAGGCTGTCTACAGCTTCCTTGGGAAGGCAGCAGAGGGGGAGAAGTAAAAATATTTCAGAAAGAAAAAGTAAAGTTTTTCTAATTTGTAGTTTTGGTGAAAACCAGCAGGCTGTGCTAACACATTTTTTCCCACAAAAAACCCCACACAATCTTGTCATTTTCACGTTTTGTATGAGCAAGAAAAGGAACTGCAGCACAGGGCATGCTGTTCTTACTTCTGACTCTTAAATTTTCATTTGAGTGAAGAAGAGAGTCTGCCAAAGTGGTCATTAAGATGCTGTCTTCAGATGTATCCAAGGCCTTGCTTAGTAACCTTTTTTTTCCTTGAAATTGAAAGCAGGGACTTCTATGTTATACTTGAGTCATTAATACCAATTTACTATTAATGCTGCTCCCCCTGCCTCCGCACCCCATTAGAGTTGTGTGGGTCTGGTACAGATTTCCTATTTTAGAACTATTTCATGTTGTATAAAAATGCTACAACATTGTCAAGATTAAATATTGTCTGCCTCTGCTTTTTCCCCATTCTGCTGGAATCAGAGTTCTCTTAGGTTTG
Organism: Amblyornis subalaris; assembly: GCA_018881555.1. NCBI lineage: Eukaryota > Metazoa > Chordata > Aves > Passeriformes > Ptilonorhynchidae > Amblyornis > Amblyornis subalaris. Next base: position 8,954,588 of record JACAXG010000022.1, read on the forward strand.
GTTTCTAAAATATTCCCAGATTAAAACTAAACAGAGAACTGCTTTAACTAAGACTAAATAGCTGCTTCTTTGCAACTGGGGAGGAGGTTTAACAGCAATATAGTGTTTTCTTTCATTCATTCATTCATTCATTCATTCATTCATTCCAACACATTACTCTGTTCCACCTTTCTAAACTGAAACTGTGGTTTAGTAATTCCAGAACTGAAGCCAAGAACCCAATTGCAAGAACCCAAGCAATAAGAGCTCTGTTTAGAACCATACTGCTGCTTTTCTTCAGTGTTTTTCAAAGCTATCTAAAACAGCAGGTGAATGTAATTTCAAAATAGCAAATCAAAAACATAATGATAACACAGCAAAACCGTTACTAGAGACTGGTCTAGTTCTTCTCAGCCCCATACAAAGAGGAATCTTGATGACGAAGTTTAGTCATGATAATAAAATATACAATTTCTATGGCTAAGGCCATGTAACTAACTTTCCTAGGCAAATCCTTTGAACATAGGAATCAAGATCACTCTTAACTTGGAGTGGTGTTAAAGGACATAATGTATTGTCTTAGGACAGTGTATTGTCTTAATTCAGTGTACATTCTATCAGTTCAGCCTTTGAAAGAGCGTTGCCCCTTTCACAGAGGCATCTTCCCAGAAATGRACAGTTTAACAGCTTCCATATGATCCACTTATTCATGCCTTTGACATATCTGCAGGGAAATTTCAGATGTGAGTGTCTATTGTAGAAACTCTCTAAAGCCAAGTACCCCTTTAGCCCTCCTGCTCACTCCATCAGCCTGGATTTTCACTTTGGGGTATTGCAGAATTTCCAGTTGTCCACCTTTCACACAAAAAAACCCAACAAGTAAGAAGTCATTGAAGTAATTGTGCAATCTTTCCAGCCTTTTGCTGGTGCTTTCTGCTATGTGGAAGGTCTTTTTATTCAGAGATGTGTGTAAACCTTATCAGTCCGGGGTGGCTCTGAAGCCTTCATCACAACGCATGATGGTCATGTCTTGCTGTTGTGGTCAATGCCAATGTTTTGGCAAAGAACTGGCATCCCCTGAGTCTTGCCACTGTATTTCTGATTCTTACTGTTTCCTTTTCTCCCCTGGAAATATAAGGCAGACTCTTCTTTGTGGTATGTAAGCAGTTTCTCTTTGTGAAGATACAAGAGCAGTAACAACTGGCTTATCAGTGGTGGAAGTGTCTGTATGCCCTGCCCTCCTGTTATGCAAGATACTGCTCTAAGTTTCTGTTTAATATTGGTTCCTAATACAGCTTTAATTTTTAACATGATGATGATAGAGCTACAGCTTCCATACTGTACTGGGAATGACCCATGAAATAGATGGAACAGAGAGCTTGTGAACTCACATATGCTATCATATCTTTGAATATAGTTGTAAACAAATAAAGAAATCCATTGATAAAGCAGCATAAACTTTCAGAACAAGAGGAAAATGAGTACCCCATGGTGGTAGTCAACACTTTGCTGGATATTCAAAACAGATTCCATCTGTAGCTTTGGAAAGTGAGAACAGTACTGAATATTTTCCATGTTTAAGTATAGAAATTATGGTGACAGTGATGGTTTGTGGCATTGCTCATACCCGTACATTATCATTCCTCTAGATATGCATGCGTGTGGTCTACTCAAAAGCAAACTGAACTTATCAGTGACTTTTTGATTACTTCAGAGGTCTGCGAAGATTGCATCAATCCAATTTATTAATTTGCCTGTTTCAGTAAGCTGCTGTCAGAATTAGTCAAGTTTGTGGAGTTGTGGAGCTGCTCACAAAGTTTGAAAGGTAGTTGAATGTGCCGGATCTTGTCACACTGGGAGGTCTTTTGGAGGAAGGACAGCAAACACCCACCCTGGTTATGTATTATCCAAAGGATCTCAAGGCAAATGGCTGGCTAGGAGCTTATTGCTGCCTGAGAAGGAATCAAAACTGTGCTGCCTCTCACCTGCTTGTTGACTGCCTAGGAGGGAATTAGTGTGGAAGTGAAGAGAGATCGTCAGATTCAAGACAAAATCCCCCCCGGAATTTCTGTGTGAAGCAGTGCGAAACACTGGGTTCCAGAAGTCAGCAGAACTGCTGAGAGCTTGGATATGTGAAACAGGGAAGTCAAAGGGATAGATTTACATGGCTGCTGTGCGTGAGTGGCTGTTGGGATTTGGGACAGAGAATATGTGAATATGTTGTTTGAATTGTAAGTGTTGCAGACACTTATACATCTATCTAATACATTCATCCGATATTTCTTGTGTTGGCTTGAAGGAGAAGGATCACCGTGTTTGCACAAAATTGAGGCTTAAGGCAGTTGGGATCAGAGACATGATGGCTTCTGTCAGCTTTTCTGTTTCCTGAAACAAAAGCTGGCTGTTCATTGAGTTAGTTTTGCACACTGCAAATCTGAGCTCAGTTAATATATGCCTGCAGGCATACACGGGCTTTTGAGATGCTTCTGCAGATTTCAGTTAAAAAAAAAAAAAATCCTTAAATGGAAAATGTCCAAAATGAAGATATTTCAGCCTGCAAGCAAATTTTATGCAAATTAGTCAGTAGGCATGAATGACTGTCTTGCACTGTTGGTGGTCTTGGCAAGCCAGGAATAATGTTGGGAATGGCTGTTGTCCCGTGTCTGATGAAAGAGACGGGCGGAACATACCCCCTTCTGGTTGCTGCTCTGTCCCTGGCCCATATATAGTAGCTCTTGCAATCAGATGGGAGTTTGGCTGGGTCAGGCTGATGTTTTTAGTAGGCCTGGGACAGAACAGCTACATCACTTACCGTATGAGCAGTTCAGCAGACATGCATGAGCTGCCTAATGACACACTGCTGCAAAGGCTCAGTTACGGTGCTTGTTTGGCAAGGAAGATATAATTAATAATGTCATTGCATAAAAGTCAGCTGTTCAGTAGTCATGCTAGCTGCCAAATGTTACACGATGCAGATTCAGAAATATTTTATCCATCTGCCAATGCTTTCAAATCATTCTGGCAAGGTTTGTATTTCTATTTTAAACTGTGTAAAGGGAAATTGCTTTCATTCTCTCAGTGCTAAGGATGGTGCAAGCCTTACCCTACCTACTTTTAGAGAAATACACCAGGGGAAGAAAAGTGTTAGAGGTCATCACAGAGGTATCAGTTAGTGTCTAAAATGTACTGGACATATGCCAGAGTGATTCTGATGGTATTTTTTTGGAGGGGGAAAGGAGTGGTGCATCTCAGGATCGAATAATGTGGGTGTCCAGGAAACATTCCACAAAAAATTTTGAAGTAAATTTACCACTTCATATTGATAAACCATAGGAATTTTCATTTTACACCTTCCATTAATGTTGCGGAACAAGTAAGTGTCATTTTCAATTAAGTACTACTACTTCACTATGCTAGGTATTGAAATGTTATTTATGCAATTTTGATTATTTTTCTTTATTTGAAAAAACCCACAAGGTGGGTCCCTTTCCTCTGTGTGCCTTTTTTCTTCTCACACATGCTGAGCCAGTACAACCTACAGTGTTCTCTTGGTTAATCAGAGCTTTTATACTGCTCCTTATGGCCACAGCCAGTCCTTTAACGTCAGACATATAAGTTAAGCAAGTGAGATCCTTTAACTAGTGAAATGATATGTAAAAAAATGATACAAAATTCTAATTTTTTTCGGCAAAAGATTATTTATTTCATGACTTTCTTTCATTACTTTATTTCATTATTTATTTCATTGAGTTCTCACTATGAAGTACAAGCTTTGTAGTCCCTTCTGTAACCTCACGTAAGTAGTCCCTGCTACTAGGTTTTTCAGGTGCAGAGGCTGTATATGCTTTTAAGGGACAAACAGGAACTTGTGAGGGAGGACTGCAAAATCATCACATTTAGGTCTGGGACAGAAACACCTGAGCAAACAGAAACAGTGCTGTTCTGGCAGTGAGCGAGGAGCCTAATAGACCACAGTGACTAGAGAACCAGCATGCACTGATGTCTTTACTGTTACTCCCAGGTTGCTGCTTTTTATGGAAATATTTTTCCTCGTTTGCTATAGCAGAGTGAATTTGCATGTGATATTCATTTCATGCTGCTATTTTGACCATGGCATGAAGAGAYATTGTTCCATTGCTACTGCAGTGTGAATCCCTATAGCATCTGCTCTGTTATCTTTGTGCCCTTCCAGCACAACTACTACTGGAGATGGGCTTTTTTTAAAATAAAGAGAAAAGTGAAAATAATTTTTATTTTTGAAAAGGAGAAGGACTTGAATAAGTACAACGTAAAGAATTACTAGAATTCCTTCATGCTTTGCCAAGAGAGTCCTCTCCAATATTTGATAGTTGTTAATTAGCATTCTAAGTTGGAGGAGAAAAAAAAAGATACCCTTTAATTTAACTCTATTTAGCTTCTTTTGAAAAACTAAACCCGTTCCAAATCTTCCCAACACATTTCATGACTATAATCTCTGAAAATGCAAGTTAAATGAAAAAATTCAGGGAGTGGATAGTTGCTGTCAATTTCTGTAAAGAAAGCAAGGGAAAAACTGGTGGAAGACTTAGCAGCTGGAAGCAAAGCTGACTGAAAGACTAAACCAGTTTTTGAAAGCCTAAACCAGCAGTAGCTTTCATTTCAGATTATTCCTTTAGTTCGTCTCAACACCTATTTTATTTAGTATTGAAAAACTGGCAGCTGAAAAAGCAGACAGACTTGCTTTCTATTTTTGAGCACATAGATAATGATGTATTAGCATATAAGAGCTACAGTTTCTACATTTTTAAAGCGTTTGGTCATCAGAAATGTTCAGTTCTTTTAACTACAGGTAATACTGTCACTGTTAAATAAAACTGTTAAATAAATCCATCTAAAATGAAAACTCTGATGGTTTCTTGATAAGAAACCATCCCTGTTTCTTATCCATACAGCACACTAAACATAGTACTATGTAACTAATAGTGTATAGCTTTGAAATGTTGTATTATGGCTTTTGATTGAATGCCAATTCCTACCAGAATTCAGTTACCATGAATTAAAAAAAATAATTAAATAAAAACATATAGTTCACTGCTTTCTGACATACTAAAAATATCAACAAAAGATGAGAGTAAGTGTATAGAAACAGATTCTCTTCTGGCCTGACAAAAGGTCTACAGGATTACAAAAAGAAGCTAAGTAAGGGGTCCAAAACCAATGCAGGTTAAAATGCATGACTTATTCAAAGTTTCTTTCTTTGGATTTAAATTATGATGGAAGTTGATGTTTTAAATAGCTGTGATTTAACTCAATCTGCATTGACCCTGACCCATTAGAAAAGCATTTTTGAGAACAGAGGTCACTTCCAAAGGTTCCTGATAGAAGTAGCAAAATGTTCCTTTTCCACATCTGGGAAGTGTAGTGTCATCTTTCTCCAGCTGTCATCCATGGGCTGTTCATAGTCTTATGTTCAGAGCAGACAAAGTTGGATTTTGTGTCTGGAGTGCAGATCTATGAGTCTTTTTAATAAATATTGTCCTGTGCTCTTGTTTTCATTTGATACTCAGTTTACTGGCTCTTTCAAACTGTTGAGCACTCTGGCCCTCATTCACCTCTCTCCTAAAGCATATGGACAGAACATATGGACAGACAAGAGTTGTGCCTCTTGCAGGTGGCTGAACTGCCTTGAAATGCAAGGTAGATGTAAGACAGGTAGACACTAAGCTATACAAGAGTATGCTAATCCATAGAGGTGATGATGTTAGTTGCTACTACAGGGCTCACTTGCTTTCCCTGAGCACTGCAAATGCAAACAGTAAACTCAAATAACAGGTGGTTTGAGAAAAATGCTCTGACTCTACATAGAAGTAGAGGGCTATTCAAACCTAGCATCAACTTCATTTTTTAATTGCCTTCTGTTTTGTAACTGAGAAGTGTGTTCAAGTGTAATYTGATTTCTATAGAAAAGCATGAGCTAGGAGCTCATGAGGGCAAGGCCCAGGGCTCAAGCCTCAGTCAGACTTGCATTGGGAACAGCAAAGCAATCACTGCATAGGTTCCTGTATTCTTGTAGTGTGTCTGAGGTCAGAGGATAATTGGAGAAACATGTCAGCACATACGAAGGCAAATTGGGAGTTAGATTGGTGTTTCCTGACTTTAAGGTCTTGCTGGATGGATTTCACAATGGCGACAATAATGGAAGGCCACTTTAGCTTCTCTTTGATGCACGTGGTAAAAGAGATGGAAGCATATAGGAAAGCAGGTGAGCAAGGACTGTGGTTTTGGCTGTTCCAGCTGAAGCAAAAGCTATTTTAACTTGTGGAATGGGAAGTATTTTTTGAAAGCTTTCTGGATAGAGACTGGAAAGGTCAAAATCCCCTGGCTGCCTCTCTGCTGGGAGATTATTTTAGTGAATGTGTTTGTGTAATCCATATTTGTATTGAAATCTATAGCACAGCTTGCAGTTTAGGATTACCTGTACTTGCCAGTCATATATCTTGTGTGAGGCAAGTCAATACTGAGATATCATATACGAAAATTACCCCAGAATGATTTTATCATGACAAGCATCACAATGCAGGCTGATTACACTGCACAGATTTAGAGTCACCAACTGGAGCTGTATTATGAATTCTACAGACCTGGTAAAGGAAACTCAAGATTCACATGTGATAACAAGATATCTTGACTCTATAAGAAGGTAACCAGCCCCAGCATATGTATTGAATGACACTGATAAAGGTAGAACTGCTTTTATCTGTTTGTTTAAACACTGCCATTCTTAGAGATTTGGAGATTTTGATGTGGAGATGGTTTTCACGGGCTGATAGGAAACTCATGAAGTTCAACAAGGCAAAATGCAAAGTGGAGAGGAACAACCCTGTGCACCAGCACATGCTGAGGCCACCTGTCTGGAAAGCAGCTTGGCAGAAAAGGACCTGGGAATTCTGGCGGATACCAGGTTGAGCAGGAGCCAGCAATGTGTCCTTGCTGCAAAGAAGTCTAACAGTATCCTGGGCTGCATTAGGATTGTTGCAAGCAGGTCAAGGAAAGGTGACCCTTTTCCTTTATTCGGCACTGGTGAGGCCACACCTGGAGTTCTGGGCTTCCCAGTACCAGAGAGATGTGGTCATAATGAAAAGAGTCAAAGGGCCACTAGGATGATGAAGCATCTCTGCTGTGAGGGAAGGCTGACTGAGCCAGGATTGTTTAGCCAGGAGAAGAGAGGGATCTAACTAATGTATACAAATACTTGACAGGAGGGTGCAAAGGAAACCAAGCCAAGGTTTTTTTCAGTGGTAACCTGTGACAGTACAAGAGGCAATGGACAAAAACTGAGCATCAGGAAACACTTACTTTGCTGTGAGGGTGGCCAAGTACTGGAACAAGTCACCTGAAGAGGTGATGGATTCTTTGTCATTGAAGGTATTCAATAGCCACCTGGACATGGTCCTGGGCAACTGATTCTAGGTGGCCCTGTTTGAGCAGTGGGGTTTGTTCAGGTGACCTTCAGAGGTCCCTTCCAACCTCAACCGGTCTGTGATTCTGTGATTCATCTTTGTGCCATTTTGAGTATGTTGTCTGCACATAATCATAGATAATTCTCAGGTCTAAATATAGTAAATGAGCAGCCTCAGCACAACTCAAGGTCCCTCCAGATGGGCTTTACTGCATAAAGACTGATGACTTGGCAAACCCACGTGGGAAAGGACATTCCAGGTATACCAGGCTTGAAAGGAAGACCAGAAACAAAACTGTGAGAAGTTGAAGATCAACAGACCTCTGCCTTTGGAAGTTGCCATTTCTAGACAGCTGAATTTGTGCTATGCAAGTCAACCACTAAAAGCATAGAAGGTTATCTACCATAAGACATCAAGTATTCAAACTGATGTTGACAGCTCCATCATCTGTTGTCATGTGGAGCTGTATAAACAAACACATTTCCACATAGTGGGTGTTATGAATTGTCACCTTCCAGAGAATCCACTAGTCCTGTTACATGCACACTGAGGTATCTTGTGGCAGCCAGTAAAGACAAGTAAGCATACTTCCTTCACAGCAGTAAACTCAGCTTTTTTTTTGTAAAAGACTGGCTGTTCTTGGAGACTGTGTACAGCCATGCATCCCCACTGGCTTCATAGGGGAGAAACATCATTCTGGGAAAAAATACACTTCAGAGGGAAGATGGTGGTGGTGGGTTCAGACTTAAAATGAGTTCAGCCTGAAATGGTTTGGGTTTTTCTCAAGAAAAATGAAAAACTTCATTTTTATAAAGAGTGTTCTTTTCTTTGTGTTTTAAACTCACGAAGATATCCAAATATGGATTTAGGAGCCTGTAGTTATATTTTACTTTTATTTTAGACTTTTTAGACTTTTTATGGCTCCACAGGCCTCAGCCATCCACATGACTGTCCTTGTATAAAGCCAGCAAAACCATCATTAGTATTAAAGAACTGGCTTGTTAGAATGGCTTTTGATAGGAACTGTTGAACATTAGTTTAGCCATGGAACATTGGCCAAAATAGAGAAACATGAAATGGCACTTAAAAAAGAAGCATCAAGGAAATCCAGAGAGGGAAAGGCTGCCACTCAGAAATCATTCTTAGTGAGGAGTGGTCCTTTGATTCCCAGTGTAAGGCCCATGAAGGTAACTAGCATAACTAAAAGTAGGTATGGGTTACCTCTTGAGGGATTCTGTGCTTGAAGTTTGTGGACACTACAAAAGTGCCATACTAGTAGGAAAAAAAAATCACAAAACTGTGCAATATGTGGGGTAATAAGATGGAAATATTGCTTGTATTTCATACTCTGTGTATTCTGTTTTTATTTCCAAGCTTTTCCCTGATTTATTGTGATGCTTCAATTCTTTGCTTTTCCTCCTAAGGATGTTTTAATTAGAGAAAGAAGATACCTCTGTAGGGTATAGAAGTGTTATTTTCTAATCTTCCAGATGGGAAATCTTGTATTTCAGAAGTAATAGAAGGCTTTTGACTCACTTAAGTCGCAGTACTTACGTACAATAATGTCTTTGTTCCCATTAATGGCTAACTTACGTATAGTATCCAGACTGATGGGAAAACTTAAGAGTATGAGACTCCAAGTGCAATTCATACTTTTTTACACAGAGCCTCATCCCATTAGAACTGAACTATGTTTTCTTTCTATCTGCATGAGTGGTGTTACTTGTAGAGGTGCACTACAGATACTTTCAGTGCTCCAAATCATCATGCATTCTGAAGTGGGGCATGTTCCAGTTCTAGTTSCACCTGATCTGTGTTTTGCCATACAGCTTTGCAGTTTTGTGCCACAACTTTACTTTAAAGGCAACAAAACTTGTATGTGTGAATGACCTCTGTCTCTGCTTGTGGGCTACATAGGATGCTGTTACCCACTTTGGTGCAAATCCAAAATGAACACTACTTCTGGCTTGCATATGTCTTTTTCTGGAAGTGTGCATATCTATACAGGCAGCCCAGGATGATGAGACTTTAAACTGCCTTAGGAAATACGTAAAATTATAGGATGGAGAAGTTATAACTGTTTTGCCAACAGCAGGGACTTGAATTGAGGTCTCCTGTGTAAGTTGCTGAAGGTTTCCATGCAGTGGAGTGATGTGGATGCTGAAAAGCTTTCAGCAGAGAAATTCTCTAGCATTTTGCATTCTGTGAGAAGCTGTCCTTTCCCACAGAGGCTATGAAAAACAGCGAAGATGTTTCTCTAACGGGACTTCTTATTGTGCACCTGTGAACTTGTTATTATACTGAATGTACAATATTTGGAATAAGGCGTTGTAACACCCTAGCCAATCACCCTGAGAGGTGGATGGCCAAAGGACCAATGACCTTATGACATTCACGTACATTAAGGTATAAAATAGGTCTTTATATTAATAAACAAATCCACTTTTCACGGACTCTTAGATCGTGCTTATGTCGTGATTTGGCTCTGACCCTGAGACAACAGCGATAGAGTGAGACTTCTGTAAGAGGTTTGTTTATACCTTTGGGTCAGCTCCCACTTGAAGGCAATACTGCCCTAAATGTAGAAGGTAATCTTCAGGGAAATTAAGCTTATGCTGAGGAGTAACCTGAAAATATGTGTATTTCTCTTCATCATGGATAAAATTTTCATAACCAGATGGTTCCATTTGAGTTTCATTATTTGAGTATGAAAATATGAAGACACATTTGCCAATGGCAGGTGTGAATCTAGACAATCCCATACCTACAGAGTATGTTCACAGCTTTACAACTAAGACAGTTGACTTCGGTAAAAACTGAAGTAATGTAACATTGTAGTTGTGCTTGTAGATRTAAAGAGTAGCTATATGTCATCTTGTGTTAGATTCTTATCAGATTTTTTAAATTTTTGTAACGAAGTTGGATGACGTACCAAGAGGGGGATGAATCCTTTATTTGAAATAAATATATTTAAAATAGGGGTTCATAAGTCATTGTCTATCACTGTATTTTGTTGGTTTTCTTCTCACTGTTTAACCATTAACTCTTTTTGACACCAGAATAAGAGCCTCTGCTAGCTTGGTCTTAGAAACAGGCAAGTCACAGATTACTGGAAAGTATGGTCTGGACTTACTAAAAGAGTAGCCTACTCTGTACCTAAGATTTTTTTTTCTTGATAAATTACTTACAGGTGACCTGCAGAAATGGAAAATAAAAGTGCTTAGGGGCAGTTAACCTGTGAGTAAAGAATTAGAGGCAGGGAAATAGGAGGTGTTTGTAGGCCATATTTGAAGGATTTAATTCCTTTCACCTGTTAAGTTTTTTTGTCAGGCGTGTGTCCAAAACACAAAAAAATAGCACCTGGGATAGGAAAAAAGCAAACCTATTGCACTTACTTTTTGAGATGACCTTTGAGGATAACTTTCACTGTATATCATGACTAGCTCAAAGTGGTTGTCTATTTTGGATATCTGCATAATGCAATGGATGAAATTCCATTAACAGTCTTATGTTTTTTCAGTAGAATGTAATTTACATTTTAATGAATTCTGCAGGGACAGAAATAAAACCGAAGATGTGATTGGGTAGGGGATACAGATCCTTAGAGGAAGCCTGCAGAATGAACTCCAGCTTTACTAGATGCCAGAGAATCTACACATGAGCAAATTGTTGTACATGCCCTCTAAGAGGGCAAGCATTAACAGAGGTTAGCTCACAATGGATCAGAAAGCCGAGATTCCAGTCATAAGTCACAAATCCAAGTAAGTCCACATTTCATTACGTCTTCTGTGGCAAAGTCATTTGCTTTTTTTAGGCCACAGTCAAGTGAGTATGAGTTGTTGAGCACATACTTCCCTCCTGTAAACTAACATGGATAAATCAGTCTGAGGAACTGCTGGGTTTTTTATTTCTGCATGTGGAAAGAATCACGCATAGGAAATATTATATTGATTCAGTGTTGGCATAGAATATTTAAGCCCTCAAGAGTAGTCTYACTGCATCATACCCAGATGAAACTTGTGGGCACAGATTTTTGTTCCTTGCAGTATTTGAATACTGCTTTTCTTTTTCTGTGTGTATATGATGCAGTTAGATAATGATTTTCTCAAATAGTGACGCGGCTCATAGCATCTGTGTGTTGTTAGCATTACTTGAGTAAAATATGCACATGAGACTGGGCTTTCGTTTCTGGTCTTTGGTACATTTATTTTGGCTCCCTCATATTTGAAAGTGGCAGAGCAGAGATAAGAGGTCAGGAGATGTCCTACATGATGTTGTGGTGATAGTTTTTTGATCTTATCCTGAAACATTTTGTAATGAAGTGCGCCTTTTGTTATCTTCACTGATTGTTGAGAGGGTATTTTAAAACTGCAGTCAGCTATGAAACCTTTTTTAGGTAAAAGCACAAAGTAAAACAAAATAATTTTGAGTGCAAAACTGTAGTTAAGTGAGTATGAGCTATTGAGGATATATTTCCCTCAACATAGTTAACAGCAGTTAATTTACTTGTTGCTCTTTCTGGTAACAAGAAAGCGTTCAGTACACTTTGTAACTTGTCAACASGAAAGTTAGGGAAAATTGCTTTATGCTACTGCCCCTGATCGGCAGTCACGTTCTCTGTTGATTGCTGAATTTTATTTGACTTGCAAAATAAAATGCATTTACTTCTCTCTGTTTGATGGGTGTAAAAGCTCTGTAACTGTTCTGATCTGTGCAGAACTGAATACGAACAGATCTGTCAGAGCATGTACAGTGGGATGGAACTGTCTTTTGTAGTCCCAGTACTTCCCAGCTGTGATCGCTGCAGTCTTGTCAGCATGTTCAAATGTAATGCTGTCAGAAAATCAGTGTTGGCTCACCGAAAGAGTGGGAAGGGTGAGCCAACACCAGTCTCACTTAGTCTTCCTTACTTCTGGTAGTATTTTCTGTGAACCTAATCCAGCCCCAAAAAAGGAGAATGAACATATGGGATGTCTGTGGAGAACCTGCAGAAACCAAGTGATTTTTTGTATTACAGTGGGAATCAAGACCTGTAACTTTACCTTACAGATTGCACGGCATGATATTTTTATTTAAGATATTTTTAAGAATGTATATTTCTGTTAGAGTCTAGAGTTTTCCTGTACATTTATATCCATTGTATTTGTCTTTGGGAAGATAAAAGTGTGAAGTGCAACTGGACTTAAGTGGGAAGCAATTTCCTCTGCTTCACACCGGGTTCAGTTAGGTTGTTAAAGGCACAAAATACAGAATGTCTGCCGCCCGAAATATTTCATCCATTGGTCATGGTAGCAGACTGAACATGTGGTAGGGAAAAGACAGTCTAAACCACAGACAAGCCCACCACTCCTTGCACTTTTCTCTAGGTATCAGGGACATCAGGTGTCATTGTCATATGTACTGCTTGCAGAACCCCCTCATGGTAGTGTTTGAAGTTATTTTATTAGTTGTGAATCCTTAGGGCCTTGGATTTTTCTTTGCTCAATTCCTCCTCAATCTGGCTTGTGGAAAAGAGATACAGCTTATCTTACACTTCTTATATGGCCTTGTTTGTGCTGCTTGTTTGTTCTAGATGCTTTCACTCACCTTTTCTAGGACATTTTGGTTTACCTCCTTCTAATTCTTTTAAAATCACTGCATCACAAATGGTGCTGTCAGTTTTATTAGCAGTGCCTGTCTGAAGACTAAATATATAAACATCATGAATACTCATTTGTTTGATACAGTAATTGCCAGAACTATTTACAGAGATATTTACAGCTGGTTGCTAGACATTCTTTTGTCCCAGTCTCATTTTTCAGCATTTCGGATACCAAGATAACATCACAGCTCCTGTCTGGCAACAGTGACTTCTTTCCTAGCTTTTCTGATGCAAACACTGTTTCATCATGTTATATGAAAAAAAAATTCCTAATACTGATGAAACAGCCCCATGCCTTTCTCACTCTGATGGTAGCTGGACCATGGAACTTAATACTGAGCAGGATCAGACCTGACCTCAGTACTCCCTTTACTAAACCATTTTGGCATATGTTTCTCTGCGGGTTCCTTCTTCTTGTAGAGAGTTTGGCATGAATATATTGTTAAAATATTCTAGAGATGAATTGGAACATTGCCTTTTTCTCTTGCTTCCACAATAAGTAGTCCTCAGTCTTCTTTCAGACAAGTCAGTGAAAGCTTTTAAAATGTGTTTTCGTGAAAGTGATGCACGACTCAAAGACAGTTTGCAGCATGCATCTGTACCTGTTAAGTGGTCTAATGCCACTGTACCATGTTTGTTTTGGGATAGCAAAGGCATTTGTTAAACCTGTAGCTGGCTGAATTTTCTTACTGGGTATTTATGTTTCTTCTTGAGCCAGTGTGATTGCCTGTTTTCCCTAAGACAGCTCCCTGGATGGAAGGGAAAAGTGAGATTCAGTTAACTAACAAGTCATCTGCCTACTGTGATGCTTATAACTCTCCTCACTGTAGCACAAGGCTGCTCTCCTACCCCTTTTTATTTATCTGATCTGGCCCCTTTATAATGTCAACCCTTGTTAGTCTCTCTGAAGAGAATTAGGTCCAGCCTTGTAGTATTTCCAGCAACCTGCAGGTGAAAAGTTTCACTTGCCTGAGGTTTTTTAAATCTTGGAAAGTAACGAGATAGAGATAATTCAGGCAATGGATGGATAACACATAAAATATTTTTAATGGAAGACCTCTTGATAGAGTATTTAACAATAAGTAGGAGGTGTTCCCAGTCCACTGGGAGATGTTATTTGCCAGGTAGTAGCTTCAAAATAGAACATATTAATAGAAAGACATAGGATAACTTTAAATACTACCAAAAAAAATAGTAAATCTGCACTGAATTAGTCAGTTTTAATACAGTTTTTCTCTGGTAGATCTAATAGAGTTATTGATATTTTTTTCCTAATGAATGCTGAGCAAAACTGTTCATCCTTTTATTATCATTGCTATTTCCCTATTTATTTATTATCATTGCTATTCACAAAATTGTAATACAGTATCAAGAAGAGCAGACAGTGCAGAGGGCAAAGAACTTGTTTTCCTGCCTTTGTTCCTGTTGTCTGTTGTATTTAAGTATTGCAGTGCTTGTTCTACTGAAAGCTTGAGCAATACAAGGTCATTGGGAACCGGAAGCCATGCTTCCGTCTGATGTAAAATAAGTGAAACTGGAAGTCAGTTTTACTCCTTAGTCAGTTGTCAGTGGTGCCAGATGTCATGAATTAAGGAGACGAGTGAATTCCCCAGAGTTTTATGCTGTTTTAACAAACTTAACAATACAAATTGACCAAGAGTAAAATGCCTATAGTCCAACAAGGCTTACTTCACACTTATACAGTGAACTGGTTTACAAATAACTTCTGAAGATAATTTCTTCACACAGATTCCTTGCATCTTTTCTCAAAAGTGCCTCCAACAGCTGAAAGAGAAGGATACAAGTGGATTTGSAGAATGTAGCTTAAGCCCCTTTTGAGCAGATGGAGAACACTAGGTGTTTGAGATGCAGTGTTCTTGGTTATGGCCTGTAGTACATCTTCAAGAGAGTATCTGTTTTTGCAAGGTTTTACCTATCTGCAACAAGTATCATAAGTCATTGTAACTTCTTTAGCGCTGGAGAGGTCCTCAGTCCTTTTACACAAATTTGGACGAAGATTGATGGCTGTTGCCCCACCACAAGTCCATCAAACACATGATTTCTTTGTTGTTGTTGTTTGATGTTTTTTTTACTGTTGCTTTTATTTGGTATTAAGAGATATAGCAGAATTAAGCAGCTGTGGTTAAAATAAACAAAGAGGATAAAGCGGCTTCAGGAGAATTGGCTCAGGAAAGAAGAGACAGATTAACAACATGTGACCAACAGAGGTGCCTAGATTTCCTAAAGTTATGCCAGTGGATGCTAAACATTGTAAATGTATGTTTGATAGTGGGCTGAGCAGAATCTGAGTGTGCTCCTTGCTGGGCAGAAAGTGTCCATAAATAAGCAGCAGGGGCTTCCATCTCAGAAGAAAGTACTGCAAATGCATGGCCCTGCATTTGTGCAAATGTATAACATAGGAATTTAGCATATACTTTTAAACAGCCACACAGTTCTGTTTTAAAAAGGCTTTAATGCAGTTGCTCAAGAAGTAGGGCACTGAGGGAACTCAACTGATCATGATTACATTTGTTTTTGTCTCTTCTCTCAATGGAATAACATACGATTTCCTGTCTTCTCTGATACATTTCTCTTGGGGCTTTTGTATACTGGAATTTGGATTGTTTGTTACTGTGAAAACTATATTGGTAAAACCGTCTCTTCCTGTTGACGTCTATGAAGGTAGTTGAAAAATCTCCTTCCAGCTTTCAAAGCCTCGAGTGCTGGTGAATCGAGTGGTTTTGGAAAGAGGTTTTAATAATGAGGCAAACCAAATTTATTAACCAAATCATGGTTGCTAACATGTACAAATCCTGTACTTCGTTGTGCTTGCACAAGGATTAGAAATTGCCGTTAAATATTCTTCAAATTTTTCGAAGAACTCGGAGAAGAAAATTCAGTTCTCTTTCTGTTCTGCAGGTCTAATGGGATTAAATAGCAACATGCACTTATTTTTGCTATGAAACTCAGATCTAAATGTTTCTGTGGAGCAATGAATTCAGGAGATCTTTCTGTCCAGCTGGTTTTCAGATTGGATTTTCATTTCAAGTGAAATTAACTTTATGGAAATAAATAGAAAAATAAAAGCATTTTAAAATAATTGCAGATTTCCATTTTGTAATTAATGTTATTACATAGGGAAAAGCCCTAAACTTACATCTCCTGACAAGTAGCTTCAAAAAGTGGTGCATTAAAAGACAGCATTGTAATTTGCTGCTTGTGTCCAGCTTGAAGTCTGTAGATAGGGTCATTTGCAGGAATTAAAGAGAGACTGCGTTTAATCCCCAAACTTTGCATTTCAGAAAGATATCTTTTCAGTTATGTGTGTTTAGGAAATAGGGCTTAATGCTCAGAAGTGCTTTGTTAGGCTGATGGATTCTCATTCATTATGATGAATTGCTTAGAGAATTTTTCAGCTCTTATCCCCATGCTTACTAATGAGAAAACGGTTTAATATGAAGATTATGTATAATGCTTTGTTACTATATTTTAAATGAGCTATTATTGTCAGTCTGTTATCAAGGACAGCATAACTGCACATTCTAATATATGCATAAGGTTAGTGTTTTTGTAGGAACCACAAGTCCTTTATAGGCTTTATGAATTATATAGCCTTCAAAAATTATACAGCCTTTATGAATTTTATGTTAAATATACTTCCAATCAGGTCTTCTCTGTGGAGTGACTGCATAATTCCTTCTTCTATTCTCTGGATTTTATATATGTTATCTTTGACGTTTTGAACTCTCTTTTGTCTTTGATGTTTTTCCATCCAGCAAATGAGTGACTAGGGCCCTGTCAGTCCTTCTGATTTCAGGAGTTTTGGTATTTGATCTATAATTTAAAATTTTTTTTTTCTAATACTGTTTCAAACTTCTGCCTCCATTCTCCTTCCTGCCCTCTGAGTTTAACTATCAGTTTACTATGTTGTGCACATTTTAATCCTTCCTCATACATTCTCGCTRTTGTGTCCAGGACGGAGCAAAACAGTACACAAAATACGATCCAGGGAGAGGGTGAAAATGCAATTATTTATTAATATACAGAGCTGTTTTATACCTTAGCACACATGAATGCCATAAGGTCATTGGTCCCTTGGCCATCCACCTCTCAGGGTGATTGGCTGGACTTCATAACGCCCACTTCAAAATATTTCTTTAGTCAATATCATAACAATACTGCATAACAATTCCACAGGTGCACGATAAGATGTTTTTCTAAAGAAAGCATCTCGCTGTTTTTCATAACTTACGTGAGAAAAGATAGGCTCTCACAGAGTACTGTGAAAGCTGGAAAATTCCTCTGCTGAAAGCTTTTCAGTATCCACAATACATCATCTCCGAATCCTCTTCAAATGTTCAGTCTTCTTTTTTGCCTACTAGTCTTTGGGTGTTGTGACTTAGATACAACCAGATGAGAATGCTGACATTGGCACAACTAAATCTGACCTTTCACAGCTGCAGGCAGAGACAGTTTTGTTGTTTTTTGCTTTGTTGCCTTTGTACATGCCACTCAAAATAGCTGTGAAGTTTTGGGAGAAGAACTACTGCAGTCCTAAGTAATGCCTCATTTGTTTTGACACTTTGCTTTTTTCCATCAAYTTTTCCCAAATAATTTTGCAGAAAGTCTGTATTTGGAAATCTCATTCTGCAGCTGTATGTTCCTTGAAGTTAATCCTTTGTTTCCTTTCTATTGCTACTTTTCTCCATACTTACGTTTTAAATACTGACATTTTTCACCTAGAAATTTCATTATCAAAATGTTTACCCACTAATAATTAATGACAATCGTTAGCAAATCAGGGCCGTGCTTGTCTTGGACACAAGCTGTGAATAAGTGGAGAGGGCTTATTCCTTATCTGTTCAGGCAGACACTGGGTACTGGGGGAAAAAAGAGTGGATATGTGTGCATAGTGGAGAATATACCTGGAATATAGCTATTAGTTGATATCTGAGGGCTTATCTCCTAACAGAATTATGGAATAGGTGTGGTAGGAAGGAAACTGTTGGGATCATCTCACCTGCCATCCCTTGCTTGAGCAGATTTAACCTTCAGCTGAAACAGGTTATCCTGTACAAGGTCTAATCAGGTTTTGAATATCTCCACAGATGGAAGCTCCTCAACCTCTCTGGGAACATTACCTCAGTGTTTGATCACCCTCACAGGTCTTGCATTGAATTTTGTGTTTTAATTTGTGTCCATTGCCTCTTGTCCTGTCACTGGACACTCCTAAGAGGAGTCCGGCTCCATTTTCTTCAATGCCTTTCATCAGGTATTTATAGAGATCAATAAGAATGCCCTGAGCCTTCTCTTCTTGAGAACAAACAGTCCCAGCTCTCTTAGCTCTCCTCATATGAAAGAGGCTCCTTTCCCTTACTCGTATTCACCTGTGTGTGAATTCTGTCTTGTATTGTGGAGATCCCAGTTGTGCTGGATTCACTGGTGTTGAGTAGGGGAAAAGGATAGGCTGCTAATGTAGCCCTGGATGCTGTAGGCCTTCTTTGCTTTGAGATTGCATTGCTGGCTTTTGGTCAGCTTGTTATCCACCAGGACTCCAGGCCCTCCGCTGGAGAGCTGCTCATGTTTCCTGTGTGCGTACATAGGTGTACATATGACTCATAACCCTTTACTGACTCCACATTGTCCATCCCAAGACAGAGTGCTGTGCTTTTCCACTGCTCCCTCACATAAGGTGTAATGTCCCCTCCTTGTCTTCCCAGCCTGATCTGCCTAAAGAGCCTGTTCCCATCCATCACAGCACTCCAGTTATGTGAGTTATCCCCCTATCTCTGTCACAGCCCTGTAAGTGCACTCAGATGTACAATTCCTCCTCGTTGTTCACTGTGTTGTGTGCAGTGCTCTACTGGCACTGGAGAGACACGCACAAGTGTGCTGATCTCACAGCATGGGCAAGAGAGCTCTCCCCATAAGGCTTCCAGAGGAAATAGATTTCATGTGTTCATTAGAAATGACATGGTTGTATTTTTCACAAGTTAGGAAGAACATGGTAGCTGAGGGAATTATAAAATTGTAGAAATGTTGCTTGACAGGAATCTCTGCAAATCATACCAAGTGGTGCTGCTGCTAGTGCTAGGTCAGGTCAACCATGATTGCCTGCAGCAAAGCACTGAAAACCTCTGTGAGTGGAGATTTTGACATCTTCTTGGTAACTTCTTCCARTGCTGTACTAATTTCTCAGTGAAAGTTTCTCCTAAAGTGCAACCTGAAGTACCGGAGCTGTCCTTCAACTACATAAAGATGAGTTTAAGCTGTCCTTGACAAACCAAGCAAACCCAGCTCTTACAACTTTCTTTTACAGAACATGTCCTTTATTGAAGACTCCAGTGTGACCAGGGAAGAGCATCCAAGCCAAAGCTTAAGGCTTCTGGCTGCAAATTTACACATTCCAAAAACACAGCCTGATAGGAGTGTCAAAATTTAGTGCTCCTCAGGATAGCTCTCCCTCTGCTACCCCCACAAAAGATCACAGTCTCTGATACCTCATTTCAGTTTTTCAGGACCATCCCAGGAGTACTTCTAGGGGGAATGACTCTAGGAAGAGGATAACTGCTTTCTCTGGCAGATGAATTAATGAAATCCAGCATTTGCTGGATTCTGTACCTTCTATTACACACAGGCTGTCAGTACAGCTGTTACAGAACTAGACTCAAAGAAGACATCAAAATTATTCCCTTATCTTCCAACAATGTTCAGTTCATAGGAATGTTGTAGAGGAGTTTAAATCTGCCATATTGTTATGGCAGTAGCACTAAGTAAGGTATTATTGAGTATATTCACCTACTTCCATACTCCATTCTCATTTTCTAGTCTATGGCTGAAGAACTTCTCAGATTATGGTGTTTCTGCTGTATTTTGGATCATATTTAGAAGATGATCTTGCTCTGCAAGAGACCTCTGAGATTGTCAGCTGTTAAACCCCAGTTTTGATTAATCCTGTGGATTATCTAAACAGTAAAGAAAAAATTATCTAGTCTTACCTGAAAATCTCCTTTAAGCACTAGCCCTTTCCCGAGATGGATTAACCACCCAAATCCAGAGCTGACAATTGGCATCCAAAAACTTAATTTGCAGAAAGCCTTTCTCTGTTTTGGAGTGTGTTTTGAAGTGGTGGAAGCCATGTAGTTCTCATCCCTGCCTCCTTCTGTAACAGTTATTCTTACCTGTAACACATTAAGATACCATAAATGAAGTAGAGGGGAAAATATTAAAAAGAAAAAACACAAAACACACAAAAAACCCCAGACCCCTAGATCTGAGTGAGAAGACTCTGCAGCTTCATAAGGGCCATTGTCTTCCTCAACTCATCTGCACACTGAGTGGTCTGACAGTCAGTTGGAGAAATGGTGGAAAGTCTCTCTATCTTGAAAAGAAGACCTGAGATAGATCACCTTTATCTTGTAGAACGTAACAAACAGAAGGAAAATATTACTGGCAGCTTTTCGAAAGTGTTGCTGACCCCAACAAAAGGGAGGCTTTTAAGAGCCACCTGGACACTGAAAACCTTTCTGTGCTAGGCTTTGGTGGTGCATTCTGCTTGTCCATGTGGCTTCTTCATGCTTGTCCTTTTGGTGCAAGTCATCTTCCTGTTGACTCTGTTTCAACAGAAGCCCGTCAAAACCTAATTCAGAGTGTCTTTTTGTCATCGCAGTTGTCCTGAAATCAGTTCCCAGCACTGAGACTTTTTTTCGCAGTCATTATTTCCTTAGCTGTCAGTATTTCCTTGTAACAAACCTCCTGTGCTTTTTCCATTTTATGGGGCCATATTTAAGCTGTTCCGTGTATTTTTCATTGTATCATTTTTGCTTCAGGCAAGATTGCCTGTTTTAACACAGCACAGAGGAAGGTGGGGAGCTTTCTGTTCCCTGTAACTGGGCCACAGATGGCCCAGGGCATGTTATTCGAAGTGGAGTACAAACTGAGACACTTGCTTCTTTTTGTCCCTCGTGGTTGTCTCTCATTATTTGGTTTCTAAATGTCTCTGTTCTATTCCAAGTGTGTTAAGAGCTCTCCTGGTATTTGAGCAGCACTAGAAAGTCTGATGTCAAGAACAAACTTTTTCTCCACTCTTTCACACACACCTATTTGTGCAGCTTTTCCATCATGCATTCTTTGCATGGGATGGAATGACTGCAAAAGTCATCGAGAATATGGCCTCATCCCTTTTCCTTTTCATGGTGCCTTCCTCATCTGATTCCTTTATCTGATGCTGTTTAATGACTTCAAGGGCAGGTCTATCAATATTATTCTGTTATTAAACATTATCAGAATGGCATTTCCTACCCCTTCTTCACCTCAGCTTGTTTGCGGCTTGGTAGTTTTGCTGGATTCTGCATGCACTGTCTTACTCCGAGAAGCAGGAAATGTCATTATTTCTGTAAATGCTAAGAAACTCCAAATGCTATTAGCCAGTATCAAAAATTATCTAGCCCTTACTGACAACTGGGAGCACAATGCTTGATTCTTGTAATCACCTGTAGCATAATTCATCAATTTACTTCTCAGTTGTATGAAGCAAAATATACTACAAATGCTTGCTAATATTCCCCTTGTTCCTGTCATTGGACAAGACTGAGAGACAGGCTGTTTGGTTTTCATACTGACCTCTAGAGTTGTGAATATTTCATTCATATCCTGTCTAATAATTCCTCCCAGGCCAGATAATCCTGTGCACAATCTCCTTCTGTACAATATGTCAGTCTTGGCATACCTCTGACCATCTGTGTTGTCCTTTTCTAGGTCTTGTAAATTCTTCCTGTATCTTTTTTTGGTTAAGGCAACTAAACCTGGATATGATGTTCTGTTGTGAAAGTTTGTATTGTTGTATTAGTTCACACAATGCTCAAAAATGCAGAATAAAATAAACAAGCCCCTTTCCTATTCTAGTGATAGCACTTGTCAGGGAAAGACTGGTTTGGGGGTTTCTCTCTCTCTGGGTTTATCTGGAGTTCTAATTTCTCTTGAAGCATTTCGGACTCTTAATGTTTCCTAGAATGCTGTATGTTTTCTGGGCACAGAGATGATGACAGATAGATGTTGAGGTGAAGGGAATTCAGATTTTGATCAGTGAAATAGCAAAGTGCGAGAGAACCTGTGAGGAAAGGTGTTCCTTTTGTTTGCTTTTAAGCTCAAAATAAGTGTACCATAGCTTGGATAAATTGCCCTATAAGTAAAAGTGACTGACTTTATGATAGTGTTCTGCAGTGACATAAACACCAGGGGAAGGAGAGATTTGATGGTTGCCTGGAGGATGATGATTTCTAATCATGAGAGGGAAACGAGCCAATATTTTTTGAGAAGAAAAATCCAGTGAAATTTATTACACTGTTGAACCATTTCTCAGGGGAAGGAATGTCAGTGCCATCACTCTCAGACAATTAAATACCAAGCAGCATATATTATTTAATTATATGGTGAAAAAGGAATTAATAACATGACTTGATATATTTTAGCTGCTTTCACCCTCCAGGATTCAGTTGTTCCTAACAGAAAGAAGTGGATGCTGTGAGAATAAATACTTGTCAGAGCATTTTTATAGTGTTCACATTGTATAAAAAATGATATTGGTATAGAATAAAGTGTCAGGGAAAGGTATTTTATTGCTAGAATCCTAGCCAGCTTTGGTTGGTATGATTGTATGCAATTAAGTCCCATGTCAGTGGAATTATTTGGGATTTTTTTAAGAAACACGAGTGAAAAAGCATTTGTCATGGGACCTGAGGTTTAAAGCATAAATTTTAGCATCAGCAGTAGTGCTGTGCAGTAGAATGACAGAGAGAAAAACAGAGAAGAAAGCACAAAAATCGAGGAGCTATGGAGAGAAGAAATATGAAATTTGCCTTAAACTTCTGGTGCTATTTGGTATGGGACGCCACCTTGTGGAAGTTTTTAGGTTGTCATGTCTTTTATCAAAGCTCTTGCGAGTCTTCCTGACTTTTTACTCTCTTGAGTCACTGTAGATAATCCTGCTTGCACAGATCAGCCTTGGTCTTTAATAGCCCCTCCCTCACCTGATTTTTTGTGTAATCTGCACTTTCAGTGTAATTTAGGAGTGGAGAAATCTTTCTTTGGGAGGTAAAAAATATGTGAAAAGAAGTTTCCTTCGCTTGGGAATCAGCCGTTTTGAGAGCGTGATCAGTGCAGATACCGTGGGGTAATTGAGGTACTGCTCCATTGCATGGTTCAGAAACTCTCAAGTTCTCTGAACAGAACTGTAATCACACTGTGCACTTTGGCACGTTAGCTTGATCACTACAGCAGTTGGAAAGAAGTTATTCCACGATTGTCTTCAGCAAGACATTAGAATCGCAAGAAGAAATGGCAAATGTGGGGATGTCTGCAGCCTCAGCTGGTATCCCACTTCATTTCTCATTGTAAAGGACTCTTCTCCCCATGTGTTCACGTGTCTGGCATTCATCTCCATAGTGGTCTGCCTAGGGACCGCACAGGTGTGTTGCACATCACAGACCTTTATTGCAAACATTTCGCATCGTGTCAAATGCTTCTTCCCTGCTCGAGGCATTGTGGAAAGGTGAAGGTGAATGGTCTTCTGCCAAAAACCAAAATGTCTTGCTCCTGAGTTTACCAAAAGACTAATGTGGCTACCACGAGCAAGTGAAGAAATTAAATGCCCTGTATGGAAGTGTATATAGAGGGTCTCACTGTCAAAGGGACAGGGTTCATCTGTCTTTTTCTGCTCTCCAGCTTTTATTCTCCTTCTGCTCTTGGCCCTTTTTTTTGTCTTCATGTCCATCCCATGGAACACATGTCAGTTTCCTGATTCCCTATACTTGGAGGTAACTCTACCTTCCCTCATCTAAGCAATTAGCTGCTTCTAACTTTGTCTAAATAAACATAAACACAAACCTTCTGGAGTAATTTCCTAGCCACCTTTCTCTTCTAGACCAAATCTCTGTCAGGGATTGTGTTGCAGGATTTTTTCAAATGGTAAAGAGATGCTGGTAAGGGCTTCTTCCTTCTATCTCTTTTGCCACTATTTCGTAATTGGTGTTGGATTCTGAGGTGTAATTCTTCATGGGCTGATCTTTCTATTGATCATATGTGTTCCTTTTTGTCCTTTTCTTGTCCTTCCTCTGTAAGTCTTTTGCCCTGACCTTGCTCTATGACCTTGTTAATCTGCAATGACCTATTGCTTTTAGCCTGATGATTCCAGAATTCACTGCACTCTGATTGACACAATGCACTGCACAAAACACTTCAGCTAGGGCTGTGATTTCTGAGCTTAATAGAGTATGAAAGTCCAAGAAACACATTTGTGAATGACCTTTAAAGTGTGAATTCAGGATCTGATGGAAAGTTAGACTGAACAATTTCAGTCTTTGGTAGAAACTTCTTTGGATACATTTACAGTCTCATCCATGGAGTGTCATGAAGTCATTGATTAAAGTGCCATCAGCTAATGGCAATGGCAGCACTGGAAGCTTAGAAATGCCATTTAATACCTTAAATGAATGTTGTGTGGTGAGAGTTGTTTCTGACCTCCTGAACTTCATTAAGCTCTCAGCCCCAGCAACTGCCTGCAGTTCTCATCTAACGGTGGAAACAGCTGAGCCACAGAGCAGATTCCTGAGTGGGCTTGAGGCACCAAAACTGCAGCAATTCAAGGACACAGTAGATGAAATTTAAAGCAGGAGCAATAGGGTGACTGATTCCATGAGCTGCAGACAGTTTAAACCTGTGGCCATGTCCACTGGGTCCTGCAGCAGAATATGATGAGGAGGCTTCTGTTTGCATCCCCCACAGCTCTTTACTACTCCAAGTTCACATTGACCTTGCTGACATCCCATGAAAGGCAATGAGAAATCAATTCAAGATTATTAAGTGGAGAGGACAGATTTGAGGGAAGAGTTGAAAGTCCTGTAGCCCTCTCCTGCCACATGTGTTTGTGTGTGTTTGGTATGTCTTCTCATAGGGATAGTAGGTGTTTGACTTTTTCCTGCTACACACACTCATGTTGCAGCTGTATCCAGCTCTGTTATAGGAAACAGATGTTGTGACATTTATCCACACCCAGTGATGCAAAGCTCCCCAGCTCACTCTGTGGAGTTACTGTGTTGAGTTTTGGAAGCAGAGGTGCTTCCCAGTCTCCTTACAAGAATCGTGAAAATTTCCTCTGTGTTACCAATACATGTGCTTTTGAGTTTTAGACACTTGTGGGGTTTTTTTCCAGGTTGCTAAACTAAAGCTTAGGGGCAAAGGGGTGTGGAAATTACCACCAATGCAGTATAGTTAATCTCCATTTCTCATTCTCTTTCTCTGTCTCCACAACCATATATTTTTATGCTTTGCATGGTATTAGCTGTTGTGGACTTCGACTTGGGAGATGCTTTACTCTGCTTCCCGTGGGAATGCCTGTGAGCATCTTGCATAAGGCCTACTCCTGGTCCCAATTTGTCAGTGAACTGGTGAATCTCCCTAGATGCAAAGCAGTTTCAAAAGCTTCAAACAAATTAGGAAGGGAGCTCAGAGGGGACAAAAGGGTCACAGGAGAAGTAAAAGAAAATAGCCATGCATATGATTATAAACACTATAAGCCTTTCTCATACATAAGGTGACATGAGTGCAAGCAGATACTATTCCAGTTTTTCTTTCATGTTCTGTGAAGCAGCAAAACCAAAAGAAGCCAGTTGTACCATGAACTATCAGCCCTACTGGTAAAATCATCTTAGACACAAGTGTGGATATTTGCCTAAAGTGGAGTTGTTGTTCTCTGACGTTCAGTTTTCCTGTTTGAATAAAAGWATGAAAGCACGATGGGGTGGGCTGGGTGTGGGAAACCTGCTGGAGGCAAGAACTTTTGTTCCTCTTGTTCCTCACTGCTGACAGGTGAACACCAGCAGCTTTGGGATATCACTGTAATGGTTAGGTGCAGTTTTGTTTTTCCTGTACAGGGGTCCAAGTAAATTGGAGCAAAACTACTCTGAGTTGGGGGAGGTAGGTTGTACTCTGGTCCTCCTGTCAGTGAAGATACAATGTGAATTTCACCTCAGACGCCAGCAAAGATTTGGTGGAAAAATAATAGTACTGTTGCGTAGCTCACAGATTTAATGAAAGTACCACTTATTCCTACTTCGGATTTCACTGCACAGTGATCACAGATCAGATGGGAAGTTGTGTAACAGCCATTTTGAGGAAGTACTAAAGGATGGCCAGGAACACTTGGCCCTTGTTCTTAGGACCTGCCCTGTGACTTAGGATGGAAAACCGTATTTCCTTAAACAGACATGATACTGTTAAAAGTGAGAAGCAAGTGAAGTTAATTTTATGTTATATTAGCAGCTTTGCATTTTCTTCAGGTTCTATCACTGGCAGAGGGTAGCAGAAGTTGAGCTTCCTGTAGAAAATGTACCTAGAAATCTGATTTTGGTGACATTTTGCAAACACTAGCAATCAACACTAAAACTATGAGAACTTATACTAAAACCCAACCTGGCTACTGTGACTGGGCATTTTATGACAAATATTTACTGAAATGATGGTTTTGATTGTAATTATGTCCAGGACTCCCCTGCCTCCCCGAGGATGAGGCAATACAGGGCTGAATACTCTGAGACACTGCAGACGACTGCAAAAATAAGTGCAATGGAGCGTTCTTTCAAATAATAATAATATTTTTTATTTTCCTAGAGAAAAATTGCATTGGGTTGCTCTTGGGAGATCAATGGGTAGCCCTGGTTTCATGTGCTAAGTCTCTCAGAAGAGAATTCTGCTGTCCAGTGGCTTTTAAATAGACTTATAAGTACAGGTGACATGACCAAGTCTAAGTAAGAATGTTTAGTTTCACTTTGTGTCAGCACCAAGCCAGTGAGAGCATTACTGCAGAACATTTACTTGAGAGTTTGCTTGTGAAATTCCTTGTTTTCAGAGTTTTGGGGGAAGGAGACAGTGACATTTATTATAATGGTCAAATCTTTCTTTTGTTTCTCTCTTTGCAGTTATGTGGCTGTGGTCTGCTGGGCGTGGGCATCTGGCTGTCAGTGTCACAAGGGGACTTCGCCACATTTTCTCCCAGCTTTCCATCACTTTCAGCTGCCAACTTAGTCATTGCCATTGGCACAGTGATCATGGTGACTGGCTTCCTGGGCTGCCTAGGTGCTATCAAGGAAAACAAGTGCCTCCTATTGAGCGTAAGGCATCAATACTCCTTTTCACTAAAACCAGTGACTGTTGCTTTGTTACTATTTTGTTTGAATAACCGGTGCGAAATAGTCTGGTGGCTCACGGTAACATTGCCCTTGGCTTTCAGTCTTGTGTATGCTTGCAGTATGACATCCCACAGCTTTGGTCACAGTGACATCAATAGTGTATTAGCAAATGTATCCTTGCTACTTTGTGCCCTAATGTATTAGGTAGCAAAGCAAATTGCTATCAGTTACCTCTGAATGGTTAAGCRTGAACTGTAGGATCAACCTGGATAGCCCTTCTGGAAATGCCTGTTGGCAGGATTGACTGAAAAAACTTTAAGCACAGAGCTGCTCAAAGCCTCTTGTGGCTRTTTTCTACATTGCCCTTATCTAAGGCCTTTATCAGAGGATGGTCGAAGCCATCTCAGCTAAAGTTAAGAAGTCAAGGTCTCTGCCAGGCCTTATCAATAGAAAATAAATAGTCTGACCCTTGGTAGTCTACACTGAAGCACAGGGAAGGTTGGGAATCCCTCTCAGAAAACACAGTGTGGATCACTCCTCTTGCATCATCATTAGCCTCCCTGGCTAGTGGGAGGTTATATGGGGGAATATATAATATCCCCCCCCAAAAAAAAATAATGGGGGGAGGAGAACCCCACTGCAAGGAGAGAGGCATTGTGGCAGAAGGTCAGATGAGGGCTTTCAAAGCAGATGGGTTGCAATTCAGTCACAGCCTATGAATACAGATGCTGTGACATTAAGGAGTGTGTTTTCTTTGTGCAAAAGTCTCCCTTATATGATGTAGGGGAACAGCTGGGCAGAATTCCTTAGACCACCTCAGAGAATTAAACTGGAGGGAAAAYGTGCACCTGGTTTTTGCTATCCGATTGCTTGGTTTTGTATGTTGTGCAGCTAGGAAAGCAAACAGAGACTAGTATTGAGGTCCATGTCATTCATCCACACTAACTGCAACACCGGCTTAATTGTTTTTTAAGAGTGTTTATATTCTTACAAGATTCTGCAAAAGTCTTTTTATACTATCATGACTATCATGAGTTTCCAGTTGGAGAGCTAGCTGTGCTGCATACTGCTTCTGCCCCAGTGTCTGGAGGGCAGGTGCCATGCCTCTCTGCAGTACACTAGGGCATAAAGGTATGAAMAAAAATGAATAGTGGGCATGAAAAGTAGTGAGAAACTACTAGAACTCACAATTGGGATGCCTCTGCAGAGAGAGATTTCAGATACAGAGCTGAGAATAGAAGTGCTGAGTAATATGATGACTGTTCCACAGTCAGATGTAGTTAAAGCCCACRTGCTAGGGAATCACTCCTGAGGAATGTCACATTGATCTTTGTGGTAAGAGATTTAGCATCTGTTCTGTAGTCTGTGTGAAGAAAAGAGACTCCCTGGGCTGTGTGCTGTGACAGCAGTCAACAGGAGAAAGACAAAAGCATGACTGAAACCTGCAAAGTGGTAGTAAACCTGTAGTCTTCCTAGTTTCTAGCAGCCCTGGGTTTGCTCTCTAGTTGGCAAATGTGTGTACACTGTCTGTTTTTTCTTTGTTCTAGTTTTTCATCGTTTTGCTGATAATTCTCCTGGCAGAGCTGATATTACTCATTTTATTCTTTGTTTATATGGACAAGGTAAGCAAATATGCCATATAGATTAATTATCTTTACTAGCATGTAAACCAGATTTAGTTTTATGTTTGATGAAAGTATGTGGGTTCTCCTTGATCTTCACTTTGGTTAAGGTTTAACCTTGAGATTTTGGCTGTTTCCTGTAGGCTGCTTCTGAAAGGGGAGAAGGAAGTGATGAGGAGAGCAAACAGGAGAGAAATCCCTGAAATAAAACCATGGTCCAGAGCCTCCCTTTTAGTCTTCTCCTSAAATCTTAGATAGCCTTCAACATAGCTGTTTGATGTCTGCAAGCTGATCATGTTGTAGACCTGGGTTGTGGGAGGTCCTGCTTAAAACCTGGTTAGCTTCTTAAGGCCAACTCTTGAAACAGGACTGGAGGAGAGAGGCATGGGACATTCACAGGTTATTCCAAATGCCACCAGTTGTCTCATCTGACCAGGCAGTCCCAGAGAGCTTCGAAAAAATGCAAAACGGATCAAGAGGCAGTTTCTCATAAAGCCCATCTGTAGGAGTCTGCTATCTCATAGAGACTAAGTGGAGTAGGCACAACTGGCTGGCCAGTCAGATATGTAATGCTGGAAAAGTGCCTGGGGAACTGAGAACTCTGCTAAACACAGGGCAGAACCTTACAGTATGAGCATGTCCAGACTTAATAACACGTCCTACCAGACCTTTATCTCTTCTCAGGTTATTATGATGCCTGCTACTTTCAGGGAGCTGAGGCAAACTTCTGATTTTGACTGGGATGTAAAAGAGGGATGAAACAGATCTTATGATATAGTTGGCCTTTATGCCAGGACCGTAATCCTTTCTCTGCTGCCAGCTCACTGCTGTCAGAGGCAAGGTACATTCCTACCTGCATCCAGAACTCTGTGCTCAGACTTAAATTTATACAAGAAATGGGACATCTCAGATCTCCTGTTAAGCATTCCAACTTYATCTTCTAAAGAAAGAAGAGCGCATTTGAAAATCATAAATCCTACAAGCTTGTTCCCACAGGAGAACAACAATAATGCCTTTTAAAATTGATTTTGTATTGGCTATTCACTATAGTGTGCCTGAACCCATGCAAGGATAACTCTGCTAAGGTTGGGGAGCCAGGACTCTGATTTTATGGTATCAGCAAATTAAAGCAGGCCACAGGTCACAGGCAGGAGAGGCTGCTGTAGGGTATTGCCAACAGCTATCTCTGGCAAGGTCACAGCAAGCTCAGCAGATTGATGCTGTTCATGTTCAGTTAGTTTGAATCATTTGATGACTGTATGATGGACTTTTAGCAGAGGTCTCCTATCTCAAGAGAATTAATCCAGTATTTTGCAATCTGAGGGAGAGACTAAGCCTTGGCAGGTGCTTAAAGGTCCCACTGACTTGTGAGAGTCTTGAAGCTTTTCTACTCACATTAAGTTTGTGGTGAGAGAAGGTAAGAGAGATGTTCTATATGTGTGTCTGTACCACTTGGTCCTTTCCTCTGAACAGCAGTGCATTGACTTCCTCTATCTTTTACATGGTGCAGGTCAGTGAGAGTGCAAAGAAGGATTTGAAGGAAGGTATGAAGTTCTACAATTCAGAAAATAATGTTGGACTGAAAAATGCATGGAATATCATTCAAGCAGAGGTAACATATTTTCTCAATAGTAAAAAAATAACAATTTGGTCATCAAGGCTGCTGCAGTCTGTTAAGTGTGGCATCCATGCCTAGTCCAAAAGGTGGCTAATGGAGGTTTTGGTTTCTGATTTTGCACTCTTGAACATCCAGGGAGTACTGTGAAACCCAGGATCAAAGTGTACTCTGTAAGGTGAAAGATGCTCTCCTGTCTGAGATTCTCTGTGGCTATCACAGGCATAGAGATGATCTGAAACAGCAGAGAGGCAGCAAAACCTGCATAGGTGGAACTGCAGCTTTGGCAGGCTTTTGCTTCTAGCATTGTGGGCAGATTTGGTGTTTGGGCTCATGTCTCTGTGACAAGAAGAGTAATATACCTTGGGTATGAAGCCATTTATTTTCACTGGTTTTGTTTTTTCTTTGAGTTTTTAAGTATTTGCTTTTAGTGATCAGCAAGCACAGAACACCTTAAAACTATGAAGGTGTTGTGGTGGCATTTTTGAGAATACAGAGTGGTTTACCAGAAGTAAAAGTTTGTGGTTGTGCGTGATTCACAGATTGTGCTAGTTAATTTATTAATCCTTTACTTCTGCACAGATGAAATGCTGTGGTGTGAATGACTTTACGGATTGGTACCCAGTGCTGGGAGAAAACATTGTTCCAGACCGATGTTGTATGGAAAACTCCCAAGACTGCGGACGGAACTCTACTGAATCAGTGTGGAGAACGGTAAGGCTCACTTGGCCCAGGTCAAGTCTTAGGTAGGGGTGGGAAGGAAGAAAATAGAGGGAATGCACGTGACAGAAAATGTGACCTTGTGGTTTCAATTTTCATCTTTCATCATTTCAGGGATGTTATGAGCAAGTTAGGAGGTGGTTTGATGAGAATAAGCATGTCCTTGGTTCGATTGGGATGTGCATCCTCATAATGCAGGTAATACTGGTATGATGTTTTTCAACATGGCTTTGATTTGCTGTCAGCATTCTTGATTCTGCTGTGTGAAAAGTGATGCTCGACTGCTTTGAGTTGGAATATTATTTAAAAAATGTCAGATTTGTTTTGTGAGTTCATTTAAGGCCATGTGCTCAGAAAGCAAGCAGGTCAGTAATCAGCTCTGCAAAGAAGACATGCTACAGGTTTTGCTTACCTGTGTTTTGAGTTCAGAGTGCTTCTTTGGAGTTCCCATATTTAGCCATTTTTTACGCTGTCCTTTCAGGAACTGGTTGGTTGTTTTTTAGTTTTGAAAGCAAGTTCTAGAAATAACTAAAATGAGCCAAATCATGGCCACTGAACTGAGTAGGTCAATGTGTTTTAAAAAAGAAATGCAGAAGTATCATAGTAATCTGTTAAGGTTTTGGAGTTCCTGCTCCAGGGAAGTGGTCATGGCCCTAAGCTTGCCAGAGTTCAAGTGTTTGGACAATGCTCCCAGGCACATGGTGTGATTTTTGGGGTTTCCTCTGCAGGGCCAGGAGTTGGACTTGATGATCCTTGTGGGCCCTTTCCCACTTAGGATATAGTCTATGATTCTATCACTGCAATACTTTTGGGGGAGAATACCTGGATCTGGTATTTTCAGTCACAGTTACCTGGCTAAAGAAGCAGAAATTGTTGGGTCAAAAGGAAGAGTAACTTGTATGTATTGATTCTGAAAAATTGTTGCATGTATGACAAAGAACCCTGAAAGCTTTTTGCCTCCATCTGTGCTCTGACTGATGCAACCCTGCACATCACCATGTGCCTGAACTACATACATTCAAGTTTACTGCTCAGTGTTGAAGCTTGAGAAATATGGCTAGTGTAAAATGACTGTTCAAACTACAGCTGGGCCATGAACACAGGTCAGCAGTACAGTTTTTGCATCCTTCCTTGTACTAAAGCCTTTATTGTTTATTTTCCTTCAGATTCTTGGCATGGCCTTCTCAATGACACTCTTCCAGCAGATTCACAGGACTGGCAAAAAATACGATGCCTAAAGCCTCTGAAACATTATCACATCAACGTTTCTGTCTCATCATAAAATGAACACAAGGAATGACCACAAGGAGCATCACGCCTAGCCCTGCTGAGGGAATCCGTCCCATTGACCGATCCACTTCATTGTTACTTGTCCAGTTATTATCACAACTTATTTGACTCTTTTTTTCATTTGTTTTTCTGTYTCACATTTGCCATTTATTTGCCAAAGATGGGGGGAACCTCCCAAACAAATGGATTTTTTACACAAAATCATAGATCTGCTCTAAGAATGTTTCTTAACTTAAGAAAACGTTTCGCTCTACTAATCCATGCTATATGTGCAAAAATTACGTGTGTTCGACTTCAAGGGAGAATTCTTCAAAGTCTTCCATTAGGTTTCCAACTCTTATGTCCAATTTACTGGAAGACTCGGAAAAGCCACTCTAACTGAGAGTCCTAGGAATTGGAGCTGCTTTGCTTTGCAGCTTCAYGTACCTTACGGTGTATACTTTTTTATTATGATAATGATGATTATTATTATGATGATGATGGATATAGCTTAGAATTTAGTTGCCTGACTTATAACTTCTTACTGTTTTTGGTTTTACACATTTATTGTACATTAATTTGGGAACYGCTGTGCGATCTCCAGAGGACATGTTTTTCAAAGTTGAAAATAGGTGCGGGCAAAGACATAACTTTTCTCAAGTCCATGGGGAGGCATCATCTACCTTTATCAGGGTCTTGATGTCCTTACTGTAACAAAGGTGTTTCCTTTAAAATCAGAGACTCCTTCCTGAGATGGAGTGCGAAGCCTTCCCATTGGACCAGATGATGAGCTTCCTACTCCTGTGAGGCAAAGTTCCGATGCCTTTACTCACCCAAAGCAGTGCCTGGCTGCTTTATGTCATGCTACTTTGAAAGCTAAAAGTACTGACTAAGCAAGTTACTGCTAGCACAAAGGAGAGAGACTGCAGTCTGACCTACTGGCAGCAGACTTCACTGATTGCATTGTCTGCTTCAAAAAGTTTGCCGAAGGCATGGCATGTTGCTGGATGTGAAGGAAGGGGATGGCAATTTGATGGCAACATTATCATGCCACGCCCTTTGTTGTAGGGATTTCCTCAGGCCAAAGACAGCTGTCTCCTTGAGCTAGAAAAAGTGGTTTCATTAAGGGTGACCAGATGATGCAGGAAAGAGGCAATTTCCAAAACAGCACTCAGAGATGGTATGCGTTGTCACATCTTCAGTCCAGAATTGTTTTTTGCTGATGGATCGCCAAGTYTATTCACTGGGGTAGTTTACTCAATGCATATTTTTACCAACATTCCTGTTAGAAAACTGGAACATGTATTTCTCTACTTTGAATGCTTCTTCATTTCAAGGAGCCCCCACTTACCCTTTGTTACAGGTTTTTGCTGTTTTGTGAAGGAAGAAGGAAGGGCTCAGACAATGGAGGATGTTATGATTAAACTTCAATCAGGGCT
Source organism: Amblyornis subalaris (assembly GCA_018881555.1). Classification (NCBI taxonomy): domain Eukaryota; kingdom Metazoa; phylum Chordata; class Aves; order Passeriformes; family Ptilonorhynchidae; genus Amblyornis; species Amblyornis subalaris. Next base: position 8,988,495 of record JACAXG010000022.1, read on the forward strand.
TGACTCAGCTGTGAAAGAAACACTGCTTTTTGCATTGACAGCTGTCAGAAGCGACTGTCGAAGGTTACCTCATCCAATGTCTCTCAAAGAGGTATTGACACATATGTGAGATGGGGTTCACTGTGACATTATTGGGCTGAGTTTCAGAAACTGTTGATGATGGAGATATTGTGCCTTTCAGAGTCATGCCATGTCAAACTACTCCTCTGGTAAACAAGTTTCTATTAATGTCCAGTCTGAATATTTATACTTTAACCTCTAAAAGATATAATTTTCATTGTATCATTCAGCCTATCTTTTCCTTGTGGGCTGAAGTAGCTGTTGAGCCACTTTATATCTGGGAAGTTTTAGTCCCCTGTTTATCTTCCTAGTAAGTCCTGCATGCATCTGTACATCTGGCAGCAATAGTGTTTTGTGTGACCTATGTGTCACTTTCTTGAGTTCCTATGAAATCAGTGTGAYAGGAAGGAGTGTGAATGTGTGGGAGATAGAGATGAATTTGGGTGTTGCAGTGAAGAAGGAGGTTACTATTCTTAGAGCACAGCCCTTGCCCATATGAGCACAATGCCCAAAGTTTCACAGGGCTCTAGTTTCTCACTGAAGCAGACGAGGCCATATGGGTTCAGCTATTTCAGTTGGATAGCCTTTGAAGGAGTTGGGGAAGAAACAGAGGGAAAGCACAGAAACCGAATCCAGTTTTACTTCCATTTCTAACAAAAATTGGGACCAGGAGCATCTGAGCCTCAGTGGAGATGGCTGTTCCATGTTGAAGAAGGGGCTCTGATGCCCAGTGTATCTGCTGCTACATGTAAGACTGCATCCAAAGTTGCTAAGATGCGTTCCCATTTTTGCAAGAAAAGACAGGATGATTTTTGTCTGATGGCTGCACTGCATTCTCCCTTTGGCAGAGGTGCTTAGCTTTCTCTAGCTTTTCTGGTGCTCAAAAASAGCCAGGTGCAGGGCTGAGCAGGAGCATAATCTCTGTCCTTTCGGGTCGCACAGTGGTACCTGCCGCATCTTAATTTTAATCTGCAGTCAGTTTTTGTACAAAAATGGTAAAATATATTAGTGAAAGTAATAAGGAAATAAAAAATGTTTATGAGTAACTCAGAGATGAAATGTGTAGTTGCAAACTCAGCTACTTTGCCTTCCATCCAAACTTATTTTTCTAGAATGCTTCATTCCATTTCACGATCTAGCAGCATAGATCCTGAAATCTTTTTTTAATGACTACTTTAGGCATTTTAAGCACAGTATTAAGTGAGATAGTTACATGAGCTTCATGTATTCATCTGTATGAAGCCACCTACAGGAGAGGAGTCAAAAGCAGGACTGATTTGTGTCTCTAGCTGACTCTGATGTGGGAGGTGATGACAGACATCCTCAAAGAAGCAAAAAGGTAATACCGTTTTCAAGGCAGCAAAAAACAGCTCTAGAAAGTGTAAGGCTGCAGCAGTCAGTTTGTCAGAGGAGGCACTAATTGTCCTGTAAACTGGTCAAAGGGAGCTTTGGCTCATGTATGTATGCACTTTTTTTTTGCTTATGCTGGTGGGTGGCTGTCTATGTGTTTTCCCCAAATGTCACTCTGATTATTTAACTATAAGTTTTTAGCATGTTTTTAAATAAAAAATTGATACTGAGTAAAAGTATCTTTAATATACACAAATATTGATTTGTATAAATGCATACCTCTCTGTATCTCTTAATTCATGAAAGCACAGTTCAAGTCTATGAAAGTGCTGTTTCTCTGAGTGTTCCTTCAGACTGTAGCATACCTGCTGTCTTACTGTCCTTCATACTCGGGAGCTGCCATAGAACTTAGGCAGACAAAACAGAACTGCCTGAAGAACCTCTACTTGAAAGCTGATGAAGTGTTAGCAGTGAATTCTGTTCACTCCTGGTCGTACCAAGGCTGTTGGTTTCAGGAAGCCCAGGTGGAAGGCACTCAAAAAAAGTGCCCATAGCTGAGTAGCATGTAAAATGTTAAAAACAATGACATAAATGTCTCCAAGATGACAGAAGATGCCTTGGATATGTCATGTATTGAGTTCCTGGACTATGGCTATGTTAGGCCAACTTTCCTATCCTGTGTCCACCTGCCCCATTTCTATGCATGAAATACAACTCACACACACGGAGGGTGCAAGCACAGAGGGCAACCAGACTGATCCTCGTGGTCTCTCTTGGGAAATGTATTGGTCAGGCATAGAAAAGGCAAGGAGGAAAAGGGTGTTTTCCCAGCAGATGGTTCTTGGAAGCAGCATGAAATAGGCCACACATAATTCTGATGTAACTTCTTTCCATAAGTTAAGCAGCTTCATCCTGTAGCTGGCATGGGGAAACCTGGAGATGTTTGCCTCTGGGCTAGCCATCTGTTGTGCAGAAGAGAGTAGACACTAAGAAACAACATGCCATTCCCACCGGGTGATGTTTGCACCAGTGTTTCTTCTATGCAATACCTACTTTCGCCTTTATATAAAAGATTTTTACTAGGATGATATAAAAATAAAGGATTTTTTAAAAGGTGCCTCTTTCAGCTCATTTGTCTCCTAACACCACCACCAAAACCAAAAAGGGGCAAAAAAAATTCCAAATGGTAACTCACAGAGAACTATTCCAGCTCTGCTGCAGTTGAAATCCAGAGCTCTTGAAGCTGTTTTCATCTCTGAAAAGATTCCCCTCCCTCCATCTCCTCCCCACTCCAGTCCTCTCTCATCCTTCAAAACAATAATAAAAAGAAATAGGTGTGGAAAATTCCCAAATAATGGAAAAGTGGTTTCAAGCGTCTGGTAATTYAGGAAAGAGATTGCAAGTGTCCCAGAGAACACAGGGAGGACAAAATAGTAGAGAGCTTGAAAGACATCCAGAGGACATTGAGAAGTCAGCCAGCGAAAACTGATTAACACTCAGATAGAGAAAGATCRCAGAATAGCCCTCCAAATTCCAGGAAAATAGAAGATGGGCTGAAAGATCCCCAGATGAAACAGTGGAGCCCAACAGAAGTGAACAAAGCAACAGAGAGTCTGAAAGAGATTCTGAGTGCATAAACCAGCCTCAGGGAAGGGAAGAAAGCCTGTAAGTGGTCAATGAAACAAAACGTAGCCAGGTCAGAGACCAAGAAAGAAAGAGGTAAGGCAAAAGACATCCCAGAGAATACAGAAGAGGCTCAGTGATAACAAGAAAGTATCAGAGCTATTAAAGGAACTCCAGAGTACTCAGTAGTACCAAGGGTGGCATGARGAGAAGATAAAAAAAAGGAAGAAAGATTTAAAGTGCCCCAAAGAGTAGCATCAAAGAAGGGAAAATGAGCCAAAATCTGTAAAAGACTCAGGGAACACAAAGTAGCCTCAAAGAGGCAAAGTAACTAGTAGAAAGCCTGAAAGAACCATGATGAACACTCAAGAGACCTTGACAATAACAAGAAAGTATCACAGATTCTGAAAGTGCTCTAGGAGTGTATTCCTGCAGCTGCTAAGAGAGAAGAGAGGCTAAAAGAGCAACAGAGAATAGTTTTGGAGAAGGGAAGAAACAAGACGGAAGGCTGAAGAAGTCCCAGGAGAAAGAAGAGTAGCTGCTGAGATGCCATGAACCTTGAAGGAAGACTGAAACAGCCCCAGAAAACCCACTCAAACTTCAGAAAGAGGGGCTGAGGGGTGAGTGGGATATAAAACTAGCAGAAAGACTGAAAGTGCTCCAGAGTCACCTCAATGAGAGGAAGGAAGAAACTGAAAGGCAGCCACAGCAGCTTTGGAGAGGCTAGGAAAGAAGTGGAGAGGTTGGGAGAGTTCCAGAGAACAGAGTAGCCTCGCAGAGCCTGAGAGACTAGAAGAGAGCCTGAAAGAACCTCGGAGAAGAAAGCAGCATGAAGCCTGCAAATGTGAAGGATAACAAAGATTAGCCTCAGAAAGGTGGAAAAAAGTAGGCAAGAAAGAGACACGGAGATCATACAGTAGCCTTGGAGAGGTGAGAAAATACAGCAGAAAGACTGAAAGAATGCTGAGAGAGCAAGGAGTAGCTTCACAGAGACCAAAAAGAAGTAGATGTTAAAAGAGTCCAAGGAGAGCACACAGTACCACTGGAGAGCCACAAAAGTAGGAGAGATTCTAGAAGAATCCCACTGCATGCAGAGTATCCTTAGGGCAAGCCCTCCCAGTCAGAGTGGAGAGTCTGTTGGAAAACCTGTTCTTGTCCTTGTTCCTCAAAGCAGGAGGAGTTAATTTCCATAAAAGCCAAAGTTCTGTCTGCAGCACTGGCTGTGCAGTCAGGTGTTGACCCACAGGTTGGGGTCTCTCCTGCATAAGCCTCTCCTTTCCACTGGCAGGACCCAGGAGAACAGCACCTGGACTCCAGTGCCCCATAGCCATCCTTGGTTTGCTAAGGTCTCCCTTGACAGTATCACTGGTGCACACATGGCAAGCAGGCCAGAGGAACAGGCCAAAGTCCAGACATGCCTTGGTGTTCTCTGGAACAGATCCAATCCAATCTCCCTGCAAGCAGCAAGGAGATACCTCATGTGAGGTACAAGTAAGGTCAGTAGATGGGTGCTTCTGTACCCTATAGAAGGAAGTCTCCAACCAATGTCACAGTGCTGGCTCAGACATGGTCCAGATTCAGCTGGCTGTGGTGCATCCTTTGGCAATTCACTGTATCCTGAGGTAAACAGTGGGGTGGTGAGTGAGTGGATTACTGCAGGTGCTGGGATGCATGTATGTGCACATTCGGGTATGGGAATGTGCTGTAGCTGTGTGGAAGCCCGACTGTGTGTACAGCAGAGAGACTCTGGAGATTTTCTTTTCTCAGATTGTGGCAGGTTGACCCTCACCCACAGCTAAGCACCACACAATATCTCACTCACTCCCCCTACAAAACCACAGCAGGATGGGGAGAGCAAAAGTGAGAGAACTCACAGGTTGAGATAAATAGTAAGAGAAGGAAAGAGGAAGGAGAAAAAATAGTGATGCAAAAGCAGACTGATGTCCAGTCAGTCTCTGAGCAATTGCTGCCTTCCCAAAATCTCTCTCTTCTCAATTTCTGTTACTGTATACGATGTTATAGAGCATGCAATATCATATGGGTCAGTTTGGGTCAGCTGTCCTGCTTGTGTCCCCTCCAAATTCTCAAATTTGGAGCCCCGAGGGGGGCTGAGTGGGACTAAGAGAAAGCCTTGATGCTGTGATGCTGTGCAAGCACTGCTCAGCAATAGCCAGAACACAGGTGTGTTATCAGGGCTGCTTTAGTCACAAATCCCAAATGCAGCACCATACAGCCTGCTACAAAGAAAATTAACTCTATCCCAGCTAGACCCTGTACACTCTTAAACATCACTTGAGTGCTGGTGGATGGAGACATCATGAGGATCCAGAGACATGTGGAATGTAATTTTGCCTCTTCTTATGAATGACTGTCTTCTCCAGACTTCTCAGACAAACACAGTCTCCCAACCTCACAGTTTTCAGTGTGGCATTGTCTCTGATCATCCCAATCTTGCTCACTGCATTCTCCAGCCACAGAAGAAACTACTGATAGTTGCTTGTGCTGCCTAATGTAACTGGGCACAAAAGTGCTCTGCAAATGCTTTTCTCTCCTCAGAGATAGTGCAGCCCAGCACAGGAAGCAAAGATGAACAAGCCATTCCCTACATGAATGTTACTCACTTGGAAGTGAGGTGCACAGGGATGCCATATCCAGTCACTGAACAAGGTGGCAAGTAATCCCTGCATCCTTTCCTAGGTTGCAATGAATGGTGGGAGAGGAGTGCACCAGGCTATAGGTAAGTCTTGTTTTCTCTGTATGTAGAAGTAATGTTTATATTGAAATCTCAGGCTGATGGAGTCCAGTGCAGGCAAGATATGTACGCAGAAGCACAGAAGGACTATGAATACTTCACATAGTAAGGGAAGTAGGGTGATGACYGAAGTTCAGTCATTAGAACAACACACAGGGAGCAGCACTGCAGGATCAGTGAGAACCAGCCCCATTCAGCTGTTCATGTGTCATACCTGAGAAACTGTGCTGGCACTGGCAGTCTCACTGGTTTTGAGAGTATCTAATTTTCTGACCATGTCAGCTGTTTGGCTCAGGCCTTGATGTCATTATGCAACGCTGCTGTTAGTGATATGTGGTTGTGCCAGCCTAGAAAAGGTAGGAGTGAAAAATTAGTGCAGGTATCAAAGTGTTCTTCCTCACGGGTCTTCTATGTCCATCTCCAGAGAAAAACAAACAAACTAAAAGCTCTCTGCCTTTCAGAAGCTGCTGCAAATGCATCTATTTGCACTTAAATTCCTTAATGTCAGCTGAGGAACTTCCTGGACTCCTCCTCCCTTCAAAAAAAAACACCAAACCAAAAAAACAAAGACCAAAACAAACAAAAACCAGGCTGAGATGCTAGAACTCAGTCTACCCATAAAGGGAGACAGGAAGGCAACCGGCAATTTTAAGCAAACAAGTAATGGTGACACATTGGGTATGACTAGGGGGAAAAAAGAACATCTAGGAATATGAAAGAAAAGTGAAAGGAGACAAGGAAGTCTCTTGGCTGTGAGTTGTATTCTCCAATAATAAGGGGTAAAGCAGGTACTGCTTGGGACAATGGCTTTCAGTCAAGTATCACCAAAAAATACCACATCAAAGAACTGAGATGATGCCACACGTTTTTCATYTCCCATAGAGTGCAGAATAGGCATAACTGGGGAAAGCACAGCAGGAACAGGGCTAGAAAAGTATCTTCAAGAAAAGAGAAGGATGCAGGAGAGCCAGGTTAAGAAAGAGCACCTGACACATCTAACAGCTCCTTCAACAACAAATTAAGATGATGTAGACTTTCAGGGAAAGAATGCATAATGATTTTCTTCTACAACTTCCTCCACGTTTCAAGACCAATGCCATATTTGAGGTGGATAGCCATTGCCTCCAGATGTGATGCTCTGTAATAAGCAGAGTATTTCCTCATTCTCTTCTCTTGCCTCTGAGAAACTGTATTTGTGAGTGTACAAGTTTGTGGTTACCCCAGGCTTCACATACAACCCACAGTTTTCTTTATGTTGCAATACATGTCCATCACAAAATCTTAAAGTATTCTGAAAAGTGGCAAAACACTGTCAATATTTTCTTTTCATGGCACACTCACTGTATTGTTATGGAGGTTTTTGGGCACAGAATGTTTATATTTTATTACTTCTTTGGTTGTTCTGTTTGGTTTCTGCTTACTTTCACTTATTGCTGGCAGAATTTTATTTCTTTATCATTAACATCATTCAGTTGCATGCATGTATCATTACACTGAATGTTAAATATTAATCTACTATGAAATGGCAAATACCAAAGAATCACCCACTTTTCCCTCTTGAAGAATGGATAATGGCAGTTTACCTTCCTTGCCTTATCCTAGTTGATATGCTCGAGAGCAGAAATCAGCCCTTCAGAGGGACACAGACAAGCTGGAGGAATGGGCTCAGAGGCACCATATGAAACTGAGTATGGACAAAAGCAAAATTCTGCTCCTGGGAAGAAATAAGCCCTAGCAACAGTATGGGTTAGGACATGGTGAGCAGCTGGTCTGAAAAAGAAACGTGGTCCTGGTGGATGGAAAGCTGGATGTGATCCTGCAGTGTGCCCTGGAGGCAGTGTGGGACAACTGCAACCTTGGCTATAAAACAGCAAGACCAGACCCAGGATCTCAAAGGAAAGCAATACTAGGATTTGTTAACCCCATTTAAAATATTGCACCCAGTTTGGGGCTCGTCAGTACAAGAGAGGCAGTGATCAACCAAAACAATTTCAGCAGAGGAGCACCAAGACAGTCAGGAGGCTGGAGCACTTGTCCTGTGAGGAGGAACTGAAGGACCTGGATTTGTTTAGCCTAGACAAGGCTTGGGTGGGAGCAGCTAACTGCAATCTTCCAACAGAAGATTCCTTCTGCAGAGGTTAATAAGACGACCAGGCCAGGCTCTTCACAGTAGTGCGTAGAGGTAGGAGAAGAGGCAGAAGGCTTGATGTGTAATGATAGGATATAGGGAAAATTTCTTCACCCTGATGAGAGTCAAGTATCAAGCATTGGAAGAGGTTGGCTAGAGAGGTTGTGCAGTCTGTATCCTTGCAGGTTGCAAGATCTGACTGGATACAGTCCTGAACAAAATGACCTGATCTCATAGTCAAGCCTGATTTAAGCAGGAGGTTGTGCTAGATCACATAATTGTAGAACGGTTTGGGATGGAAGGGACCTTAAACATCATCTAGTTCCCACCCCCCTGCCATGGGCAGGGACACCTTCCACTAGACCAGGTTGCTCAGAGTCCCATCCAACCTGGCCTTGAACACTTCCAAGGATAGAAGGCCACAATGAGGTCTCCCTGGAACTGCCTTTTCTCCAGGCTGAACAGCCCCAACTCTCTCAGCTTGTCTACATAGAAGAGGTGCTCCAGCCCTCTGAATGCCTTTGTGGCCCTCCTCAAAGACAACCAGGGTGCATTCCAACCTGAATCCTCTTTTAATCCCCTGTCTGATCCAATTAAAGAGGCCCTATCCTAGGGTAATTGACTGTAATTTCCCTCTACTTCAGCTGTTTTTTAGCAGCTTGAAGACACTGTGCCTGTTATTTTCCTACCCAGGGAAAGACATCACAAGGAAGACTGAGAGAGCTCATCTCACAGGGTGACACTGAAAGAGTCAACGTGCAAAAGTTGCAGCACAAGAAATTCTGGATGAACAGAAGGAAAAAAACTTCTTGCCCCTGAAAACAGTTCAGCAGACATGCTTGGAGGAAAAAAAAAAAGGTTGGATGAGGAATTCAGCAATGTAATCTAGATTTTAAATCGGGCCTGCTTTGGTAGGGAGACTGGATCAAAGAACTTCATGAGTCCTTTCAAAGCTAAATCCGTATATGATCCTACAATTTATGTACCAGGCAGTATCAGGGAGTTCCCTCTTTCACTTCCATTTGACCACTCCCTGCAAGAATGGGTTTGTAACTCAAGTCATGTGGCCAAACCTCTCCAGTTTTTGCCTTTATGCTGCTTGAAGTAGAGGCTGATGAGAATCAATTAATGCAACTATGTCTTCTCCAGATAGGCGATTAGTCTTTATACAGTACATAAGATATCCACAGAAATATTTGGATTTAAAACGTTTTTAAGTTGTTGTCACTAAAAAGAGTCTGGCATTAGCATGTAGCTTCCTGAGAAAACAGTCACTCTAACAAACTATGTTTTCAGTGTAATGAAGAGAGTCTTATCTCAAGCGAGGTTTACACTCCATTATTAGTTATCAGTCTAAACATACAAACAAAGGGAAGAAACATACAACAAAAATCTGAACTGTATCCCACGCTTCAAGGCGTAGCAGCAGAAACCACTTTAAAACTTTCACCTGCTAGAAATCTGTGTTGTGCTACTGTAACTTCATATACACTTACACAAATTCCCCAAAAAGTCAGCCCCTTATTTAAAAAATACACAACAGACAGTAATAATAATAGGAACAGATGATTCAAAGAGGCCCACATTAGACACAGAGTATTGTCAGCATCTTTTCAATCCAAAAAAGTTGTTCAACAGACATTCAGCAGGAGGTGGTAACAGAATCCTGCCTTGCTTCTATCCTCTGTGTAGATCCATGAAGCAAGGCAGCACAGGCAGAATACGTCCCAACAAACTTCATGTGCTTTCCCACAATGACAATACGAATAACACGGTTGAAAAACGATGTCTCTACTTCCAGAAAACTCCTTTGTTCCAGAAGCATTATATTCATGCCAGTGAAATACCTCCAGTGATTCACCATGGGCTGCTTGTCTTCTAACTCAGAAAAATAACCTTTTCTAACTCTGTATTCAGAGGCAAGGTCAGCACAGCCAGAATCTGGATACACATCCTGCCTGACACTCCCTCAGAATTTGAGAAATCCATCATTTTCAATCCACCTGTGTTGTTCTTGGTGTGCTGCTCAATGAAAATCCTTCACTGCAGGATGCACTGCAATGACTGCACACATGTATGAGGACTGCCTGTGTTTTGGAAGTTACCAGGCCACTGGCTGACTGCAGTGCTGTAGCAGGTGTCACTGCCAGCTTTTCCACTCAGCAGCTCCCCTCTGAGACTGTCTGCACCAAAAGGTGGTGTGAGCTACATTCAACACTGTGGCTTCCCTTACTAACTGGTCCTGGAGCTGCTGTTGCTGCTTCTGGACCTCAGTTGTAGCATAAAGCTGCCCACGGGCCCTGAGTGCCTGCTGCTGCCCTCTTTGTGCTGTGTGACCTATGCTGTGCACGGTGTGATGGTCACATTTGCTGCTGTGCCTCACACCAGCATGGCATCAGTTCTTTAAAATACAGGCTCCAGGATATGTGTATTTCACAGGACGATGTTGGGCTGTTGTGTTACCAAATTACCAATAATTGCCAAAATTATTCGCTGGTAAAGCAGCAGCCTGTTGCTATCCAGGCCAAAAATCAAAAGAACTAAAAGACAAAGTGGTGGGCTACAGAGCAGTGGTGGGGCTGTCACTGCTCTGGTACCACAAGGAACTGGTACTGGTACTGGTGCTGGTACTGGAACTGGGACTGTTACTGGTACCAGCACTGGAACTGGTACTGGAACTCTGACTGGCACTGGGACTGGGACAGGGCCCGGTACTCACACAGGTGCAGGGATTGCTACTGGTACTAGTAGTGGGACTAGCACTAGAACTGGGACTGGTACGGCTACTAGCACTGGAACAAGTACTGGAACTGCTGCTGGAACTGAGACTGGCACTGGCACTGAACTGGTAGTGACACTGGTACTAGTATAGGTACTTGGACTGGTTTTGGAACTGGGACTGGTGCTGGCATTCGTACTGATACTGTAGTACAGGCTCAGGGTCAAGCTCAAGCTCAAGCTCAAGCTCAGGCTCAGGCTCAGGCTCAGGCTCAGGCTCAGGCTCAGGCTCAGGCTCAGGCTCAGGCTCAGGCTCAGGCTCAGGCTCAGGCCCTGGCCCTGGCCCTGGCCCTACCCTCCCAGCCTCACGACAGCGGCTTCACCCTCACCTTAGCCCCGCCCCACCATTTGCATGCCCTGGCCCGACGGGCCAATGGGACGCGGCTACGGCGGCGCCGGCCCCGCCCTTCGCGGCCGCCGGTAACGGAAGCGCCGGGAGCGGAGCGGGCCCCGCGCGCCCGGCCCGCGCCCCGCGGGCGGCCTGTGGGGAGCGCGCCCGGGGCGCGCGGCCCTTGCGGTGAGTGCGGGCGGGGGCGGAACGGCCGCTCGCCCCGGGCCTCTCCCCCCGAGCCGCGCCCGTGCCCTGCGCGCCTGCAGGCCGCTGCCCGCCCCGCCCCGCCGCCGAGCAGGCTCCCAGGTTGGGCACGGGGGTGGGAGGCGTCGGCCGCTGTATGTGGGGAAGCGGCCTGCGGCCCCGATGGAGGGGTAGTGGTTCTGTGCTTGGCTCGGTCGCCTGGCCGTGCCCGTGAGCGCCAATGGATTCAGCTCTGGAGGGTTCGGTTACGGGTGTGGCTGCGGCGGTGGCCCCCGGCAGCACGGAGCGGGTGCGTGAGGGCGCAGGTGGGAAGGGCATTGTCATTTCACCGTGTGGCCCATACTGGTGCTAATGTTCCTCCTCCTCGCCGCCGCTCCATAGCCCTGCGGGCTCACCTCAGGCAAGTCTCCTAACCAGATACCGTGTTCTCTAAGGAAGAGCCAGAGGTTCCCTTAGCACTGCCTGTGTTCCGAGCAGAGTACTGTACTGTACCAAGTTGATGTTTGTAGGCAAAAGAGCCTTTGGCAATAAAGCACGRTGTGCCAAGTGGAAGCAGACAGCACAGGAATCCACACAGTAGCCCACTGGGATTCTGCTGTGTTTTTTATCATGAGGGTGGTGAGACCCTGGAACAAGTTGCCCAGAGAAGCTGTGGATGCCACATACCTGGCAGTGTTCAAGGCCAGGTTGGATGGGGCTTGTAGCAACCTGGGATAGTGGAAGGTGTCCTTGCCTATGGCAGAGGAGTTGAAAGTAGATGGTCTTGAAGGGTCTCTTTCAACCTGAACCATTCTGTGATTCTACACACAAAAGCGTGTATATCAGTAGAACATAAAGTACTTCTGGAAAAAAGAGGAAGTGCATTGCCAGTAGTAGGAAAGCCATTCGGTCTCAGCGCACAACAAGCATTCATCCTGTTTAGAAGGATGTTTTTCCTGTCTGAGTAATTTGTTTACTTTGAGCTGTTCTGGTAACTCCTGGACCAGTAGAAACAGTGCTAATAATGGGAGTTGAGAGGCCTTCTCAAAATGCTACCTGATGCTTATTAAATGGTGTGCATTTGATTTTGAATTAATCAGTAATTCCTTCCAGGAATTTGGATTTGTGTCGCCTTTGAGAACAGCTCTTTTGTTTTTATGGCTTTACCTGTTCATGCCTTCAGGTTGTTCCTCCATGCTTCTAAAGTATCCTGRAATCTACCTGCTTAGCCTAGTCTTTGTGACTAGGGTAATATGTGTGGATTGAATGTAAGATTTTTGAAAGCCATGGGAATAGCTATCTCATTAATGAATGGTTTCTTCTGGAGGCTGAGTTGCCCCCAGAGGACTGTGTGTTGACAGGCACAGGTGATCATGCTTTCTGTGCTTGTAAAGACATGTCCTCTTGTTCAAAAGGCATTATTGATTTGATTGATCAGAGTCAAGACCTTGAACTAATGCTGGGATGGAGCTGAGGTCTGACGGTTTTAATGGGAATATGAAGAAATGAAACATTACCAAAAAGCCTGAATTGCTTTTCTCAGCTTTAAAGAAGTGCAGACTAACTCTGCCTTCTCTCGGTAGCATAGAACACAGCCAAATACTTATGCAGAAAGAAGAATCGGATTGAAGATGAAAGGTTATCATCAAAAGATGTTGGCCAGTTGTGCTTTTAACACCAAGTAAATATAGGCTCTCTGAGTGTGTTGCTGTGGGTAATAGATGTTGGCAGACGCCCTCTGAAGTAGAGAACAGTTTTCTTATCTCTTTCAAAATATTTTTTCTGTGCAGCTGATGTAACTTTTGTGTGGTGCTGCTTGAACTTGAGGCAGTAATCCATGTATGTAGCCTTGGGTAGGCTGCCGTCTTTACTGATATAGTTTTACCCTCAGATTCTGCAATTTAGAGATGATTTGGAGGTCCACTTGTGATTCCCCTGTTCTCTAAGTATTTAGATTTTGGTAACCCTTTGGAGCTTTTGATGATTATAATACAGTCTCTAGCTGTTATCACACTGAGGCTTCTCAGATTTTTTTTTTTAAACAACTACAGTGGACTAGCTTGGGAAAAATGGGGAGTAAAGGGTAGTGCTGGAAGTGCCTTCTGCTCTCAACAACTGCTCCAGTAGCACTGGGCAAGTGGTGGGTGCCTACTTTTAGTCTCCAGTATTTGTCTTCTTCAGGTCTCTCCTTGTTTTCTGGGTTGAAGTGACCAGGAAACAACTGAAGCATCCAGGATACTAACTGCACATTGTTTAACTTACTTGTGCTGGAGGGTGTTGTTTCAATTCTTGGAAGAAAAAGTGAACTTGAGGACATTTTTGGGAAGAGTGCCAAAGTGTGTTGGTTAAACAGAGTGGATAAATTCCTGACCTTTTCTGGGAYTGGGGCAAGCTTCTTTCTCTGAAAGATTCCCTGGAACTTAGAATTTTTGCTTTGGGAGGTTGTTGCAGAGAGTTGATGTGTTAGGAAATACATGCAAGTAGAGTAAGTGCTTTCAGAGTTTTCAGAATTTTATTGATGAATGAAGAATGAGCTGAAATCTGGCAGGGACTGTTCTTCTAAAGGTATTCTGGCATAGCTCTTGGTAGGCTTAAACTTGTCTAGCTCCTTTTGGAACTTCCATAAATTCGCAGTATCCACACCATACCATGGAAAGAAATTCCATAGATTTCCATCTGGTTCGTGAAATTTTTCTTTCACGTACTTTGAACTTGACATGTGCAACCTTTAATAGGTGTCGCCTCCTTATGTCAGAAGAAAATGTGATTCTTTATTCCCTACTTGGTTTGGTCATGATTTTGTAGACTTCTGCTATATCCTTTCCTCAGTTCTTTTTCTTCCATCCTGCAGAACCCCAACTATGGTAGTCATTGCTTGCGTGGGAGCCACTCTGCCTTTTTGGTGTAATTTCTGTAAATGCAAGTACAGAGTACCAGTGATTTTACTGTGTCATTTTTAAGTGGATGCGTTAGGGGGAAAACTGTTTTTCATGCAGTGTGGAATAATGTACTGTGGTCTTGCACAGTTAAATATATTCTTTGTTGTAGTTTTTAATTTTTTTACAACTTTTGATATCCAGTCTGATTTGTTCACTGCTGGTGAGTACCTAGTAGATATTTTCATCAGGCTGTTGGATGTAACYCCAGCACCTCATTCCTTAGTAGTGTGTAATGGAGAGCCTGTTGTAGATATCTGAATGGCCTTGGTCCCCTACAACTATCACTATGAAATTTAGTGCCTCTCTCTGATAAAATCTTGTAGGTCTTGCCTTTACTGGTATATTTTACAATTTAGAGAATTTAACATTAGAAGATGTTTAACTAGCTTAAGGATAATAGAAGATGTGTAACTAACTTAAAGGATAATACTGGATAAATAGCAAATTGAGAGTTTTGCTCTGGAAAAGAAAATACAAATCTGCCCTTATCCTAACAGGGGTTTTTGGTTTAATTATTGCAAATGCACTTTATTTGCCTTTTTAAATAAATGTCTCAAAACTTTTTTTTGTATATGTATGTGAATGTTTCAGGAAATGCTTCAAGGACCATCAGAAGATGTGTTTCCCAAAATGGAAAGTTCAGTTGAAGAGATGGATACCTCTGATACCCAGTGGGGCTGGTTTTATTTGGCTGAATGTGGTAAATGGCACATGTTTCAGGTAAATACCTATGAAGTTATGTTGATTCTAATGGATTCCATATATCAAATTACCTATTGCTGAATTTGTCTAAATGTGCTTTTTCTTTTATTTTGAAGACTGACTCAAACAGTCACTGCTCTATTAGCAGTGAAGATATTGAAAGGAGTTTCCGAACAAACCCACATGGTTCTCTGTCTTTCACGACTGCAAAGTTTAACTACACACTGGACTTTGCAGGTATGTATCTTTTCATAGAGTAAATTTAAATAATAGAAGATGTCAGATACACTAGTACATTTGTTCATTCAGCAGGTTGTGTTTCTCATAGCTGGTGCAAAAACATGTGGTTGAAAATGTCTTCTTTACTGGAAAGTACATCTAACAGCTGCCCTGTTAGATTTTTTTGGTGTAGTTTATTAATAAAGTATCATGTCTTGTTTGGTAGCACTCTGTTGTGTTTCTTCTTCTAGCTTCAGCTGCAGGTGCATGTAGCACACATTTATTGAACTGGGAAGTTTGAACCTTTTTTCTTTAATGTGCAACTGCCTGTAATCTTGGAAAACCTCTTCCATTCAGTCTATATAAGAAACATTGCTAGGAAGGAAGTTTTCTGCAAAATACTGGCATCAAAGTAATTTAATAATTCAGCAGGTCGTTGAAACCAGTTCTGTTCTCAGAATAACAAGGAGATAGGCAAAAAGATTTTCTAGTAAAGATCTCACTTCTGCTGTTCTTGTAAATTAGAGAATATTATTTAATGTATATAATGAATTATAAATGTAATCTGTTCTTTGTTCAAAGGTGTGTTCTAATAACTTCTTTTTTTTTAGTTTTTCCATTCATAGATTGTTTATTTTCTGATTAAATTACAAAATGGCTATATGCTCGTACATAGGAAATTAAGAAAATAAACACATATTCCAATATACTCAAATTTCAGATATTCCAAATACAGAAAGTGGGGACTGGGTAAAACAGCAATGTACTGGCAATAAAGTACTATCTAACATTACAAGGAGTTTTATGCTTACTTGTGTTGAAATGTCTGTTTATAAAAAACTATGGTTTGCATCTGGTATACAAACACTAAAAGCAAATTTTATGTTTCTATGTTACTATCTGTAGGTCATGATGTCTTACATTAAGGATAGCGTATTCTTTGTCATCTCCTAATTAAGTCACTGGAAGTTTTGGCTGTGGGTTAGTGGCACTGAATGTTAGATGGATATTTTAAAAATAAACATTTTGTGTGTGTTATATTTGCACATTTTGCCAACTCACATAAATGACAGTGCATTCAGAAACATTTATTGAAAATGCTGATTTGTTACTTCTTGAAATAGGAATTTCTGTCAAGCAACTTAGGGTGTAGTTATGTTATTTTAAAAAATGACACTTAAATGTTTCATATGCTATAGATGAATTCCCAAAACTTTCATCCTATTTCTTGTTTTATGTTCAGTGATGAAACAAATCAACCTAACTACCCTTAAGCAACGTCCAATAAAGCGAGCTCCCTTTGCAATCAATTCATTCAGGTAAGGAAAAAAAAGGAAGACTCCTTATTTTTATTTTATTCTTGATTGTTCTAAGTAAAATGAAACAAAAATGTTTTGTCTTTATTGTTTGTATTTGTTTGCTTTTGGAGTCGCTTGCTCTCAATACCAGTTGAATCAGAATTGCTGCAGGGAAACAGCACCAAAAATGCAGTAGTTTGTTCCATTGACTTGATAAATTATTTAGAAGTATTATTGTAACAGCAAAAAAAGATTGAGTTACAGTTTTTTTTGCCTGTGTTTTAGTCATTTACTCTAAAATGATTTGGAGTTTAAAAAATTGTGCTGTAACAATTCTTTTATGAGTCTAATTGCTTTAGCTTGTCAGTTTCTTGCCATTTGATCAGTCATTAAATGCAAAGCTGTGCTGATGTAAATCTGGTACTCACTAAACAATAAACTGAACAATGCAGTGTTACTACCACAGGTAGAATTGAGTACATGGGATATGTGGGGTTTTTTCCCCAAATAGTTTCTGAGAAAAGTTTTAGTTCTGAATTGCAGTGCGGTTATACATTCAAAAAGAAATTTGTCATTTGTCTTAAGAAATGTAGTAGCAATCTGTTTACGCTGACTTTCAAGAAGACCTGTTTTTTTTGAAGTGCCAACTGTTTTTTCACTAGATATTTGCTGAATAGTGCATGCAATGATGTGACAATGTAATTTTTTTTTTTTTCTTGAATAATGACATTCAGTACTCTTATTTCCATGTAATGACATTCTTTACTTTCAGGAGATTCCTTCTTTTAGTCTCAGTTTTAAGGCTTCAGAGCTGCTATGTATGTAGTGTGTATGCTTAAACCACTCTTTTTTAGTAGCTCTGTATAAACTTCATGGGGGTTTGCTTTTTTTGCCTGCTGTGTTGTTTGGAGCAGGAGTTTGACAGAAAGGAAATGCCTCATGTCCTTGAAGTGATGTGTTTTTACCTTTTTTGTTTGAAGTTTCATCTGTGAAAATGAGGCTATCCCTATGCCTTCACACTGGGAGAATGTAAATACTGAGGAGCCATACCAGGTAAGAGTTGGTATGCAAGTTAGTCAAAAACATGTGACAATGAAATAATGCATCGAATTGAAATCGTACTAACCTCTTTTTTTTCAGCTTATTCCATTGCAAAAGAAAACAAATGAATATAATGAAGTTTCTAGTCTCTTTGGAAAAACAATGGATAGCCACCGAATTAAAAGAATTAAGAGAATACAAAATCTAGACTTGTGGGAGTTTTTTTGCAGGTGAGATTATTTCTAAAACAAACAGTCTTAGGATTGTTAATGGAGCAAAGTTTAAGTCATGCAGCAGAAATATGTTTAATTGGTTTTATTCTTAATGAAAATTTATGTTACTTTTTAACTTTTAAAAATTTTCTTATTTGTCATTTCTCTCTATTCAAAATTTAATTTTCAAGACTGTAGCTTCTACAGGTGCAGAAATGTAATACTTGTAGAAAGATGTAACAGAGAACAATGATGTGTTAAAGGTGTTCAGAATATCTGTGTGGTAGATGCCTATGATACTTACAGTGAAGTAAGGAAAACAAAAATCAGCTTTTTGTAAAATGAGATACTTGTATTATTTTAATTTTTTTCTGCACAAAGGAAATGAATATTTGTCTTGTTGAATTTCTCAACTTCATGAAGTGTAGGACAGAATTAAGTGTCCAATTAACACATATTCATGCAGTTTCTTTAATGTGCTACAAAACCTTGTTCTAAGTTCTCAGCTTTTCCCTCTTCGTATTGTGCTGGCCTGGAAGAAGTAGAAAGTGCCCAGTTCTGCGTCCACTTATTTTGTAGTATTGGTCTTAAGTAGTTGTACTTGACAAAAGTTATTTGTGTAGCTTGTAAGAAGTAGTACATATCAGAAGTTTTAAAGATGTTTTGCACTAAAAAAATTAACTAGACTAAGTTAAATAGTGAGGAAATAACTAACCAGATGTATATTAAAATTTTGCCCAAGTTACATGATTTTTTTAAAGATATGTAATTTATTGTTAATTTAAAGCTATATCATTAACATGTATGAGGAAGTGAATTTCCTTACACATGCTAATGGTTAAGAGAGTTATCCTACTCTTAATTAAGTTTTTTTATTCCTGGAGGAGTAAGGAAGGGGGGCAGCAGAACTGCTGGCCCTGGACTTCCAGAGGTCACACTTTGGATTATTTAGGAGACTGTTTGACAGAGTCCCTTTGGAGGCAGTCGTGAAGGGCAAAGGAGCCCAGGAAAGCTGAACATCCTTCAAGAGAGAAATCCTGAAGGCTCAAGCAGGCTGTCCCTATGTGCCTGAAAGACAAGCAGTTGAGGAAGAAGATCAGCCTCACTGAACAGAGAACTCTGGCTGGAAGTCAGGGGAAAAAGAGTTTATGACCTTTGGAGGAAGGGGCAGGCAACCCAGGAGGTCTAAAAGATATTGTGATGTTTTGCAGGGAGAAAATCAGAAGGGCCAAAACTCAACTAGAACTTAATTTGGCCACTGTCATAAAAGACAATAAAAACATCTTTTTAAATAAAACAGCAACAGAAAGAGGGCTATGGAGGATCTCCATCCTTTACTGGGTGTGCAGAACACATAGTGACAAAAAATGAGGAAAAGGCTGAGTTACTTAAAGACTGAGGCAAAGAAGACATTAATAGTAAGACCAGTTGTTCTCTGYGCACACAGACCCTGAGCGGGAAGACAGAGACAGGGAGCAGAATGGAGCCCTCTTAATTCAAGGGGAAATGGTCAGTGACCTGCTACACCACTAACACACACACAAATCTATGGGGCCGGATGGGATCCACCCGAGGGTACCAAGGGAGCTGGGGAAGTGCTCACTGAGCCACTTTCAACCATTCACCAGCAGTCCTGGCTCACTGGGGAGGTCCCCGCTGACCGGTGATGAGCAAACGTGATGCCAATCCACAAGAAGGACTGGAAGAAGGATCCAGAGAGCTACAGACCTGTCAGCCTGACCTCAGTGCTGGGGAAGGTGATGGGACAGATTATCTTGAGGGCCATCACACAGCATGTATAGGACAACCAGGGGCCAGGCCCAGCCAGGATGGGTTTAGGAAAGGCATTTGACCAACCTTACCTCCTTTTGTGACATGGCGACCCACTTAGTGGGTGAGCGAAATGCTGTGGATGTTTTTTACCTGGACTTCAGTAACGCCGTTGACACTGTTACCCACAACATTCTTCTGGAGAAACTGGCTGGTCAGGGCTTGGATAGGTGCACTGGTTGCTGAGTAAAAAACTGTCTGGATAGGAGGCCCAGCGAGTTGCATCCAGCTGGTGGCTGGTCACAGGTGGTGTCCCCCAGGGCTCAGTGTTGGGGCCAGTCCTGTTTAATATCTTTATCCACGATCTGGGCAAGGAATGGAGGGAGCCCTCAGTAAGTTCACAGACAACACCAAGTTGGGGGGGAAGGGTTGATCTGCTGGAGGGCAGGAAGGCTCTGGAGGGCAGAGGGACAGGCTGGATGGATGGGTCAAGGCCAATTGTATGAGATTCAGTGAAGTGCAATGCCAGGTCCTTCTCTTGGGTCACAATGACTCCATGCAGAGCTACAGGCTTACACACACTGGTAAGAAATTATTGCCTGGTAGTATATTACAAAGAAATAGGTGTTCCAGCATTTCAAATTCACTTCTTTTGGTGTCTTAGGTAGAAAAGTTAAAAGGAAGATGATGCTTAGTCTAGCATGTTGTTGTTTATGCATCTCAGTTTGGAGTTGTCCAGGAGTACAGCAAGTAAAGAAAAGGTGTTGGTCAGTGAGATTGCTGACCATTTTTAGAAAAAGGTTATGTGTTTGCATATGTACAAAGAGCAGCTCTCTGGGTATTTAGTTTTGCTGTAGGTTTCTCRTTTTATTGAGGAAATCGGCTGAATGAGAACTTTCCTTGTGCTGGATCAACTTAATTTTGTTGAACTGGATTAGCTTGTCACTGCTGGTGGAAGGTGCTAAGATGATGCTTTTTAAAACAGTTGATTTCTGTTTCTTGATTTCTGTTCCAAATTAAAAAACCATCCTGTTGTGGCATTTCTGCATTCTGCAGAACCAGTTTTCCAGTGTGCCTGGTGTATTGTCCTACTTAGGAGGAGCAATTGCTACTGAAACTTTCATGGTTTTGAAAAAAAGTGTTTTGTTTAATTGATAAGGGATTACATTTGATCCTTGCTTGAATGATTATTTGCATCACTGTAGTGGTCAAAACACATTTGCCTCTTAGAATAGCTCCCATATTAATGACAATTCTAAATTGGCTTTATGAAACAAGCTGGTCAGAAATACTGAAGGACTGTTACGGAACTTTTTTGACAATTGATTATTCACTCTTTCTAGAAATTTGTTCCCTTCCTGTTTCAAGAGAAGTTACTCTAGGCTACATTTATGTATTGTCAGAGATTAGCAGCCAAACATAGAAGGCTGCTGATGGAAGAAATTTCAGATGTTCAGCATTATTAGCCCTTAGATCAATTTTTCCTGGTTTACCTAGGTAATAGTACTTTATAATCTACAAACTTTATCCTTCCCACCATGCTATTTAGGTAGGTTGAGAGAACAAAATGTGCGAAGAAATACCTTTGTTTTAAAAATGTATCTGCAGAAAATGACCACACTGAAACTAATACCAAATGAACAGTGTTGATAAAATTGGTGTAGGAAGACCTTTTTTCCTCATCTTGGACTATGTTGGAAAATAGTCCACAGCATTCAGAAGTATGTGATTTCTAAACATGTACCTTAAGAATTCTGACCTGTTTGAAAACTAGAATCATCTAAGTACTTGAAATTGGAACATATAGAGTGTTTTAGGTCTGTCCCCTCAGCAGTGTTTTGACAGTAGTAATTTAGTATGTTCATACAGCTATTTATTTATTTATTGTTTGTTTGTTTATGTATTTATTGTGTGTTTTCTGTAGGAAAAAAGCTCAGCTGAAGAAGAAAAGAGGTGTCCCAACGATTAATGAGCAGATGCTGTTTCATGGCACCAGTAATGAATTCGTAGAAGCAATATGTATTCATAACTTTGACTGGAGAATAAATGGCATGCATGCTGCTGTATATGGAAAAGGTAAGGATTGTTGTCACATACAACAGTTTGGTAGTGCAAACAGTTCACCATTGTTGAATGTTCCCTGTAGTGTGTACTTGGTGATGCATGCCCTGTGTTTATCCAAGAGCTGTTTAATACAGCTATGCTTTTATGGCAAGTGTAATTAAGGATGCAGTAAGGAATGTGATTGTCACAACTGGCTGGTAGGAGCGGGGAGCATGGGGAAGGGATGCCCAGCAAAGCAGTGTTGATCACTAGACAATCTCCCTACTAAAATGTTCACACTAAAAATATTTGGTCATATTGTCATAATCTGACAATTAAAAAAAAGATTGCTAATAAACGTAAAAGAACTGACATTTTTCATCAGCCTGATATACCTATGCTTTAGTAGTTAAGCTGTCCTGGTAAGAATGTAATCAGTTGTTTTTTTTTTTAATTTGAAAGGGACCTATTTTGCAAGAGATGCATCATATTCCAGCCATTTCTGCAAAGAGAGCATGAAGCACGGAGATACTTTTCAGATTCATGGTGTGAATCTGCAGCCTCATTTGCATAGACCAGATAAAGTCATGTTTCTTGCTCGTGTATTAACTGGTGACTATATCGGCGGTGATTCAAAATACATGAGGCCTCCTTCAAAAGATGGAAGCTTTGTGAACTTGTATGACAGCTGTGTGGATAATACCTGGAACCCAAAGATCTTTGTCATCTTCGATGCCAACCAAATCTACCCTGAGTACTTAATAGAATTTTGTTAAGTTTGAACTGGGTATTGTTTGTGTCTTTTTGATACTTTTGTTCCTTTTGTAAAGACAACACCATAAAAACATGATGCATGAAAAAGAGGTGAAAGAAAAGCTGCATACATTTATGGAGGAGGGAAGCTATTAACTATTTAAGAGAGATTGGTGAACTGTTTTTAAAAATCTGTAAACTTTACTAATGCATTTTTCAAATGTAGAGACTATTACAAATCTGAAGTTGCTTAGTGAGCCTTAAACACATTGAACATTGGTAGGTTTTCAAAGGCAAGATTTATGTTCTGATTTTCTAAAATACATTAAAATTATTTATTCATGTGGTAGAAATATGCCTCTAATATAGTATGCATATGATGAAACTAATCTTTTATAAAGATTGCCTATAAAACATAAAGTAACAACAACAACAGCAAAACCCCAGGGGACGTGACTACATGTGTGTGTGCGTGTCCGTGTTCTGTAGTACATGTTGCTTTGTGTTTGGAGGTCTCTTAGTTTGGATTCTAAACCTAAAAAAAAAATTCTGTAACTCCTTCATCAGTTTTCTCCAGATAAAGTTCAACAAAGCTGTTAGGTTTAACTTTATGTACATTTTACTGTAAGCTTCAATGATATACCTGGAAAATTACAAAGCCCTTACACTAGGATTTGAACTTTGGTTTTGATGGAAAATAAGGCCCATAAACTTGTGGTTGTTAGTTGTTTGGTATGTAACTGTTGGGCTCACTGTTGGGATATCAGCAGTGCCATACACCTTTCTGAGTTCTCATCCTATGGAATTTTTGCCATCTTACTACAGTATTCATGTGCTGCTGTGATTCCTGTCTGGTCAGAGTTTAAGACGCACTCAGTGCTCATGTACTTGCTGTTACTGAAGACAATGTTTAGATTAACTTAACTGGAAATAATACAGTTAAACTAACAATGAAAATTTCAAAAGATGCCATTCTTTAGTTTTTAAAGACTTTAATAGAAAGCTTTTACTAACAGTTGTGTAGACCAGATTTTCATCACTGGTGTGGTTGTAAAGTTAAAGAGTATTTTTCACATGTAGAAAGAAGAAAAGAGACAATATTTGGGTAAAGAACAAACTTGAGTACTTAAACACATGAACAGCCCCCGGAAGGGGTGTTATGGTGAAATGCACTGACATGTTAAATGATTTGCTATGAAATTGTGCCCCTAATGTTCTTTGTTAAAGGACCTAAGCAGCACTAATGGACAAAGTCAAAGTTGAAACCTTTCCAGGCTTTTTCTTTGGCTATGGCCAGTAACAAGTCCCTGTAGAAATAGTTATAAAATAAATAGTTATAAATATAATTGTGGCAGATGTAGAATGGTCTAGTGGTCTATTACAGAAATGTTAATGGACTTTTTGGATCAAAGGCTATGTTTAAAATCCGTTGTATTTAAAAGGCACTGCAGCTGCTGGCATGACCAGGTTCACTCCAAGTCATATTAAACCAGTGGAACTGGAAGCGGAAGATGATGACACATCTGACATCATAACTGAGGACACAAATATCTCTTCCTTCTCCTGAGTGCTGTTACTGTTGCCTGTCAGTGGGTCTTGCACAAGTTGTGTATCTGTTTCTGTCTGTAATTTCATCGCAATTTTCATGTCCCTAAACCATTTAGGGCTAAAATGCATTTTCCTTTATTTTAGGAAGTATGATTTCTGATCCCAGTTGGGAACTCTAGGTTCTACTTTTGTAGGTATGATTTGTGTTTGATTCACTGCTACACTAGCTTTGCAAAAGGCACTTTGTTCCCCACGTTGTATAAAATAATAGCAAATCAYGCAGGGAATTTGTGTATTACTGACTCCTTTTTGTTCTTATGCAGTATTCAACTGAGAATACATTTTCTGAAACTAACAAATACGTGGGCTGTTGTTCCTTTGGTTTGTCTTTTTTTTTCCTGAGGTCTGAACTGACCTTTCTAGTTAAAAAACCTGAAGTTTCTTTTTTAGCGTCACATGGACACAAAGTACTGTAATCCTTACTGATCTCAGAGACTTTTCCAGTTGTTTGTGTGGTAACGTCTTGTTTGCTGCTTAATTGAAATTGAATGGCACAATCTTAATCTTACCAAATCACTGCACAATTGAAGTTTTACTTCTTCTTTCAGTGTTCAATGTGTTCTGCTTTTTGGTGTCAATTTTTGTGCTGATGAATTTTGTTATTGAAGATGTCTGTAAAATGTCCTTTTTCTGGCAAGGAGAGAGAGAGATTATTATTGCAAGCAAAGTCCAGAACTGTACAAGCAGCCAATAGAGGAAATAGTTAGACTTAATAAAAGGAACAGTGGGAAAGGAAGGGAGGAAAATAATTTCTTGGCCTATAGAGTTCAAGAAAAGAGAAGAGATATTGGTCTTTTTCTGGGGAAGGAAACCTGCTGTTTTCTGTTAGTATTTCATGTAGTGAAGCTTTATGCTCCATTTTGTTTTTACACCTGTGCAAGAGAGCATGTCATCCTCTTGCGTGGCTTGATCTGAGGTAAAGCTTTCTTACTAAATTATTCTTGTGGCAAATGTTTTCACATGAGCACAGCACTTCAGGATGACATAAGAAAARTAAGATCAGCTCATACTGGCCTCCTGGACCAGCTTTGCTTTTTGGAATGGGTGTGTATTCAATTACTGCTAAACAGATCTCATTTCATCCAGAGCAGTTTAGGAGAGTGTCTGTCTGCATTCCAGTTCATTTACAGAGTCAGTTTGCACAAACTCTTGTTTTTAAGTTAGAATCTGAAGGAAAAAAAAGGATACAGCTCTGTTTTTTTAATAGATGTCCCAGCACGCTCCCATCCAAGCTAGATGTGCCATATGTGATGTGCCAGCTGGAGCTGGTCACTTATATTCCAGGAGTACATTGGATACCAGTTCAGCTGGTGGTTTGAGGACAACTCTCAACCTTTTTAAACCTTTATCAGCACCTAAGATCATAGGAGGAAGGCTCAGTTGGGTTTGTGCACTCTACGTAGTGGAAATTACTTTCAGTAAGGTGAGCACGTCAGTCTTAAAATTCCTTTGACCTAAATGTCCATCAGTGTTGTAACTAYTTTTAGGCACTGCCCAAAACAGCAGACTTGCAAAACAACATAGGTCTACTCCAATATAGCCATCTACTCTTCGCAAGTCACAAAAAAGACTATGGGGACTGACAGATGGAATACTTTGTAATATATTTGTTTCTCCTGTACTTCTCTTGCTTTTCTCTGCTGCCAGAAACCTGCAGAATTAGTGAGGGAATTTAGAGGTGTAATCTTTGAGCAGGCGAAATAAGAATGTGGTTGCTTGGCTGCTTTTTCGGTTTTTTGTTTGCTTTTGTTTAACTGAGACAGATGGACTCATTGACGTGATTTTCTGACATGACTTTTTCATAGAAAAGCCTGTGTGAGCAAGCCACACTAAAAGTCAATTGTGTGGGTTTTTGCAATGTATGTATATTTCGTAGCAAATGGACTGGAGCATTCTGGCCCAGATCTTAGGCCCCCCAAGTCACTGGTTGGTCCAGCTTAAAGTTTGCTGGTGAATATGCACGTGCAGCCCAGGCACACCACAACTATGGCTCACAGCTGGCACCAGGCACACAGGCAGTGACCATGGTCCCACTCCAGTGGCACTGAATTCCCTCCTCACCTCACTCATGTTCTCCCACAGACAGCTGTTTTTGGGATCTAATGCTGGTCCCATCCCAGTGTCCAGGGGTTCAATCCGCCTGCTGACTCCAGTAGCTGACAGGGAGACCCCACTCACTCCAGGCACTGGCACCACAGGCCAGGGGCACCCACCCCCCAGGTCTGACCTCCAGGAGCTGGCACCAAATTCCCATCATGCACAGAGAGGCTAGACAGCAGCTGGCACAGAGTCCCTGCAGTGTGTTCCCAGGGTCATAGAATGAGCATACACAGATGCATAAGAAAAGATTTTGTAAGATAGAAAAAGCAAGGCCAGACTGCACTAGGCAGGCACAGGGCTCAGCCAGACAAGTGTACTGACTGGCCCCATTTTAAAGCCGACTGGCCTCTTACATCCCTGTCGTGGTTTGACACTGGCCAAATGCCAGGCACCCAGGCACTCAGAGGAGAGTGAGTGAGAAAGACCTGCTCACTCACTCTCCTCTGCTCTGCAACTGGACAGAGGAGAGAGAATTTAGCAAAGGGTTAATGAGTTGAGATAAGGACCAGGAGAAAACACTTCAAGGGCAAAACAGGCTCTACTTAATGATATAAAGTGAATTTATTACTAACAAGATCGGAGTAAAAGAATGAGAAGT
The DNA here is from genome assembly GCA_018881555.1 of Amblyornis subalaris. Taxonomy (NCBI): domain Eukaryota; kingdom Metazoa; phylum Chordata; class Aves; order Passeriformes; family Ptilonorhynchidae; genus Amblyornis; species Amblyornis subalaris. The sequence goes on from JACAXG010000022.1 coordinate 9,014,983, forward strand.
AAAGTAAGTCCTTAAAGACACCCTTTTCTCCCCCCAACCCCTCCCTCCTCCCCACCAATGGTGCAGGGAGACAGGGTGGGGGTTTTGATCAGTTCATCACCCAAGATCTTCTTTCCGCTGCTCAGGGAGAGGAGTCTTTTCCCTGCGGCACTGTGGGGTCCCTCCCACGGGAGACAGTTCTCTGTGAACTTCCCCAGCGTGGGTCCACTCTCACRAGCAGCAGCACTCCCAAAACTGCTGCAGCGTGAGTCCATCCCACGGGCAGACAGTCCTCCCAGAACTGCTGCGGCGAGGGTCACTCTGCCACGGGGTGCAGTCCTCCAAGGACAGGCTGCTCCAGCCTGGAAGCAAGGCCTCTCTYTCCACTGGGACTTCCTCTGGATCACAGTGTCCTGGTATCCACCYGCTCCGGYGTGGGCACCTCCCCAYGRGCTGCGAGTGGATCTCTGCATCCCCCATGGACCCCCATGGGCTGCAGGGGGACAATCTGCCTCACCATGGTCCTCACCACAGGCTGCAGGGACATCTCTGGTGCCTGGAACACCTCCTCCCCCTCTTTCTGCACTGACCTTGGTGCCTCCATTGTTGTTTCTCTCACATGTCCTTACTCTTACTCTTCTCTAGCTGGAAAATTACAACTGCCCCACCAACTTTGTTGTGACTTCTTCTTCAGTCTGTTATCACAGAGGCGTTACCATCATCTCTAATTGGCCCAGCCTTGGCCAGCAGCACGTCCATCATCAGAGCCATCGGGGATTGGCTCTGCTGGACATGGTGGAAGCTTCCAGCAGCTTCTCACAGAAGCCACCTCTGTGGCCTCCCTGCTACCAAAAACCAGGCCCTGCAAAACCAATACAATCCTTCTCTCTCTAACCCCTTTATTCCTCCCTGCTTCCACTTCCCCATGGGTGTGTGCAGCTCCACTGATTCCTACACCCCTCGCAGTCTGGTCCCTCAATACCAGTTCCAAAGTCCAGGCTGAAATAAACTTTCACACACTCTCATGTGCCCTTATCAATTGATGTGACTGACCAGGTTTGCTTCTCCTCACTGCCTCCCTTATCATGTCATTCAGGTTTGTATCCCCTTATGCTCTTGTTCATGGCTTCCTCCTTTTCATATTGTCCCTATCGCATCAGAAAATGTCCTTGACCAGATACCCTTAAAGGGGTAGACACTCTCCTTCCGTATACTCGTACAGGTAATTGTGCCACATAACATGTTCAGCAGTTCTGGTTAGGACATTCATCCTAACTTGGGGATTTAGTTGGAAAGGTCACATTTCATTCCTATGGTAATGAGTGCACTTAGTAGGATTGTTTCCAGTTTTCATCCTCATGCCTGGACAAGAGGCTGCCAAGGTGAACACAGAGGCCGGGAACTTGCATGTTCTTTTGAGTGGATTTTTTAATTTGAAAGGGCCCATTTGAATGTATAGAAATGGAAGAGTATTTGGTGTATAGTGCAATAAGCAAGAAAAAATTTGCAGTATAATAAAGGGAGAGTGTAAGTATGGGGAAAGGAGCCATTCAGACAGTAATCCGTTCCATGGAATACCATAAAAAGAGTTTCTCTTCCTTGTGTGCTTTGAGCTGTTAAGAGTTTGATACTGCTGTCGTGTTAAGGATGGCAAGCCAGCTGGTTCTGGCTGTTTGCATGCTTACTTGCAGACTTGAAGATTAATTTACTGCTACTACTTTTAGAGTCTTTTGCAAAAGAGATTGTGACACCACTGCTAGAAACAAGTCTGAAGCTATGCTCTTCTCAGCTATTGACTTTATATTTATATTTTGTCTGTCTATTGCCTTTGAATGTCTCTGAGGTGTTTTTGTTTCAGTATTTACCTTTCTAGAAAAACGTTTTTGCAATTAGAGATGGATGAAAGAAGAAGAAARGATAAAGATATCATCATTTGGAAGCTGCTTAGTCCATGTCTGGAGACTGTGCCAATCAGGAAGGCAGGTAGTAGAAAAGGCATTATGTTTCCTATCTGAACTAAGAGCAGTTAGATCCATTTCCTGTTTCAGTCTTCTAGCCAATAAATGCCTAATTTAATTTAAAGGGAATGAAATCCTGTTGACAGCAAAAGGAACAACCTTAAATATTTCTTATCTTTACTCAGCTTCTCCACTGATATAGTTTTCTTCCCTTGGACTAATAAAGCAATGTAATATATAAACCAATACAGGTAGTRAGTATCTGACTGATGTCCAGGTTTCACGAAAAACATAAGGCCTGCTCACCTCCCTCTTTCTGTTCTGTTACTTTGCTTGCATTTGTGTTGTCATAAAGTGAAATAGATGAAATATCTGGCTTGTTGTTAAAAATTAATTTGGAGTGGGAATATGCTAATGCAGTTTATTGTATGAAGTGACGTGTTTGGTCATAGACCTGGAGGTGACCAAGTAGCTTGTACATATAATCTTTTTTCCAGTCCATATCTACCTTTGAGCTGGTGTAAGTCGTCCAAGAAAGTAATCCCAACTGTGAACAGTTGGTGCAAATAAGCCTTTCAAAGGATGATTGGATATTGGATACACTGTGTTATTGTCTATATACTAACTAGGGGGATTACTTTTAAAAGGCTTATTTCTATAAAAGAACTGGCTGGCACAAATACTTTCATCACAGATTTTGTTTTAACACAGCTGTTGAGAATACTGTATCCCTGACAAAGCTGTATCAGCTAATTACTGGATGTTTATGAGAGTGACTTAAATAGCAGCTCCAGACTGATATTTTTTAATTGTTTTGAATTTTATTTTTAGTATAAGAAATATGACCCAAAGCAATGGGAAAAGACAAGGACAAAAGATGGAAAAGATGGGGGAAAAAAAATCAATTGGAGAAAAATGGTTACATAAGTGAAATGGTGCATGTGTGTACACSAGGGCTGGGGAGTGGATGCAAGAAGGGGAGGGAACATAAAAATAWTACTGCTTTAAATCTATCCTTTAAAATTTTTAATTTCGGTTTTCATGCTGATGATTCTCCTGAACGTTTAGCAATGTTTATATATTCCCAGTGGGACAGAGTATTGGGTGGAGAATCAGGAGACTTGTAGTCAAATTTTCATGTCTTTTGACACTGTGATGAGAGCAGACTTACAAAAGTGGTACACAAATGATACAGAGCTGTCAGAGATGAGAGATGTAGCTACAGCACCTCTTCTGAGCACTGTTTAAGGAGCATGGGGGTAGCAAAGTGTTGCTGTGTGCTGTAAACATAACTGGCTGGCTTCTCGTGGGGCCAACGTGCTTCCTGAGATATCCTCACTCCAGCGACATTGCATACTTCTTGTTTTTGCATGTCTTCCATGACAAGTGTGTGGTACCAAATTTACTGTATTTAATTGATCGCTCTAGTGTGACAAAGGGAGCAAAAATGTTATGGTTTACGTTAACAAATCAGAGAAAAATGTGCTACTGCTCTAAATTATCCGCTCTATTAAGCAATTGATTTCTGGAAAGAAACCATCTTCTGTTGTGTGCATACATTAGTTATTGCAATAGATCTCCATTTTTTTGGCCTTCAGCTGCTATGGTGGTAAATATGACTGATTTCCAATATCAGAATATAAACCTCCTCTATAAAACCAGGTTTCTGTATAACCTATAAAAACAAGTTTCTATCAAGCATGCTTATAAGGTGGTGAGTTTCTGAAAGTTTTTCTTTGATGCACAAAATCCTTCACTGAACAGAATTTAATACTCTATGAGATTTGCAGTCAATAAGACAATATAGTTCTCTTTATAATAACTGTTCATTTAAACTGAAAATCCCTGAGTGGAAGGTATGTGTGTAACAGAGCCTTGAGCTATCAGTGCACTTCAGGGCTGGAATCTGTGTAATGCTTCATCACAGGTGGACAGCTTGTGGACAAAAATACACAATTTACCACTTCAGAACAACTGTGGAGGGGATTGGTAAGGCGGTGTATAATTAATGTTGGATTTGATCCAGGATACCTTTCCCTTAGGAGAGAAGATTAAGATTTTTAGTGGTAGTGTTTTTAAGACTGGTTTACGGTTCAGCAAACTGTGGAATATTGAGTAAAATTAGAACTGTATCATGGCAGAGACTGAGAGAGAAGTCCATCCATTGTACCGCTGGCTCCACATCCTCACAGGGAAACATTCTAAAATGGTGTTTTCCTTTTAAAATAAAAATTAAATGCTAATTCTTTTCAGTCTGAGAAATATGAAGAGCGTGGCTGTAAAATGTGAGAGGAAAAGAAAAAAATCAACATGAAGAACTGGTTTTAATGTTCCCCTGGGAATGTTGTGGTTTTTAATATTTCAGAAATGGGTTTGCTTAGCCCTGAGGGAAAGGGATTGGAAGAGCATGATAGACATGAGCATGCACCAAGACTGTAMGTTCAGTATTAAGGGGGAAGAAATAGGTCACTGTATATTAGATAGCTCATTTGGTTTCCTTTAAAGCCACAAGAGGTACAAAGTGCTGAGCTGCAACTGGGAAGAATGGATACCGTTTTCTGAGGGACAGGGCAAATAAGCAGTGTAGATCTCCTTGCTTTGCAAGCTAGTGGTATACACAAACACACCTGTCAATTCATGCTGTATTTCAGAGCTGATGGTGCCTGACTGGAGGAACTGCCAGTTTATGCAACAGCTCTAATTATTCATGTGCCAGTGCTGAGCTACACATGGCTTAAGGAAAACATTTTTAATGCAGGTTATAGGGAAGGAAATACTTTTCTTGTTATTTTTTGGTAGTTTATTATACATAATGCCCAAGAATGGGCCATCCCAGCATGTAGAAAGCCAAGCAAAAGTGTCAAGATGCCTTCATAGATGAGCAAGGAGCTCCTGACTAAACTCAAGCATCCAAATCACAAGTACCCACACCGAGCACAAGAGCAGGCAATTCCAAAAGAAGGGAAGTCGAGCAAGCAGGGCAGAGGGCTGCCTTGGCTGAGCAGGGATCTTCTTGKAGAATTTAGGCAAAAACAAAGTATACAGACACCAGAAGCAAGAACGGGCAATGCAGAAGGACTGGAGAGATCCAGTCTGGCAGTGAAGGGAGAAAATTCATGCAGTCAAAGCTTGACTAGAGTTCAAACTGGCCAGCACTGTGAAGGACAGCAAAAAAAGGCTTTTAAAATACGTTAACAGCAAACAGAGAATCAGAGGTAACACTGGTCTGTTGATTGACAGTCACCTCACAAATAGGGAGGTAGACAAAGCAGAGACATTTAATGCCTTCTTTGCCTCTGTCTTTAATACCAATGATGGGCCCTGGAACCCCAGAAGCCCTGTGTCGGAAGACCAGGACTGAGAGGATGATAAATTCCCAGCTGCCCCTGAACTTGTTCAAGAGTGGCTGTTCAAGCTGGATGCACATAAATCTGTGGGGTCTAATGGGATTCATTCCAGGATTCTGATGGGGCTGGCCAATGTTATCATGGGACCTCTCTCCATTATTTTTCAGTGGTCTTGGGAGCCTGGAGAGGTCCCAGTCAAATGGAAGATGGAAATGTTGTCCCAGTTTTCAAGAAGGGTAAGAAGGAAGACCCTGGTAGTTACAGACCTGCCAATCTCACTTCAGAGCCTGGTAAACTTAYGGAGAAGGTTATTCTTAGAGACAATGCAGTCATTGATTATAGTAAGCACAAGTTCACAAGGGGAAATTCCTGTTTAACCAACTTAATTAATTTCATTGTAAGGTCATGCACCTAATCGACCAAGGGAAGCCAGTAGATGTGCTGTTTTGGGATTTTACTGAGCTTTTGATGCTGCTCTCACAGTAGCATCCTTCTGAATCAACTGCCCAGCACAAAGCTAGACAAATCCATAATATGCTGGGTAAATGGGAGTTACTTCAGGCTAGCAGGCAGTCCCCACTGGGGTACCCAAGGGCTCAATTTTACAGCCAGTGCTCTTCAGTGTTTTTATAAACAATCTGGACATGGGAATCAAATGTACAGTAAGTAAGTTTGTCAATTATACTAAACTAAGAGGAGCTGTGGACTCCCTTGAGGGTCAAGAAGCCCTGCAGAGAAATCTGGATAGACTGGAAAGCTGGGCAATCACCAACTGTATGAAATTTAAGAAGAGCAAGTGCTGGATTTTCCATGTGGGACACAGTAATCCTGGTTTTTCATACCAATTGGAGGGACTGGAGAACAGCACTGTGGAAAGGGACCTGGGTGACCCTGGCAAGCTGAATATAAGCCAGCAGTGTGYGCTGGCAGCCAGGAGAGCCAACYGTGTCCATCAGGCACAGCATTGCCAGCCAGGCAAGAGAGGGGATTGTCCCACTCTGCTCTGCACTGGGGCAGCCTCACCTCGAGTACTGTGTGCTGTTGTGGGTGCCACAATATGTGAAGGATATAAAGCTATTGAAGTGTGTCCAGAGGAGGATGGTGACAGGTTTCAAAGGCAAGACTTAGGAGGAAGTGGGTGAGGTCACCTTGGTTTCTTTAGCTGAGAGAAGAGAGGGCTGAGGGCTGACCTCATCATAGTCTACAGCTTCCTGAAGGCAAGCAGTGGAAGGAGGGGCTGATCTCCTCCCTCTGGTGACCAGCACCAGGACACGAAGAAATGCAGTGGAGCTGCACCAGGTAAGTTCAGATTAAACATTAGGAAAAGGTTCTTCACTGAGAAGGTAGTTGGTCACTGGAACAGACTCTCAAAGGAAACTGCTCATGGCACCAAGCCTGTGAGAGTTCAAGGCGCMTCTGGATGATGCTCTTAGCTGTATGGTTTAGTTTTAGGTAGTCCTGTSGGGAGCAGGGATTTGGGCTTAGTGATTCTTATGGATCCCTTCCAACTTGAGATATTCTGTGATTCCAAGTCTATGGAACCTCATGGGATGCATCCCTGAGAACTGAGGGAGGGAGCTGGCCAGTGTCATTGCGAGGCAACTCGCAGTGAGGAGGAGTGTTTCTGGGAGGTTTGAGAAAGATGATCCTTCCCTTCTACTCAACATTTGACCACATCTGGAGTGTTGTATGCAGTTCTGGGTTTCCCGGTATGAGACATGGATGCACTGGAGCRAATCCAGAAAACAGTTACTAAAATAATTAAGAGATTGAAACATCTGAGGAGACACTGAGAGAACAGTGACAGTTTAGCCTCAAGAAAAGAAGGCTTGGGAAGTAATTTTATCTATGTATATAAATACTTGGTTGGAGGGTCTAAGRAAGACAAAGCTAGTCTCTTCTTTGTACTGCAAAGTGCAAGGACAAGAGGCAATGGACACATATTGAGATACAGGAAATTCCACCTAAATATAACAAAACAATGTTTTTACTGTGTGCAATGCCAAGCACTAGTACAGGTTGTCCATGGAGATTGTGGAGTCTCCATCTTTGGAAATTTTCAAAATCCAGTTGGACAAGGCCCTGGACAACCTGCTCAAGCTGACTCTGCTGTGAGCAAGGGGTTGGAATAGATGACAGCCAGATTCATTCCATAATTAAACCCTGATTTTTAGAAAAGTCTCGCATTTTATTTTTGCAGTGTGGCACAAGCAAACCCATACTGCACTGCAGGTGAYATGAGCATGAAGTCAAACGTATTTCCTTTACTCTGGCAAGCAAGATGACTCCAGGCTCATCAAGGTGGAATACTTCCAGTTTCCTACCTGTCACTCAACACAATTTCCATTTTACTGTAAATTTCTGGTGAAATTTACTGTAAATCTGTAAATTTCTTGCGCTATGTTTATGGCTCCAGTGTCTGTWACTTTTGCTCTGATTCCTGAGCATCAAGAAGGAAAACACGATTTTGAATGTTACTGTGAAATTCCCTCAGGGTGGTGCAATTTCATAGGCAATTAAAAGCTGTGTTAGTGTGGAAAGACAAAATAGGCCTGTTACTGACAGCCTAAACGCAGAAGAAAATGACCCCTTGCATCCCAGCAGTATGATGGCTTTGCAGACTGAAATAAACACACATCACCCTAAATAAACTGTGAAATACAGCCTGTTTTATTTAAAGGGTGGTGGTTTTATTTTTATATTGCACTTGGCATTTCCTGATTTAAGAGCTGCAAGCTGTCTTCTGCCTACCACATGTTTCTGTTTGTAGTTCTGGCATTTGTATAACCCAGTGGTAGAAACTGTCATCCAGTTTCTAACTCACTGTACATTAAGCACAGTCAGAAGGATCCTACCTCCAGACAGTATGTTTTGCACACCAGTATTTTTCAAAATCTCCTGCTTTTAGTCCCTGAAGAAAATCAAGTGAGTTTATATCTAGATTTCATAGAGGACAATTTTAGACCCATATGAAAGGGTTTAATTCTTTAAAGTATTCCATTTAGCACTGTAATTTGTGTTGCAGTGTAATCTGTGTTCAGAAGTAGATTCRTGCCCATGCACATTTATTCTTGGGCTGTTTTTTCCCTTTGCAGTTGGAGTCCTAGTCTCCGACATCACAGTATACGAGTTTACTGCTTTTCAATCCACCTTCCTCTGGAGAGAGATATGGTAATGAATTTGGTTTTGGTTGTTCATGAAGAACAAATTGTGGCTGCTGAACACCATCAGGGTCTTTGTCTCCACCATCATYCACTAGGGAATGGAATGCATATGAAGGTACATCATCAGAAACTGCTGAAAGAAAGCACAGTAGTACATGAGTGCAATACAATCCGAACCTTTTTGCTATGACAGAGAATGTAAACAGAGAGCAGTAGCCCATTTCTAGCCGGCTCTGTAAGGCTATACTCCAAAGTATTCACAGATATATAGAAGAACAGCATTAGCTGTCCAGGAAAGACCCAGAAAAATTCATTGATCAGCTCTTCTACTATTGCTCAGTAGGCCTCAAAACTTTCTTACAGTAACTGAAAAGTTTAAACTGCCTCATACTGAATGGTAAGGAAGAAAATTGAATGATTTGTCCTCAATTTTAGGATATATTCCCTGGGGCCTTAATACATTAAAGTTACCGCTAAGTCTGCAAATGCTCCTTCAGTGAGTTTTTTCTCCCCCATGCATGTGACAAATTCCCTGCTGTTCTGAAACTTTTTATATGCTGTCTTCAGTTTCTCTACAAGCTTCTGAATTTTATCTAGTACCTTGTGGCTGACAGTGTGCCTTTATTTCTCTGAAAGAATCTTGTAGGATTGTCCACACCTTTAAAAGAAACGTAATTCCATCTTCTATGCACTATTTTACTCATGTAAAGGTTAAATAGAAAAGTTAGCCTGAGTCAAGTCAGCATGTGCAGAGTATTATAGCTATTCAATATGCTGATGATTTCATGATAAGTACCTGTGTGCCTGTTTTAGCCCACAGTACATATAAGGCAGCTGCTGTGGTAAGCAAGTTTCAAATATTTACTTTTTTTACTGAGCATGAATGTGARCAGTAACTGTCAAATAGCACTTTACTGTACTGTAAATCCACACTCAAGCTTGCCTTGTTCAAGCCTATACTCAAAGAATTGTAGTAATGAGTGAAGTAATATTTCCCTTTGCAGAAGCCATCCTAGTTAAAAACGTAATCAACTTGACACTTAATAACTGTTTTAAACGGTTACTTGTAGTGCTTTGTAAGTAGTTTTATCAGGCTTATAAATGCSCTTGTATTTGGCAGACTACCTGCCGGTTTTCCTCACATTCCCCCTTACAGCTGCAAGATTTCCTATTTACCAGTGCTTACGGGCTGTTCAGGAAAGATGGATTGGGAAGGCAAGTAAGAGGGCTTGTACACTCTGAAAAGGAGTGCCTTGGGTGCACGAAGCTTTCCCTTGGGACAGTTGTTGAACCCATGGAGAGTGTGGGTAAGGACAGGAGAACACATAAGTTGATGTCACAGATGTGCCTGCGACTAAAYCACCTGATCAAGAAGAGGCAGGTGAAGCCTTCTTCAGGCACCATGCCCTAGAAGATCTTCTGCAGTTGGGAGATCTTACAGCAATGAGAATTATGTTGAAGTTTTTTCTCTTCCTGTGGTACTACTCAGAAAACCTAATCCCAGAAGCAGAGATTTTTCAAAATTTACTTTGGGCTAAGTCGTTCCCGCCCGACGTGAGGTGAGGCCGGGCGGGGCAACCGGGCTCCGGCTGCAGGTAAGAGGGAGGGAGGGAGCGAGAGGCCGGGCCGGCCGTCCCGCCCCTGAGGCACAGCCCGCCTCGCCCGATTATGTCACCTGTGCTCAAAACAAAGTTAGGAAAGTGGTTTCAGCCTTTCCGCRGTCTCACTTCCAGCCCGGGCACAGCCGGCCCGGCCAGACCCGGGGGCTGGCGCCTGCGGGAGGCGGCGGCAGGTGAGTCGAGGGCGGCAGCGTCGGCCATCCGAGTGGGGGCAGGCGGACGGGGAGACCCGTGCCCAGCCGGACCGTTCTCCCGGCGGAGCTGCCGCCGGGAACGCATCCGCGGCCGCCGCTTCGCCGTCCCCTGCAGAGCCCCKGTGTCCCAAGAGAGCCGCGCGCTGTCGCAAGCCGCGCTTCCTGCGGGGGTGTCCGCACGGGCACACGGCCCCGGCGGCGCTGGGCGGGCTCGGCAGCGGCACGGCACCCGCCCGCCCGAGGGGAGCGGGGCTGCGCCGGCCCGGCAGGGTGGAGGGGCGCGGGGGCCGCGGCCGGGCTGCCCTCGGCCCTCGCTGAGCTGGCTCGCAGGCCTGCCGGTGGCGGGGAGCGTGGCCGCAGGAGGCGGGGCGGCCGCGAGCAGGCGGGGGYTGCCGCCGCGGGAGCCAGCTCCGCGCTCCTGCCTCTCCCGTGGGCAGCGACAGCTCCGGGCGGGGGCTGCGGCTGTCGTGACTCCTCCCGCACACGGAATGTTTCCCAAAGGTGGTGCCCAAAAGTGCTGTTGGCTGGGAGTCGTTGTGTTTGCACTCCCACCGCGCCTCGAGTAGCTTCGTGCTGAGGCTGACAGACGCTGTCACGGAGAAATCCTTGGATGGCCTGGTTACCTCGGGAGCTGCCTCGCTGCTTTTCGCTTCCCTGGAGATACAGGAGATACTGAGTTTGTGGCTGGTGGTTGCCTGCGGGCCCACCAAGTGCTTGTTGAAGATGAAGGCAGTGCTGTCCCTGATGGTTGTAAAATGATTTCTGTCCCCCTGCAATAGTTCCGTGTCACTCTGCCGTAGCACTTGTGCGGTATCTGATTTCATTTTCTGTCTTTCTTGATACTGAAGGCTTATGATGACTGTAAATGGCAGTTATAAAAGAAACATACTGCTACCAGGATAATAGATTTCTTAATATACACCAGTAGAACGGAGTATGACTGCATGTAGCAAAACGGGGGTAGTGTCACAATTGGGAGAATGGTGAAATCCCTCTGGAACACTTTGACTAGTTTAACATGCTCTTCTATTTTCTTAGTTGCAACTTTGTGGTTTTCAACAGTAGTTTTCAGGTTAGTTTCACTTTTCTTTTTAGAATATGTGAATATTAGAATTCTGATGCATGGGTAAAAGTTTATTGGTTTTCTGTGGGATGTTCTATGGATTCTGGTCCCCAGATTTGGACTTCAGTACTGTGCAGCTCAAAAAGGAACTGTTACACCCAAAAGYACAAGAGTGAAAATTAAATGTCAGTCTTGTCTACACTAAATTTTCGTCTTTCATGACATCAAGAAAAGAAATCAACAGTTTGTGTTTGAAGAACAAAGAACAGGTGTATTTCTGTGAATGGATTAAGTAGCAAATGAGATTTAGGGCAATAATAGTTTACAGTCTCATGATCTACCAGCTCTTGGAGACTTAAGTTCAGTGCTGCTGAAATGAACAAGGTATGTTTGGTTCCTCGTGTGTTACCTATGCCCCCAYCACTACCCTTTCCTCTTATCTTGTGGTGGACTAGAAGATAACTGTAGAACAAGTAGCAGAAATTAATGCACTAGAGAGCATCGCTCTACAAGCTTTGCTTGTGGTTTCTTCAGACCACAGGATGTATGTGCTGCTTCAAACATCTCTTTTTTCCTCCTGTTTCTGTTCATTCAGAAATGGTATACTGTCACGATTCTGTTGATGGGTAAATGGTGGATATATGGAAGTGTAAAGAATGTAGTGGTTTGCCCTGATTCCCTCTGCATCATTTGCTAATTTGCAGTGTAAGTATATATGAACATATAGTACTACATGTAATAGAAGAGGGAGTAATACGTTTATAGGGTTTTATTTCTCATGTTGGAAAATGCAGATTTAGTTAGTTTAAGTTAAACCTGGTGTAAAAACATAATTGATTCCACTGTTCATGGCTTAATCCATGCAGAAGCACCAGGATGTCTGTGTCAAGAAACAGATTGAAACGGAATTTAAAGATTTTGGAGCTTTCTCCAGACAAAGATCTAACCAAGTCAGACCTAGAGCTTTCAGTCTGAATCTGATTTATTTTTTATCCTAAGAGAAAGCAAAAAAATGGTGATAAATATTTGCCTGCATTTTTAGGCACCGGTGCCCTTTTCTAGGGTAGTTCTTCCCCATTCACTAAATTGAATCACTACAGATTAGCAAGGCAGAGGATAGTCTTGACCAATCTGTCTCATTAGTCACTATCAGATTTATTGTGTGTCACATCTCAGTCTAATTTGACTTCCTTCTGATGCTCTCCTATTGTGTTTCTGTATTGTGTGTTTATTCTGTTGTGTCCCAGATTACCACTTGCTCTAGTGCCTTGGTTTTGCCAGACAGAAATGATGAAGCAGCCATACCACTGTTGCACAGTGGRAAGTCACCACCCTGCTGAGCTGTGCCCCTTGGGAGAGCCTGTGACCTTCAGAGGGCCACACCAGAGATATTCTCCCTGTCTGCAGGACTGTGCAATAGCCCCTTTTTCCTCACATGACTCATYTTATTATTTAGTCTCAAAGAGGAGGTGTCAAGGGAAGTGAAAGGCCTTGCTGGGGAACTTCCATTCATTGAAGAGCAGCATAAATGAAGGCAGAGATCCTGCACAATTGTGAGAACAACTTTTTGACTAATTGACTCACAATGAATGTGAAAGTGGCATTTCCACTCAAAAGCAGTAGTGAATTAAAATTCAATTAAGAAGCTGTAATGATGCATTTTTAATTGTTTGCATTCTGAGACTTTTTTGTAGAACTGAACAGGATGAGGTACACCAAGCCTACTAATCAAACACAGATAAGTGGATTTGTTTATATGTGTTTCCAAGGTCTTGCAAGTGAGCCATGCAGAGCAGATAGCATGAAGGTTATCTTGTTCTGCATATAGGAAAATGTGGCTTTTTATTATTATTTTTTACCATTACTTTTTGCAGTAGAAAAACAGTGGACTAGCAAATTAAATATTCCTGTGGTTCACTGACATGCTCTTCTCCCATAAAAACTGTCCCACTGACTCAGGTAAAGGTATTTTCCAAGACCTAGTTTATAGTTTTAGAAATTCTGAAAATTTTGAAGACAATAATTCTTGCCAACCCAACTGCAAACCAAGTGCCAAATAGCTAAGAAAGCACTTGGAATATGCATCTCAGTCTTCTAGTGGAATCTGCACTAACTTGGGTCCTCTAAGGTCCATGGCAGAGTAGACCGAAATTTTCCACTAACATTTTTTCCACGAAAAATGAATTCTTATTTAAAGAGAATGTTTAGTTTGCATCTCAAAATCCTTTAACTTAGGTTAAAGATGTAACATTCCTTGACAAACCAGAAATAGAGAGCGTATTTTAGATTTCAAGCCAAATTGTTGTTGGTTTTCAGGCAGATAAAAGGTTTTGATTTTTTTTCAGAAGTTACATTTTTAGCGAGGACTTTTGGRGGAGGCAGAATATTTCAAGGGGTTTTTTTTGTGAAAATGGTGTACTTTAAAGATGTTCTTGTCAACCTGATTTCACCAGCTGAAAGTAGCTCCATTTAGCAGTGAGTCATTAGGAAAACCTGAAAGATAAGACAATTAAAAGGGGTATATACTGTTTAATTTAAACTTTTACCAGGCCTTTACTTCAGGGGGAGGGGGTTTCCAGTGCAAATAATTTGTCAACAAATGGAACAGCTCATGTGAATTGGCAATATCTCCTGCCAGAACATCACGTTACACCACTTACTAATATAATGCTGTTATCAATATAGTTAATTGCATTTAATTTCAGTACTTGGAACAATGCAACACAGTAAACTGTGCTTAGAGACCTTTTCCAGCCTAAATGATTCTACAATTCTTTGCAGTCAAATGGAGTCAGCTCCATTTTGACTTGATTACGTTTGGAATGTGGTGTGTGTGTTGTAAGGTGCTCCTTCTTAACAAGAGTTTTTGCATCTCTGAATAAGCAATTTTTGCTTTAGAAAGAAGTCAAAATAATGGTAAAATAGTTCTACATAGTTCTATAGTAGTTCTGACACAAGTTCTTTAACTGCTGATGTATATGCAGTTTACATGCAAGTGTTTAAAAACTAATGCTGCAGCCACAGATGTTAGCCAGAGTTTTAGCCCAAAATACATGCCTGGCCAAACTGTATTTGTATGCAGGAACAATTTAGTGGTAAATTAGAGAGATAGAGACAGAACTTGTGAGGAAAACACAGACTCAGATACACATACACACACTTGTACCACCATCCTGCTCAGGTATTACGTAGGTCAACAGTTTCTGAAGACTCAAGGTTCTTGCAACCGGCAGGCAGGCAAGGAGCAAGAGGGAGGGAGAAAAGGTCCTCTTGGAGTTAGTGTCCTTGAATAAGGCAGAAAGAACAGATGGAGAAAGAAAAGGAGACAATAAGCATGCAGAGACTAGAGGCAGAGTGCTCTCCGTTCTGATAATATTGTGATTATTCTGCAACATTGATTTCCATGGTGATTGTTGCCCCTAAATTCAGTGTGCCTTTGTAAAAAGTTTGCATTTCCGGGCAGTTCTTAGCTTTTGCTTTCTTAAATACATTACAAAGGAAACATCCGAAGCAATGAAACAAGAGCAAAAGATACATTTCTGCTAAAATCATAACTACTTAGAGTAGCTTTACTTCTCAAGGATCCTAGCAGCACTTGGGAGGCCTATTTAACTTCATCCTGCCTTTTCAGTATGGATCCCTAAGAACTGCTTAGATTTAGGCAATAAAAATCCTCTTAGTTGTTTTTCATCAGTGTTTTCATATTGAAGAGCAGGATGGGGAATAAATGAATATGCCTGCTTACATCTGGTATCTTTGGACATCTGAATTTTAATACATGGATAGTTTTGTTTACCACTTCCATACAGGCCAGCAAGAAGCCAGGCAGGAGACTTTTGTCTTCCTCTGTGGGATAAACTGGCCTTTGGGAGAAGAACATTTTCTTACAAGCACAGTGAAAACTAGTTGCTTGGATGCAGATGTTAAAAATAAAAAAGATTAATGAAAACATGTTCAGAGTTGGTATTCTGCATCATGGTGCACAGAATTGACATTGTTCGTTTTTTCCCCAACATTTGGATTTGTGGATTCATCTAGGGACAAATGCCAAGTGGGGAGTAAGTGGTCTCTGTCCAAAGTCTTTAAACAGGTAGCCTGTTTTGGAATCATTAATGCTGTCACTTTTAAGCATATTTCCTATTTTTCTCCTGTTTCACAGTTAATATTGTTGAAACATTGCTTCAGATATGTAACCTGGATTTTTATCCTTCTCTAGTTTTAAGTTTGTAGTGTTTTTTTTTTCCTTAACCAGTAACCTTCTGAAAAGGAGAAATTTAATTTATATGACTGATACATGTATAACACACATTATCTTAATATCTTCTCCAAGGTATTTTTCCTTCTTGATTTCTGCTACTCTGCCTTACATTGAAATAAATTGGAAGTAATTTTATGGAAACCTTAAAACCTTGTTGTGGTATAAGTGAAGATTTAAGCTTGCAAATAGCAAAGTAGGTGATTCTAATGGTTCCCTAATCTTGAAAAGTTAGTCAGGTCTGGTTGGAGAGTTTCTATTAGGACTGATTCTAAACAGAATTTGCTTCTCCCACACAAATCTACTCACAGGGAAGGAATTTCTATGTAACTTTTAAGTTTTTCCTTTTATAGGCACGTGGATGTAGGATTCCTCTGTTGTCTGCCTTTGCTACTCCCCTGAAATTATTTTCATGACACATTTCTTTCAGATTATGTTCTTGTGATCCCTCGTGGAACTCCACCCTGCCTCAGATCTCTCCCTCCAAAGTTAAACTCACCAGGCCCACTCCATTGTGTACTATCTCCTAAGATGGAGAATCATGAGAGATCGGGTACATCTTGAGAGAAGTGAATTCAGGCTGCATGGAAGAGACTTTGATGATACACTTCAATGCTTTTCTGACTTGCATGTTTTTACTTGAAAAGTCAAAACTGGAGAAATGAAAGTCCCATTTTTTTCATCCAGTTCTGTCTAGGTGTTCATACAGCTTTATAATGCTTCCATGAAAGCTTAAAGGGTAACTGTTGTAGTCTTAGTTGAGAAAACCCAGGTATTTTCTTGAGCACTCAACTTTGTATCTCTGCTAGTTAAGTGTGGGACCTGATTTTTTACATTGGATGGTCAKAAAATCTTCTTTTAAATGGCTAAAAGTAACATTGAGGCCCATTGATCTATTCATCTTTCTCAAGGAATGACCATCTCTGCCATTATTTGCGAATTTATGTTTGGCCTGTTCTTCCATGATGGCAGTTCCACTGCCTTGGCAAGCCGTGGTTCAGTGCTCCACCTTCTTCATCCTTGGGTGGGTTTTCATGCCTAGCTTCTCTGCTATGGTTGCTTCTTGTGTATTGTATTACATGCATGGGGAGCATTTTTCTCCAGTCCTGTATCTAGAAAACTTCTACGTACCCCTGTGCTTTCTTTGGTCTTAGCAGTCCCATTCCTCTGTCATTCTCTGTAGGTCCTGCTTTTATTGATTCTTCCTTGATGAACCACTTGGCCTTAATTAAGCTAAATAAACTATAACTTCCCGGTTTAAATTGAAAGGATTCTACAGCAGGGTTCACTGTCTAGCTGGATGAACACTTGTTCAAAGGCAGGGCAAAGCAATAGAGAAGAGAATTACTTCCTTGGGCAGGCTTGTGCCAACCGAAAATATTTGTGGTGATACATTTTAGCTTTAGGAGGTTTTCAGCTTAATGCTGAAAGATAGCTAACTCTGACACTAAGTTATTTCTGAAGAGGTCCCTATTCATGTGTCAGGCATGCCACAGTGCAGCTGCGGGATATTTTAACAAAGATAATTTGGTTGGAGAAAAATATATTTCTTGTAGAAAAAGTATGCAATCTATTTTTTGTTTTCTAGTGTTTGTAAAATGTGTTTACTMACAAGAGTGCTTTGTGTAAATCCAAGGTTACCTCGGTATTAAGTAAGCTTAGTATATTTTTCAGCTGATGATATATTTTGAAGTGTGCTGCAGAAAATTTATATATGTAGACACATGCTAAGAAAAATATTTCAGTAAATCCTAAAAACTCAGAGATGTGAGGGCAGGCAAGACAGCTCTCTAGGTTTTTAGCTATCGCAGTTAGGGAGAATGGGGTTGTCACATGTCATGACTTGTGAAATCTGTGGCTCAACATTGCTCTGTACCTCTGGAGTTGGTGATTTACAGTAGACCTGACTGAAAATGATGAAAATGTAATTTGAAATACTAACAGTGACCTGCCTTTTGCAGACCCTTCCAAAATTTATCTCATGATTAATGTACAAAAACCTCATTAATCACACATCCTTGTTTAATATTTGGAGCCACGCTTGTTTGCATCAGGTCATTATATGACCTATTTTGCATAGTGAAGTAGCTGAAAGAATGGAAATCAAAGATCTTAATAGAACTGATTTTGTAAGCCATTTGTTTTCTAAAGGAGATGGATGAGTGAATGGAACTACTGATGTTATTTAAAACTGGCTTTGAGGTAATTCCAGTGCTGATTCAGTAATGTGGGACAAATTGCAGTTTTAATCTTTCATGTTATTACCAGCATTTGAAAAGTATCAGGACACTGTAGGAATTATGATGAACTCTATCAGCTTTAGAAGCTGCCATAAGGATTAAGAATTTTCACAGATGCTCTAATTTAATTTTCTGCTGTATTGAAGACACTCTCTGTGTAGCAAGTTTGTATGATGTGTATAAAAGGTGGGGTAATTTGTAAGAAGGTGAGGCTCTCATGATGCATATAATTTAATTTTGTGATATGGCAGTATTTAGAAAGCATGGTGACGTTTGCTGAGTTGTACTGTTTGCTAACTGCAAACAACTTTATTAAAGTGTATATGGTGCCTTTTTGTTCCACCACTTTTAATCTGTTTTTGTATTTATGTTCTTTCACATGCAGTTGACTATCTATTCTTTGCACAATTTTTCTCTTTTCTTAAGGAAGTCTGATGGACTAATGGACTATGCAGAGGTAGGCACTAGCAGCACTTCCTATCATGATTAGTTTGGCCTGTTCCTGTAGTTGTGGCCTTTCGAGAAATTGTTGAGATGTGGGGGGGGAAAAAAAATCTAATACATTTTGAGTCTGGGTCAGATCTTGTCAAGACCATCTTTAGGCTGCACTTGTCCCATTGATATTTGGTATTTTTAAACCTGTTTTTAAGTTACTGTCATTGCTAAGTTGAAACTGATGGCCTGGTTTATTACCTCATATGCTGATGTCAGTCAGGAGTGAGCTGTATTGAAGTTAAGTGAAGTTCAGGTGTGTAAAAGCAGTATGAAAGGAGAATTTCATCCAGACTATTATACCTGTGTAGTCTGATTGTGGCTTTCCATCTGATCCACTCATGGGTGGCTATATAGAGTGAGAGCAAAGATTCATCCAGCTCATATACTGTTTTTAAGACTGTTATTGGAAGCATCATGGAAGGGATTAAGAAACAAGAAATTGGCAATTATGCGGTGATCTTTTTGTTTGTGTATCTTCCCAGCTACTGAAGGTTGGTCAGACTTTCTGAGCTAGAAATTTTCCTCATCAGAGAAACAGTACAGCTGTTCAGGCAGCAGTAATAGCCACAAACCCCTTGTTATGTATGACCAGTATTCCCTGTGACAGCATTTCCTAGCCTTGCTAACTATCCAGGGCTTGCTTGGCACTGCTGTCACGGTGCCTCTTGGGGTGTGGAGCA
This sequence comes from Amblyornis subalaris, assembly GCA_018881555.1. Taxonomy (NCBI): domain Eukaryota; kingdom Metazoa; phylum Chordata; class Aves; order Passeriformes; family Ptilonorhynchidae; genus Amblyornis; species Amblyornis subalaris. The sequence goes on from JACAXG010000022.1 coordinate 9,033,977, forward strand.
TGGCTCGCCCCAGTAGAGCGCTCGTGTTGGGTGCAGGTGTGGGCAGAGGCTGCATTCAAATACCTGGCCTTATTTTATAATAAGGGGTTTATAAGGCACCCATGACTGCTGTGCATTAAAATTGAAGCAAGACCCATTCTGAGGAGGAGTTTCCTAAGGCGGAATGATGTTGGACTTAGCTATCCCTTGGCTTCTCTCAGAGTGTTTTTTCTTGTCCTGCTGCTAACTCTGCTTTAGGAAGGATTCTGACAGCTAAGTTCTTTGGCCATTAAGCCAAGATTATTTCAGCTTTGGAAAGTATTTGAACAATGATCCTGGGATGGTTGGACTTGTAAAAGAGAGGAGAGAGAGAGAGGAGAAAATTACCTATGTTTGCGGATTTTTGTCATGGTTTCAGAGGGGGTGGGTGATTTGCTCATCAAAGTCCTAGTTTGGTTTGAAGTCAATGGCCTGTTTACAGTGCATTTATACTTTCATGCAATATGGGAAGTCCAACTGCCTGGCACAAGCTATTGGAGAAATCACTTTGTTACAGGAAGCTGCAAGTGTGGCCTCTATGAAGTTCTTGGAAGATGCTGTGTTTTAAGAGGTACAAAGCAGTGGCAGGTTGGAACTTAAGCAYAGAGTAAAACAGGCTCTGGCTAAGTTGCTATGTCTATGTGATCAGAGCCTTTTCACCTTAAGAAGCTGCATAGACAACTCTAAGGTCTTGTTTCCTCCAATTTCACATCCATGCAATCCCAAGGCCTATACTCTGAAGACAACATATGTTTCCGATTTCGGCAATTTTCCCTGGCCTCTGTTGGAGTTGTTCCAGGTTGTGCCAGTCATGCTGGATCAGAATCAGGCTATATTCCCTTATAGTAGTCAAATGCCTTACAAAATACTTTGTTCTGTTAAAAATTTTCAGACAAATTTGTGTCTGCTTTAGGTAGACCTATTTAGGGAAGCAGAAGTACAAATCCAAGATGAACATATGAAGTCAAGTTATAGTGACTGTAAATTACTTTTGCATTTACCTGTATTTCTTGTGTTTTCTTGTTCATGTTGATTGATTGTCCATATTTCTTGCCAAAGCAGGTGAGTTTGCTTTGAGATTGCATTTCAGAGCTAGTTTTGTCTTCTCCTTCCCTCAGACTCCCCCTTCCTTACTCATCATCCCATTTGCAGTGTCTTTAGTGCAGCCCATCAAGGGTAAGCATTTTCAAACAGCCTTTTCTTTTCTGTCTAATTAAAGAGGTGGTTGCTAATAGATTGTGAAAAGCATCGTTAAGAGGGTCTGATTTGCTTTTTTCCTTACCTTCCATGCACAGGTTTCAGATCAGAATTTATGAGTAAATGGAACAGAAGCATCCCAGGATATTCCTGAACTGAGACTAACAATGGACAGAATAAAAGGAGACTCTGCCAGTCCTGTGCAAGCAGGAGATGCAGAGAGGAGCAGGACTGGAGAACAAGACCCAGAATTAACTGTGTTGGGAAAAGCACAAGAGTTCTTTCAGATTTGTGATCTGGAAGGCAAAGGATTCGTCACTTGTCAAGATATGCAGGTAAAACAAAATTAGTTATGTGAAATACACAATGAGAGAAGCTCCTAATGCCCTTAATGAGTTGAGACTGATTAATTTAGAGTTAAAAATGTTAACACCCTCCTCATAACTTTAAAGAGCTGTGGGACTTATAATAATAACTTTGAAGTCTTACATAATGCTTGCATTTTTTTCACAGGCAAAGCAACAAAAAAAGTGGAAAATCAAAGTAAATTAAGTTTTAAAAATGCCCCAGGAATTTAATTCCATTCTTGTTGTGAAAGTCGAAACACCATTAAATTAGTTACTTTGCGATTTGCCACAGTGTCAGGAGTGTATCCAGTCCACCAACTTTATCCTTTTTTTTCAGCAAAAGTGTGTAAATAAAGTCTTTCACTTTGGTTTCACTGCCAGACGATGGTGAACTCCCAGCTGGATCACATATATATGTAGGAAGTATAGAGGAACAGTATTTTTAGCATTATTCAGTGTTTTCAGTAATCTTATGGAATTGTATTTAATTTGTTTGAGGGCCCAAAATCAGATTTGCTGAATATGTTGATTGAAAAAAAGCATCCATTTATAACAAAAGCTTTTGAAAATGTGATTGGGTGCATATTAGAGAACTGATAAGATGATTTGAACCAGTGTGTGGCAGAAAACAGGAATATACTCATACTTGACATGCGAAGTATAGTTTAATTGTGTTAATCCATTTCTACTTCAGTACTTATGGATGAAATAAAATGGGAGAGCGGGAGCAAAATAAATTAATCTACTAGCAAACTACTACCAAAGAAARCATCTAATATAAAATTTAGAAAATTTTCCATTCCTCAGAAACAAAGATGTGTCTGTATATGGGAAAATAAAATTGAAACCATTTTAACTACCTGTGTTGGAAAAGCAAAAATCTCCTAAGTAAACTGCTCAGTTTACTAGCTCTCCAGAGCTCTCTGTGCAGTGTTGCTGAGTTTTCTGATGACCTCTGTTAATTATGCAAAGTTGGAAAAAGAGAGGAGTGCAGATGCTTGCTGTGCTGTGGGCTTTACCAATCTACATTTCCTCACTGAAGCAACTGAATGCAAACAAACAAATACATTGGCAGTGGTAATTTTTGGTAAATACAGAGCCACAGAGAATGGATTATAATTTTATAGTCTTTCTAAAAACTGAATAGAATATATTTTTACCTAATGGAAAGCCCATATATGTATATGTGTATATAAAAAGTTTTAATACCTGTTTTTGCAAGGAATGTAAAGTTATTTGTTTCTGTTTGATTCTAGGTTTATGCTTACAGTCCTGCTAAATTTATACTTCAGGTTCTAGAACAGACATTGCAAAAGATGCAGTAGAAAAAGAATTGCAAAGAACAAATAAAGTACATTTCTTCTATTTCATCAGGAGTGTTTGGGKTTTTTTTTAAATTTTTCATTCCATTTCCAAACACCAAATGTACCCAACTTTCTAACCAACAAGAGGTTTTCTGAAATTGCAAGAAAGCAAATTCTACCTGAGACTTGAAACCACAGTTTCATCCTTTGGGCCTTGAGGTTATAATGAATAATGGGAATAAGTGCTGTAAAATGTTTTGTTCTAATGTGTATCACAGGATTAGGTTCAGATCTTGCTCTTAGCTATTTGACCTCTGTCTTTTTATTTAGCAGAGTAAAAGCTTGGTATTTTGAGGGAATTAAGCACAGACGTCATAAAAGCACAGAGCAGATTTGGTGGCAGTGCAGATAGTTTCTTTTGAAGCTCTAGTGGTATCTCTGAATATGTTTTATTTCTTCTTTTTTTCTTCTAAAATTTTTAAGAGCCTCATATTGAAAGGATCTATGTATTTTTACAGTAAGCCYGAAATCAGCAAACAAACCAAAACACAACTATGAGACCAATAACATCGTTTTCCTAACAACAAAACGCCTTAATTTTTTTATTAAGAATAAAACCAAGAGATTGGAAAAACATTGACTTAATCTTAGTAACTGTGTCGCAGTTCCTCAAAGTCTGTAAATTATCCACAGGGAATTTAATGAAGCAAAATATTGGTACATTAGTCAGAATCTCCTATTTTCATACCTATTTTTCAAGAAAATGCAAGTAATTGTGGTGTTTTCTACTGTAAATTTAGTGTAATTCACATCAGAATTTGGATGCTGCATTAGGGCACTCCAGCTGTAGTTGGAGGAGCACATATCTGTCAGTCAGGTTTGCAGGAAGACCCACAGGCCATTGAGCTGGAATAGCAGGTGGGTCTGTGTTTATGGCATGGGATGAGTGCTCCTTCAGCAAGTCCYAAAGATCTTGCAGTAGGAGTACAGTTTCTGTTTTTCTAAACGTAGAAAAAGTAATTTGTCTGAAGTACCTTCTCCCTCATCAGTGCAGTGTAGGCTGTAAGAATTTACAGGAGAAGCTAGTTTTAAAATGTTTCCCTTGAGATCTTAGAGATTAAAATCCAAAGCTTTGGGAAGATGGGTGTGTTTAAGCAAGAAACTGATGACAGGTGTATCACTGATGAAGTAACTTATTTAAACTAAGTATACATCAAGTTTTCCTAGTTTCTTTTGGAAGCAGGCAGCAGTACACAATTAATCCTGCTCAGAAATCCCTTTGTGACTATTCCAGATAGTTCTGTGCTTTAGAAGCTCTGTTACTTTCACTTCTCAAGACCACCTTGTAATTCCTTTTACTGCTCTTCCATTTAACTCACACAGTTCATAAAGCATACCCTAAACCCTTTGTGGCAACCAGGGAAGTCCTGGTTAATGCACTCAGCCAATTCTTACCTTGCCTATATGGCTTAGTATATCGAATAATAGTTTCTGTTTTTCTTGGGTTGCAGGTGAAACTTTTTTTGGCCCTAGATCCCTYCCTCACAGTGGAACAGATTAGTGCTTTTAATCTGATGGACTTTATCAACCTCCTAGCTTGCAATTTTAATATGTTGTATATGCAACAGCAGTTCAGGGGGGAATTAAAATGTTAACTAATAAAGCAGAGGACTTCACCAGTGTGCATTTATATTGCTTCTCAAGCTGAGGAAAGGTTTTAATCTTCCTAGTGCTGTCTCCCAGTGGAAATCCTTTCTGTTGTAGTTCTTGCTACCCCAGTTTCCTCCTATTTTTGGGAATCTGTCTGTACTGTTAAAAGAATCAGAGTAAAACCATTAGGATCAGTTTTACAGAATTATTTTCTTTTGTCGCTGTCTTTAGATTATCAGGAAAAAATTACGTGATTTTATGGAGCTGGCTTCATGAAGTTACGTCTTTTTTGGTGTGAGCATGTTGCATTTCAGAAGTAGACAGTCATTAACTCCATTTAACTCTTTACAGGAGCAACAGGYTTGGTCCCTGGACCATATAGGTTTCTTAGCTTTATTTTATTTATGTGTGTATTTATGTACATTTTTTGAAGCAGCTTTAGTTAGGACAGTATATCCTCTATAATGTAGTATCCAGAGAGTATCTTGCTTGACTTCATGACATGAAAGGGAACTACTTGTACAGTTCTGCTGCCAGGTTTGTCCAGTAGCCTGATAATCAAAGCATTTCACCAAGATAATCAAGGCATTTCACCAGGATGCTGAGACTCCACCTTAAGTTCTTCCTTTTCCCTATGTGATTGGACTTTGTGGCACAAGGTGGTTGTTCTCATTGCTTTGTCATAATGGATTCATAAAGGCAAATAAAGAAGTTATTAAAGCAAATGTCCCTCAGTTGATCTTGTTTTGCTCTGTAATTGGATTTTCACTCTGGGAAACAAAGGACCAATCCTTCTGTATTATGGATGTTCTGTAGAACCCAGTCCTCCTCTTATCCTGTAGTAATGGATAAAGTTGTGGCATGTTTTATCTTTCCAGAGACTGCATCCTGAGTTACCTCTTAGCCAGGAAGAGCTTGAAAAAGTTTTTGTTACACTGGATGCTGATGGCAATGGCTCACTTACCCCACAGGAGTTCATCACAGGATTCAGTGAGTTTTGGAAAGCATGTCTTTTCTTTTGAGCTTTATTCATGTTCTGTACCCTCCACATCAATAAAGAAGAATTTTATCTTAACAGTACACTTAATAATGCACACAGGGAGCCAGACTATTCCCTAAATCTAGCAGATATATGTAGCAGATGAAGAAGTGGTCAAGTTGTGTGAATAGACAAAGGACTCCAAGGTYTTCCTCTCCTGTATAAGATGGCAARCCATGACACAATATGAGACAAATGATGTAATCATCTGAATTGCATCTGTTTTAAGCTGTTGAGTAGATGTATGTACAACTTATTGAAGGTTTCTCTTGGTGGGGGGGAAGTCTTGTATTTTATTTCGTATCAGGTAATAAGATGTGAAAGATAATTAAAATTATCTCTAAGATTAATGTAAGACAATATTAAATATGTGTTAACACCACTGTCCTTACAGCTGTGGGAATGCTTTCTACAATTAATTAATTCTTCGAGTGGTGTTAGTTTATTTCAAAACAAAACAGGATGAGGCAGTTATTATTACTGTCAGACGTGTTCTGATAAGTTCTTTGTAACTGCGTGTTTTGCAACAGCACTGGTACTGTCAYGTTCTCTGTGTTTGTCACGGGCTTGTTTTCTCCCCAGCTGTGACATTCCAGATAAGATGACAATGTTAGTTAGACTGTGCTTGTTTGTTTATGCAGAATCGATTTTGTACTTAATTTTAGCTCTGCTGACTAAGGTTTAAGCATTTTCTCTGGAAAACTGAATCTCTTCTATGTGTGAAGTGTAACAGTAAATCCCAATTTCAATACTCTGTATAGGTTCAGCAAATAGGACTTTCATTTTTGTTTGCAAATCATCAGTCATTTGAAATCCTAATTCTCTCATGTCCCACCTCTCCCATTGTAGAGGTAGATCAAGTATCTTGATAGAGTATGCTCTAGTCTGAAAATTGACATTATGTAACAATAAAATAATGTATCACTGCTTTGCTTTTCATAAATTAAAGTTAAGTTAAATTAAGATTATTTTCATAAGTAGTCCCTGCATTATCAAAACTCCTTATTAAGGGAGGTTGTAAGTGGCTGCCATCTCAAGCAGCTTCACATCCTGGCGATTTGTCCTGCTCAGCTGCTGGAGCCCAGTCCAGAGGCGCAAGTGGATGTGGCTGCTGCTTTCCTGTTTGCAGGTTCAGCTGGTAGTAGAGTCAAACACATATCCCAGAGACACCCACACAGGCACACAAAGGACATGGACACAGCACCTATGTATAGGATTCACATAAAATGTAAGGTAGACAGGTATTTTCCAGGCTGGGTAGTCCTACATTGGCTAGGTAATGATGYTGGTATTCCTAGAAAAAACAACAGCTCTACTAGATAAAGGCTGCTTTAGAAAGCTAGAGAATGGAGAAGGCAGAGTAGTATCTGGATAAAGCTTGTACTGCACCAATTAGTATTGGGAGAGTCCTGTTCATATTTCTAAATGGTGGCAAATYTGAAATTTACTGTAACCTCTCTTTGCAGTATACTCTATTCTCTTGTCAACATGCTCTGCTGGCTGCTGTGAGAAAAAAATGCAAGATGGAGTTAATAAAAACGTAAAACCACACCAATAGTTCTGTTTCCTTGGGCCTACAGTAATTTCTGTACTGGAATTTAGAATATAACAAAAAATCCTCTGCATAAAATCACAATACCCCCTTTGCCTAGATTCCTTAACAATTTTGACTTGCAGATATTCAAATAAAATAAGTGGCACATTTAGAATTTGATGGAATGTGTCTGGTCTGTGGCAGCTGAACACAAGTGTATTGATTATTCATGYGACAATTTCACTTTTGCATCCTCACCATACAACTACTGTTAATAAAATTTAGCTTTCTGTATGCAGTTTATATAGGAGTTGGATGTGTGTCTTTGGTCATGCACTAAAAGGAATGTTAAATTTTATTTAATGTAGATTTTATCAGTACTGATGCTAAGATTATTTTAAATTCCTAACATCTGTTTAAACATGTCAAGAAATAGGGCCACAGCATTTGTGAAGAGCTTGTTACTACAATTTATGTCCTTTTTTTTCGTATGAAGATGTGAACTTTTTCATTATATTTGTGAATTTTGAGGTGAATGATTTACTGAAGGTTAGACATTAAACTGGGCACAGTCAGCCATAGAGCTCAGGGATCCTTTTGCCTTTTGTTGTTTATTTACTGTAAAATTTGATCTTTAGTATGTTTAGTATGACATTGCTTCTTATAGTAAGTTCTGAAAATGCTAATGTGTGTAATTTCTAATTCTTAGGCCAATTTCTTTTGGAGCAGATTGCTTTGAAGAATGACATGGTGCAACAATCAGAAGGTGAAACAGCCCGCCCGCTTAGATGCGAAGAGACCATGAGTGATGATGAGGATGAAGAATTCCAGTTCTCAAATCTGATGGATCGGCTTGGAGCTAAAAAGGTTTTGGACGAGTGAGTCCTCACAGCAATAGTAATCAATTGTATGACCTTTTATGATTTGTCTCTGGATTTGATTTTAATGGAATCCAAGATGAATGACGAGAATGAAAGCTGCTTGGTACCACAGTGATTCTTTAAAAAACTAATTTTCTTGGTTGTCAGAAAAAACGCCATTCAACCAGAATTTCCAAGAGCAGAACTGTTGTACTCCGGACATGTGAAACGTGTTTTTCTGGTGTGTGAAAGCTATACCACTTGATGTGCCATGGGATTTGAACACAGATAATTACAAGCATGTAATCCACAGATGCCACAGATTTTCAATCCAACAATACATGCTGACTGCTTTTTTTGGCAAGAGCTGTGTTTAAAGTGCACTGTAAGAAAGGAATTTTTTTCCCCTTTTTCTGCTTTTTCTCCCCTTCATGCATAGTTGCACGTTGTGATTACTCTGGTAATGCTACCTCTTCCAGGGCCGGGATGGAAACTTGGAACATAAAACCTGCTCAAAGAGCTTTTTGTGTGTTGGCCTGACATTCATTGGTCAATCACAATGAATATTCTAGAACAAAAAAAGCAAAAATGGGAGAGAATATGGACAGATGGTACGAATATTTAGGAAATACATCCGTGATTCTTACCATGAAATAGAAGTGCTCATCAGTCCTTCTCTTCACCTGACTGCCTGTTAAAGAAAACAGTTCATTGTCAGTCATGCTGAAAGGCTTTCATTATGAAAAGATTTTTRTCACCCACTTTTTCTATCCTTATCCTCATTTTGTCCTTTAAATATGGCACTCTTTGCTGGCTAGGTTCAGGCTTGCAATGCACATGGAAGAGAGTGAGTCATGAAGAAACAAAGTAGTTCAGGACAATTTTGGCAAAGTATTAGAAACCCATTATCATTCACAGTAGAGCATCTCTTTTCCAGTGTCTGCTGAACAGATTTGGAAGCACAACATTATCTTGGTAAATCTTTAAATCAAAATTTCAAGACGTTTTGTTCTGATTCTCGTAGCAGACTCACTGTGGAATCAAAATGTGTGGAAAATGAAAGAATGCAGWACAAGTGCAATTTGTTAACATGTCTAAGTAACTTAGGAGTCTGAATCTCATTCATTTCTTATAAGGAAGGGATTTTGATTAGCTTTCCCACGGCCCGCTTCCCGTAGACTTGTGGGAACTCCTTTACTTCTAATAGAAGTGATGGGAGAGCACATTGTATCTCGTCTCCTTTCTTACCCTATCCAGCTTAGGTGAARTGTCTGGCAAGGACCCACTAAACATGCAGTTCCTGTGCTACTCTGCATGAATGGCCAGATGTTACAATGCTTTTTTTTTTTAATAAATTCAGTTTCCATCATTTCCCACCCCCTCATCCTTTTCAAATCTGGCACAGTTTAAGTTGTTTTTAATAAGTTTTGTGTTCTGACTAGTGATGCCCTGAAGCCTCCATCTACTAAGGGTGCTACGAACATTTATTACAGCCTGAGAAATGTTCTCTCTTAATGAATCCTTTATGACCTCTTCTTTCAGTGAGAGTGATGTGAAGCAACTTTGGTTGCAGCTAAGAAAAGACGAACCTCATTTACTTTCCAATTTTGAAGAGTTCCTGGTCAGAATTTTTTCCCAGCTCCAAGAAGCAGATAATGAGAAGAACGAGTTGGAATGTGCTCTAAAAAAGTTAGTACTTCTCTACTTTACCTATTATTTGAACTTCTGAAATAAACAAGGTATTTCAGTGGAGACCTGAGCAGAAGAGTTCCCATAATGTAAAATTTTATCAGGCATTAAGAGTACTGGTAAAACTATTCATATTGCAGAACTGGATGAAATTAKCTTTTCTCTTCCAGTTAAGGTTTTGTTGACTGAAATTCTATTGTAGACGTCTATTATTGCATTGAAGTTTTAAGACAATATTAAGTGATTCCAATCTAGTTAATCAGTTTGATTCCAGAGGAAAGTCGTATTTAACAGTAAATCTGGTAAATTGTCTGTGTGCTTTGCAAACATTGCGTGCAGAAAAGCTATAAACCTGGATTAACTGGCCAGAGACATAAGAGGTTTAAGATGTTAAAGCAGCACAAAGCACTGATACTAGTGAAAATGTAAGTTAACAAATACCTATATAAAGCAAGCCTATGAAATACAGTGAATAATATGTTTTAGATATAAAATGTGTCCAATGTATACATAAACAAATACATAAAATGCAAACATAAAAAAATATATAAGAACTAAAAATTAATAGATCATCCTTTAATATGTAGTTATCTAGGGGGAAAAAAGTTTTGATGCTAAATCTAAACAGAATGCAAAATTACGGCCATAGRTGAAGTTCCACTGTATTTTTATTATGAAGTGTCACTTTCGAATCACATATTCTTACAGATTGAGTAATGAAGGCAAATATATTGTTGAATGTTTACTTAATTTCTTTGACACTCTTCTGAATATTCTGAGAATGTGACAAGGCTTCTGAAGAAGGAAAAAACCTAAAAATGTATGGTCATTAAAGACAATTGGTTTATATTGGTAGTAGCGTTTTCATCTAAGTCTGTGTGTGGTTTTACCCTTCAGATAGCTGGAAACAGCATACAGAGAAGTTTGCTGTCTCTTTTAGAGTAGAGATTATTAACTATCATGTGTGGTGAGGGGTTTGTTTTGTGGTTTTGTTTGGGGTTTTTTGTGAGTGTTTTTTGGGGAAATGAATGAATAAATTTGTCTGTTTAATAGCTCTGATCAGTGCAGAGGTGCACATAGAGTACATTAGCATTATCTTGTCTGGCTGATGTGAAATCTCCACCTTAAAAATGCATTGGATTTTTATGCCTTTGCAGTAAAAACATGTTTTAGCTAATTTCTTCTTTTTGTTGCTCCTGATAACACCACTAATTTCAGCGCATAAATTGTTATTTTGTTTGTAGTCAATAGCTGGAAGGAATCAGAGTATTAATCTTTGGTAACAGTGGGAATGAATAACCTCTTTGCTTTTGAACTATGTACAAATAACAGCAAAGCTCAAGACAACACCATATAGGGGAGAAATTTTTTTTTTTTAATACTCACATACTTATTAACACTAAGATGCACGTATCTGGATAGACTGGCCAGAATTTACTGTGGGGTCAAGAAGATAAGGGATGCTGSTTATTGAGATCTTAGGGTGTCTCGTGGGTTGTTCTTGATTGGTGACAATAATAGTCTTTGAAAATTGAATATGAATTTGTTCTTTCATCTTTCCTTCCTGACTCACCTCTGTGAGTCACTAGGCAATAAGGCAGACTACTCTGAGCCTTTTGTCTCCTTTCCTGGGTGTGGGCTGTGCTTTTGTCTTAAATTGTTCCTTTTTCCTCTATCCTGGATGCCCTGAGAAGCTTCATGTGAGTATGTTGGGATCTTTATGCCATAAAAATCTATACTCTTAACCCATGATGTTCTTCTGTACCTGGTATTTGTCTTCTGGACCTTTCACATATGCAGATTTTCATTCATGAACCTGAGTCCCCTGGTCTAAGAGATCAGGAGTTTCCTCCTCTTCTGGTTCAATAGATCCAGTAGGCTGCTGCTGTTCCTGCAGTTTTTAGGTCCAGGCAGTAGCGAGGCTGAACATATATTCTCAATACACAAACATGCAAATACACCACACATGGGGGACTGTGCAGGCTAATACTGATTTAGGTATCTAGAGAGAAAAAAAAAATTGTGATTTTAAATCTAAACAGAATGCAATTTTCTGGCTACAATACTTATTTACTAGGATAAGTTAGTTTTCAATTTTCTGGTATTTGTGTTTCATTTCAAGTGCTAATTTAAAATTAGATGGCTTCTTAAATTTAGCAGCAGTGATTTTTAAATRATAGGGTGATGTATTGAGCGTGCAAAAAATCAGAGATGAACATAAGCAAGATAGAACAAAATCATACTTCTGTGATGGGAGAGAATTCCAGAGAAAGTCCATGGGGGCATTGCAGAGAGCTTCCTGAAATCATTGGCTCAAGGTGCAATGGCAGCCAAAAGAGCCCAGTAAACTGCTGTGCATTATCAGGGAGGGTACTGAGCACATGACAAAATGTGGTTTTGCCACTGCATGGAATCTTAGTGCACCCATATCCTGAGTACTGTGTGAAGTTCTGGTCTCTGCAACACAAGAAGAATGTAGTGGGATGAGGAAAAGTGCAGAAAATGGCAACTCAGTGGTTAAAGGAATAGAACAGCTATTCTGAGAGTGCTATTTTTAAAAGGTCATACATATCTCTTGAATGAGGAGGCAAAGGCTGGCATGGGATATGACAGACCTTGTTATTCTTCAAATCCCTGGCAGTAGAACCAAGGGTCTCTTAATAAGACTGATAGGAAGTAAGCTCACAAGAGATGAGAAAGACCTGTTTCTTCTAATAGCAGATAAAATCTTCAACTGCCATTAGCTCTGTCTGCTGCTGTGCTTTGCATTTGAAGGACAAACCTAATAAAAATGTGCACTGTGTTTCAAACAACAGAGTTCCAAACAGAGAAGATAAACAAAAGGGTAAAAGGGAAGAAAGGATGAACTGATTTCTCGTTGGGCTTAGCATGGGGATAGTGTCAGAATCCATCTTCATGGAAGAAGAGGAGAATCAGCATCTCAGGAGATTATTTCATAAGGTGCACAAATCACTATTTTTTTAAGGAGAAAAAACCATTACAACAAACTGCATGAACAGCAGTTCTGAAATCAGAACAATTCACATTGCAGCTACATGAATTGGCAAAAATTAAACCCTTGTGAGTGTGTGGATACTGAATTTATAATCTGAATTTAGTAAACTCATGTTACGTATCATCTGCCTTTGTCTCCATCTGTTTATTCCATAGCATTACTGAAAATAGAAAGATCACATTATCAAATATTGCTGAAATTATACAAGCTTGTGTTAAGTACAACTGGATCAGATAATCCAAGGAAATAGGGATTTTAATCAAAATATGTTGCATTTTTCACATAACAGTGATATACCCTTATGGCTTCAGTTTTTTTCTGCTGACTAGATGTGCGGAATATTTGCCAGCTAATCTATTGGATTATATTTTCTGCTGCTTGTTAGTAATGTTTCTTATAATTGTGTTACACTTTTAATTTATAATGGGATATCATTTTYCCTTTCTGTTTCATTTGATCAGAAATAAGAATGGTAATCCATGAATGAAATGCTTGGAGAGTATTCAGCCTGCAGAAATGGCATGTGCTTATGTGCCAGACCAGCTAAAAAGATTCCTACATCCAGCAGTACCTCCTGGATGTAGTCTCATGGTGCTACCATATCCTTTGCTCCCAAACACATAAGAGGAAAGAAATACATAAATCTGCAGCTTAAAACACAGGACTAGAGTTATTCTCTCTGTCACACAGAAGCAAAGAATATCTTTATGATTCCCATGGAAACACTGATAGCTGTGCGATGTGTTCTGCCTCTGCAAAGTTACAGGGCTTTTCAGTAGTCAATCTAGTGCTGGTCAAAGTGACATTATACTGCATAAATACAGTAGGTATATGATCTTAGCATCTCTGCCATGCCTTTTTAAGTAACTGTTATTTCTCTATGAATTTGTGTAATTTTATTCCATTGATGAGTGCTAATTTCATATGAAGCATTTTCTTAGCTTTAAGAAAATAAAATTTGAGATCAGAACATGACCCATCTTTACAGTATAATGGGAGTAAGGCAGCAAGAAGGGCTTCTGGATTTTCTGGCACTCTCTATTTGAAGTGTTGCAGTCACATGGCAGAGGCCCTTTTGGGGGCTAGTTTTCTCACCTAGTCAGAGTTTACARAAGTCTAAGTGACAGCCATCGTTTTCTTCAAATTCTTGTAGGTTGACAGTCATTTATTGCTTCTGTAAATTCTGGGAAAATGTCTCACATTTTTTACCTGTGCCATCAAGTGTTCTGCTGTTTGAAAGGGGGAAAGACAGACTTGCTTCTGGTTTTACTCACTCTTCTTAGATTAGGTGAAGTTTTTTAATTTTCTTTAAAATTGGCTTTGCTTTAAATGATAAGAGAACCAGGCCTTCAACAGGGGAAAACATAGAATATGTAGAGCATTAGTTAAAAAAAAGAAAAGTAGATGCCCTGAGTACAAAATAAATATTGGGGTTTTTTTCTACTGTGTATTTCTTGTCTTGCTCTTGCTGATATGAATGCCCTTGAAGATTCTGTAATTTTTTTGTAACAGACACATTATGCAGATTGCTCAAGGAACAGCTATGCTAGGAAGAATATGGGGGAATATACAGTAATGTTATATAAAGACCCTATTATTCTCTATGAAAAATCTTTCTAGGATGTCCCCTGAGTTTGATATGAAGAGATTTTTGCTTTTCGGTTTCTGGATTAATGAGAATAGAGTAGTAGCTGAACAAAGCATATGTCTTGTTTCCTGTCAACAGTTAAATTTTTTCTGCCCAAGCTAAAGCATCTGCTCAATGTAATCCTTCATGTATCAAGCTTCAACAATATTACTTGCAATATTCTACTGGAAAAAAATGAATTTTGTAGGTTCTTTTTCTTTTTTTCCTACAGCCACATACACTTGTGTGCAGCACATTTATTTCTGTTCCTTGTCTGGGCTTTTCAAATTTGTTTCAGCAAAGCTGTTAGAGAGGCAGTAAAGCAGCTTTCAAGAAGGTCTTTCAAGAATTCCATTCTAGCTAACATGTCTTAGACATGATAAAAGTACCTCTCATTCAGTACTCTTGAATGGGGAACAATGCAGTCCAAGAGTAAAAAAAAGGAAGTTGCAGTGAAAATACTTTTAACTGTCAAACTTAGGCTCTGRTATCTTGGTATTGTCATTAGGAAACTCTGTTCCTTATACCTAAGATTCAGTAGTCATTAAAACTGCATAATGAACAGCTGCTTTATATGGAAACATCAGATGTGTAGCTTTATATTAGCTTTTGAGCTGTTGAAGTTTTGCTTCCATGAGAAAAAAAAATAAAATTATTCTGTGAACTTTGCTGCACAAGAATTTCTGTTTCCTTGACACTAGAACATTCTTTGGAGTCTTGTATTAAGGCAGAGATGTGAAGCTTAGCTGGTAATGTGAACTATGAGCCATGACTTGAAGTAATGCTACAAAGACCCACTCAGTATATTTTTATCTCCTATTAGGAAAATTGCTGCTTATGATGAAGAAATTCAGCATCTCTATGAGGAAATGGAACAGCAAATCAAAAAGGAGAAAGAGCAGTTTCTCTTGAAAGTGAGTGTCTCTTTGTTGTGGTGGGCATGGATTCTGCTTCCCCTTTCAGTGGTTTTAAATTCATTCTGGGTGTGAAATTAAAGCTCACAAAATGTGTTTGACAACAGAATAAGGAAAAGCATTTTTTACCTCACAACTACTGTTGTACTACAGCTTCAAACTTCCTGTCTCTGCAGCTTCAAAGTAAGTGACTTGTTGGATGAGAGGAGCATCGATGCCCTGTGCTCAGTGGCTGGCATACAGCAGCAGCTGGCACTCTTTTGAAAGTCAGTTTGACTACAGACATTGTATTATTGATGCTGCTCTAGGTCCAACCTGTAGGTCACAATTGGGAAAAACATTCTTTGAGGTTGTTCAGAGCAGCACAAATCCTGTTGACTTCTACAATCTCTGCTTTTTGGGAGGGCAGAAGTTCTCTCTGAAGAGCAATAAGAGATGAATCAAGGGATGGTAATTTGGTATTTGCAAAATAAACACAGGTCAGGTTCTTTTGTCACTGCCATGATGCTTCCAGAACACCTGAAAATGAATCCCCTTTTCTTGGGAAGTCTTCTTTAAATCTCCTGTGCTGTGTTCGTAGTCTTTTCTTTGCATTTTTCTGTTCTGCTTTTCCTTGTAAAACGAGGAAACTAACAAGAACTTCCAATGTGCTCAAGGAAAGGGTCATCTTAGAGTCATGTAGGTGGGAAGGCACCTGTGTGACTCCTAACTTTCTAACTAGATCAGGATGCTCAGGGATTTGGCCAATTAAGTTTTGAGTATTGAAATGTTGGAGGTTCAACAGCTGCTCTGGGTGGCCTGGGACAATCAATCACGAGCTACTGGCTCATCCATTTTTGTTGTCTTGGCATCAGTCATATAAATGACACAAATACAGGATTTCAGCAATATGTGGTAAAAATAGTTGACAAAATAGTGGTTATTGTCACCATTCTCAATCAAATATATCTAAAACTTCCTTTTGTGATCCAAAAATATGAAGTATTTTTTGTTTGCTGCCAAAAAAAAAAAAAGTGCCTTTATCAGCTGTCTAAGGAATCATTCTTTTCGCTTGCCTCACAGAGTAGTGAACCTGACTCAAATTTTCAAGTTTTTTTCCATTCCAAGCTGAGAACAATTTTTAGTGGTGAATGAGACAAACCCTTTAAATAAAGTTTGTGTATCAGCTGAAGGATAAAAAGTATTTGCAACTTTGCCTGACAGCAGTTATGTGGAAAAAATAGTTTACATGCTCTTAATAGCCCACTACTGAACTGGTATTGAAAACCCCAAAACAACAAAAACTTTTCCATAAGCAACGATTGTTGGATCTCCTAATTAGTTGTATATTTGAGGTAAAGCCATTTCTTTCAGGCTTTTTCATTAAAGCTTCCCACTCAAGCTATTTACAGTTTAGTCAGCAGTCACACTAAGGGCTGCCAGACACTCAAGAAGTATTGTTTCTTGGCATGACTAATTTGAGATCTGGGGAGATCTGACTGTTAAATTCTTTCTCTAATGCAAAGTCATACAAAGACTTTACAGCCTGGAGAGATGCATTGATGCCATWTAAAGGGGAAATTATTATGGCTTGAATGAAGAGCAGCTCTTGAAGAATACATTTAAAGAAATTGGTAAGATGCAAATAAGTACAAATTGTAGCTATTTACAATACTTAATACCCTCCTGACTGAAAGTTACACAAAAGGGGCAGTTAGTCTGTCTTTTTCACTTGGATATATGTTCTTCCCCAGAAGGAGCCCGTTATGCATTTGATTACCCCATTAGGTGTACTGCTTAGGGGGAAATACATGTAAGAGTCACTGCTGTCTTGAGGGAATTTTAATTTTTTTTAGAGGCATTTTCCTGAGGACCTTAGGGAGTAGAAGCCTGTTTTGGAGGAATAGGACAGATTCTCAGCTGATATGAACTGCTGGATCCTGATTTTACTCAGGGGAGACCTGACAATTTTCTTCTGCTGAGGAGTGTCTGAAGGAGTAATCCCAAATATGACTGAGAGTTCCCAGTGATTGCAGGATACTTAGACAGTTGATATAATTGCTACACGAAAGACAGAGCTTGAAGCCCCAGTGACTTGTTTATTCCAGTGAAACATCTGTGAAAAATTGTTGTTAGTGATGGGTTTTAAACGTGGCGTTTGTTGCTTCTTTTACATCAGCCTGAGTTTCTGTGGCTGGAAATGAGAGGATACGTTCTGGCTGCGCTGATTTAGATTGGCTAAGCTCCTAAGCCTCCTGCCTGAGACGTCTGACTTGATACCTACTCGTGTGCAATTAGCACATTCTCTAGCAACTGCAGTCGTTGAAGCTGCTGAACTGCACCAGTTTACAGAAGCTCAGAATTTAGATTCATGAGTGATACCATCCCTAAATGGAGTTCTACCCGCATCTTGTTATATTCACAGTGGAAAGCTTGCTTGTCTATTATTTTCATGCCCGATTCCTTATTTCCCCTCCTGCTGATGCAATTGTGCTGTTCTGTTAATCCATTTCCTCTTTGAATTTTGCAGGACACAGAGAGGTTTCAATCCTACAGTGAAGACCTCGAGTGCAAGCTGCTGTCAAAAGAACAAGAACTGGAACAGTTGGTTCAAAAACAGAAAAGGGTACTAACTGATATCTTTCAGAGTTAAAAAATAGATAAGTCTTATTTGTTCATATGGTTTTCTTTRGGCACTATTTTAGGTCCCAAAAGTGCAAGTTGGTGTGATGTGGTTCAGCCAAAATGTGACCTTCTGKTGCTTTTGTGTCCTGTGCTTAGGAAAAATGTTACCCTTTATTTTGAAAGCAATTTTCCTTTTATATGATAAAATGGAATAGTAATGCTTTGGAGGTACTAGGTTAATTTTTATGAAAAGGTAGCAGAATTCCACTGCCTTCAATGTGCTAGGAACTGACTTAACACCCAGACAGTTTAAGAGCAGAGAGCAAAGATTTGGCTTTCCCAGTGCACACCTTTGCTCAAAGCCTGTACCAGCCACTCATTTGCTTGTTTTGGACGATTCAGCACTATGAACTTGAAATGCTCCCTTCTGAACAGCCTGCTCCTGATATATCTGTGTGATAACAGTTTTATAGCAGTGCATGGTTCTCTTGCATTGGTAACAGCTTGTCAACTTCCCATATTAAAACCTGATGTGTTTTACTTCTTTAAATGCTTGGCCTGCTTGGGGAAGCAGAGAACTTGCTGTAAAGTGTCTCCAAGGTCATTGCAGGAAAGGCTAGCAGTAGGGAAAGGCAGTAGCACCGTAATTTAAAGGGCTGAAATGGAATGCTGTAAACCCAATTCCCTCTGTAGAATATGGATATATGGACACAAGAAGAAAATTTTTCACAATGAGAACCATCAACCATTGGAATAAACTCCCCAGGGAAGTGGTGGATTCCCCGACATTGGACACTAAAGATTTAGCTGGACAGGGTGCTGGGTCATCTTGTGTAACTGTGCTTTTGCCAAGAAGGGGTGGAGCAGAGGAACCTTGAGTTCCCCTTCCAACCTGGTACTCTGCGATTCTGTGAAGTTCAGCTGATAAGGACACAGAACTGAACTAAAAGGCCATTCTGTAGTTTAAATCAATTGCCTGTTGTTAATTACCTTTGTTCAGTACCACTGTGAATCAGAATACATGTGGTTTTATGCAGGCTGTTTACCACATTGCASCACTATAGTGAAATAATCTATTCTTTGTAGATATTTGTGGGGGCACAAAGATCAGGCATTTTTAGTCTGAAGCCAACTGCAAAAATATAAGTAATTACTTATTCTTATTTTGTAATGGTTGTATTTTAATAGTTTTGTGTATTTGTTTGTTTTTGCTTTAAAGCCCTGTTTAAAACTTAGTTATCAACCAGTAACTCTGTAAAACACGTTTCTTGGGTTTTTTTCAAGTATGTGTTTTCTAAATTTGGCATAAAACCCACAGAAGCTATTCAAAGGCTTGCACTCAATTTTAAGCCTGGTATAATCAATCAATATAGGCAACAGTATCAGGAAGTCTTATCTTATGATTGTTGTCTACATTGCCTTTCTCTACTGTTGCCTATCTTGGAGAACATGAAACAATGTCAGTGCTATTTTTATTAGTATTATTTTTTTATCTGATTTTATGTTTTCCATTTCTATTCACTACATTGCTTTTTATTAATACTATTACTGTGGTTTTAATTTTATTTGTAATTTTTATTTTTTATCATTTCCCTCTCCATTATGAATTTGCATGAATCACAACAAGGGTGCTTTTGAAAGACAGGGTCTTCATACTACCATAAAGATCATTCCATTTTAGTTTTATGGAAGGAAGCTGTGTTGAACTAACGGAATTCACTCTTTCTTGTGAGTGAGATAATTTTATTCAGATGATTGATGACAATTGAAACTTTTGTCATTCAACCAGCTGATTGGCATGTTGTTAATCTRATGTGTAGTATTTCATAGGGTTTTTTCTCGCACAGCAACCCTARCCTGTTTATTTGAGTGCTTTACTCAGTGTAGCTAAAGGCAGCGTTTTCTACATGTATTTTTCTGATTTCTAATGATTGTTTCTGAATATTCAGATCTGTTTTTATACTGTGTCCCTACTCTGGTATTACTTTCTGGTATTACTTTTCATTCACCTAGATATCCATGTGTGCTGTATAATGTTTGCCTTACCCAGAAATTTCTGTCACTTTTGCCTCCTCCTCTTGCATGGACATATACTTTGATAATTAAATATGTTCTTGCAGACAGTAAAGGTAGCTTGATTTAATTATGATTTCTATGCTTGATTGTATGAGAGAACCTCTTGGGAGTAACACAAATGCTTTTTTCCAAACTTCATTAAAAAGTATTTTTTAAAATTTATTTAATATAAAATGTAATAATTTCTGTGTTGGAAATCATTAACAAAAATGTGAAAGGTAGCTTTCAAACCAGATGAGTTCAGTGTTGTTTCTGCTGACATAGCCAGTGGGATTCTCTCTTATGAGGGTTGTCTGGCTGGCATGACTGGAATATGGGTCTGATTCCATGCTGACTGGCCAAGATTCCTTTGTCCAGGCCTTTTTGCTGGCTACCATGATCTTGAATTGTCAACTTGCTCTATAGGGCTTAGATAATGGACAAGGTATTCTTATTCCTTGTTCCTCAAGGGATGTGAGATGGAATGTCTCAAGACGAGGCACTGGGGACAGAGGATATCCAGCCCTCTAGGGTAGAGAATCTTGTGTGGGGAGAAGAAAATAGGTGTGGACCGGGTAAAATGCGGAAGAGTTACTGGATTTCTCACATAAAATGATGTGTTCTGTGCTGATGACAGTGACTGAAGAGCATGATCTTGGGATTCAGAATGAGATCCATGAGAACATGAATCAGTAGCACTCAARTGCTTATAACTGCCTTAATAGCACTGTGTATATGTTTCATCTTTTGCACGCACCTGAAATAAAAAGGAAGAAAAATGAGAAAAACTACAGAAAGGACACTGAGCTAAGAACAAGGGAATGCATGGAGAGTGTTTTATGTATATGTCTTTTGGGAACAGCAGTAGCTGTCCTCAGCAACAGCTTATTTGCATTGGATAATCCCAGTTCTTCACTCAATTTAAACTTGTTTTTCCTCCCATTTTTGTAAAAAAAAGAGACTGTGCACCATTGGCTACTGTGTCTATGCTTGACCTGCAATAAAGGATTAATTCTCTCTGCTTCCTAGATTTTCTTACACATGTTTATGGGCCATGAGTCTTTCCCTGTCAGTTTTCATCTACCAGATGAGCATGGGAGCTGATTTGCAGCTCCAATAAGCAGCAAGAACTTATAGGATCTATGCCATTCTATTACCAGCTGAGCATTCACCTAATGAGTTATTTTTCTGTATTGGGAGTTGTTTAAATGAATGTTTTAAAAGTAGTGTTTGGCATCTCTCTAAGGTTTGTATGGGTACGGTGGAAGAAGGGAGCCCTGTATTGCTGTGAAATAACCCTCTCTCCTCTTGTTGTGTCCTGGGGTTTAGATATTATGATATTATAGTTTTTCTGACAAGAATGAGGACCAGGATTTATAGCAAATGTTTCTAACATCAGTATGTATGATTCTGGGAGCTGATGTTGGCTACCATTGCACTTACATTTCCAGAACAGTCTCTGTGTAAGTTTTCAGATGGCCATAGTATTCTGTAAGTGGGATTTCTGTCTGCAATTTGTTGCTCCTAAGATTTTCAAAAGTTCATCTTCATGTGGACACTTTTTGCTTCTCCCAAAGCCACTCTTCTGGATAAGTCTTGTCTTCTAGTACCTGAAGCACCTGGTCTTTTACTTAGAATAGATAACTTACTTCTGTCAAGGAGTGGAAGTGATGTTCAGGAACTGACGTAATCTATCCATGTAAACCAACCTTGTTCAGCAGTAATCTGATGCCCAGCCAGTGTTCTGTGTGAACTGTGAGCCTGCTGAGGCTACAGTTCAGCAAATACATGAAGCTGGTGCTGCTGCTGAGATAAGTGATCTCACTCTGCTCTTGTTCCTGACTTCTCACAACTCTGGCTAGAAAGTATTTTCTGCTTTTGTTTTTAACCTGGGCCTTGTTCAAAACCAAGACTAAAACAACAGCAGTGTTGAGGGGTAGGAACAGACTGGAAGAGATGGATGAGGACAGATTTTGATTGGGTGAGCTCTGCTTGTTGGGGTGGGCAAAATGAGAGTTCTAACAATGTTGTGTCTCAGATCTGGAAGATTGAAATGGTGTCATTGTAATGCACCTAGTATATTTTGCATCCCTTAAAATGCATATAGAAAAAAGAAAGGCTTTTATATTTTTAGGTCAGCAGTGCCTTCCCTAATATGAACTTTTACTCTGTTGTCTAAATTTGCTCAGTTAGCCAAGGAGAAGCAGGTAAAACTTCCTTCTGTACCAGAAACCACTGTCATCTGCTGTCACCTGTTTCTCAGGGAAGGTGTATCTTTCCTTTGATGTACTTTGGAGAGTGAATATAAAACTGAATAAATAAGCTCTAATTCACACTTCTTGGCAGATCTATTTGAGGTGGCAGAAAGGTTACTGCTTTTTCATATTACTGGGGTTTATCAGCTATCAGATTTAAATTTAATAGTTTTTCAGCAGAACTCTGAATCGCTCTGTGTAGGCCTTGTCTTTGTGAAAAATGGTCTAAAATAGTAGTTGTGAATGTCAGCTAAGTGCTGTTAATCTTCTCTGGAGCACCTTTCTTATGGTTTGTACTGGTGTGTTCTTGGACTGGATAAAATTCAGTCATGGAATGGAATGGCTTTGTTTTTGTGTAAGGTAATTATTATGTCTGTACAAAGAGCAGTGGAAGAGCACCATATGTATTTTATTCATTTTTTGGGTTTGATAGAAATAACTTCCCCAGTCAACTGGCCTCTAAGATCGGAATTGAAAGCCTCAAAACCAAGATACCTCAGTTAGTTATAATAATTTCTATTCTCTCTTCTTTCACCCCAGTTAGAGCATCAATGTACAGAACTCCTCAGTGGCAAAGAAGAAACCAAAGTAGAGAACACCAAGCTGAAGCTGACTAACCAGGAGCTGCTGAGAGACCTGGAGAGAACATCCCATGAACTAAGCCTGGCTCAACAACAGTTACAGGTGCTTCAGGAGGAGGCATCAAGGCTCCATGAGGAGAAGGAAATGTAAGTCTCCAGCTGCAGTAGTTCTAGTGTGTTTGCTTGACGTGCCAGTGAGCCCCTTCTCAGGATATTCATGCTCTGACTTAAGCTTGTGTCATAGACAGAAACCACCAGCAAAGCCAAGTGCAGTTCTAGCCATTTTCCCCCAAATAACTCAGCATGTTTTCAGAATCCTTTGCTACATGTTCAAAATGTCAGTGTTCTCTCCCCTGCCATTTGTTGAGGGTATTTGGAATTATAAATCCATTTAATGTCCTAGTTTTGAAATACCAGTGGAATTCCTTACAGAAATGCCTTACAGTTGTGGCACATGATGCTCCATCCTCCTCAAAGCTGACTATCTGAAACTTGCTTCTCAGAATGCACTCTGGCTATGAGATGCCTGGGATCTATTTTCTTTCCTTCATCAGAAGTAAGCCTAGGATGTAGTTTCTGAGCAAGTAGCCTGGCCAGCAAGATAAAACTTAGTTTATCACAATTTCCACAAGGCCTTATGGCAATTCAGAACCATAATTTTGGGGTTTCTAGTTCAAATGTCATGGATTTCAGATTCTGACTCTGAATTAAAAAAAAGAAAACAAAAATTCAGGAAGAAATATTTACAATTCGTATTTTGAGGGATAGAAATGACCTGTGACAGATCAATCTACCTGTCTTGCTCCAGCCTTCTGCACAAGATAGGCTGCACAAAGAAGATACATTACCCTGGAGCTGTAATTGGCAGAAATGTTCACTGAAATCCAATGGGAAAAAATGCTCAGGGGTCTGTAAAACCCTCTTGTTGCCAATGGAGAGCACATGAATGACAGATGTATCTAGCCATTGCAGCACTGAACTACATAATTCAGAGCTGTTGCTGTTTGACATATCTCAGGATAGAGCAGAACATTAGTTCAAATGTCATATTCTTTTTCTCTTAAGCTTTGTGCCAAACTCTACATAGTTATTACTTCTTAAATTTTTCTTGAGGGTATAAATAATGAACTTTGTTGATAAATTATTGTTAAAGAATGGCCACCGTGATTAGAATTTTTAGGTTTGCATGTTTGATGTGTGTTTTGGAAGTAGACAGAAATATTCTTCCTCAAGGTGGTTTGTTTCCTCTTTGAGGCCTCTCTTTTCAGATCCAGAGCAAAGACTATGGAATGATCTGATTTAAAAGCTACAGAGGAAATCTGCCCAGTGGTCAGACTGCTGAATAATACTACTGCATTTACAGAGCACTTTGGATTCAATAGTTGTTTATGGGATTAGAGCTCAGCCCTACTCAACTGCACCTGCAGTGTTGCTTTAAACATCTGTATCAGTCTGGTAAGACCTGAGCTGTTGAAGCAGGTGTAATGTTCAGACAGTGCACAGGAAGAACTTGAGGCTTCACTGAAAGGCAAAAAAAAAATTTAAGGCCAGACACCAAATTGTGTTAAATCAAAGTAAATGATGTTAAAATGGCTGCATAAGTGTCAGGAATTGGAAAGATATTGTAGGGATTGTAGATATGTGTGAGCCTGACATATGGTTCAAGCAGCAGGATAAGCTCTAATTTTGGATAAAATGTCACCTGTTTTTTAGTGGCCATGAGTGAGAAGTATTTCAGCAGTGTACCTTTTCTGAATGCTCCATGTGCCAGTATCAACCTGCATTAAACTCTCCGAATGAAGAAATTAAAAAGCTTTATTTTTATAAAAAAGAACCTCTACTCCTTCCTCTGCTAACTCATACTGCTGTGGTACTGTGGACCTTATATTGAATAAACTTTTTTAAAATTAGTAACCATTCATGCAGAGTAAAATCTACAGATTTGGAGAAGCTGAAGTCTCAAATGTAGATACCCCTAGGGGGAAGCATTTTAGCAGTGTTCTTACCATGGTTAGAACAGTTTTATTTTATTTTTTATTGCAGGGAGGTGTACCGAGTGACAGAAACCTTACAGAGAGAGAAGTCAGGACTTCTGAAGCAGCTGGATTTTTTAAGGTAATGCAGATTTTACATTCAATAACTTCTTATATCATTCTAAAGAGGTACACTAAAGGATGAAATTATTTTGGGATACGTAGAGTGTGGATGTCCAGGTGTTGACAGTGGAGTGCCACAGGGGCAGCCTCTGTGCCAGAGAGAAGAGGTCAGAGCTGCCTGTGATGATGGACAAAGCACAGGGCACAGTGAAGCCCCACAGCCATGATGTGCTTCTGTGGATGTCCAGGTGTTGACAGTGGGGTGCCACGGGGGCAGCCTCTGTGCCAGAGAGAAGAGGTCAGGGCTGCCCTGTGACGATGGACAGAGCACAGGGCACAGTGAAGCCCCACAGCCACAGTGTGCTTCTGGGAAAGCCTCAGTAAGAAAGGGTGGAAAACAGCACGGCAGTTGTGAGAGAGAAGTGAGAAAAAAATGTGTGAGAAAGCCCTTCAGACACCAAGGTCAGTGAAGAAGGAGGGGTAGAAGGTGCTTTAGGCACTGGAACAGAGTTCCTTGTAGCCTGTGCAGAGCCCACACAAGAGCAGGAGCTGGGTCCGTGGAGAGGGGTCCATGCAGGAGCAGGTTTTCTGGCAGGAGCTGTGGCCCATGGGGAACCCGTGCTGGAGCACTCCATTCCTGAAGGACTATGCCCCATGGAAAGGATCTGTGCTAGAGTTTGTGAAGGACTGTAATCTGTGTGAGGGAATCCACACTGGAGCAAGAAAACTGTGTGAGGAGGAAGGAGCCACAGAGAGAAGCTATTATGGTCCGACCACAAACCCCTCTGTTCCYCATCCCTCTGTGCCACTCGGGATTGGTAAGGAGGTGGAGCTGAGAGTGTAGGAGTGAAGCTGAGCCTGAGAAGAAAGGGGACTGGGGAGAAGGTGATTTTAGTTTTGTCTCTGTTTCTCATCATCCTACAGTTGAGTTTGTTCTGTCTGTAATGGCTAGTTGGTAAGTAATCTTCTTATCCCTATCTTGAACCACAAGCTTTCCCATCTTATTCTCCTCCCTTGTCATGTTGAGGAAGGGGAGTGAGAGAGTGGCTAGGTGTACAACTGGCAGCCAGTCAAGGTCAACCTGCCACAGGATATGACACAAAAGATAGTAAAAATGGTTACAAAAGACTTCTGTATGCCCTGTTCTTGCTTAGAGTAGAAGGCAGCACACCTGAAAGATATGCTTCATTTTGGCAATTCAGTATTTTGGAAGAGTCTTCTTTCCAAAAGTCAAATGTAAAACAGAACAGCAGTGAACAGTTCTAAGCTGGTTCTGTGGTAGAAGCCTGACAGCAGGAGCTTACCAAAAGGCTCTGTTGCTTCTCAAGTGCTGGGAATTGAGCCAAAATGAAGATTCTTTCCCCAAATTGTTTCTTTGTAAAATGATACCAAAATGTATTTAGCTAGCATTTCTTTATTGATAGACTTTAATATTTGGAGCCGTGTTCAGGCAGCTGTAACCCTCTTTTTAATGTGCAGCACGTTAGGTTTTGTTTGCTCAGTGGTCAGTCTGTGTGGGCTATAGGTTGCCTCTGCCTTAGGCCTTCAGTGACTGGATTTTCTTCAGGAGGCCTCATTTTAAAATTACCTAAAAATTTTGTATGCTTGAGGAAAGGCTTTTACTTTGTAGTGTGTGTTTTCCGTAGGCCACCCTACGTGGTGTGATCTTGCCTGCTGCAAGTTTTGGGGACATAGGTAGAAACATCGGACAACATCAGAGGTCGTTTCTGTTCACCCAGGCTGTAGTGGCTGCTCAGTCTCTTGTGCAGGCAGGCCAGCAACAGATGGAGACAATGGATCATGTACTAAGCAGGTGTGTTGTCAGATCTGATCAGAGCTTGCTGATTGCCTGGAGTCTCTGTTCCTTGGCACTTCCATTGTTTCTGCACAAAGGATGGAAGATGGATGTTTTCAAACCTAGGGTGACTTTTCCATGGCAGCCGTGATTGTAGCCCTCAGGGGGACATAACTGGCCTTCGCAGCTGTCACCAGATGAACAGGAGATGGTGCTCATTACACCCTCTCCACATTAAGAGGTCATCTTTACTGCGAAAATAATTAAACATTCTAATTTATAGTAAGTGAAGACATATTGACCAGAACTGATTTCTATGTGTTAAGTAATTTGTTTAGATAAAATACAGAAAGAGATCCAGATGCCATCTGGCTTTAATCGGCATAGCCCGGCTGGAGAATCAATAGCCCAGACAAGGAACTGGCTGAGGTGAGAATATAAATAAAGGATGATGAAAGGTTTACACTGCCAGCTGTCCAGTCTGTCTGTTAGCGTGGAGTAGAAAAGTCAGCAGTTGTACATACTTGGCTTCAGTGTTTCTTTTGTTTGTGTTCTCTTTGCAGAGAGAGAAACAAACATCTCAAAGATGAACGTGACATATTTTTACAGGTAACCCAACTATTTTCGGTGTTGAGCAGACACATGAGAACAGCCTCAAAACAAGGGGAACAGAAGGCTGTGCAGGAGATGGACTTTTATGCTACTTAAATCTTGCCCCGTTCTTAATTTGTATTATCTTTTTTTCTTGCTTAAAACTAAGATTTTTTTCATTTGCTGAACAATTTTAGGAGCTACATGTTTAGAAGTATAAAGTTGGAGCTATCTGGAGAGAGATGACTGTGTTTTAGAAGAAATTAAGGATGCAATCATGAAAGGGTGAAATAATCTAAAAATTGAATAATTAAATTGTGTTAATTTATTCAGTCAAGTGTAGTTCATATCCCGAAACATTTATGCAACAGTACAATAATTGAGTACCTGAATCAKTACCTGAATGCCTCTTGGGACTGGGGTAAGAACAGATCCTATTAACTTTTTAAGCAGCAGTGGAGAATAGACCCCTAAGAAGTTCTAGAAGTACCCTGGTGTAACGAGACTAAGGCCATTAGTTTACATTTGCTTGTGTTCTTAGTCCTACAAGAAGTTGCTAGGATAAAAAAATATCTATTGACTTTTTTTCTTGACATTGTGCTGTTTGTTGTGGTCCACTCAGTTTATAAAGCAGATGAATTTTTGTGCTATCTGGAGTTTCCCTGTTCTGATTATCAATCTGAATTCTAAAGCATTTATACCTCTAGGATTTTTTTTCTCCACTTTTTTCTTTTATTTGCATTGCATTATTTAAGTATTAGGAATGAGGGCAGTTAAGTATAATGAACAACAGGAGTAAATTACTAAGAAATATTCTGTATTTCTGCAGAAATGCAAAACAAGTGYTCCAAAAGCCAGCTGGAAGCAAAGATCAGGGTCTATCATTGGGAAATACATAGAGGGCAAGGTGCTACCTAACAGGTAAGAACTTTTTTTCATGTGTTCCCTGTTTGAGTATGATGAGGCTTATAGAAAGAAGATGTGGAATGGTTTTCTTTCTGATACTTTTAAACTCTTCAAAGTGTGTATGTCTAAAGTGTCTGTCACTATAAAATTACTGTGCTCATTAAGAAATTTGAAAATGAAGAGGCAAATTTTCACATAAAACAAGTGTACTGTCTGCAAAGGCAAGAGATGTGGATGAGTATATGCTGGGAGACACAAAAACTTGCCCATTGCCCTATGTTAATGTGGTACAATGTTGAATCTCCACTTAGCCTTTTCTTATCCATATTGAACAAACCCATGTCCCTCCTACCCACTAAAGAGAGAATTAGATTACACATAGAAAGGATCTGGGTTGGGGGGCTCTTTTATTCCTCCAGAATGAGAGTGGGAGGTGGGAAAGGAGAAAATCACAGTAGAGAAATTTGCCTGACTCTTGTATGAGGTTAGAATTGAGGTTAATCTAATGTTTTCTATTCTTGTTCAGGTTTCTCCCATAAGTTATTAGCTTTCCCCATGATGCTTATAATTTTCAAGCATATATTTATACACACAGTATGATGAGCTGACTTCTCAGTAGACTTTGGAATGACTCTGCTATGCCTGCTGTTACTAGTCAAAAACATTGGAGATTGAATTCAGTCACACTAGAATAAAATACTAGGAACCCAGGCCCGCTATATTTTTGTGATGTATTTTCTATTTCCTCTGTCTAGCCATTCATTTGAAGAAGATGATGTTTTCAGTAACTCAAAGAGAAGGAATTCTGCCGGACTGAATGGAATTCTCTCTGAAGAGCCCGATGCCAGAGTCACTGGAGGAATGTCTAAAACATCACGTCTCCAAAGAATAATATCAATTGAAGAAGATCACCTACCCCAGCTTCTTGACAGGCTAGTTGATAAGCAGCTGAACAGATGGACTGGAGAAGATGAAAATACTACTTCTGAGATGGAAACGTGTAAGAAAAACAGAGAGGAATCAATGGAACACTCATCATCATCATCTTCCAGAGAGCAGCCTGTAGGGAAGGAAACACTGTCAAATGTAAGAGGACAAAGGAGACCTCACCTTGAGTATTGCATGAAGTTCTGGGCCCTGTGGTTTAAGGAGAATGTGAAGGTCCTTGAATGCATCCAGAGGAGGGCAGCAGAGGTGGTGAAAGGGCTGGAAGGCGTGTGAGGAGCTGCTGAGGGCTCTGAGTTTGTCCAGTTTGGAAAAACATAGGCAAGGGCTGACCCACTTGCTCTCTGCAGCTCCCTGTGGTGCTGCAGAAGGGGGGAGGGAGGTGCTGATCCTTTCTCCCTGGGATCCAGTGATAGGATGTGTGGGAATACTTCAAAGCTGCCTTAGGTAAGGCTCAGACTTGACGCTAGGAAGCATTTCTTCCYTGARAGGGTGGTCAGACACTGGAAAAGGCTTTCTAGGGAGGTGGTCCATGCCACAGATCTGTTAGTGTTTAAGAGGCTTTTTGATAATGGCCTTAATAACRTGCTTTAACTTTTGGTCAGCCATGGAGTGGTCAGGCGGTTGGAGTAGGTTGCTGTAGGTCCCATCCAACTGGAACTCTTCTGTTCTACTCTGTTCTATGCTATTCTATTCTATTGTGAAGCACCTTGGAAGGCATAAAGTGGTGTCGAAGGTTAATACGTTATTCCTAGAATCTAAAATTATTTGTTTTTCYGGTTTTAAGTTGAAGCATGGCAAATTAAGGGATTGCATGAAGTGAGGGATGGAAATGTACTGCAGATAAGTGCTGAAGGTGCAAAGAAGGGAAACTCACCCTAAAGGAGTGGTAGCTGTAGACCATGTGTCCATAGACTTACATTTGAAGGACTGTTTAGGGAAAGTGAAGTTAAGCCAAGACACAAGAAGATCCACTGAAAGATAGAAATTGTCTTAAAAAACAAGCAAGTCTTTTTTWAAAAAAATTAGTTAGTTTGTTGTTTGGTTTTTTTGGCCACAAAGTGATATTTCTCATATTCTGTTACTTTTGAGTCAGCTTTGGTAGCTGTTGCATTATCTGAGAAATAATGAGAGGAATATCATTACTTTTAAATTGTTTTTGAAAATACTTTTATTTAGCAAATTGAAATCCAATTTTTTTTTTCAGCTCTAGCTTGTATATGCATGTTAGCAATGAATTCACCATTCAGTAATAATCCTTGAAACAGTATGCTGGAAGGTACATTTCCTTGGAGTCTAAAGTTCTTCTTGCACTGCTATTGCTTCAGAGCTAGCTGTGCTTGTTTTCTAATTTTAGAATCATTGTTAAGTATTACTCATTTTTAGATTCTTGAAGCACATATTAAAAAGATTAAAGTATAGGAAAAATTGGTTTGCTTGGTCATAATTATATGGTTCTTTTAGAAGAAGCAAGCATATCTTAAAAATTATGATAGAATTATGCCATGGTTACATAATAATTTCTAAGTGGTACCTTTTAATAAAATGTTGAGGGCACAGAACAGAGGTTCATCTTTTGAAATTATTTAATTCATGCTTTTTGCTTGCTATAGGACTTATTTTGTATCAGATTTTCAAATTGTGGCATCATTGGACTTTAGGACAGCAAAAGCCAGGTAGCTCATCCTATCCAGCTAGGACAAACCTGTCCTGCCTGCCCTGTTTCAGCAGTTGTGAAACTTGAAAGCACATCCCCTCAGCTGGGTGGGAACTACATCTTGTTTCTTCTTATAACTACTCTACAATGGCTTTGTATTACTGCATTCCATGATCTTATTGCTTACTGTATGGAGCTCAGGCTCCTAGCTGCTGGCATTAAGCCTTCCTAATAACCATATATTCACCATAATTTAGCTGCTAATCGTGCATGACCTACTGCATCTTAGAGGTAAGTAGAACCAATGTTGTCAGCAGTACATGAAGCCAGCAACTGCTGTTTTATCTGGGAGTTGACAGTCAGGTAGAGCATTTTTCTGAGTGGCTATCAACATGGAGCTGCAGTTAGCATTACCAGGAATGTGACTGAGGAAACACCTGACGGAACCATAATGGAAATTAAAGCAAAAATTTCTGTCCAAAACCTCTGTCGGAGATGCACTTCCTCTTCCCTTTGGTCTTTCAGTATGGAATATGAACCACTATGTTTGTACCTGTAATCTTCCACATTTGTATGATATTGTACAAAGGCTAGGTATGTTACTTTACCTGCCTACTGTTTATGTAAAGACCACTCAAAAGACACATCAAGGGAAGATGTTTTCAGACTGCATTGTAAACTAAACTAAATTTACATCCTACTGCTATTCTGTTTTCCCATGAGTACTTTGTTGAAGCAGACTATCAGGCAGCTTATCTCTTAACATAGTGTTCAGATGCAGGTTTATAATCAAGTTTGATTATTAGGGTTATTTTCATTAGTGGACTTGATATATCTCGGTGAAAAATGGCTTCTTATTATGTTGGGAGTTGAGCTGAAGGCCTCTGGTGTCTTTGAGTCTTAGTGCTACTAGGGTGTGTATGACTACCAGGGACAAAGTATTTCAGGTCATATAGTCTATATATTTAGTTATTGTTCTCAGAAGCACTGTGAAAATGCTGCCAAGCTGATGATTGTATGTTAGCTTGTTTTATTTCCCAGAGCACACAGACTAATAAGCTGCAAATGTTTTTCAGCAGGACTGAAAATGTGCTTTATATAAATGTTTGTGTATTACTAGTAGCCTATAGTTGCAGTGGGGTTCGAGATTTTAATAAAAAAGGAGAATAAGAAACCTCTGTATATTTGCAATGGGCTGTTATCCCAGCTCATGAAAGAGACATGTATTTTTGTCCCCAGAATTTACAGCAGCGAATAATTTTTTTTTTTCATACTAAGGAAGACTGCGGCTTGAGGCTTTTTTGTTTTGTTTTGGGTTTTTTTTTTCCATTGAGTGCAGCTCTCTGTTTCTTCTTCTTTCTATAAGACTTCAGTGTATTTGTAGAAAGCACTTCCAAGTCCAGACTTCAGTGTCTCATTCAAAGGACTGTCAGGCAGTGAATTCAATTCTGATGTCTTCATGAAGGCAGCAGTCTCAGGGCTTCTACACCTCAACTGACTGGCAGAGGGCCTTTCCCTCCTCTCCCTCCTCACAACCCACACCTCGATAAATTAATGTCAGGCCCATCCATGATCTTGCTCCCCTTCTGCAGCATTGAAAACAAACTTTCTATCTCCCTCTTCCTTCGCCTTTGCACCAAATAGAAGAGACCGGCTAGGGCACCCCCTGCAAACCAGCTGGTGCTACAGAGTTCTTCCCTAAGCAACTCCACATATCTGCATACAAAGGAATCATGACCTACTTGACAGAGGATATAAATATTCTCTCCAGCATCCACTTAGCTTAGCCTGCAGTAAACAGGACCTGGATAAGCAGAACAAATTGTTGTTCCTTCTGCTTAAAAAGCGAAATGACAGAAACATAGCTGAATGTTTACAGCCTGATTAACTGGTCTAATTCTCTGTCTGTGTCTTTCCTCCATGCTTCTGTCTGTAATGTTAAACAGATGTAGAAATGCGGTAATTGGATGGAAGCTCTTGGCTCCATGGTAATAGCAGAGAGAAGAATCTGGTGGCATATGCCAAAAATTTATGACTTTGCTTCTGTTATCTAGACAAAGATGTGCTGCTTCCTCTGTGTCATTGGTACAGGATGAAGCTACTGAGCAGAGCTGTGTGRAGCTTCATAAATTTTGATTTGTGGCCATGAACACAAACTGTTTTATTTTGGCAGTTTCGTGTAAAGGTTCATATTTAGTATACTTCCAGAGCTCAGTGCAAATCACTGCACTTCAGATGATCTGGAATGATGCATGGCAAACATCTGAAATGCTGAGTTATTTTAAGAAACAGAATATTGCTTCATGAGTAATGGAGAATATGATAGGATAAAATCTATTCTTTTCCCCATATCAGCCTTAAACTGGAGAGGCAACAGGATTTATAGAGCAGTTGGAGACTAATTTTTGCTCTTACTTGAAGGAAGAGAGAATAAACTCTGTCCCAGAGCGCTTATTCAAGATTATTTTTGTGGGCAATTCGAGTGTTGGAAAGACTTCATTCTTAAGAAGATTTTGTGAAGATCATTTTTTCCCAGGCACAGCTGCTACTGTAGGTAAGTTTAAGAAACATTATGGCTATTATTATTTTTGTTCCAACAGTACTTAGCAGCTTCTACTGAGATCAGGCCCTGTATTATAAAACACAATGCAGATGCAGATGTTGTAAAAGTAGGACATGAAAGTGAGTTCTCCTACACTGGGAAGCAGGTAATTCATGGAGAGGCTTCAGAGTAGATTCCGTACTGAAATCCTGGCAGCACTGAAATAAATCAGAAAAATCCTA
This sequence comes from Amblyornis subalaris, assembly GCA_018881555.1. NCBI lineage: Eukaryota > Metazoa > Chordata > Aves > Passeriformes > Ptilonorhynchidae > Amblyornis > Amblyornis subalaris. The sequence continues at coordinate 9,067,441 of JACAXG010000022.1, forward strand.
CTGATTTCAGTGAAGTTAGAATTCCCTTGTAGATCTCACAGTTCTGAAATGGATATCCTGTCCTCTGGACTTCAGTATACTAACCATACCACCTTCACACCTTGTCCCTATCCCTCTAAATAATCTGATTTTGTTTTAAAGAGAAAGTAGAATATCTGAATTACCTATTTGAAGATTTAGCATTATACATGTTGAAGGAATGCACCAAAAAAAAATGTTGGACCAGTGTTTTCAAAGTCAAAGTTTTCGAAGCCTACATGATACTTACCTTGCCTGCAGTTGTAGATCAAACCTTGAAAAGCCAGACAGAAGATCAAAGTACAAGAACTGAAGTGTAGGTTATTGCAATACAGCTGAGTTAAATGACCATGTTCTTTATTCTTAGCCTGTATTTAGTCTTACTTATTCTGCAGCATATATGAAATAAAACTTGTTGAAAATAAAAGGTATTTGTATTAATGGCTTTGTCTTGTATTTGTGACAATTTAAGAACATTCAGGTGAGCAGTTACTGTAGTTCCCTTGACTTGCAGGGTAGATAAAGACAGAGTCTAAGTTTGTACTGGTACATTGAGCGTCTATGTTCACAGTAGAGTCAGGGTAGATGTAAGATCTTAGCATACGGATTTAAACGGAATTTGTCCTGTCCATGTTGTCCTGGAAATGGCTGATACACTTCTCTAGATTCTGAGGTCTTACAGAGTGTGTGCAATTTTCCAGAGGAAAAACGCAGGAATAAGTCTGACCTTTTTCATCTTTTGGCTGGTCACCCAGGGTTCTTGCAAAGAAAATGGCAGGAAAGCATTTGCCATAGCTTTGATTTAGTGTTCACATCAATGAGTTTCACAGGTGTGGACTACAGCTGACAAGATACAGACAGTTGAAAAGTCAAGTGAACAATCTGGAAAAGGGTGTTCTCAGTGAATTTCTACAGAATAGTTCAAATTTCTTTCCTTGAGATATATGCAATGGATATATCCTCCATCCGGATTTTTTAATTGTCTGTTGAAGGAATGCAGGCATAGATGCTTCTTTATTAATGCCAGTGGTAAAAATCCCATTGTTGTGGAAAATGGCCCCAAAGAATATGTTGATGACCTACCGAGATCTCTTCTAACTTGAATTATTCAATGATTCTGTTATTCTATGATACAGTGCAGTGGGATGCAAAAATGCAGATTGTCATTAGGAGGAGGTAGTGACTGATTAACATTTAAGACTCTAATTATTGTTATAAATATCCAGAAGATACTTACATCTTCACAGGTTAGGGAAATTGAGAGAGGATTCATTTAAAAGTTTAAATAAATTAATTTTTATTTCACTTCCATTAAAAATTGGAAGACTAATCTACATGAAGTGAGATCATCTTCTATATTCTGAAGAGGGGAGGAGGTTCTCCACATGCCCTGTCCATCTATCTTCCAGCATTTATCTTAGACTCCACTGTTCTCTGTGCTGTGCCTTGTGTTTTTCCACTAACTGTAGAAGACACCTATGTGGTTAGCTCTGACTAAACGAACACATTTCATACAACTGACATTATACAGTGTGAATTCCAGGCTAAATGGCTTAGATTGCTGTGGGCTGTCAAATGGACCCTTGACTCACGGTTCCTGATTTGAAAAGTGACTTATCTTGCAGTTTTTACAAAATTGAACTATTAACACTCAGTATTTTATTGCTGAAGAACTTCAAGCAAATAAAAGCTCTTGTCCTCTGATAGTTGGAGACTATGGACATAATCTTTAATGTAGTATCTGTCTTCTTATCTTTCTGTAATTGTTGCCATTTGCTGGATCCAGTTTTCAAGGATCAAACMGCATATAGAGAGACAACTTACCTTTCATTTCTGTTGTAGGTGTGGATTACAACGTGAAAACTGTCACGGTAGATAACACCCGGGTAGCACTGCAGCTCTGGGACACTGCTGGCCAGGAACGGTGAGAAAGGTTCTGTTGTGGTTTAACTCTTGTAGTCAGCTAAGCTGTGTAGCTTCTCCATCACTCCCACATCCAGTGGAATGCAGGAGGGAATTGGAGGGATGAAAGCAACAAAACTCATTGTTTGAGATAAAGACAGTATGATGAAATTTCAACTCTATGCCAGTCAAAACCCATACACATTTTAAAGTTTTGCTTCCATGAATCATCTGTTTGAAGATTAGTAAGCATGGACCTAATCCTGCTTTTTGGGAGAGGAACAAATACAGGAGCATTCCTAATAGAGCCAGGGGATTCACAGTTTAGATCGTTCCCTTGCAGCAATAATGTGCTGATTTGCTGCTGAGTCCACTGAAAAACTGCCAGTCTGTAAAAGAGATTCTTATTTAAGCTCTGAAAAGTTTAGTACCACACAATTTTTTAGGACAAAGACTGATTTTAAAGTGCACCTAAAATTATTTCTATAGGAGAAAATTCATTAATAGATAAAAAAGAGGTTTCTTTTTTTTTACCAAAACAATCTCATTGTAGTAGAAGAGCTCCAAGGTTTTTTAAGCTTTCGGTGGTAATTTCCTTCCCCATCTCCTTATCTAATGTGTAGTTTCCTATTACTAAAGGCAAGGATGATAAAAACAATCTACCTTTTTTACAGGAAGCTTGGGAAAAGATCTCAAAAAAACCAGCTAGCTTTAGAAGAGCCCTTAGTGAGGGGGAAATTTCTGTTCCAAGCTTAAAATGAAAGAGGTGGGAGAAGGTGAGATATGCAGCTAATTATCCAGCCTAACCCAGAATCAATTAAAGAAGTCCGGGGGAACTTTTCCAAACACTTTCTTTTAAAAAATGCCCTTTTTTCACCAAAGAATTTATTTGTCTTTGCAGTAATTTGTGGGGTCTGATGCTTCAACAAAAATGCGACTAGTTACTGTGATTTATAATAAGCCTCACCTTTCAAACAGGATCTGCAGAGAAGATCAGTATTACAGCTTCTCTCTTGTCTAGTTTATGGAATTTTAGAATGCATAGGTAAACCAATTTAACAGGGGTTTAACCCTTACTGAGACAATGGGTGATTAGAAGAAACTGTATGTCAACATATTCCTTTGGGACAGGCGGGGAGAGGGAGGAATTACTACAAAATTTCCGTGTCAGATCGTTGCTTCTGTTGAAGAAAGCTATAACTAAGTTCTTACTTGTAGGTACCGAAGCATTACCAAACAGTTTTTCAGAAAAGCTGATGGTGTCATTGTGATGTATGATATAACAGCAAAAGATACATTCACAGCTGTCAAGCAGTGGCTGATAAGCATTGAGGTAACTTGACATAACTTTAAATCTAAACTCTGATGTCATTCTCTACCTTCTTCGGCACAAGGGCTGTTAGCAGGGTAAAGCACGGAGAGCAGCATGTTTCTTGTGTTGTCACAATTACATTTTTGATAGTGAGTTTGGTCTGCACAGTTACCAGTAAAGTTGGTTTTGATCTCTGTAAAAAAAAAAATTCAGTGTTTTAAGGACTTCRAATGAGTGGTGGAGAAAGCCCAACATGGAGTCCTCTGATTTCTCACAAAGGTAACTTAGCTGATGACCCCCATTGGATCACTGCTAGCACTGAGAGGTGCTTTGGATCAGTGATGGTGATCTGGTGATCACTGATCATCACTAGCAGTTGGACAACCAACTTTGTAGCTCATGGAAAATTGACTATATTGTGAACATAAGCCATGAACTTAAAACTGTGGTATCTACATTAGTGCTGTAAAACTGTCTTGTTTCAACCACATGTAAAGAAAATCATAGCCCATGTCACTGAGTGACTTCAGTTGATTAGAAATTAAAACATATTAAGGGTGTAAGCAACTGAATTTGCTTGTGGCCGGAAGAAAAAGTAAAAATAAAACTGAGACTGCTACCATAAAGGGCTGAGTTGTAGCGAGAACAAAGTGTGACTTCCTGTTTGCTCACTGGGAAAGTAAGGAACAAATTGATATGCAAAGATCATTTAGTCTGATTTTATGGTGCATGTGCAGTAGTGTAAATACACTGTTTTCCCTAATGGCCAAGAGGTGGCTTTGTGAGTTCAAATTAGGACTCAGTCATTCAAATGTTTCCAAACAGGCGTAGTTATTCCACATATGAGTAGCCTTACTGAAGTAATATTAGCATGCATTTGGGAAGAACAGGCGCTTGCTAAATATACGATCTTAATAAATCAGTGGCATGTTTTGATTCAGTATGGCAAAAGCTAGAGGAGCATTCCAGGTTTTGATTTAGAAAAATGGAATATTGTGGTCTAAACCTTTTTCTAAGCTGTAATAGTTCACTCATCTTTACTAACTAATTTTGTTTGGTGCAAACTGTTGCTAAGTTGGACATAGAGCCAAGTCCATTTACTGCTGTAGCATTCAGCCCACCTAATGAAAGCACTCACTGTGATAAATATAACCATTTCCAGAATTAATTTTGATTTCTGCCTATTCTGTGTATTTTTGGGGGCCTATTCTGTGTATTTCTCCCCTATTTAATGTAATTCATTTGGCATAATGGTACCCAGGTGTTGCCATTATTTTTCCTGGCCATGTAATTAGAAAAGCAGTGGCTATAAACACACAATGTCTGAGCCTGTGTAGCGTGGTGGTTTTCTCTCTCCCATTTTAATATAGAGTCTAATGACCTTCTGTGCTGTTATTTAAAAAATGCCTAGTTGGTGTAATCTTAGCGTTTTGTCTTTTTCATGTCTTTTATCCAACTTTAATTCCTGACGTGTTTGTAAGCAAAGTGGCACATACCTGGCTCGTGTGAAGTCTTAAATGTCTTGTTATATTGTGCCATTTGTTAGTTTTTATCCTCTTGATCTGTGATCTTTTAAATACAATGCCTCAGTTGATAGATGCTATTTTTTCTGCAGGAGGCAGCTGGGGAGAATGTGCCTGTTCTTTTGTTGGGTAATAAAACCGATAACGAGAAGGAACGCGAGGTCCCTATGGGAATGGCAGAACATCTTGCTAAGGTACTGTACTTAGGGAACCCCTTAGAAAGCTCAAAGGTGAAGGCTTTAAAATGGAGTCTCAATGTGTTTAAATTCATAGAAACGCAGATTAATGTTAGTCAGACAGGTATTTTTAAGGATTAGGAACCCCATCACACTCATCAATTCAGCTTTCAGTGATGTAAGTGCTGATAATTATAGTACTTATAACACTGTCTAGAAAAAAAGAACACCCAAAAACCAAACCAAAGAAATAAAAAAAAAACCCTAAACCAAACCAAAAAGTGAATGGAGAAAAAAAAAAATTTAAGAATTCACTCTCATTGTCTCTTCTCTTTCTCTCTTTGTTCTCTCTTTTTCTCTAATTTTTTTTCTTGCTGCTTTTTTTCTCTCTCTTTCTTTCTCCCTTTTCTCTGTGGATGGATTCTTAACATAGAGATAATTTGAGGACCTTTTCTCCCTCCTACCTCCTGTAAAACCACAGAAGACCATCTGTTACTCCTATGGTAGGAGTAGAAAACATGTTTACTTTTAGTAACTTTCCATCAAGGAGATAAAATAAGTAGAGTTAACAGTCTGCATCTACCAGAGCACTGGTGATCCATGGGCATAATTTAAGCATTCAAGGGAGAGCAAATACCAGATACTTGTTTATATTCCTGTGTACCATGCCCATCAATTTTTCTTTTGAATCTCTGTATGCAGTGCTTGTAGTTTGAACACTAATGCCTGCAGAATATTCATTTATTTAGAAATGTCATCACAATATTCTTGAAAAATTTACTGAATTGGTAGGATTATACCTAGATTAAACAATGTGCTGGATTTCATATGTCTACTTGTTTCTCCTTTGAAAATAGATTTACTGCTAGTAACAAAAAGGGTATTTTCAAAATTTGAAGTGCAGCTGAATAGTTGTTCTGGGAAAGGTTGCTGCAAGGCACCTCTCTGTAACCGAAAGAATTAGGGCCAGATCTCTTTTTATCTTATTTGGTTATTCACGTAGAGTTTTGAAATCATACCTCCCTATTCAGGTTTGTGTCTATTATTTAGTTTTTGTAGGACAGCAGTATCAGTCTTGAACTTTATCCCTCAAAGGTCCTCTCTTAAGGAAATCAGCTTTATTTTCTTGTATGCATGGAAATGCAGATAACTTTGAGACCCTGGAGGCTAGGAGGGACTCCAGGGTGTAACACTGAATCCTTCTGTGAAAAAACAAGTGACACATACATGCTAAATGGACAGAGAGTAGGTGTCTTGCGTGTCATCTCACTCTAAAAAAACTGTACTAGTAAAACAAAGATGAATCATTCTAGTGTATAGAACTCACAGCCCACCAGGCTATTAATTCTAGCATGTCATGCAAGAAAATAAAATGTTTTGCATAAGTAAAACAAAAAGTTGTCAAATAAGATGGTTATAATCAAATGAATGGATGTGAATGACTCATTTGAATGTTTGAATGTGCTGCCTGAGGTAGTTAAGAGAAGGAATGATTAATGGCAATGGATTAGTTGAAAAGCAGCATAGATATAATTAAATTATAATAATTTGCTTGCTGAGCTAATAATAACCATGAATTTTAATGAAATATTAATTCTTGCTAAATGGCCATGTAATTCCTATGAAACCACATACCACTGTCTCTGTTAGTGAACGCAATTGAGTTACTTATTTTGTGAATAATCCCTTGAATTACCCACAAATGATCCCAAATACACAGGATTAGGTGCTGAGCTGATACTAATATGTACAGTCATATTTGGTGAAAACAACCTGTTCTTGTGCAGACAAAGAATCAGTTTAGCCTGTTGACCCTGCAGTCAAACAGTTTTAAGGACTGTTTCAATGTTTTACAGGATGGGGTTGGTTTTACTCAGATTTTCCTATAGTCAGAAAGGAACATGTACTTTCAGGGGGCATTCCAGCCCAGCTGTATTAACGCTTGCTTTGCATCAGTTCCACATCTTAAAAGTCCCTGTACTACAATTTGATCAGAAGCCCAAGGGCTTCCTTTATAGTGCATGTGCCACATAACTTCTTTGCTAGGCAGGCAGCACAGTTCATTTCTAAAAGGAAGAATGAATGGCAGCCTGAAGGGAGTCGTTGTCATTTGAGAAGACTGGTAGTTGCAGTGTGTGTGTCATACCCCGGGAAAGGGGGAATGGAATGAGCACAGGGATTGTGGAAGTCCATTCAACTATTTTAGCAGAGGATCCAGAAGGAAAACTCCATTTAACAAATTTCTGTTTAGCTTAGCTTGATCCACTGATCAAGAGTTGATATGAGCACACCACAGAGACTATTCAGACCATATTGTGAGCTTCCAGGAACAGCCAATGTTCTGTTTCAGTGGATGAGTGTAACCACTGCCAATTATTTAAATAAAATACCTTATGATAAAGGTGCTGCTCAGACATGCTCATACTCAGCATGATTTTATTTTGGCCCTGCACATGCTTCCTGAGTGATCTTAAATGGGTCAATAAATCCTTCTCTATAGCTGTTCCTCAACTATAAAATAAGATAATGCCTTGTCTGCCTTGGCTTTGCAGAGTTTATGTGCTGCATGATATGAGGACTGTTTCTGTGTATTTATACAGTGTCTCCTTTGTCAACCTGTCAGTGCCATTGTTACAAAAATACTGCTAATGAGGGAGCTATTGTCGGAGTGATGCTACTTTACAGGACAGAAATTTGCCCAGCTCCGTCTGCTAATAATTAATTTTCCTCCCTATTCTTTAGATGTCTGCTGATTTGTAGGTAAGTTTTTAAAATGAAGTAATTGCCGGTGGTCTGCATGGTTCAACATCTAATTCCTGGATGGAAATGGATGGCATTTCCTATCTTATTAATTATGTGTCCTGCCTGCTGCTACTGTGTGCTCCTTGTGTATGCTATCAATTAAAGTTTCCTATTTGAATCAAAAGAATGGCACTTTGTATTTCCCCTCTCGGAGAAGAACCTTTTTGCCAGACTGAGAGAATTAAGCACTTATTATCAATTGAGTTTAAATTGTTATCTTTCCACCCATGCAATTTGTTGAAAAATCCATTCAGATTCATGCCAGCATAAATGRTGTTATCACTGTGAGTTCTCCTCTAGTGACATTCTGTTGTATGTGGGGAAGATGTTGGAGTAGTATCACTCTCTGCTTGACTGACACAAAATACCTGAAAACTGACCGCAGTAGGTTTTCTATTAGAGTTCTGATCAGCTGAGCAGAAAAAGAGGGTGTARTTTTTATTTCAAGCTTCTGCTTGCATAGCTAGCAAGAAATTTGACTCAGTCAAATTTTATCTTAAGACTTTTCTAAGAAAAGCAAGAGAATCCTAGGGTTACATCATTGTAAATGTTATATATGTCTCTCAAAAAATCAATAAAGTATCTATCCAATACTAACATTGCCTGACTTCTTCCTTCTCTGCTCTTCTGTGCTCATCTGGCCATCCAGAAATTACTGCAAGTGGTTCAATCCTGTTTTTCATTAGAACAAACACTGTAACTACTGACAACATATTCAAGACTGGCATTSGATTACCTTGAAGCACTTTTTTAGAGCTGCTAATATAAACTACCGTATTTATAAAATTTATTTTCTCCACCTTTTGTCTCTGAAATTTCATGAAGATGATAAAAATTTCCAAAAGTTGTGCAATTTTGGAAGCATGGTCTACATAAAAAAAAAAAACCCAAAGCAAAGCTGAAATACTGAGTCATTTTAATGGGAACTTTTAAAAACTGAATTGTAAGTGTCTTCTGAAGAGTGGTTGAATAAGTATAAATGCAGTAACCACAGTTAATTACAAACAAATGAAAATATGCTGATGTGATTGTAATTTCCTAAGGTACCGACTTATTTATTTGAATTTTAAGCTACTGCTATAAATAGCAATAAGACACATAGAAAAGTGGAAAGTGAATATAAATTTGAAATCTGGGTGGGTAAAAGGACATGTAGTGATACCACAGAGGCAATGTAGGTGACCCTCAATGAGAATGTTGTGAAAGTAGACGGATGTCTATTTTTGAGGATAATCTGTCATTCCCTTTCAAACTTCTCTGCCATCAGAACTGCCAGGTCAGGCTTTTGTGCAGATGATCTCTTGCATTTGCATTTATGGTGATAAGACTTCAGCTGAAGTGCTGAGAATCTCACCAAGACTTGATCATTTACCCACTGTTCATAATTGCAAAGCTCTGGGGGTAGTTTTGTAGGCTGTGCACTCAGAGGGGCAGGCTGACTGCGAAAGTAGGTGCAGAAAAATGTCACAAGGACAAAAAGATGAAACAAAAGTTACTGGCATTCTTTTCACCTGCCTTGTTCAGCACTCAGTGATGTAGGAATTGCCTGATCATCACAAGGCAAGTTCACAGAACTTCAGTACCTCACAAGGCATGCTTGCATTTGAGCTCTTATAGCAAAAGCCACTCTACAGAACAAATACCTGCTAAGAGAAGCATATGGTTGTTGCTTCTGAGGCACACTTGGACTTCTTTTGTTACTCTTTACTGATGGCTCTAGAATTAAATCTTAAGACAATCTATTTCTGCTTCTTTATTTGCTTATTTCAGTATATCTGTGTTGCTTTTTTTTTAAAGCTGGAGTGAGATATTGTGCAGAAGTAATTGAAATGATCTTTCTGTTTGATTGTAGGATTACAGTTTAATTTTCTATGAATGCAGTGCATATTCTGGGTACAACGTGGAAAAGTCTGTGCTTCACTTAGCTAGGTAAGAAGAAAACACAATCAATGAGTTTTTTGTGTGCCTGCCTGCCCTGTCACTGATGGCATTGTGAGTTCTCCTTGTTAAATTAGTTTTATAGGAACTTAGGGTGGTGAAATATTTGTTGCTTTTAAACTGCTCTGTAGCCTGACCCTGTTGCTCTGACTGAGTAGTTGCTCAGGTTCATAAAGAGTTAAGCTAGTGAAGCTCTGTATAGATASAGAAACATCTGAATTGTTGCTAGGAAGGCTGAGGGCCTTGGATGTTGTGATAGTTCATGCAAGAATTTCCTAAAGGTTTGGAGAAATAGACTTGAAAATGGATGCTGCTGACTCCTTGCAGCAGGACATTGGATATGCTTCTTTCTTCCCTCTGCTCATTACAGCTCAAATTCTGCTGTCTGCCTGGGGGCTGGGAGACAGGAAGAAGTGGATTTTTAAAGTTATATAAAGGCTAGAGGTAAAAATACAGGAAAATATGGCCCCTCTAAACTACTTAAAGAGGTGAAGACACTGGTAATGAGTTGGCAAATCTCTAATATTGTTCCTGAAATTAGTGAAATTTTGTGAAAGTGTCAGCAATTGATAAATGTCTAGGTAGCCAGATTTGTTTTTGTTTTGTTCCAGCCTTAAAAGTAGCAAATGAAAGTCACTGATTTGAGTCTCTGTAATATGCAAAAAATGTTAACAATCAGCACTAACTAAATTTTTCTAACTAAATGAACAAAAGCAGTTGTGTGATGGAGCCACCTTAACTATACTTTTTTGTTTGTTTGTTCACAAAATTCTGTCATAGTCTGTTAAATCTCTGGCCAGTTTTATAGTCCTGAGAAAATGTTTTTTGTTGGATCTCTTATGGATTTATTGACTTTTTTTGGTCACAAGTATTCTTTCTTTCCCCCAGGATTTTAAAAGAACATGAAGATAAAGTGAAAGAGAAAACCATTGAACTTCAATCTGATACGAACAAAAAGTCTTGCTGTATCAGGCAATAAAATGCTGAGGCATGTTTAGATAAGTCATGCRTTTATACAACACTACCTGGCACTATCAGATTTGCTTTTATCTTCCAAATATTTCTTCTGCTGTGTTCTGAGTGTAGATGTAAGTGAAAGTGAAAATCTTTTTATGCTCAGATCATTGCTTTTATAAATATTGTCTTTTGTTAATTGACAGTGTATTTGGGGCAGTAACAGTCTTTTATTCTGTTTGATGCCTAACATCACTGAATCCTGCCTTGTCATCAGGCTTGTAGAAGCTGCCACATTATTAATAACAAGAAATAATTTTATGGGAAGAAAGCTACTTGGAATATGAAGTAAATTCTTACTGGTGTAAATGACCCATCCTCTGAATGCTGCTTAATTAATTTCTTTTTAGACCTTTAGATCCTGATTTTGTGCTAACCTTTGTTTACAGTTTTTTAAGAATTGCCATAGGTGTAGTTGTTTGCAGTACAAAGCATGTTATGGATGACTGAACAGCTCTTTGTCTTCAAAAGTCTGTCACAGAAGGTTTCGTGCCAGATGTTGGAGGTAGAATTTTCAGAAACAGCAGATCTTATGTTGAGGAATATTTTGAGAAACTTACCAGCATTTAAGGAGTGAAAAATCTCACCAAAATCCAGTGAGATATTGCTCTTTTAGCAATGTTAAGAAAAAAAATTCCTCTTCATGTAGCTAAACTCATGGCTGGTATTTCAAAAGCAGCTGCCACACAACATTGCCCCAGGGCCTGACAGCACTGAGACACAGTGTACCCACAGGGACATGTTTTAGAAAATCATGGCCCACCCTGGATCATAAGAAATGCAAATGTCAATTATCTTTTGAAGCCTTTGTGGAATGTAAGTGAAAATAAGAAACTTGAGAGTGGGTCACCCAGCCACCACATGAGCAACAATTATTCCTGATGGGATATCTCTTCACTCCATCCAGCTATTGTGGTAAGCATTCAAGAACAAGTATTCATGAAGATGAGCTTGTTGGGAAAGTGGAACCCATGGCATAATTTATTTCATTAAAATATCACGCAAAAGTGTAGATTTCATTGTATGAGACTGTTACAGACATTATGTTTTTAATCCATTTTCTAAATGTTTTTAGAAGTTATTTTTCATTTGAATAATGCATTAATTTGAAACTAAAGATGAATGTTAAGCACTAGCTCAATAAGTAACTCTATTTTTGGATAAAAACTTTGTCAGTAATTAATTGTGCTCTTGGGATTTCAGTCTGATCAAAGGTATTTATCCGGTTCCAAGAACTGCACAATAGAGGTTTGCAGACTTTCCCCTACAGCCATTTCTATATCCATACCACCATGCAAATGCCCTTTCCTATGAGTTGGGATCCAAATGTGACCCCTTCCCTATCAGGTAAAATAACCAGAGGTTTTCTTCTATCAGGAATGATGGATGAACCAAGTAGTCCAGGATAAGCTGATTAGTAGGAGTTTTTCCCTTGTTGATTCCTGAGAATCTGCTCATCCAAATGAAAAATCTCCCATTGCTTTCAGTGAGGTGCCTAAGAAGCTCTAAAACACTAAAGGAGCAAAATGAGCATCCATTACTGAAAATCAATAGGCTTTCTGTCCGCTTCTCAGCTTCTTGAAGTCCATTACTGGTTGTGGAGAGTTGAGTCACCTTATCGACTGTGGCATGTTATCCATCATGGAAATCTTCTCAGAATTGAACCATCTGTATTCAGTCCTGGCTGAAGCTGAACTAATGCAAACCCTTAATTTAAACATCAACAAAACCAACACTTTATCCCAATTTCATTTATGGAAGAAGTGTCATCAGTTTAAATATTGGCTTTGCTAATTGACTTCGAATGATCTGTTCCCCCATCAATATTGGAACTAGCAATATTTCTTCCAGCCTCTGCCAGCCTCAGGAAGACAATTTGAAGGCTTAATTTCAGCTTTACTATTCATGATTCTAGCCCCACAAACTCCCAAATTTTGACCCTTAATGTTTTATTCCCTGAAGTTCATCTTGATTTTGAAGGCTGGTGACAGGTGGAGTGGATTTTCTTTATGTGACTTCCACAGGATCATTTTTATTTGCACATCTTTTAGTGTGCTCTGAGACCCTGCTAGGAGGATGTACACAGTTGGAGGGCAGACAATGCCAAGGAGCAGCTGTATCCTGGGATGGCAGGGATTTCTTCTTCTAGAGACAAATCTGGTGCAGTCTAAGACTCAGGCAGTGTCTTTCATCTCGACTCATTGCTGTGGCTGCTGCTGATCCTTTTTGCAAGTCCAGCCAAAACCCAGGCTGAGTACACATTGCAAAGGTGCAGATACACAGCACTAATTTCATCAGCCACACAGACAACACAGACATTGATGTCTTCACTGCTTGTCACCCATATATACACAAACCATTCACATGAGTATGAACAGAGATCCCAATCCTTCTCCTCCTTTTCAACAGGTCAAGATTGAAGTTTGCTGATGAAAACATACGTGTACACAACTCCTATCACTTGCAGTGCTCTCCTTCTCCCACTCTGCCCTCCGCCTCTCCCCAAGATCATGCAGAAATTTGGTAGAAACAAGGTTTAATGAAAAGACTGGATAGCCTGCAGCTATGGGGCACAAGGCTCAGTCAGATAAACTCTGACCACCAGCTTGTTGCATACAACTGATCCCTTTTATTCTACCTTCTCTTGGTTTTTCCCATGCTTATTCTTCCTCTGTCTACCCTGACCCCTCCCTTTCTCTGCCCTTCATATCCCAAAGAAACAACTTGTCGCTAGCTGCCTTTTCCCTATTAGTCCCAGGTTTTCTACATCTGTACCCACATACCGATTTCTTCTGCCATTTCCTAAGTCACCTCGGCTTTTACCTGCTATTTTTGTGGCAGTTGCTTAGGGGCTGCAGGCCTTGAAAGTTTCCACTCCCAAAAGAGTCTCAACTATTTCTTTCCAATTATATGTGAAGTTGCTGTGTAACTCCCCCTTATCCAGCTGTGAAGTCTAGCCGTTGCTCACAGTGCTGTCTGTAAGTACCATCAGCTTCTCACTCTGTTATTTACAATGTTCAGAGTTGCTCGTGTCATCTCCAGAATTTCTCAAGGTGTGTTTGGTTATTTAAACCTCAGGCCAGGGCTTGGTCACCTGTCAGCACACCTGAACAAACAGCAGTTACTGGTTCCTCTCCTCTCCTCTCCTCTCCTCTCCTCTCCTCTCCTCTCCTCTCCTCTCCTCTCCTCTCCTCTCCTCTCCTCTCCTTTCCCCCACCTTTTTCTCCCCCTTTCCAGATTAGCTTTAGCTTGCTCATAGTCCCCACCTCCCCTTCCCCCAAAAGCTTTTTGGATGAGGATACGCCAAGATTGTGATGCAGCTGTGCATCATGAAACTGGCCTCTGGATCATGGAGTTTTCTCTGAACAAAATTCAKAGCTTGTGTAAGATGAGTGACGGTAGTATATTTTTTTAGGGATGTATAAGGTCTTGAAAATTTTCCTTACTAGAATGAAAAGTACCAACAATACAGAATGAGAAATTCTGCTGAAAAATAGCTCCTTGCACTCAGTGGGCCTAATCCTGCTCTCAGGTTCACTGATGTAACTCCTTGACTCAGTAATGTTTCTTCTGATGCCACTGTGTGTACAGTAAGTCAGCTCACAGGCCCTGTGCACCCACATAAACTCTTAGAGGGGATGATGAGCTGGTAGGAGAAAGAGGGAGAAATTAATCTCTGCCTGGTCAGGTACCCGGTACTGAGAGATCTTCGGATGTCACGCGCGCTGCAAAGCCCATTTGCRTGGATATAACACAGTGCTCCTAACCCTTTGGAACTGGAAGTTCATGAATTACTGTGTGCCAGTCGAACTGGTTCCAGCCTGCATGGGTGCGAGTGGAGCAACAGTGGAAAAAAATCCTTGCGCACTAAGGATAACCTTACTGAGAGAAGCACCTCCTCATGTAACAGATTTAAGGAGTCATCTGCAGCTGTTAAGAAGGGAATGCTCCACACACAAGGAATATATCAGGAACAGAAAATTTGCCTCTGAAAAAACTGCAGTCGGTGGTCACTCCCCATGCTGGAGCAGGGACAAATGAGGGACAGGGCAACTGGAATTCCTATGCCCAGGACAACTGGAAGCATTGGGACTGAAGGACAGAAACCATCTTACTTGGGATGGCAGAAAGTGTTATGCACACTCCCACAACTTCTTGTGCTGCCTGTTGGCTCCCTGGACAAATTCTGATAAGGCAGAGTTTACCTCACCATGAAAATAAAGGAGGCTGAAACTCAGGAGCAGACAAGAGAAAAAATGTAAATGAATATGTTTGTCTAATGATTTCCATTATTTTTCTTTACCCAGAGCCTGAATCATCGATAAAAGATTTGTGTACTTTGGTAGTAAATTAACTCAAGTAAAATTTCCAGACTTGAGACCATTTTTGTTTGCAAGATCTGTGTATTGGCAGAATTTTCTACCATGTGAGATCATTTTGGAATAAATCCACTTTATCATCTGCATAAGTGGAAGCTTGGTTTAGAAAGCAGAAACATGCTCATAAAGCTCAGCAGCAGCAACTTCCTGAATTCATCCACAGCTGTTGAAATAATGGGTCTTTTTGATTATTGAAATTACAGGAATGGCAATAGCACTCGCATACTCTCCCGAAAAAAGGAGAAAGATGGGCACTTTGACCTGTTTACTCCTGAAACAACTGAAGTTCTTCTAATATGAAACTAGTAAAAGGCACCTGATTATTTTATGATGAAAACAAGCTTCTCAAGGGAAAAAAAATCTGTAGGTTGAGTTTACAGGGCAGGTATAAAAGTTCATTCCTATTACTAATCTGATATATTGTATGTAGTGACACTGGATCCTTCCAAATGTACTAGAAGTTAAAGAACATTGGATTAGTCAGATAAGCATTGCTTCTTTCCTTTCAAACACTGAAGAGGGAAGTGTTTCAGACAAATCCAGCTATACTGAACAACTGTGTTTAGCTTCTGCAGTTGTCAGTGCCTTTTCCACAACACGCTTCTCCTGAGCACAACAACCATTGCAAGAAGAACCCAGATGCAAAGGAGTTTTCTCACTGGAAATGTCTGGTGTTCATGGGTTGAAGAGGGAGGGAGTAGGGAAGCCTGTGGGATTGAGACATTCAAGTAGAACATCATGTGGCTCTGAGTCTTACTCAAGTACTCACATTACTTGAGCTGCTGTTTGTGTGTGTGTGGCTACTGAACAGTGAAGACCCTGCTGTGTTGTTTGTGTGGCTGATGACATAAGTGTGTTGTGTGTGTATCTGCATCTTTGCAGTATGTACTCAGCTCAGGTTTTGGCTGGACTTGCAGAAAGGAACAGCAGCAGTCACAGCTGTCACCCCTCTGTGACATACTGTGTTGTGCCTGGCATTTTGTCTTGTGCCCTCTTTATCTCACGTGTTGGGAGAGCCGTGTTCTTTTGCTCAGAGCATACATAATATGGTTTTTTAGGTCTTTTGCCACTGTATCCAGCTTAATCTTCTTTTGCTGTCTTCTTAATGACCTCGCTGCAAAGTGAGTATTATCGGCTTTGGAACATCAGTCTGCCTATTTGCAGGATTCAGTGCTGCTGCAGCACTACACTTAAATCTTGCCTTTTCAGAGCAAATCAAGTCTATGAATTTGGGATATGAATATTGCTGTGTCTGTATAGCTGTTGTTAAAGCTCAGGTGCCATCATTTTCAGGGGATAGAGTACTGGGTAGGTTCGCAACTCACCATTCCTGCCAGTCATTACTCCTCCATTTTACCTTTTACAAGTCATTAGAACTCTACAACAAACCGTTTTAACTTACTGCCTTGGCAGAATCTCAAGGGAAAAAAAAAAAAAAAAAAGAAGAAAAAGACAGAGTTCTTTACTGCATTAGTGAGCTGAACTAACCCAGCAAAATCTGACAAATACCAGAGTTAGTGGGAGGATATGGGCGGAAAACACAGCTAAGATCACAGTTTTGAGAAAAGAAGTCTAGAGGGGTGGGCAGCCCATTTTCAGTATCAGGAAGGTGTTTAATTGTCTTACCTCTTTGTAACTTCATCTTTAAATATGAATAAATGGAACTGGATGTGAACCATGCTTCTCAGGTGGCCTCGGGACCTCAATATTGCTGCAGCCAAACAGCAGTTTGGATACCTATGGTAGGGCCTGAAACGCCTCAGGACTCCCAGTGCATAGCTCAGAGATAAGGAAGGTTCTCGGCTGCAAAGCTCAGGTGCCTCCCCTGAGAGTGAGAGTGAACTGTTCTCTTTCTGCATGACTTTCTCCCAGTTCTTACAGGTGCAAATTACTGAACTGCATTGAACTGCACTACTTGACAGTTTTGAACAAGGTCCTTTGAATCCAGGCTATTAAGGCTCATCAGTTGTCATAGCAACCCTGTATTGTATGGATTTATATTATGAAGCTGTAATAAGGCGGTTGCTCATCCCTTTGAAATGAGGCATAAATCACTAATGCAGCTTCTCAGTGACAGGACTTCTCTAAGTATTATTCTAACAGAGAAACTGATTTGCATTAAAAGACATGTCTGTCAGCAAAGACAAATGAATGATARGAGTGAAACTTTCTACAGGTATGCTATAGGCATTTTTATTTGTAACCCACTGTAAAGTCAACTTCTACACTTAAATCATTTGTGTCATTAGGAGCCCCAGGGGAGGTTGTGCAAGGAATTACTAAACTCAGGTAAGATGTGTGAAGCTCTTGCTCCTGGCATGTCCCTGCCCCATACAGGGAATGCTGCTCACATCAAGGCACATGGAGAACATATACAAAGATGATGAAATAGTGGAATTTTTGTTTAATATTTGTTCCTCGCTGACATGATCCTTAGGGTTGTGTAGAACAGTAGCTAATGTACCTTKCTGGCATTGCTGTGCAGATGATGCAGCTGTGCAAACATAGCGTGCTTGGATTTCTGTAGGGTGCCATTGATCAAGAAAGTGAAGTCACACAAAATTACAGACATCTATCAAATGATTAAAAATTAACCCCTGGCAGGTTTCAAAATATATTGCTAAGTAAGCTAGGCATGTTTTTTTGTGAAGGGGAGTTGTATCAGATCTGCTGATAATATAAAATCCCTGTCCTTGGAAGTTTTCAGGACAGGTTTTACACAAAGCCACAGCGATTTGACATAGCTTTGAGGAAATTTCTGCTTGGACTAGAAACCTTCAAGGTTTCCTTACAACCAACATTTCTCTGGTACAGATGGAAAAAAAACCCAGATAGCATTTTAGTTAAACAGACCATTCTGCATGTCTGCTTTGTGTACCAACATTAAAGCCTAGCATTTAACCTAAGACCACCACAACACCTGCAACAGAACATTCAAGTGTTTTATGAAAGCACTCTATGGTGCAAGGCAAAGCAAATGTCAGTCCTGTCTTCTGGAAGGGCGAGAAGGAGAGTCCAGACAGCTATAAGCCTTTCCACACTTCCTGGGAAAGTGAGGGACAACTAATCCTGAAAACCATTTTGAGATACATGAAGGACAAGATGGTGATCAGGAATAATCAGCATGGAATTACAATGGGGAAATTGTGCATAATGAACCTGATAGTTTCTACAATGAGATGTCTAGCTTGATAGATGAGGGGAGATTCATGGATGTTGTTTAACTCAGCTTTAGGAGGGCTTTTGACACACTCTCCTGTAACATCCTCATTGACAAGGTGACAAAGTACACGTTAGATAATTGGACAGGAAAGTGCTTTGAAAACCAGCCGAATGACTGGGCCCAAGGGGTTTAAAGAAGAGAAAGCTCAAGAGGGACCTTATCAGTGTATGTAGGTACTTGATGGACCTGGGGAATGAAGAGGAGGGAGCCAGACTCTTCCTGCGAGTACCCAGTGATTGTAGAAGAGGCTACAGACATAAATTGAAACACATGAAATTCTATCTGAACACAAGAATTTTTTTTTCCTGTGGAAGTGGTCAAAAACTGGAACAGTTTTGCCAGAGAGGTTATGGAGTGTCCATACTTGAAGATACTCAAAACACAACTGTAAATGGTCCCGGGCAACCTGTTCCTGTTTGTCTTGCTTCAACAGTGGGGTTGGATGTTTTCAAGAGATTAGTATATTACGATGATACTTTCTGTCTTCTAAAATTCTGACTGTCTATAAATGTTCAGAGTCTCATGCAGCTGGCAGACTCTCCAGGCTGGCTAGATTTATCCTCACTACAACAGGCATTTACCTGAGTGGACTATAATAAAAAGGACACATGACACACAGGCAAATAAGAGATGAGGACAGCTTAGTAGAAAAGTTTGATATAAGTCTTTTTTTGGTTTATGAGTGGATTCCACGAAGGGAATCGTTTCTATCACTGAAGTACAAGCTAGAAACTTCTCAAGATGAAGGAAAAGAAACAGCATATTATGCCAGTACTGTTGAAGGAACAAGGATGGGAAGAACATAACACAGTGTCAATGTTCTGGCAAGCAGAAGTGAATTTTGCATTTGGACCCATGAACATTAGGTTGGAAAGGTCTAGGAATTTGGCCAGATTGAGATTAGACATCCCGCTGCTTAACAGAATTCATACTTAATGGTATCATTTAGCAAGAGAATTCAAATGGAAATTTCTGCCAGAAAATGTTATGCCTTAACGTCTCTATTACATTTGTTAGTGGGAGGTGTCAGAACAGTTTACCTGGTTTTCTGAATATTTTCTGAAGTTCTTTTCTCAGTTATCTCCACATCTTTGCTGGTAAAGGATACCTTCACTTTTTGGATTCTGCCGCTTCCATACCCTCAATTCGTAGCTCAGAATTTATTGTCATCATGTGTGTTGTTGTTGGCTACTTGACATACAAATGCTATCCACCACATGCTGCTGCTTGAGCTTCACACAGCACTTATGTTGCTYGCCTATCTACACTCACCCCATAGGAAAGCAAGCAAAATAATGAGCTTTTTTTTCTGAGATACTCTCTTGGTGGTGATAATAGCAATTATATTTGCTTCGATTGTATCTCATTAGCTAATGACATTGATTTGTCATGCCAATAAATGTGAAAAATATGCCACTATGATGATAAAGTACTTCTGCTAACTGATCGGCATTACAAGTTACTGTTAATTAGTTACACATGCCTTTCTGGGCTGCCATTTCATGTTCCTGCATCAAAATGGTAGGACACTTATGATTTGTGATTAAATTCTGTTGTGACCTTAATGCAGAAGTCCATTCCTGGTTCTAGGGCTGTGTTGTACTGGAAATGCTGGTGGTTCGTTTGAGTAAATGGGAAATGGCTGGACACAAAAGCACAGAACCAAGCTGCAAAAATGGATGTTCTGTTTTCCACATGAAGATTTAGGGGTTGAGTCAGGCTTGATCGTGATGATTGCTGTGCTTCTAAAAGACCACACTTGATGCTTCAGAGGAATGACTTGGGTTGTAGCCCAAACCTGTGTGTGCTCTGTGAGGAAGTAAGACTGATTTTTGTGTTGCAGTTGTTATCTCAAAGCTAACAAGGTTTCTTTCTGTTTTACAATCACACTATTGTTCTCTCCAGCTTTCTCAAAAAATGCTATCTTCATATTGTTTGCATCATCACTTATCTCCATTGTTTGTTTCCACTAAAAAATGAGAAAAATATCAAACATACTAAGAAAGGGGAAAGGGTAGAGAGTCTGGGAAATTGTATTGGTACCTGTAGAGACTGGAAAGACAGGCAAAGAGAACAGCAGAGATTGCAAAAATTGTGAGATCATAAAAATATTTTTCCTTCCTGTCTGGAGCCTAGAATAATTTTTTTTTTGTCATAGAGACAGGTCCTCTGCTTTAGCAGTCATCTGTGAGCAGTGGTCTGCTTCTCTCTCCATCTCAGCTGTGTAAAACATGTCTTTTACCTTTTTTGTGTCTATCCCCAGAAGCAGCAGCTATTTTCAGGGAACGCTCTTGTTCCCTGTAGGCGTACTACTGCCCTGGCTCACCACAGTCAACATACTGTACAGAAATACCAGTTTTCTGGGAAATCTCTAGCTGATGATTCACATTCTCTTTACTCTAAACATATTGTTATATCGGATCTGAGACATTGGGTTTATTTCTTTAGTTGCTTTTTAAAAAGATTTGTAGGTGCTGTTAATTCACACTTAATTTTTAGGAAGTTTAGATGTGATCTAAAGGATTTGTCTTCCTCCCCCRTGCCTGTGTGCTCAGCGGATTAACATCTGAGATGATCTCTGAGAAATGTTGAAAAGAAGTGTTACAAAAAAGGCTAAAAACCTCCCACTTTTCCAGTTGGAACTAGTCTGTGAATGCTTAATGCCTGTTGATAAAGAATTCACCTGGCTTAGTTGTATATTCCAACAAGGCATAAATTTAGATCTTATAAGCCAACCTGGAAATTGCTCGTAAAATGTGTCCTCCCTGCCACCAACACAACACAGTAAGAAAACTGAAGTTCTCTTTAAATAGTGATCTTTGGGGTTACATTCTTTGCAAAACCCTTAGATGCATTTGTTAAGCACTGTGTAACAGCAGCAACATGTACTTAGACCGTTAGAAAGAAAAATGGGGGAGGAGGGATTACAGGTGGATAGGAGGTGCAATTCATAGGTTCAATCACAGGTTGTGTAGGGAAGAGAGGAGTTACTATGAGGAGTTACTATGACTAAGGTGGGAACTAATTGTATCTTCCAGTACCTAACGGGGAGCTACAGTGAAAACAGAGCTGGACTTTTCTCAGGGGCAAATAGTAAAATGACAAGAACCAACAGTGCCAGGTTAAAACATGAGAAATTCCATTTAAACATAAAGTGGCCCTGTGAGATAAGTGTGACACTGGAACAGCTGCCCAGAGAGGCTGGGGAGTCTGTTCTTGGAAATCACAGAATCCCTGAATGGTTAGGTTTGGAAAGGACCACTGGAGRTCATGTAGTCTAACCCCCTGCTCAAGCAGRGTCCCTTTGAACACATTACTCAGGATTGTTTCCAAGTGATTTTTGAATATTTCCAGGGAAGGAGGTTCCAGAACCTCTCTGGGCAATCTGTTGCAGTGTGTGGCCACCCACACAGTAAAATTCTTCGTCAGGGAGTCATGGAATATCCTGAACTGGAAGGGACCCTTCAGGATCATCGAGTCCAACTCCTGGCCCTGCACAGGACTCCCCAAGAGTCACACCATGTGCCTGAGGGCATTGTCCAAATGCTTCTTGAACTCTGTCAGGCTTGGTGCTGTGACCACTTCCCTGGGAAGCCTGTTCCAGTGCTCAGCCACCCTCTGGGTGGAGAAGCTTTTCCTGATGGCCAACCTAAGCCTCCCCTGACTCAGCTTCAAACTGTTTCCTCGAGTCCTATCACTGGCTGCAAGAATGAAAAGGTCAGTACTTTCTCCTCTGCCTCCCCTCGTGAGGATGCTGAAGACAACAATGAAGTCTCCCCTCAATCTCCTCTAGGCTGAACAAATGGAGGGACATGCTTATGTGGAACTTCCTGTGCATCAGTTTCTGCCCATTGCCTCCTGTCCTATTGCTCGGCATTACTGAGAAGAGCCGGGATCCACTCTCCTGGCACTCTCTCTTAAGATACTTACAGACATTGATAAGGTCCCCTCTCAGTCTTCTCGAGGCTGAACAGGCTCAGCTCCCTCAGCCTTTCCTCATAAGAGAGATGCTGCAGTCCCTGAATCATCTTTGTCACCCTCTGCTGGACCTGCTCCAGGAGCTCCATGTCTCTCTTGGACAGAGGAGCCTAGAACTGAACATTGCACTCCAGATGTGCCAGATGTGCCCCACCATGGCTGAGGAGAGGGGCAAGACCACCTCCCTTGACCTGCTGGCAATGCTCTTCCTAATGCACCTCAGGATACCGTTGGCCTTCTTGGCCACAAGGACACACTGCTGGCTCATGGACAGGTTGTTGGTCACCAGGACCCCCAGGTCCTTCTCTGCAGAGCTGCTTTCCATCAGGTCAGCCCCYAACCTGTACTTTCTTGTCTTCTTAAAGCAGGGATTTGTTCTTCATTATATACATAGAAAACCATGTATCCTTTATAAACATCCTTCTAAATGAATGAAGTTTCTCTTTGTTATCCATAATCAAATCTGTGTGGGTTAAATTAATTTCTGAATTAATATTAAATTTAAAAAACTTTCCTGCAAGAAATTATCTCTGAGAAGGTTCTTCAAATTAGCTCTGTGGTAAAAACATGCCTTGGGTATTACTGGGTAAATATTACTGCCTTGGGTAATATTCTTGTTTGTATTCTGGGCTGTTTCAACACCTTTTATAGCTCTAAGATAGTATAAAAAGCCTCTAAACTTCCTAATAGTGTGCACAGGAAGGTCCTCAGAACAACCCCTGCAAAAAGTAAACCGAACCAAACCTGAAACTAATGACATCTGGCAAGGGCTAGTTGGTGCTGGGAATAAGAAATGCTTATGAGAATAGTGGTACTACAGTGGACTGTACAGAACTTGGGAACACAGAGTGGCCCTCCTAACATTAGGGACTACTTCCTTAATCCCAACAAGCACTGCAAGTTTGTACTGCCCACTGTGCCTTTTAGAGGCATTCTCAGCATGTAGCTTTTTTTGGATGCTCCTTTGTGTTTCAAGTGACAAGACAAAACTCTGAGAAGAGTTTTAATACTTTTGCCATAGGATCAGAGTCAAGGCTGAAGCGACCTGCTTTCTCTTTTCTCCAGCACTATATTACTCATCAGGAGCAGCCTTTTTTGTAAATACTGTATTTCAGTTACTTTCTCATGCTCCGTCCTCAGCTCATGATCTGTCCTCAGCTCATGATCTTCCTGTCAGTGGGAAGGAAATTAAATGTTTTAAACACGTGTCTGTTTYGGCTCTCAGCGGTCATTTTGTCATTATATTTTAATGCAAAGCTTTGAAAATCAGTGGTTTTGGTTCAGCCCTGGAGACCATGAGAGACCTTCTTGTTCAAGCCTTGAGAAAATTAGGGTCAGACTCTGTGGTAGTTACCCAGACTTGTTGGATTGCTGAGGAAAGCCTGACAGTCAATTGCACCTGGCCTGCAGGGTCTTTGCATACCTGCTTCACTAATGCTGACCTAGCTGATCCTATGTGTGCTGAACTCATTGGTGCTTGCAAAACCTTACTGGTAGGTAACAGCTTTAGTGGCCTTGGAAATCTAAATTTGCTTTTTGATCACTTTGATTTGAAGACACTCAGTACTGCAGTAGGCACTCTCAGTTCTTTCTATGAGGGAGAAATAGGTGATATTTTTTTTGATCTGAAGCACAAGCCAGTTTTCCAGGACTGAGGTGTGCCTGTTCCATGTGCCTGTTCCGTGTGCCTGTTCCATGTGCCTGAGGTGTGGTGACCACCTCAGAACTGCGCCATTGACAATATCATCAGGATTTAGTCTTGCAACACTGAAGTGAATGGGCACTTTCAGTACTAAGACAAGGTGGCCATTGTTGGAGAGAGACCTAGACTTCACTGTGAGTAGTTGAAAGATGAGGCAGAAAGGGCAATCAATGCACAGAAGTGCTTAAATACTTCTCAAATTGGTTAATGAGCTGTTGTGATCAAGWTTTTTTTGCTGCTTCTTGACCAGTGCTTTCTGTCAGGCAAAAATGACATATTCTCAGTAAAGACCCTTGGGAATCTTTTTTTTTCCTTTTTCTTTTTTTTTTCTCATTTGTCTTTTTTTGTTTTAAAGAAGGTGTGGGATTTTTTTTTTCCTTTTTTGTTATTCTTTTAATATTAAAGTTATTAAATATTCATGCAGTGGGCTAGAGAAATGGATGGCTTGAAGTGCTTTCAAAGTATAATTTAGGCAAACAAAGCAAGTGTCTTTCCTCTTTCAGTAATAGTGAGCTCAGCGATTAGTGGCAAAGAAGGTGAAAACAGTGTTTGAGTAGATTCATATAAATGGAGGGGCCTGAGAAAAAATCTGGTAGAATTCCTTACCTTAAATTCCTAGAATCACAAAAGTGTTTCTAGAAAGGGACTTGCAGAAGGTTTTTTTTCCAGTCCATTACTGAAAGAGTAGCTGAACTCATTCCCTGAAAATGACAGCATTATTTGAGAGATAAGCTCCTAATGATTTTGTGAGGAAAGTTGTTCATCCTCACTCCAAATAAATGAAAGAAAAATGCTTCAAAACAACAGTGATGAACTACATTGCAAACAGTTATCTTTTACGGCTGAATTACAGTTTAATTTCATTCTACATAGATACCATATGATACAACCCCTAGACCATAATCTTTAGGCCATAAGAAAATGGAGGCACTGTACAGTTTCTGTGGAGGGAAAATCAATAGAAATAGGTTTCTAAAAAGTGAGAAGTTGACAAATACTGGCAAAATACATCTTCAAGTATGCTTTATTTGCAGGTGATTAAAAATATTTTTAGGCAAAAAACTAGTCAATCTTACCCAGTACAAGATAGAACATGATTTAGTGCCTAATGCCAGACGGACTGGAAAATGTGTAGATAGGACTGATGATGCAGTTGTTGATGAATTACATGTGATTTTATAAATGGCCCACATTCATATAGTAAAAAGACCTGATACATACATATGAGGAATTATAAGCACTTAATAGTTTAACAATAAGCAGGAGATTTTGTAAGAAAAACAAGGGACTCAAGGGGATGGGAAAGCTACAGACATAGTAATATCAGAAGCCATCGACATTTTTTTTAAAGACATTAACTTGTTCCTGCAAATTACTGCACTCTTGAGAATAGTATTTGCAATTTAAAACTTATCTAAAACATCACCAAAAGGTAACACTAATTCCTATTTTTTWAAAATTATTTTGTATTAAGAATTTTGCAAAGAAATGAAATATGGCATGGCCAAGAAGCATGAATTACCCACCATTTCAGAGACTTTGCATTCATCACATTTAAATACTAGGTGTCTGATTTCTGAAAGTCTCATGCAAAATCCAGCTATAAAAACTCACCACAGAATATTTTCAAGGATAAAAAGCGAATGTTTTTTAAAGCTCTGACAGACATCCAGTTGTGAAGGTGGATTTCAAAACTAATGGTCCACATTTTCAGAGGACATTAGAAAATATAGTTGTTGAACTTTCTGTAAATGCCCAGCTCTTATCTACACTTTGCATGGAATATTTACCAAAGCTATAACATTGGACAGTTAATGAAATATATCACTGCCTAGAGTAGTGCCAGAGGTAACATCATTATCTTTCCATAACTGCATAATGAGAATTAATCACAAAACAAATTCCTATTATGAATTAATTTTTTTTCCTCATGTACAATATATATATTCATTTATATTGAATGTAAGTCCAGTAATACTATCACAGTAATGTGCTGGAGTAGTCTTTCATAGTGAGAAAACTGCCCTAATCATCTTTAACATGCAAAGCTTGGAAGAACCAGAAATTCACAGTAAGTAATACAATTTGTATATGCATCTTCTGCCATCCTAAAGTTAACCAGAACACTCAAGACTGTTGCTTATTTTTTTTTCCTATGTTTAACAAAAGCTACAGTTCTGTATACTGTACATTCACAGTGGGATCCCAGCCCCCTGTACTATCTGCAAGAAAGATCAGGTTACCACCCTCCACCAGAGTAAACATTCTAGTATTTAATATAATAATCTTGTGAACAGTTGTTCCTAGCTTGAAGCTCAGCAGTTCAAGACTGGATAAAATTCTCCTTTTCATCTCTCTGAAAGGTTTCTTGCTAACGCATTTTGTAGTCATTAGATACTGACATTTCACATAGCTGTCCTTTAAAATCCAAGTCTACTGTGAAATCCAGGTCACGCTGTAAAAAGATTTAAACGTAACATGTAAGTAACACCATAAGTTTAGTGTATTAATTCAGTTATCATAGCTTGGGTTGAAAAGACCTGCAGATTCAAGAGATTCCTGCGGTGGTTTCTGACTTCTGTTTTTAAATGGTGCTAACACTGAAAAAGCAGGGTGTAAGATGTGTAATAGCATTCACCATACAATCTATGCTTAGGTCATATTTCTGTACTCCTCCTGAGGTGGATTTAATGTCCTGGTTATTACTAGGAAGCTTCTGAAATGCTGTTATCATACATATCCTATAAAAATTTTTGAAGGGTATCCCCCATTGAGATGCTCTTAATCTAGGCTGAAGGACTTTCACACTAGGGGTTATTCCAGAATAGATCTAGTAAACTTCCCATTGTAGAAAAGCCCTAAGTCGTTCTTTATCTTATAATGACACATTTTAGGAAAGAGGCACTACATAGCCCTACAAAAGGAAGCTGTGTCTATACAAGCTTTTGGAAAACTTCATGTTTCAGAAGAAAAAAGCACTAGCAAATCCTTTTGAACCAAGGTGGTCTCTCTGTCTTATGACAACTATCAAGAACAGGTTAATTTTAGCACCTAAATCTGCATTCAGTTGCTTACTGCTGTGCAAACAAATTTGAGATATTTTACTCATTTTACCATCAAAGCAAATTGATACATTTAACCCAAAAGATAATATTCCAGTTCCCCAAGGACAACATAAAGGTGGGAAACAGATTATTTTCCTCTTGCAGCAAGTAGCTTCAGGGATGAATGTGTTTGTTTTAATGCCAAGTTTATTTTGTGTTTATTTCTTCCCCCATATCAACTACTATGAAAACCACATCCAATCTGTGTTTGGTATAAAAATGTAAAAGTAATTCAAAAAGGGAAGACAATGAAATGTTACAATTTGTTGCAGTCAACAAATGTAATTTTTCAACAATTACAACAACTGCATAGATAGATAACTAGGTTATTTTAACTGCTGTTTACTGGAACGGAAAATGAAGAGATATTGCTCAAGATTTTTGGCAGAAAATGGTGCCAGTGTTTCTCCAAGAAGTCATACTTCTCATGTCTTGTTCTATACAGCCATGGGATGTCCATCAGACCATGTCTCATAGTCTCTTTACAAGTTAAAAGAAGCACTGAATAACCGACATAGAGGGATTCAGCCCATAGCAAAGAAATTGAGGAAGTTTTCAGCAGTCATGGTGGTGTGATACCCATCATGCTTTAGCTTTAGTCTAAACAAAGCATCTATATTTTCTATGGAACGTCACAATTTTTAAACAACCCTGTYACTCAGTTAGTGAGCTCAAGTACGTTTGATCAGTGAGTTCATACAAACATTCATCTCAAATGTGTTACTTAGTTTCCTGTTGGACTGTCCTTGGGCACTGAGTGGCACTGAGTGGAACTGAAGTACTTATTCTTGATCATCCTGTGTTGGCAGAAGGGATCTTTCCACTGATTTTAGTGACAGTGTGAAGAGCCCCTTGCCTATTTGCGTCACAAAATGTGAGTCAAGCTGATTGCAGAGAGCAGCTGACTCGGTGATGTATTTGAATCCTTTCTCCCTTCCCATGCTCGCTTGTTTGCAGGGTGACTTCTGTAACATTAGCACTGCTTTATCATTGCTGTCATCAGCTTTGGTGAAGCTGTGACTGGAGCTCTTACTAATAAACACGAATGCCTTTAGCATGCTCATTATGCATTTTTATTGTTGATTATAGTTTGTGATCAATAGAGTTGGAATTAGGGTCAGGGATGCTGACTCACCACATTTTTTGCATTTGGTTTCATGGATATAGTCCCATAGATTTCTTCTCCTCGTCTCACAGTTAAATAGTCCTCTAAGTAGAAGACAGTTTGCTTCCAGTGAGTATAAGGAGCATCAGGTGCTAAAAAACATATAGGGGTATCACTTATTGAATCTTCTTACATGCCTTGCAAATCAAATTATGACTTGGGAACAATTGGGAAAAACTCTTCTCACAGAATGCTTTAACTTCTGTACTGTATTAGCAAACACACTTTACAACAACCAATTCTATTGACTGTGGTCAACAACAGTGGGTTGTCTTCTAATTTTTACTGGAATATGTCAGATGTGAATCACGCCCAGCAAGARGGATTCCACAAAAGGGGGTACAGGGCAGGATAGATACTTTTTTATGCTTTCCTTTCAACCCACACATGTTCAAATCTTTACCAGTAAGTGTTTTGAATGTCAGAAGTCTAAAATAGTTCAAAAAACAATTATATAAAAGCATGAAAGAAAGGTTCATCAAAAACTACTAATCACAATGCCACAAGTGAGACCTTTGACTCATGATCCTGGAACAGCAGATTTTATAGTTTTCAGGAGGATAGAACTGATGAAGGGGCACTTGAACCTTGATCTGGTTTTGGATTTTTAAAAGCCATTTTGGGCAATTTGCTAGACATGGAAACTGGTCTAAATTAATTTCTAGTCTTGCTTAATAGAATCACTTTGATGACCCTTTGCTATTTCAGGCTTTTAATTTACTTGTTTTTATTTCTGATTCAAATTCAAATCTTTGAGCAGTGTCTGATGAACTTGTATTGGTCACTTCTTGTTTCTAGCATTCTGGCAGTCAAGAGCATCTAGGAACCTAAGAATAGCTGTACATGTTCGAAGACTTCCTAATGTGGCAAAAAGAGCCTCTAATAAATTTATTTTTCTTCTACATGTATTCCACAGTCACATGAGGCCATTGTATTGTATCATACTAATATTAACAGTGTTTAATAAAATGATGATCTTATTTCATTTCAACATCAATGTTGAAAAAAATTATTTGTTTTTGGAAATGATGTGTGACTGGGGAAATATTGATGCTTTTTAAAAGAACTGTCAGGACAGGAATTTTTAACTGTTTATTTTTTTCTAAAATTCTAGAATCAGAAGACTGATACAAACCAACTTTTTTCAAAAACTGTTCTGGCAAACTGGTATCTTCAAAAGGAAAAGGATTTTACCAGATAATTTCTCTCTATGTGTCCAGACAGTTTTAATAACTGTTAATCTCAATTGTTAAATGAGAAATCTTCTTGTAGGAGTTCAGATCCAGACTGTTTACTCTTTGGACATGCCTGCATAAAATTTCTAACCAAAAACATGTGAGACCAAAACTAAATTGACTTTATATTTTAAATCATAACTACTGCCTCGTACACACACATGTACACACGCGTATGCCCTTATGCAGAGCCATGTTCCCCAGAAAAGCCTGGCATAACTGGAAACTTGTGCCCCATGAACGGGGGGGGGGGTGTGTGTGTAATGTAGGTCCAGGTCTTCAAGTTCACCCCAAACTGCACACTTATAATTTAAAAATTACAAATCCATGAAGCAGCACTTCATCATGTCCTACAAACTGGTATATTTTACTGAATCCAGTAGAGATTTACCAACAGACGCCAGCTGAGGATATACACCAGTCTTCTAGACAGGGGTGGCCTTCAACAGCAGATGGCCAAATGACCTTTTCATGGAGTAACTTCYGATTAACTGAACAGAGGCAGAGAAACACTTCCTTCAACCTCCTGTCTACACTCAGGCTAATACAGGATGAGGTTTTTACATTTATTGCAACACTCTCTGGTTTATTCAGTCTGGCAAATGATGCCTTAAGGGGATGGGGTTATTCCTTTAAATATCTGCTAACTGAGGTAAATTAGTGTTTCACATTTGGGTTGTTAGAGACGATTTACATAAGCAGTATGTGTGTGTTTACAGCTTGGGAAAAATGGTGGTTTTGTTCTAGGCTCTGGAACAAGCAAGAGCTTTGTTGAGTTTTGGATCTAGGGAAAACTAGGATGCAGAGCTGCTTTCTCTCACTGAGCCRATAATTCCCTGTCTAATCTGAGGAACTTGACAAGGGATTTAGATATAACTGGTGAGGGACGTAAATTCCCAGGTCATAATTCCTGCTGAATATGGCTTGGTAGCCATTGTGAAATCCTGCCTCTGTTTCCACAGAATTCCTATAAGCAGTTGTCTTTTCCCCCTCCTGCTCACCTCCCCCAAAATGACAATAATTTTTATCACTGAAACTCAAACATGGTGGTACATTAAACCTTCCCGTACCATCTGACCAGCAGCACTGACACACTGATAGTAACAGAAATGACATTAAAAGAAGTACAGATTACCTGTAGAAAATCCCATTTTCTTGTGGCACTTTGTAAATTCAATATTAAAATAGGTGACCAAGGCATGAATGTAATCATTACGCTGAATTTGGAGGCAGAATGCAGAAGTAAATTCCAATTCTTCAGTCTTCACTGTATAAATATCTACTTCCTGTTTTGGGGAGAAAGAAAAAGACATTTGCACACAGATGTCTGTGACTCTCAGGTAAGTGTTAAATGATGTACTTTAGTATTTTATTTAATGATCAGACAAAAAGACAACTGACAGCCCTTTAACACTGTAAGAAATCAGAGGTRCATTCTAATATATCAAATCATCAGAAAATGATCCAGTTATCTGACTAAGTTGACAGTGAGGCCACTCACTGAAGAGTGTGTTTTCTTGGGAATGCCAGGGAGGGGCTGTAGGAGCTGGAGGAAATCAAGGTAAAGAGCTGCTTTGACAAATACTGGCATGATAGATGTTGAAATGGAGATATAGGTCCTGGTTCAAAGACCTTTCATCATCAGGGGCTGTCAGCATGAGGAAAGATGGCAGAGTTGGGTTTTTAATAAAAATAAATTTATTTGTTTGTGTGTTTTATTTGTTTGTGTCTGGAAGGGAGAGTGATTTGACTGTGTCAAGCAGTCAAAACATTTGAGGCATGAGAGGAGGTTCCTTTTTGTTGGTAATGCTTTCTAGTCCTGTGTCARGTAACTGATTCCAAACAGTAAGCACAGGGATCTTACTCTTGAACAAGACAGAAGCAAATTATGTAAATCGTACTACAGCTTGATTGCAGTAGTTGGAAGCAAAGATGTAGTCTTCAAGATTGCTTATTTCCATCAATATTTAAATCTCACTGTTCAAGGCTTAAACTGTGTTTTTCAGATGGATCTGACTTTCCCAGCTAGGTACTGCTTTTATCTGGGTTGTTTCCAAAACTTGTAGTCATGATAGGGGGGATGATAAGTCTGAAATACTATTCTAATGCTGTGGGAAACGTTTCCTATCAGTGCACTTTCTGGTACTCTCATTGCACATTCTCCTACCCTTATTGCTCATGCATACAGAGAAACAGAATTTTTGTAGGCAGAAATCCAAATTTTCCCTACTCTACCAGCTGAAGTCAGGAATCATTTTTCTGACCTCATCAGCATTTCTTCAGACTCACACTGCAAAAATGGAGCACAGGGTCTAGACTGCCCATTAGAGGGCTCTTTTAGCATCTTTTAGGGCACATTAGAGGGCTCTTGTGGAAATTGCCTCCAATAATCTAAGGTAAGTCTGCAAAAATGGACACAGAAAGATGCAGCCATATTTCAGTTACTAAGGTCTTTGCATGGACAACATATGTTTGTGAGACTTAGAAAACTTATGGGGAGATGATTTAAGCAAGCTATATTTTTGGCTTGTCTGGTTAGCATTACTTTTCAAGAACTTAACCATAATGAAAATTATTCTAGTGCATTGCAATGACACCCCGAGGCTCTAGTGTTTATCAGTGACCTATGCATATAATTGGTCATTTAAAGCTGCGATAGTCTTAAAACATTTCTGTTTTTTTCCCCTCAAAAGGAGGTAAGAAAAAAGCATGGCAGGCATGAGAACTTCTGAGGTCTCCTGGCAGAGTTCCATAGCAGCCTGCAAAATTTGCTTTGCCAAGCTAGACTGGACGGGTGGGTGATGGCTGCAGATTTCTGGTGTCTTTTTAGTGGTATCAYTGTAGGGAAATTGGAACTTAAGTCCAATGGTGAGGCACATAAAAGGGAACTAGCTCCCTCTCTCTGAGCTGTGTTGGCTCTGCAGGGTAAAGTGGAATCAAAAGCACTAGGAACTATTTTTATGAGAGAAGTATGGTAGAAATTTCTCAAAAATATTGAACATATGTGCTGGATAGAATGTTGGTGATTTTCACGGTCCTTTTTTAATGGACAGAAACATACCTTTTTTACTATACAAGGTATGAGAAAAATGTGGTTTTTTTTTTTAATCAAATAATATAATTTTAAGAATGGCCAAGCCTGGTTTTGGTGTTCTCTTTGAATTGCACTCTGGCTACTATATGTTCTTATATTAAATGGCAATGCTCATTACAGCTGACTGCACAGAGGACAAATGCTATCTTTGCATAAAATAAATGGAAAAGTCATGATTTACCAGATTTCATTCAGATTTCRACAACAACAACAACAAAATGGGTGTAATTAAGCAGGAATCTGATCAAAATGCAGCTCTTTATTATCATACTACAAAAATAAAATGTGTTAAGCTGAGCAACAGTTAAAGTGTCAGAATTATCACCTAAATAAGGAAGTTCAGACTGTGGCTGACACTGTGGGAAAGCCCCATGAGACATCCCATGGTACATGTCCCTGTTGCAGAGAGACACATAGAGGTCCAGTTGTCACATTCACTGCATAAAGGTTTCTTGGACTGTCCTGTGGCACAAATTACTCTAGGACTGAGCAAATGATGTCCAGAAGAACATTTGGAATCACRGGGATGATGACAGTGAGGTTGAGATGTGGTATTGCCAGCTGATATGTACTTCTTGTTTGAATGGTATCACCCTAGCTGGAGGCAACCTAACTAATGGGAGAAACAGCCCTCAATYGGCTTTGCTCATGGGAAAAAAGCTGACTTGCTGCCTGACCCTTTTCCTCATACGAATTGGAATTAAGGTTGCTTCTAGAGTACCACAGCACCTCTTTCCTGATCTCCTTCCCAGACAGTCAGGTTACTCAGCTAGGATTTTGTGAGCATGGATATAAGATAAAGGTTCAAATCTCCGTGGATGTCTGGCTTTGGAGGGATTCTTGGGGTTTTTTTTGTTTGGTCTTGGATTTGGTCTTGGGGTTTTTCCTCCCTTCCTCTCTCCCATTGCACCAGCTGCCATAGTTTGGGCAAAGAGGGATATGGTCACCCTGACACAGGATGTGATGCTGAAGACAATTCCAGTCAAAGCAGGTAAAGGTGTGGAACTGAAACAGAAGCTGGAGGACAGGTGGCATTGGTACAAGGAATATTTCCAGCTTCAGGAAAAGGATTGAACTGAAGGCTGAGAAGTAAAATTAAATGCTAGAGAAAGGGGAAAGCCCTCTTTTCTGACAACCATTGAGAAAATTGCCTATATTKTCAGTTGTCACAAGCATGTTGATGTAAAGGGAGCACTGATTGCAACAGTCAGCCCCCAATACACATTTACTTTTCCAAAAGACATTTTTTTTTTCAAAAAGTGCAGAAAACTAAGGATTTGCGGATGGAAGAAATAAATTCCAAGTGCTTTAGGGGAGCAGTGAAATGAAGASAAGAGTATCTGAGCTTGTTTTGACTAGATATTGTTCCATGTATTGGTTTTCTATTAGACGAAATAACAGGGAAGCAAGTGTAGCTCTGGCTTCTAGACAACAGAGACCTCAGTCCCCTGCCAGGGCTCCTCTTCTGCCATCTTCTCCTGCTTCCGTGGAAGAAAATGCCTGAAAATTAGTATGGTGTTGCTGGGTTGGTTTTTTGTGKTTTTTTTTGTCTGGTTGGTTGGTTCGTTTTTGTTGGGTTTTTTTGGGGGGGATTGTTAAATCTGAGGATGCTCAAAGGAAAGACTGTGGAGAGAACTGTTGAAAAGGAAAGATAGGAAAAGTCACTTAGGAAAGCAGAGGTAAATATTCATTTGGAGACATAGTAGAGAAGAAAAATAAGAAAAAGCAGTGTTTGAAGAAAGATGGAAAATGAGAGCAATAGTTGTCTCTTGCTTTACTATAGGAGAAGCTRGGAGAAAAGAATGTGACTAGGGAGTTCACTGAAGTTGCAGTGAAGCAAGAGGAAAGTCTCTTCTTGATGAACGCATTGTCCTAAACCTCATGGATCAAGATTACTGTGGGAGAAGAACATGGGACTCATCGGAGCTCACAGAGATATGCCTCACCTGTCTGTCTGGATCTCTCTAAGCAACAGCACATTTTTGCAGAAAATACTAGATTTCCCTTGAAATAATGTTTCATACAGGTCAATCATGATATTTCCAAACCAGCAGAAATTTCTCAAAGAGCTGGATATTTGAGCCTACAGATTAATGGGGTTTTGCTATTATGCTATGTTCTCTGATAAACAAGAATGTTGCATCATTTTTTTGTCCAAGGAAGGCATCTTGTTGCTTTAAGTAGCATTAAACTGTGTAATCTTAAAGTGGTGTCTGAACTGCAGGAGCTGTAAGCTGTACTTGGAAAGTGTGGAACAAATGGAAGCTCAGAAACAGATTTCTTTCTTATTTTTTTTTTTCTTCGGTGTCTAGATAGGGGAGGATATTCAGGAAAGTCAACAGTAATTTTTATTACAAACTGGATGTGGCACGTCCTTTGTTCTTGTTTGGCTTTGTCAGTTTTTGCCACTCTCCCATCACAAGTTTTTCTACAGGTGTGTGAACAATCGATTTATTGTTATTGTAGTTTCTGGTGCTGACACCAAATTAGAATTTATAGGCAGAAAAAGTTTTGGGTCAACCAAAACCCACTTCTATTTTTCCAATGTACAAGGGGATCAGAGAAGAAAATACAACTGTTTTACTGAATTTTAAACAAACTTTTCCATTTATTTTGGCAGTGTTACTGAAAGCAGTAGGCTGTCATTAGGACAACTGTACACTTTTTCTGAGTTCAGTTATTGATTCTGGCAGTTTGAAGATGCTTTGATCCCACTACTCTCCCTGGCTGATTTGGTTTGGAAGCTAAACAGAGGACTCCCAGTTGGCAGGAAAATTCCTGTGCCCCTGAGATGTATTTAAGAGATCGTTCAAAATGGAGTGGCTTTCACAACAGAGAGGATGTGCATTCCCTGCCTGCACCACCCCTAGTGCACCTGCGGCCCAATGTCTACAGTTCCTTAAAGCATTCAAGACTTGGGCTGCATCCAATTTCTGAGGAGTACAAAAGAGGAAATTTTCCTCAACTCTCCAGCATTTTAGATAAGTGTCATGGCCACACAGCGTGCAGGGGTTGATGTCTTATTTTGCTGATTTTGTAGAACAATTCAGAGCATCTATATTGGGAATTGAAATAACTGCAGAAGCACAAGACTCTGACTGGTCTCTGAGGAATGTATCTAGTGACTAGTCCATCCACTGACTAATGTAGAGAGAACCCAGACTCATCTGCTAGGCACCCTAAATTAGCTGGCTTTGGGTTGAATACAACCCTAAAATCCCTCTGTGAATCTAATATGAACAAGCTGTGCCATCTTGAAGTGCTTTAATAAAACATTTGAATAATTAAACATTATGGCTTTGTTTATTCTCAAATGTTTTCTTAGGCTAATATTATTCTCTGAATTCACAAATATTTTCAGGATGAAAGAAACGCACTTTATATAAATAAACCATGTGCAAAAGTAAATTAAATTTAAAAAAATGTGGGCTCTGTTTTTCCTGCTTCCATATTGCTAGCTTGAACATAAACCTCTTTCCATCATGCTTTTCTCTTTTTTTAGTGTTCAGTTTGTGAGATTAGTGATAGAGTCTGGAATGGAGGGTGGTTTCTGCTTGTGTACTTATTACCTGCTTTGCTCCCGTGGTGCCACTACATGGTAGAGTACCATTCAGTGTATGGACAAAAACTGTCAAAACTAAATATAAAACCWTAATAGGAACACTTCGGAAATTTTTGTCTGTATTCTTAAACCAAATTACTTTCAAAGACCTTCTAAATAAAGCATTGGATTTGCACTTCAATTAAGGGCATGCAGCTTTTTATTCCAGAGCAGCCAACCCATTTTGCTCCCTGATCTCTTTCTTTCTGGACATATTTTATACAGTCTAAAAAGCTGTTTCTCTTGTGTGTATTGCAATTTTAAATTGCTCTGGCTCRGGCTGTTTTCAGGCACAACCATCTTGTGTTCCCCTCAGTGCAGATGGACTGTGCATGCAAAAGTACTCATGCAGAGTACATATTTGTTCTACTTCTGTTCCTTTTTGCTGCTTTCAGTAAAGGTTCTGCAGACTGGAGGCATGACTTTCCTTTTTGCATTTGGGAATACCTAATGCTGTGTTTATTACTGGCAAAAAGTGAAAGGGAAAAAATTAGAACAGACTCTGGGATAAATGAGCATACTCTTGGATTCATGGACCTGATACTACCACTGCTATTGATGACATGTTGTCTCACATGAGSAGGATTCCTTCATATGGAAGGAATTTTACAGCTTTCAAGTGTTTCTGCAGGCAGTTCCTGCATTGTTAACCTGAAACCTGATCTTGTGAACAGGGATTAGCGACCATTCTGTTTTATATGTAGAGTGGGGTACCAGTTAAACTCTGGGTGCAGATGCTGGGGCTGGGAGAGCACACTAACATTCTAGATGAGGCCAAGAATTAGGAAGTTAGACAAGTAAATCAGGTTCCAATTCTGATCACATGTTCTGGAATAAATTAGTTATTTTATCATCAATTCAGAAATTGATGCTTCTGTCTTTTTCACTGCAGATAGAATCCTTTACCCCTTCTCCTCAGCAGCATTCCATCAGTAATTTCCAACCTCTATTTACAAGCAGGCAGGGCAATTCAAATTCATATCTAAATACACCATATATCTCTATATCCAGTATTGGCACATGTAAAATTTGTAAGTATCTTGAGTTACAGCCTGCAGTAGCCAGATGAGTCACAAGGGGCACCTTGCTTTTGGGTATTCCCGAAGAAATCAAGGTATCAATGTTCATGCTTAGCTCATGTGACAGTATGGAGCATGTGCAACACACAAGCACTGGCTAATTTAAAATTGCATGATTGTCCTTCTTAGTGTGACAGCATTTTATGATGATGGCTTCTGCAGCTMGTTAAAAGCATACAAAGATATAGCAAAACATAAGCAGCAGGTCCCAAAAGAATCCTACAGTTAGGAGTAAACATTCAGAATGAGGTATATTCAGAATTACCAAACCTTTATTAAACAGGCATTGGTCACCACTTGCTTTGGATCTACTATGTCCACCAACGGCTCCTTCATGGCAACATCCCTAATACAGGTCATGTCAAAGCCGTACACATTCTCCCACCCTGTCAATGCAAACGGATGCGTCAACATTAGCAGGAATAATAGAAAATATTTTTTGTTTCTCAGAGCATCTTTCATTCAAAAGAATTTCTACCGTCCCCTAATTTTCAGAGGTCCTCTTTAGCTCTTTGCTCCCTGCCCTGTTGCCTACGTCATCATTACTATTTTACAGATAACGCAGTTGTGGCAAAAAAACCCCTCAACGTACATCTTTGAACAAGTGACCCTTGTTTTTTGGTTTCTTCAAAACTGTATTATATGAGATTTTTCAATGAGTTTTGTGGCTTTAGATAGTTGAGAATGTTGCCCAAAATCATATGATGTCCGACGAGTCTTGGGAATAGCTGTTAGGGTATTCTGTCCTTTCCTACCTGTTCTTATTAATACTTCCTTTTTTTTTCCTTACAGATTGCTATTCAATCAGCATTTTGCATGCTCTTTTGATAATTTAAGTAGTCTTAGTTTCAGCAAGTGAATTACAGACAAGAGTAGAATTGCAGGTGTGTTTCAATAGTTGGGACTTCATTTTAATCTGTACGTACATCATGACAGACAAGCAAAATGTTCACTCTGAAAAGATTTAAAAGCCATGCTAATCCTCTGTATTTGAACTGTTCTTCTGATTGTTCCAATAAATGCTTCTTATCACGCTGAGGATTTTTTGAACAAAACGAAAACATTGAAACATGGAAAAGTACACTGGCTTTGCTTTCAAGGTTGCTTAACAGAGTGAAAACAAGAGCCTTCAAGAAAGTGAAATCTTAGTCTCATGAAGCATGTGAGTCAAGGTCCATTCAGTGCTTCTTCTAAAAGTCTAAACTGAGTACTGTGAATGTTTTAAAAAATGGTTTGAACAAAAAGCAAAGTAAACTGATAAACAACATTTGTGAGCATGTTTGAAATGTCTTTTTTTCAGAGCATAGCACTTGAGCTACTGGTGTTTCCTGAGGACTATGACTGAAAATGTAATATGATCTAAAAATCCACATATTTCTAAATTGGAAAAAATCTGGACATGAATGGTCCTTCGTTATCTGTTTATTGGGTTGTGAGTTTCTCAACATTTCAGGGGAGCTGGTGTTCAAAACTTTTGGTTCAGGCATCATGATTGTGTGAGAACTTCAGGTTACGCTTATAGAAGTCATACATTTTTATGTGATTACTCAGAAAAGATTAACTAGGAAACCTTGAAGAAACAATTTATTAATTGTTTATTTATTGTTGGGGCCTCCACCATTTAACATACTTCAAGAGAAGTAGCTTTGATATACGTGCCTTCATTTGTATTAGGCAGAGGGTTGTSACAGGAGATAAAAAATAAAATTATATGTTTTATATTTTGCAAGAAGACAGAGTAATTGTCTATAGTAGTACTCTGTGGCAATAATCTTAAGTTTAAAAAATCAGAAGTGAGATTTTTTTAGAAACCTCATATTGCATTATTTCTTAATCAATATAATGGTTCTTGAATGCCCTTTGAAATATTCAGCCCTGCATCTCATATGGAGGCAAGACTCTATTCTCCTTAAGAGAGAAAAAAGATGAAAAATGGAAATGTAAGGAGACACCATCAAGGATTTATAAAAGGAAAAGAGAGACAAGATGGTGGTGCAGACAGGTAGTGAGACAGAAAAAACTGAAGACACAGAGGTATATAAAGTGAGGGGGGAAGTGAAATGAGAGGTGAAATCAGAAAAGAAAGTGTCTTAAAGGAAAAAAACATTTTAGAAGAGAAAAAACAACCTGAAACATTTTTTCAAATGATGAAAAAAGAAACAATTTGAAAACAGAGATATTGTCTGCGAGACATGAAAAAGGCTCAAGGTCTACAAAGAAAGGGGTTCAAAAGCAAGGTGAAAGAACACGTAAAGGATTTTAGGCCAAAATGGCTCTGATTCCTTTGCAGAATGGATGCCTCATACATCCATTTGAATCTGTACATTTTGGAAGGAATTTAGCTGTCAAAGTCATCACATAACCAAGGAGAAAAAGCTAGACTGTGCCTGAGGAGGAGATATAATTCTTCCTGGCACCTACAGAGACTTCTTGTCACTGCCCCACTGCACTGGGCTCGCTTTTGACCCAAAATAGCAATTTTGACCAACTGGCAGTTCTGTGTATTAGCACTGAATTTGATTACAGAAACACCAAGCCTTCTTTTCTGGGAGGAGATGAGAGGCAAGGAATGAGGAGTTAGGCATTTTCATTTAAAGGTTGTCTGAGCCCACTAATTTAACCCAAATTTTCTTGTGTGTCTTTGGGTAATAAAACTGCTTAGGAACTTTGTGATTTTTTTCCCCTAATGG
Organism: Amblyornis subalaris; assembly: GCA_018881555.1. Classification (NCBI taxonomy): domain Eukaryota; kingdom Metazoa; phylum Chordata; class Aves; order Passeriformes; family Ptilonorhynchidae; genus Amblyornis; species Amblyornis subalaris. The sequence goes on from JACAXG010000022.1 coordinate 9,107,376, forward strand.
AAAATACCTTTAAGTGAAACTGCCTAGCTCTGAAAAATAAATAAAATTTTTAAAAAGGTACAAGGAAAAGAAGAGTGAAATAATGTAAAACTTACACATTTCATCACAACAATTATGATCTTACAATCAAATAAATCCAAACTTGGGTGACTTGGGGACAAGTTGCACATGAACCAGGAGTATGATCTTGTGGTGATGGAAGTGAACCCCATGCTAAGATATGAGGAGTGTCCAACAAAACTGGGTTTGCTTAGCCTGGGACAGAAAAGACTAATGGTGGGATCGAATTGCTATCCACTGCCACAGAAACAAAGGAAAAGTCAGATTCCCTTCAGGTGAGGAGGGAATGAAGGCAAGTTTCAGCAAGGAGAAGTTGGCCTGGATATTGAGAAACTTGTTTACTCCTAAGGGTGCTTCACTTAGAGAAGCTGTGGAATCCCCATCTCCTGACTGCAGAGCCCTGCTTTATCTGTGAATCCTGACCTGCTTGGAGTACGAGCTTGGAACGGGTCACTTGTAGATGTCATTAACAGCACCAGTTATTCAATGATACTTCAAGAAAACCCTCCCAACATTTTAAAAACAAGGGAAAAGTCAATTTTATGCATCACTGAAGGATAACAAAAAATTTAGAAGTCTTTTTAACATATAAGCAAAATTTAAATTTCTGATCCTTATTTTTAATTTAAAAATTCTCAAATAAAATGTTTTAAAAATTAAAAAAAGCATTACTTGTGTTTTCTTTCTTCTTGATAAGCTTATAAGGGAGATATAAATTTTTTCTAGGTTTATTTCTTCACATTTACAATTAATTTGTATCATATTTTTATGTTCTTCTTATGTTAAAAACAAAAACAAGGACGTGAATGGCAAAAGAATATTACCAATTTTTGTGGCTGTTATGATGGATTATATATATATCAATACAACAACAAAACTAAATCTCCTATAATCCACATTTTAAATACAGCTAGAGGTATTAAAATAGCTCTAGGCAAAGTCTACATCAATTTATACTTGCATCTTTCCTTTGTGCACTTTCAGTTACTGCAAATTTCCTGAATTCATCAGCAGAACTAACATTGTGTCAGTGTTCACGTTTATATTGGAATTCTGGCCTAAGAAGAGATTACTGTAGGCTACCAGAAATAAAATATTTTAGGGAAATAACCATGGAAAAGTGTTACTGGTAGGCTCTTACTCACAGTGAATTTTGAAGTCCTTGTACTGTCTGTCTTCAATTGCTACCACGTACAAAGCAGCTCGGTCTGGAAACATTAGCCCTCCAGGTTTCTGTTGATGAATTGTGGGGAAATGGATCTCGTAATCTATTCACCTGACAAAGACATCACATTTTGAACTGCACATACAAAAACCAGACAAGCACCCCTTGCATGCCTTTATTGTTTTCCTTCAGATTGTCACACCAGCTTTAACCTCAGCAACTCTTGCAGCCTGTGGCAATGTCATTAGATAGTGTCTATGCAAACTTCACCAGCCAGCACTTAATCAAAAGCAAAGCTCTTTCACTGAGATTCCCTTTGGTATCTCCTCGTTAAAGCCTAAGAAATGGCACTTGGAGATGTAATTGTGTCTTGTTATGGGACAGTAGGGAAGGGAAAGCTTGTAGTCAGAAAATAAATGATGCTTGCTCCAGCAAGGAGCATGTCATGCAGAGCACCTACCAGCCACTTGTCTCGTGCGAAGATGACTGTGTTTAACATTGACTCATAGAACAGACAGTAACCCATCCACTCGCTGATGATGATGTCTACTTGATCCACAGGTAATTCAACTTCTTCCACTTTACCTTTAAATATTGTGATTACTGAAAAGAGAATCCAAAGAAATATGTTTCACATAATAAAACATCTGACTAAGTTCCTTACTGGTGAATGTCAGGCTGACCTTTTCAATATGATTCTCTTCTTGAATGCCTGTCGATAAGGGGTGACTCCATGTGACTCAATGCTTTTTACACTATTTAAAAACTACTTGAAGTAAGTATAATAAAGAGAAATTTTAGTATCAGTATAAAAGGAAAAAAATACCAAAATCCAAAGGCCAAATGAAAAAAAAAGACGTCTAAAGAAACAACAGAAAAGCAGGCCTTACCTGGTTACCTGTATGATCTCATTTTACAATGCCCTTTGGACTTTGGAAGGTTTCTAGATCACTGACCATGTAAGGCAAAGAATCCACATAGAATCCTTTAAGCATCCCTGCAGGTGGATGGTGGTCCATTTTTAGTTCAGTAGTAACAAATAGTTTTGTTTTAGGACCACTACAGAACTCAGCAATCATTCCTGCTTTTTTAAAACACATATTTCCTATTTACGAATATATGTTCAGCCTGTGACAGATAATTTTCAGCTCATGTTTCTCTGCTATTTATATTGTTTGTTGCAGTGGGTAAAGTCTCATGGTTCTGGATTCTCCCTAGACAAGGTAACACATACACTAGAAATTTAGGAATAAGGTGAATATTTTAAATTCTATTACTAGTTGATAAGATTATTCTGTTACTCTTAATTAATGGCAATTTTAAATGATGGCAATTTTTATTGATGACATGGTCAACGTTAAGTTTGGGAAAGATGAAGGTAATTAAATTTAATTTATGTAGAACTAGGTTATCTGGCTAAGAGTGGAAGTGTGGGATGAGTGACCTTTAGAACTCAGCCCAGGGAGAAGAAGGTTTTGTTTTTCCCAAATGCATGCAGTACTAGTATTACTCTAACCAGCCCTAGCCACTTTATTTGCATAGCAAGGTTTTAATCCAGACTGGCCCCCTAAGACATTGGCAACACTCTTCACTCAGATTGGTAACACAAAGTATCAGAGAGCAACCTGATTGGAAAAGAGTTCTCCTCTCCTTTCCATTCTTTAAACTCCTTTGTTTCACAGTTAGTAGCTCAACAGTTCTTCTATTGTTATACTGAAGACTCTTCATGTCTCTAAGCTCCAGCCATGAGTTCTCTTTAATTCTCTTATCTCCCAAGAACTTTCAGTGCCTCAATTCTTTTGGGGTGAATTTTAGCACTGATGACAGCTGCTAGAGTGACACACCTGCAGACTTTGAAGCCCTCTGTTTACACCTAGAATAGTCACAGTGTAAGCAGCAGCAGCAGAAGTTCCTCCCACCTYCCTTCATTTTCATGAAACATCTTCATAAGGCATCATGTGGGAACAGATTGTGCTGTCCCCAGCTGTATTGTATCTGTTCTGGAAGCAGTGGGTTTTGTCTTGTTTCAGCCCCTTTTGCTGACTCTGCATTTCTCTAAACATTTAGTGGRGGGGAAAACAGAAAAATTTCCGTGAGCAACAAGATCCTTTGGCTCACTACCTGGCTGCATTAAAATAAAAGTGAATGTGGGTCCGTGTAGAAGGTGAAAGTGTAAATGTTAGTCCAGGTGTGCAATTTGCTTATACTGGAGACCAAACTGCAGTCAGGCAGACTGCTGAACCTGTCCAGGCAAGGCTCCTGCCAAAGGGGAGGGTCTCTGCTTCTTCCTCCACAGTTTCTCAGTGACTCGCTCCTTGTAGAAACAAGAGGAAGAAGCAGAGATAAATACCTTCTGCAACCTCTGGAGCGCACTGGAACCTTCTAATTTATTCTGACAATGGTCCCTTCACACACAATTCCTGTTGCTGGAAATCCAAATGCAGATTGATTTGTGGTGTGCTATTTGTCTTGAGCTCACGGAAGGCCATTCCAGGAATATACGGCCTCTGCGTCAAAGGTGCAGGGACAACCAAGGAGGTCACAGCTCACTGCTTTAGTGCCTTATCCCTACTGTGGAGAAGAGCATTTTCTGGTCCTTTGCTTCCTTCTTTTCCTGAACCAAAAGTTGCATATGCTGGCTGGCCTCTTATATCCCACGTCACTGCTGTTTCACACCACAACACTTGAATACTCGTGATGCACAATAAATATTCCTTCCAAAGAGCTCCGGGTTAGTCAGAAACTGCCAGTGACAGCAATAAAAATTAGAACAGATCTGAACCAGAACAGAAATCTATTGCTGCGCATGTGTGAGCGGAGCATCAGCGCAGACACAGCTAAAAGTGGGGGCACATGGTACAGCCCAGCCATGACCTGCTCTGCAGCAAAGGCAAGCTCTTCACAAAGAACACTTTTAAACAGGAGCTGTCTCACAGCCTCAGTTAAAAAAAGACTGATTTTTTAGGTTGTTACAAAGATATCTTGTGTGCTGTGATTTGGAGGATGACTGAAGACACGAAATAGAGCTTGTTGGGGATTATTTTGTGCTAAGAATTTTCAGTAGGCTGGGAGTACTTTCAGGTTTTTGTTTGGTTTTTTTTTAATATAGAGTTTCCACATCCTTGGAAATTTCATCAGCTTTCTTTTCAAGAAAAGAAAGAAGTTTCCTATGATACTTTCATTTTGCAAATCAAACATTTTCATTTGTGTGTGTGTTTTTTAAAAAAAAGTATTTTTTAAAGTTGGGAGTCAGAAATCTTAGTGAAAAATTTTTGCTTTGAAACTTATTTCAATTTGAATGTCAGCGCGTGTGTTTGTGTATTGATTCTATTTAAGAGATAAAGTGGAATTCAAATGGCAGAATTAATTTGATAAGTTCAGCTCTAATATAGGGTCTTCCTTCTGCTTTGCTAAACCAAACTGCCTGTTGACAAGTTCTATTTACTTCTGTTTTCTCTGAGCCTAGAAGTAAATGCAGAAATAACAGTAATTCCTGTGAGGAATTGTTATATTGCCTAGAATGAGGAGTTTAGTTTTGTATTTACATGAAGTAAATTCTGCAAAACTACCATTTACATGTAAAACATACAACATAAATTAATCAGAAAAAGCAAAACTGTTATCTTCTCTTTTTCCTGAGGAAAAAAATATTTATATATGCCTTACTGTTGTCCAAGTGGTTGGCCTTGATAATTTTTTCTGAGTAGTCAGATATACTTGAGCATTCAATCTAGGAAAAAAAGAAAAAAAGAAATGCAAGAGAAAGAGCAGTGTATGTGTTAGAGATCTCAGCTATGTGAATAAAACCAATATTTACTGAAGGCAGCAAAGGTTCTACAGAGCATGTAACCATTGATAAAGGGTAAATCAAACCTGTGTGTGGAGGATCATAATCAATGACATCTTAATATTTAAATTGCAGTCTGTGTATGAGTTAAACTGGGTCCTATAGAAAAGATGGCTTTAAAAACTGTTGAAATGTGAAAAAAGAGAGATCCCAGCTACAAAATGTACATAATTTATTAATTATATTATTTAATTTATTCCTGCTGCTTTAGAATATTGCCTGCTCCCACTCAAAACTATGCTGAATGGAATGAATTAGGACAGTGCTACATTTCCATACTTTTTAAAAAAAAATACATTCAAACTTTGTGAATAATGTTAAAGTTCAAATTATGCTGATACTGGTCTGTACCAAAAAGCAACTGTTTTCTACATGAAAAATCTATAATCTTTAGCAATTCATGCTATTCTGAAAGAATGCAGACATTTTATACATAAGAAATGACTGAAATTTTCTATTTACAAGAACATCCAGATCTGCATGTCTTTTCCTCTGACCACTTCTGTGTTTTCTCTAGGAAAATAATTACAGAGTACCTCCTAGTTTTAGATTTGCCTTAAAACTTGGTAAAATCTGAGTACTAGCATAAAAGCATGTTTTCAATGACCTTTAATATCTTTTTGAGGAAAACTACATTTCATGAATCTGTCTGGGTTTTGTGCCCCTTGAAAATCACGAAGGCCAAAGTTGCTGGTAGTCACTGAATCAGTTCCTAATTTACCTCTTCCAAATTTGGCATTAAACGGCCGATACTACTTTGCATAATCCTTGTCTCTCTAATTCCCTTATGGGAATGTCAAATAGAACTATATTATCTCTAATGAAGTGGTTTATATATCCAGTGAATCCCATTTAATCTCTAAAAGCTAAATTGTGCCTGACCTCTGTGATAGCACTCACAGATGGAAGGACACACAAATCCCTTATTGTTTTTATATTGTCCACGAAACAGACGTAATAGCAGTCATAATATCAATCCCAGTCCCCATGGGAACACAAGCCTTAATTCAACTTAGCTTGCCTGTGGATGTAAACTGCTCCTTAAAATGTCTGGCTCAATGGCCTGAGCATAACCCAAAAATGGCTTGTGGAAAGAAACACCTGAGTGCCAGTCCAGAGAGGACAAAGAAGAAATCCCTTGGGGTGAGGGCCATCCTTTTGCTCCATCCAGGTTCTTCCCTTATGCCCTGTCTATAGTTACAGCCATTATAACATGCTCATTTCCCCTGTCTTTACTCACATCTGTGTGGCATTTCCAATTCCTTTGCCCATTTTGGATGATTTTTAAATAAAGCATGGGTATGTAGGTGTTTGGAGGTTGCTTTCCAACCTTTCTAAAGAAAAAGGTGCAAAGAAATAAAAAGTTCTTTCTCATGAATGACAAGTTTCCAAAAATCTGCTTCATTTGCAAAGAAGCAGAAGAATAAAAAACCCCAACATTTAAATGTTTCATGAAGGAATACATATTTCAGAAAATAAACTTGCTTTAGGGTGGCTAAAGCTGTTCATCTGCATTTGGACTTGGACTCTATACTGTGGTTGAATTTTATTTTAAAAAGCAACTCATTTCAGAAAAAAAAACCCCACTGAATTCTGTAGGTGAAGAAATAGAGGAAAAATTGGTGCTGTCAGGTTTTTTCTCCGCTTTTCTTTCAAGTCAGTGATCTGCTCAAATCCGTCCTATTTTGCAAAGCATCTGGATTTTATAAAAACTGCACGTTACAATAAGTCTGTACCTGAGTTTATAATCACAGAATCATAGAATGGTTTGGGCTTGAAGAGGCCTTCAAAGGATTGCCGTGATTCGAGTGAAGGACCTTGCACTTGGCCTTGTTGAAGTGCATGAGGTTCACATGGGCCCGCTCCTCAAGCCTGACAAGATTCCTCTGTGGGACATATTTTCCCTCAAGTGTATCACGTGCACAGCACACTTTTGTGTCATCTGCAAACTTGCTGAGGGTGAACTCAATCCCTCTATCTGTCCTTAATGAAGACATTAAATAGCAGCGGTCCCAGCATGGACCCTTGAGTTGCTTCGGCTGTATCTAGTTCTGTGTGTGTATATTCATCTCTACTTTCATTTTACTTCTCAGTCTTCAATCTCCTGCTGCAAATGTCTCCTCTTTTACTGTGGTCTCTTCCTGAAACGGTCACAAGATTCCCGGATTTCCCCTGGGCTGTGTCCTCATCACCACCTCTTTATACAAATCAGCTGACGTCTAACATGTGCCTTCGTTTTCAGTGTCTGTTTAACTCCTTCCTACCTCCACTGTCTTGTTTGTCTGCAAACACCATAGATCTCAGATTGTTCTACTGCAGTGATTGTTCTGAATTTTGTATGAATAAATGCAGCAGATGACCCAAGGTTTCAAGGGATATTTTATGTATTTTTCTGTCCCCCACTGACCCCTCCCAAGCACCCCCAGCTACATGCCAATCCTATCTCTGCACATCTTACAACAGCTCCGCAGTTAGATGAACACTGTTGCATGACACATTGTTACCCTCCCACAATGGCTGGGACTCAGAGCATATGAAAAAAGAAGAGAAAATGATGGGGCTGGTTCTGTTCAGCTTCTAGAAGAGATCACCCCCCCCCAATCCAATAACTCTCTACAACTATCCCAAAAGGGCTTGCAGAGAAAGCAGTGTCAAACTCTTCTCTGAAATGCACAAGGACAGGACAAAAGTCAGTAATGATGGGCTGTGGCAAGGGAGATTCCTGCTGATTGTAGATCTGGAATAGGTGCTGAGAGAGGATTTAGAGTCTCTATTCTTGGAGATTTTCCAAAATTGGACTGGACATGGCCTTGGGCAACTTGACATAGCTTTAAGTTAGTAATTCTATGATTTACATCTCTTGAAGACCCAGAGATGACTCTAGCAGTTGGCTTAGGCAGTGGCAAGGAATAAGTTCTAACAGTGAATAAGAGGAGATAAGAACCAGACAGAGCAGTGGATGAATTTGAACCCAAAGAGGAAAAGAGTGAATAAGAGGAGAGTGATTTCAGTGGCACTGTAGTCAAAAACCCAACACTCCTCATTTGTCAACAGTTCCCACATCATGCTATTTGAAAAATCACATCTAACTGTAGAGAAGAAACTGGAACATCTCAGCTCTGTGTAATAACTCATGGCAAATGTTTGCTTTTTAAATGGAACACTCACAATTTCCATTGGCACTCTTTGCCAATATGACCATAAAATCTGAAGTTGACTATAAGATTGCCATTGCTAGAACTCTGAAATAGCTGCTTGTCCAACACAAATACCACTCTGCAGCTTGCTGTATACAGGGTTCATGGTGAGACAGCTCATCTGACAAGAAGGTTGAAATTCTTTGGCTGTAACAGAAGAGTTTCACACTTAAGGGAGTTCCTCTGAGAGCTAAGTTCCCTGGATAGCACACCCACCAGCTTCAGTGATGAACAGTCCATGGGTGAGCTGGCACTGGTGTGTCACTGAGCTTTGTAAAGACCTGAGGTAAAACCTGAACTGCACAGAAATCCAAAGGAAAAAAACCCAAAACACAACCCCCCCCACCAACAACAACAAACATGTGGAAAAGTATTTACTTTTCTTTTATTTGGTGAATTTTCTGCCAGTGAGCTGGCTCACTGTAGAATCAGATAGGCATCAGTGCCAGCACAAGGGAGGGAGGAAGACCATATGGCCAGGGATCTGAGAGATAGGAAGGTGGGAGCACAGCATCATCATTTTGTATATGCTTATACTTCTAGAGCACTGCAACATCTTTGCATGAGACCTGCATTTCTGCATCACAGAAAGTTGCGGGTTTATGCTCCCTGAGGCTTTGAGATAATAAATCGTATTAATAAATAATACTTGATTTACAAGAAAACACATTCTAGCTGTCAGTTCTGTGTATAAAGTCTCAGGCTTAAACTCCAAACCTTTTGCCAGCACCTTTTGATTTCAGCTATCTATAGTTTCATGCTCTAGTCTGATACTCAGATGAGACACTCAGAAGTAACACTGGATTTTGAAAATATAAGTCTGAGAATYGAAATGGCATTTCGTGTATCATTACCAGTAATAAAGACACACAGTTTGGGTACTTTGTGACATCAGTGTCTTCAAATGCACAGATGTACCCAATTAAGTTTTAGTAAACAATTTTGTTGAAGAGAAGTACACAGAGAAATAGGATCTACTTCCCTTTTTCTGTGTTGCGTTGTGTCTGCAGGGCAAACAGAAGTCCAAAGCAAAAAGAAATTGCATTTGTCATTTTAGAGTCAGTACAAATAAGTTTGAGTATACTTAGTAAGCAAATCTATGCTCTCTGTAATGACTTCTCTGCAGAGAACAGCACATTCATGCTCCTAAAGTTCAATGTATTTAAGGTAATAATTTCCTTCTGCCTCTGAAAAGTGTTATTGTTGGCACAGAAAACATGCACATGCTTTCTTGCACAATTTGCTGAGTTGTAATATGCAGGGAAAAGTGTATTAACGAAATTTGTTTCCAAGACTGCAAAGTTGCAGACCTTGAAAATTTAAATAGCAAGATAGTTCCTTTAACCCTGCTGAGAAGGAGCAAGCCTCTTTAACTTTTTTTTTCAGCCAAGAAGAAATGTGGATATGTACCAGATCACCAAATTTTTCATACATGAAAAGATACTACATCTCAATTTGGAAAAGGCACATTAGTGCAAGTCATAGAATGCAACAGAACTCCACTGAAGTCACTATGAATCAAGCCATGGATGAGCTTGGAGAAAAGAATTTCAAACCAAGACAAGTAAGAARAGGCAAATCATGAAGCCAAATTCTCAGTCAAAATGCACAAACAAATTCAAAATGTGAGAGAAAGTCTTCTTACCCCATATACTTTCTTGGCTCCTGCCTTTGCAGCAAACATGGAGAGGATTCCCGTGCCACTTCCAACATCAAGGACAATCTTATCTTTAAAAACATGTTTATTGTGATACATTGAATTTCTATAGGTTAATGTGCGCACTTCATCTTTTAACATTTCCTGTGATGAAAATAAAAGCATTGTGTCACTCTTTGAAGTGCGTATATGCATTCAACACCGCTGCTGAATGCACTCCCTTGGTATCGTTTAAGCATTATTAATACACAACATGAAGGGTTTCTCAAGTACTTTGGGGTGCACACATCAAGCAACTGTAAAACGCCAGCTACTTAGAGCTGAATTATTAAGAAGCAGCATGATGTCCCTTGTACAATTTTATTTTGCTATTACTTCACTGTTACAATCGACAAGCAGGATGTAATCTAACCACAGCACTGCTTTGGGAATAGACAGAAGCTGTTCAGAAATCCAAATGTTCCTTTCCTCCTAAATCATGCACAACCCAGAGCCTTGCCCAAAGCCTTGCCCAAAGTGGGGCAGAAGAGCATAGCAGAGCTTAGAAATCCTGTACTGTATGGTCCCTCCTCACTGCTCTTCTGTTCACTCATTTATCTGAACAGTTTTCAGAAGGTATTCATGTATAACCTAGACCACTACCTGACTACTTTACGTTGTTATTGTTAGGTGCTGATTTTTGCTGCACTGATAGCAGCACTACATGCATTTAATTTCATTGAGACCTTGCTTTCACTTGTACATATGTCAGTCAAACTATATCAATAAAGAGGACCCAGGTCAAGACCCGTTTTTAAGAGAAGTGTAGATCATTCAACACACAGTTTAATTTTATGAGAACACTTCTGTTAGGTCTAGAAGGCTGAAGCTTTGCTTATACTACTTCCATAATTTCATAGTTTAAGCAAGTAGACAATTGAGTTTTTCAATTTTGGGATGAAAAGAATGAGTTCACTGCCCAGCAGTCTGAGGCAATAGTGAACTGGATTGTTACACGTATCAGTTGCTTACCCGTCTTGGCAGGAGACTATTTGTACTCAACAACTGCAGAGGAATAAAGGCTACTTTTATTGTCATAAAGCATGGTTTGGTATCAGGCAAAGAGCAGTCCATCACCACTGGAAAGGTGATAGAGTACACTGTCATGGAAACTGTTTCCAAACATATTAAGGACAAGAAGGTGACTGGGAGTGTTCAACATGGATTTGGAGACGACTGACCACCTGATATCTTTTTATGGTGAAATAACGGGCTCTGTCGATGACGGAAGAGGAGTGGATGTTTTTAATCTAGATTTTAGCAAGATTTTCAACACTGTTTCCCATAACATCCTCACTGAAAAATGGATGAAGTATGGACTACACAAATGGTCAGTGAAGTGAACTGAGAACTGACTGAACTGCTGCTCTCAAAATGTGATCAGCAGCACAAAGTCAATTTGGAGTCCAGTCATCAGGGGTGCGATACTGATGTGTTTTGGCCTGTTTTTTTCAGGTGGATTCCATCTCTCCCTAGCAGACCTCAAGCCTCAAAGAGGGTCCCATAGACCTAAAAGCTGAAAACTTGTCATTGACACCAGCTGCACAACCAATTGTGTACCCATGGGAGCACTCCTCCTCAACTCCTCATTTACACTGGTAGAATTGTGGCAAAAATCCACCTGGCATACCTTGCCGTTGATCATCATCATCCTAAGAGCCGCCCAGTGACACCTGATATGCTCCAGGTCTCACTGGTGCCCCTGTAAAAGAGCAGCAGTAGTAGTCCAAGGCTGGCCTAAGGGATGGACAAGTATCAGCAGCTTCTCCACAATGTCCCAGATCTAAATGGCTTGACAGAAGGTCTTGTCAGCAGATGGGGGCCTCTGTACCCTGCAGGAGAGACCCTTCCACTGCTATTACTTTTCACTTTCTCCCAGTGCTTCTGCTTGGCTCAGGGTTCTGGTGGTCTGTTGGACAGAACTTCCTGCTCCTCATCTGCAATGAAGACACTAACCCTATTCTGTAGCCAGAGATCTACAGGTGGATCAAGAGCCTTCCTCCTGTTACCAGAAGTCACAAGTTTCCAGCCTTCACCATCAGAAGAGTCCCCGCTTCCAAACCTGATATGTACAGACTGATTGCCCCACCCTTCAGTATAGCTGGGGATTTAGATTCTTGTACCTTCAGGCTCTTAGAGAAGATCCAGTCAGTCTCTTCTTTATGTCTCTGATGCTTCACAGACTGCCAGCCTCCTCTAGCAGCTCCTTTACTTGTTGACACAGATCATCTACCAGTGCACACCTCCTACAGGCAAGGAGGAAACCTCCCACTACCCAGCCTCAGCTAGAAGCTCCCTGCACTCCCTGAGACCTACATGGCTGTATCGTTCCATCAGGAGATCAATTTGATTTAAGGTGTCTGATATGCCTTCAAAATTTCTCCTGGGTCTCCCCACTCAACTGTTTCTCGATCTTCTTCCATTCTTGGACTGAATTTCTGAATGCTACACTGGCAGGGTGTTATTGGCAGATAGAAATCTTACTTTTATGTATGTACCCCACAAACAATTACTAAAATAATGGAAATTGATATTGTTTGTTATGCTGTTTGTGAAAAGTGCCACTGAGTCATTTCATATTTCCTTTTTTACATCCTGCTCTTAAAGATCTCGTCCTCTCGGGTCACGTAAATATCGACAGGGCAAGATACCAGCGTCTTCTTTAGAACCGGTCTACTGTCAACTTTTTGATGGTAAATGGTCCACTGAGTACTTAAAATTCTTTCCAGATGTGTATTCAATGGAGGCGATTTGGCTTAATGTTCCCAGCAATGCAGCCTGTGCATTCAAGTAACATGCCAGGAGTCAAGAAACTACTTGACTTCTCATGTCAGTTGAGTAGCTGTTCTGCTGATGTCTGTGCTCAGACACACAAGAGAACGAAATACCTAACAGCAATCAGGTAGTTTCCRTGGTTGTGGCTGGGCTGGTTTGCAGCCCTCATAAATGCACTGAATTGATGCACTCATGAWGTTCGCCACTGCACAGACAGTTACAACAAGCTCTGCAGAGAACTCCTATGTAAGAATCTAAGTGGGACAGAGGTTTTGAGTACAGATCTCTAGAGAAGTGGGTGATATCTTTGGCACTTAACCAGATTATACAATTGTYTGAGGAAAGGCAGAGGAATATAATCATGAGCAAGTGGGATAGAGATAAGTAAGTAATAAATCAAAGAAATAATTTTTATTATTACTATATCTTTAGTTATTTAATAATTGCTGAAATAAAAATAAATATTACCTCATGAATTCCAAAGTGAGCATAGGAATCAAAGTAATAATCCCTGGATGTCATCTCTTCTGGATTGATGAGCTTTGCCATCTTGCCTCGGCCCGGGCAGCTTGGTTGCAACGGAACATGTATGACAGATTGAACTGGCTTTGGAACAACAGTAGGCTGTGGAGGCTGGGATGGGATGGGGCAAACCTAGGAGAACGTGGAATATTGTTAAGAGGCATCATTAAAAGAAAACATTTCTCTCTTTGTCTAGCGTAGTGATAGTATTGTAAGTGATATTATTGTAACTATCTAGTAGATAGCAATCCAAAGACACCTGGTGTATCAAAAGTGAAATTCAGGTTGCCTTCTGTTCCTGGCAACCTTTAACTTATTTGATGTCTTGGAAAATTTCCTTAATGGATTTTTCCTTAATGTTTCTCTGCAGATAGCTAAATTAGTGCAGAGTAATGGCAAATCATTGGTGTTGGCTGAAGTGGGTTGCTGCAAATATTGACACAAGGCAGTAAAGAGCTAAGTTTTCTCAATTTTCTCCTATTCTGTCAAACTGCCATAGCTTTGTGAGAGGCAAGTTGTAATAAATAAATAGTTCTCCTGCAAAGAAGAGCCCATAATCAAAGGATTCCAGACACAGTGTTGCCAACAAGGACAGGATTCACAATCGATTCTTAATTATCGGGTAAGGTACCTGTCTGTATTGATGAGGTAGGTCTGAGAAGGCTCACAATATCTGAAAGTCCCTGACGCTATCTGGAAGTCTGTCAGCATGTTCAGAAAGCACTGTAGGGAGCTGTGTGGCATATGTGATCCCTTAATGTAGTTTCCTGTTGTTGGGAGATGCAGAAGTTACGTGTTACCAACACACTACGGCCCCAGCACCTAATTTTTCATTGTGTATTGCATCTCCAGTACTAACAATGGACGCAAATGGACACAATGCTCACACCCCCTTGACTCAAATTTGATACCTGTGGCATGTAAGACAGAAGACAGAATGTTTTGCAAATACAAGATAAAACAGACTCTGGTCTGCCCCATGTGTGTATCTACATCTTTAATCCTTAACATGAAACAAAATGGTGAAAACTGAGAAAAACTGAACAATATGCTAAAGTTTCACCTCTGCACTAAGTCACCTGCAAATTATGAGTCAACAACTTCATATATTAAGGTCAATCCCACTTAAAATACGACATCTCCTCTTGTACCTTTTTTTTAAAAGACTCAGTAGTTTCCCAGTGGGGACCAGAGTTGCCTGAGCCTCTCCTTGCTGCTTTCGTAAAGTTCACGCTGTCTTCTATAGGTTGGTACTGTGAGATGTCAATCCCTTGTACTGTTTCTGAATAGCATCAATTAGCCTAGTTCAGTTTGCTTCAATTAAAAAAAAAAAAAAGAAAAAAGCCCCCACATTTTCTACCCTTGTTCATTTGAAGATTTATATGTGTCATCTCTTGACAGTTTCTTTGGTCCATCTGTGAAAAACAAATACCAGTGATTTATGTTCCTGTAACACTTTTAATTCCCAGAGATACAGAAGTGCTTTATTTATAAGTAATTTCTATTTCTGACATTTTTTACTTTATCATCTCACCCAGTTCACCTCACCTACTTCACCTCCCACGCAGAAAACAATTGCTCCCAATTGGTGTTTGTATTTCTCTCTGGTCTAGTTTCAAAAACGCCCATCTGCAGTCATTTCTCTTAAGACACTGCTTCATTGCCTGTTCATGGCAAACAGTAACACCTTGATAACTCATTCTGTTGAAGTGCTGCTCTTAATATTCAATGCTTTCAAATATAATCCTGATACTTTTAATTACATACTTGAGGTTATATCTTAACTTTTTTCTCTCTCGACATACACACTATGTAATTTTTGCAGCTGCCTTGCTCAGTAGTACTTTCTGTACTTGTTTGCTGGATTACAAAAACTCAAACTGTAGATGTTTGAAATTTTGTTTTAATATAATACGAACTCTATAAGGTCTTACAYTTTTCTCCTAAATCTTGTTCTGTGCATCATTTTATAAGCAAAATCCATAAATTTATATAAATTATGAAATCAAAATAATATGTAGAAGAGTCACTGAATTCTGTTCCAGTCTTAGGTAAGAAGGTCTCCAGACACAAGATAGGGCATCACAGGCAATTTCTCAAAAGCTATGTACTGGAGAGAAGTTATGTTAGTTTTTGTAAATGAAACCAAGGGGGTTCTAGCATTTCTGTTACTGTCAAACTACAAATTTAAATGGGGTTTGCTGTACAACATGGAGCATTTTCTACAGGAAAAGAGGCTAGTTCACGGTAAAATGTGTTGATGATGGTTGTGTGTTAACATTAGGCTGTGAATGGTGCCATGTCCTGTCCTTCCTGTGCTATGGGTATCACAGCCTCATGCAGAAGGGGTGAGAGAAAACTGAATAGGGATAGTGATCTTCTCAGCCAGCAGCACTCTGTCACAGGGACCTTAAATCAGCTGCTTCATGTCTGGTTTGAGCATATTAACACAACACAGACCTTCCAAATTAAAATGATGTAAACTTTTTGCAGCATTTGTAATACCTACTTCTAAAACTTCTATGTGTAGCACTGCAATTCTGGAACTCCAAGACAAGGCTACAATGATAAGAATAATTTTGTGAGTAAGGCTCAGGAAATCCCCCTGTCACAGACTTGCCATAGACTCTATGAACAATTTCAGTCAAGAGTGACTGATGCCCTATAATAACAATATCTGGGGAAAACATATGATAAACACAGTGGACAAGTACAGAATAAAGAAATGTAATGAAAGTGATTATTTGTATCAGAAAAAATAAAGTCTTCAGGTGWACATCTCTCTGATTGTAAACTAGAAACAACCAAGCTTTTAGCTATACAGTATAACTGCTTTAGGAGAAAATATGCTTTTAAGACAAAAGATATGAAGGAAAGACAACTTCCTATATTCTTTCCAGAACTGAAAAGAATCCTTGATGCAATTTACAAGCTTAGCAGATATATATAGCCTACATGAGAAACAACTCATCTTTTGAATAACACCTGAAAAGGCAAAGCATCTGGGCTGGGGGCAAACCTTACATCAGTGTAAAGAATCTAAAAAACTCTCTCTGCAGAACCCATGTACGGATTCTGGCCAGCTGCACACAGTTCCAGAACACTGGCTGATGCTAATGCAGATGAAGCCTGAAAGAATGGAAGCAGCTGCTGCAGGATGCATTCTTCACTGTGCTAAACATGCAGCCCTCTCTTTTTCCATCTCCCATTTGCTACTGAAGGCAGAGTTGGAGGGCCTGAAGGATCTGAGAAGCAGTCTTTTTCTATCACTGCTTTGGGACCGAAGTCCTACTGCTTTTTACCATTTCAACATTTAAATCCAAGGAAATTAAGGAAATATTTTCCTACTTTAAAAAATTAAATAAATTTTATTTCCTCTTTCTTTGTGGACAAGGTGGTCAAATGTACTAGCACAGGACTGGTTTCTTTAAAAGCTTTGAATTATTGCAAAAGACAAGATTCATAACCCTCATTCATTCTCAAAATCACACAACTAAACATCTTGATGTAGGTTTCTAAAACACCTCAGTGACAGATACGCCTTTGAGATATATAGAGTTGCCCACGTGCATCAACAGACACTGTTGAAGTCCTTCTTTGAAAACTGGACCTGATTCAATGTGGACTTACAAGGCTGTCTGTGTGTACAATTCCCAAAATACAAAAGAGAACTGGGTATTCAAAAATCATAGTCTATTTTTGAAAATTTGAGCCTTTTAGATATATCCATCTGTCTACAGAGAAACGAGATGGTGAAATATGCACAATTCATTTTTTAGGAGGTTTGTGACAAAAGCTGTGGTGTGTAGAGTAAAAATAAACTTGAATTTCAATTCTCCTTTCTCGATATTACTATGGAGACACGAGGCTGGAGGTTAAAATTCCAATCCTAGCAAAACTGTTGTTCAAGCTGCAGTGTTTTATTCTTGACAAATTTTTAGTTATTTATGACATTTTTAAGGCATTGAAGAGATTAACTCTACCTTCTGCTGGGAAATGCTCTCCTTTTCCTTAAGAAACTAATTAAGAATGGAATTATTGTTAAAAATTATTCAATTTCAGCATCATCTTCCTTATAAAAAAAAGGTTTTATCATATCTAAATGTCAATTATACTTATTTTTTGAGCCAAATAGCTTTCTGTGTCAGAACCACTAGAATAGAATATGCCTAACACCATTTTCATTGGTCTGAATTTAATAATCGACACGTCTAGCGYGCAAGAGATTATCAACTGATATGCAATTGCCCTAGCAATTTCAACAATACAGCTGCTTCCTACTGCAGATATAAAAGCATAGCCAAATATAAATGGTATTTGATATCCTCCTGCCAAAATTTAGGCTTCTACAAAAATTTCTTGGCAGTCATTACCCAGGTTAAAACCTCCCTTGATTCCTTTATCTTGTATTGTTTTGAAATCTTTGTCCGAGGCTTATCCTAAGTGATCTTTGGATAGAGCAAAGAATCTAATCCATTATCAGAGAAGTTTTAATCTGATTTTCTGAGGAAATGAAGCTTCTATAGAATCTTGCCTATGCCTCCCATTAATAACTTTTGAGCTTGTCCAAGCCAGTCTAATTTCACAGGAGAGTGGGACTATAAAACAAATAACGTATATTCCTATAGGTTCCTTGAAAAGCAGAAATTAGGTAGAAGGATAACTGATTTGATGATCCACTAACATTGAAGTAGTTGGATTTCAGTTGTCATGCTTTCTACTTGCTTTAGGTTTATTAAGCCACCTGGCTTGTGTCACCTGTGTCATGTGTAACCTGCAGACTAATCATACTGGATGATCAGTAATGAAGGTGTAGGAAGAACACTAGGCATTGCTCAGAACTAAACTGGGAGCTGAGGGCATAAAGAGCACATACTTGCAGAAAACAAGGCTTTGTTAGCTCCTGTACACATGAAAAAACCTTTTAATGCTAAGTTCACAAGCAATGCAAAATGGCCAGAAATCAAGGAGTTCCAACATTCACCTGCAGACAGGTGTAACTTCTTGGGAACAAGGATGTTATATATGCCTGCATTAGGTACATGCTTTCAGGAAATCGGGCCTTCAAAGTCCAGTAAAGAATGTTTGCTTGGGAAGCTTTATGTTGTCTTAAAATCAGGATGAAATAGCTATTTCTTCAGCAGCTATAAATCTACTTTCTGCTCCATGAAAATCAGGCTCAGTCTCTTTTAAGTTGCACATAACTGTGAGTTCAATGCAAATGCAAATCTATCTAAATTCTAAAACTGAATCTAGTCAGACAGACTCTAAGAAAACTGGAAGAGAGAACTGATTCTTAAAATTGCTTGGTTTGAGGCTATCCCTTGTTCAGCCATTTCAAAGTGGAGCACTGCTCTGAACTTTCTACATGGAGCGTTTGAAATGCCAGATCAACCTGTCATAGATGAACTTGTYCATTTGTTATCAGCAGGAAATTCACTGTCCTTTATACAGACAAGCACAGCTTAGAGTGTATTACAACTGCTACATCATACCCCTAAGTAATGGTGATAGTAAAAATACTGTGAAAACACTGACACATATTCTGAATTTAGAATAAAGCCTCTGTCCAGAACAACTGAGACTGATCAGTCACACAAGGAACTACATTATACCTTAAATGTCCAAAACCTCAAAAAGTCAAAGATGCAAGCAGGTCTTCAGTATGATAAAGGTATGGTTGGGATACTTAGGCTGTAGCATAAATAACACTGAGTAGCAAAAAGGAATGTAAAGATCACAAAGGTTTGCGAAGTTGTTACTTATTGTGTAAAAGCTAAAAAGAAATTCAGATGTGTAAATGCAAGATAGGTGCTATGATACCTTTGTGGATCTGAACCAGGGTACTACATACTGTCAAGATTTTGAATGGAGACTGTCTGTTGGGTAAAAGCCAGAACTTTCTTARTGATAGGTCACAAGTTAAGCAAGCAAATTTCCAGTTTCCAATATTCCAGGGTACACAGGAATAATTCTTCTCCCTAACAGAGGTTAAGCACTGGAACAAATGCTTACAGGGTCTGTGAGGTCTCCAACTGTGTAGATTGCAAAACTCAGCTGGAGAATGTCCCTTGCCAGCCTTTAAAGCTATCTTTTATCTGAGCAGGATGCTGGACTAGATGGCCTCCAGAGGTCCTTTCCACACATATTATCCTATAGTATTAAGACACAAACAATTATATTTGTACTATGCAGGAGTTATATGTGGCAAGGTTTATAAAACTGAGCCTAGTGTAGATTATGGGGTAGGTTATAAATTTGGATTAATAGATTTGAACACACAATAAGAACAAAACCGGCTTTCATGAGATTGAAGAATGTACACTATAAGAAGAAGAGGACATGTCACTCTGGAATGAAGAGCTTTTAAAGCTACACAGGACAGAACAGGACTGAGATTATAGGAAATGAGTTGGCAAAATGCAAGGACAAGAGTGATATTAAGTATCTGTATTRTTTATAAATGTGTGAGCAGTTCTAGACCATTTTGTGTGCCAGTGCATGTAGTTAAAATGCTCTTCATCCAATCTKCTCTCGTGACTGCTTAGTACATGATGCTCTTGGGGAAAAATAAAGCAACAAGTTACAGAYGTTGATGTTTAACTGAAGTTGTGTTCCTTTTCATAAAGATGGAGACTTTGCAACGCATGTAGAGTAGAAGGTCCCATTCAGGGCATGAACAGTCCTAGTTCAGCACAGAACAGAAAGAAAATATGAGAGAAATGTATTACCATTAACTGAAATTTACTCCTTGCAAAGCACCTGATGGAAGGATAGCAAAGCGTTATTTTAAAAGTGCTGAGAAGTACCTTTCTTTAGGAGAGGGTTTCATTTTGWTTATCTTTGGCATTTGATAGATCTAATGTTGATTATTGTTTTAGAATTAATATCACAGATGTAATTGCAACACCTTCTTGTTTTGCAAGATCCCTGCTACAAGGAACAGCTGGAGAAATGCCTTGTGTTTTCACCTGTACTCTGTGGTGTTGAGCAGATGGTCTGTCATTAGACTCTGTTGCCCATCTGTTTGTTTGAAGCCTCTTGAGCCTCATTAGGAGTGAGGCAAGTTGCACAGTGAGGAGTTTCTCAAGTGCTGGCTGAAGTCTCAAACCTGCAGCCGGAGTTTCACAGCTTCAGTCCAGCAGGAGATCGTGTTTTAGAAGAGTTGTCCTCTGGTGGCTAATACCAAAAGTGAACAACAGTTGGCAAATGGTTAAATTCATTCTTCTTTTGACAGGGTAGAGACTAAGCTAACTACCATCAATAATCTGGAAATGGATCTCCATGTATAACCACGCTGTTCCCTCCACGTATGCAGCATATGGATTTGTTGTAGTGTAATGGTATCTGCCACATAAGTCAAGAATCTGAAAGCTGAAGAATTAAATAGAGGAGAACTTCAGATAAATAAAGAAAGCTGTGGTGATCTGCGGCTAGATGTCTTCTGGTTTTCTTTCCATTCTTCACCATAATCAGGAATGGAAGAGGTGGATATACTCAAGCATACTGGTTATTTTGACACAAGATTGACACCCACAAGTAAATCTGGCAGGCTGAGAAATAGAGGCTAGGCCACCAGGGTTAGGTGTTTCTGGGAGACATTCCAGACTTCTCAGATTTTCCTCAGTACCACATATCAGGACTATTAGGAAGAGCATGCTTTCTAACAGAGCTCTTCTGAATATGGTGCCTTGCTAAGAGGTATGGGCTTTTTGGTTGTTTTATGTTACAGCAGCCTTTCTCCTATGCCAAAATCCAGTCTGAAGAGTTGACTCTGGCATGTGGACTACAGAGCAGCATAAACTGCAATCAGCAGCCTCACAAGGCCAGTGTCTCTTGCAGGTTGAAGCTTCTGGGCTCATACAGATTTACAGCTATGTCTGACATGGTAACACTGCAAAGTCTCTCCTTTCCAGTGGAGCATCCTGAYACTTTTAAAGGATTCATGAAAGGCAAATAAAACCAAAAGATGAAAAAAAAATCCTTCCTACCTTCCTATTGCTCTAAACCTCTCCTTTTCTGACTAAGGAAGGTGAGAATGTAATTTTATTTCATTCTTTATTCCTTTGGTAGAAGCTGATTGGTAGTGAAAAACAGGAAGGTGCCTTAATGCGTGATCACCAGCCCATCACTGTTGACTGTGTGAAATTCTGATATCGTCATGGAAATTTAAAATTTAGAACAGAGGTCAACTGTGAGAGTTAAGATTGCTATTGCCAGCCATATGTTACATACTTGGTATCACTTCTATCAAAATTTGATGCACACCTAATACCTAAAATAGCCAATAAAGGCCAGAGAGCACTCAAATTGACTGATCACCATGGAATACTTTTCTTCTTCCATCCAATTATCCAGAAAAAAACAAGCAGTAGTTATAAACTATAYTGTATATTCTCCTGCAACAGATTTTCCTTCTGAGATGTCTGGTTTCTGGGAGTTTTGACAGATCTCTTGTCTTTAAAGTGCTACATCCAAAACYCTCTAGAACAAAAGAAGTCAAGATGCACAGATATAAGCAGGGGAAACAGCCTGTTCTGACAGAGCTATTAGAGGCTGTTTTTGTGGTTGTTCGGAGGGAAGGTTTGAGGTATGACTATTGCCTTTCTATTGTTGAAAGCGGAAAGAGAAAAAGCTGGTAACAGAATTTTCCATTTGARTTAGGCTACAGCCTCTGGGAAATACAGAGCTTTTCCAAGTTAAGTGTYATTTTATTTCTGATTTCCCTTTCAGGGAGTTACACAAGGGAAAGGAATATCTCTGCATTAATAAAATGCATCAGGTCTTCCAGCTGATTTTAAAATATTGGTCACAAACTCAAAGAATCTAAAAATAGACTATATCAATTTCATTCCTGGGCATTCATTACAGAGTCACCTCTATATTTGGTAGTGATAATTGTTAATATTACATAATTGCTACTTGCACTGATATTTATATTTAATGTTCCATCTGGCCTGACTGGGCAAGCATTTCTATACTATCAACAAGTAACACACAGCCATGGGGTACTGTTCAGGGACTGAACTCTYCTTACCATTTCCAACTCCCATTCAGGCTTGGCATGGTGGAGTGGGAAGGCTGCAAAGGTGTCATATTACTCAAACAGCACTGGGTGAAAACTGCAGTTGTGAAGTCTTTCCCTTCCCCTTGTATTCTGCAATACAAGCAGACAAATAGCACCAGTCTTGACTTATTTTTTGACATAGGATGGAAACTCTCAGTTTTATGTGTGGCTGAGTGGAGTCTTCAAGACCTGCTAACCCAGCATCAGTTTTAGGGTAGCTGGGTGCTGTGAGGCAGTAGCTGGAACAAAGGTAAGTGGTTCTTCTGTGCGCGCATGAACAAAGTTCAGGGTTCCTGGTGAGTCATGTTCCCTGCTGCTTGGGTAGATTTGGCTCTATGCAATCAAACAGAATGAAGAAATCATTCCCTCCTATGTTCCCTGGGAGTAGCTCAAAGCCTATATCGTTATTTAGCAAGTCACGACTCAGCTCCTTTTCCTTCTGTAATGTGGGGCTCAGTAAATAATGAGCCAGTTTTCTAGGGCTGCCTTTGCACAAACTTGGACTAGCTGGAAGGAGGATCTAGGTTTTTCATTGCTCTGTCCTTGTTGGCTCTTTCCCTTCTGCATGCAATGAGAGGACTCATCATTGTTACCTCAATACTTCTTTCCTACAGTACAACTCACAGTGTAAACTGACTAAAAGACTACCCTTGCATTTCTCTGTGGAGTACAACATGCAATGTGCAAGACTGTGGAACAAGGCTCCATAATGTGTGGTGGGTCACCCAGGTAAGGTGATGTAATTCCACACAAATTCTGAATTACAGACAATTTATCATCATGGCTATGAAACCATGAATGGTGCAGAAGGATCCATAGTCAGAGCATTAGGGGCCTCTTAACAGATGGTAATTAGTTCTATTTTAAGCATGGCTAGGCAAGTCAGCTCTTTTTGTGATAAGAAAAAAAAGTAAGGACAAGGTCATTTTCTGAGGCATAAAAACCCTAGCAGTTGTTTTCACTTCGTGATCAGCTACAAGCCAGGGAAKACATGCTACTGTTATCTGGAAGCAGTACACAGAAATGTAAATATGAGTGAAGGTTTTTATTGATTTTCGAGTGAAGAGAGATATTCATGTGCCAGATTACTTTAAAATGCCTCGCATCACAAGGCACAGCTTGTTGTAGAAATAGCAACAGAAGTTATAGAAGCCTGCACTGAAAATATCAAAGTTGAATGCAGTGAAGAGGAAGAGTTTGTTGCAGATCATTGCATAAAGACTTAGGAAGATAGAAAGCCAGAGAAGTGTGAACTTTCCATTGTGATTTTCTTATTCGTTTTTACTATCATTGCTGCTGCATAAAGTGCCTGCCTTGCTGAACAGGCAAGGAAATGGAAATGAATGGAAAGGAAACAAAAAGGACTTGGTACTTTCAAGCTACTTTACATCACCCTGGAAAGTGCATGAAAATCCGTTGAGCAAAGGTCAGGGGAAGCTACAGGCTCCATTATCAATGTTCATAATACATTTCTTGTAGCAAAAGTAGCTATATTGCTGAATGGCCTCTTCCCCTCCCCAGCATCATCTCAACTGACTCTCTAGTGACAAAGAACAAGAACCAGAAAGTGCTAATCAACTCTAAAACCAGTTATTTTTAGGCTTTTTCTCAGTATCAGGCAGTAAGCTGAACTTCACATGAAAAAGGAGAGCTCCGCTATTTTTAGAGGCTAATTATTAACAAAAATAACCAGAGTATTCTATCTGTACAAATTATTTTCTTAAATTAGCAGAAAAGTTAATGGAAGCCCTCCTTTGCTTAGCAAATTTCTAATGCACTGATCTCTGAAAGTCACTTTGGAGCCGATATACAAGTCTTCTCTTCCCCTCTCACTGAGTTTCAGCTGTTTCACAACAGCTCTATAGGAAGTTCTTTAGGAAGACATTATATTCTGAAGGCTTTGCTGAGCCTTAGTATGGAGGAGGAAAAATATCCAATTGACCACCTACTCCATGTCCTAGCCAAGCTTTTGATCTACACTTCAGCCGAGTTTCAGATGTACTTCAGCTCTAGAGGAGGTCTCTGCCTAGGAACTATCCAGGTTTATTACTTCTTACCCTCTGCAGGATAAGTGAGGACAGAAAGGGGAACAGGATTGAGAAGTGGCAGCTCCTGAACTGAAGTGCCAGAGAAAATCAGCACACTGACTTACAGTTCAGTGCTGCTTCAGAACTACCAGCAAACAGGCAAACATTGAATAGAAGTCCCACACTTGGCACTTTAATTTGTCAATTTGCAAAAAATAACAWTTCCCTGCACAGAGCAATGACACCCTGCTACTTCCTTTGGAGATGTAGCTCACTGGATCTTAATTTGTTATAGCACAGATTTTCTCTTGATCACTYGGCAATATTTTTTTCCTCTGTGTTGATATTAAGTCCTTCTCGCTGCGTAACCTGGAAGGCGTCAGCCATTTCTTTGCATGGGTTATCAGAATTTTGCATCCTCTCRTGATAGTCAAAATCCCTGCAGGTGGAATGCGACTCTCTGAATGAACCCTTACAATGGAAGATGATGGCTCGCTGGAGGTGGGCAAGGATGAAGTGCCCATGAAACTCGGGGAATAATGCAGCTGACCACAGCTGTTGCAAATGAGATGATTCTGAGTGGATCAACTGGTAGTTTAAATGTTTCTCCCTGAGTTCATTAAAATAGCATGAACACCTCCCTGAGTTAGCCAGACTCGTGTGTGGGRGAGTGATTACATGGCCCAACATAAAGTACAAAAGTTGAAAAACGAACAGAATAATTTCAGTGAGAGCAGTGGGCTTGAGCTGCCTTCAACTCACATTATTCTTCCCAGTGACTGGGGACACCCAGCGTCATGACCATGAACATATTACAAAAACACATTGGTATTATGAGAGAACTGCAGTTGCAGTTCCTATATTTTGCTAAGTGTAACTTACATTTATATTGCATTTTTGGTGTATTTTGTATCCCTCTACTAGAACAGGAAATCCCATGTAATGTCACTGTCTTCAAGTAAGACATCAATAAGACATTTTATATTTAATGTGACACCCTCTATACACGGAATATATAGAAAAAATTGATCAAAACCATATTGAACTCTAATGCCTATTTGCAATTATTATTTTCATTTGTAATCACTGGACTAAAACTCTTGTGATGACATTCAAAGCTTTATTTTTTATCAGACATAAAGGGTCCAACTGTAGTTAAATCACTGGGGAGTCAACTGGCAGAAAGCCTTTTTAGCTTGTGCTCAGGATTCCCAGTTGCTAACAAAGTCAGCAGCTTTTTGGCCTCACAAATATGGTTAAGTGTATGGCAGGAGGAAGTTTCTGACTCTGTTCTCTCTTGGGTGCCTAAAGTTCAGGAAGACACTTCCCCTCGAGATTTACAATGAAGAGTGCATCTTCTCTCTCCAGGCTTACCTTGGAGTGAGAATGTGTGAATTTTACACTGACTGGTTTCAGGTTAGTTAAAATATTACAAACAATCTCCCCTGAGCCACCTCCATTGCTATTCATCAAGAGGCTGTCTCAGTCCTGGCTTTTGCTGCTGTAATTTGCCTTCCCTTTCTTGTTGCTGCCATTTTCATAAGGGCTTGGCAGCACTTACCCTTTGTGTCTCAGCACTTCTATTGATGCTGATTCATAAGGCAGCATATGTTATTTTGAGATGAGAGTGGGTACACGCTTGGCTAAGATGGAATGGAAATCCTTGCCCGACTTATGGACACAATGTACAATGCTTTGTCTATAAAACACAGCCTAAGACTGTCCTGACAGTCGTCAGTGCCTCTTTTGCAACGAGCAAATGCTGCTTGCACTGCACAGTGTCAGCTGCAGCTGAACCCTTCCTGCAGGTCTCAGGCATGCCAGGACAGTCTACATCCTTCTATCCAATTTCTGTAGTGGCCACATGCCCTTTCATGCTTTTCTGTTGACATCACTTCTGGGTTCTGATTCTCTTTTCTTGTGTGAAAAGATTTGGCTCTGCCAAGAGCATCCACAGGAGCATCTGGGTAATGAGACCTCCTTGTACATGCATGAGTGGTTCATCTTTCCCTTTACTTATGCAGTAATAGAGAAGCAATACAGATGATTGTGTAGAATCACTACAGACTGAAGAAGTGGCTCCATTCACGAAAGCTGCAGAGCAAAAAGGAAATTACTAGCAACAACATGAGCAGAAAATATAACTGACAGTAGAAAGAGCTGTATAACTGGGCTTCTGTTCAAATTAGTCTTACATTGATGCTGTGTAAATAGGTTGATTGGTGTGAAAGCTGATGTTCTCTGATTAAAGTGGATCTGACCTGTGAATTTCACTGATTCATGCGACTTTTCTTAACCTGAAAAGCTCAGAGAGTGAATCTCAGCTTTAGAAAGGTTTTTACTATTCACAGTTGTGAAGAAACCTTGAAAAGACTGAGTAAAAGTTTCTGAGTACTGAAAGGCCTATAAAAGGAACACATTGACGCAAATTCAGTGTCTTTTTTTAGCCAGTCTTATCACCTTTCCACATATAAGATTGGCATTATTGTTCTTTAGCCACAGTATGGGCACAGCATGATGTACAGGAATGCAAAGTTCTTTGTTGCACCAACCCTATCTGTGTTCCGATTGCAGAACAGACCCTCAGCTTTTCTTGCCTTTTGATGTGCTGTTGTATTGGCCTAAAAACCCCTACAATAAAAAAAAAGGCAAAAAAAAAAAGCTGTGAATTGCTTAAGATAACTTGGACTTAAAGTACAAGACTGAAAGTTTCACTTGCTGATTTTTTGAACATTAACATGATCTCAGAAACTGGAAGAAAAAGAACAGAGAAATAGCAGAAGTAAAAATAGTGTTTCGTTTCAAGGTGATTCAAGGTTTTATTGACATGGTGTGCTTTTTTTTTTTCCTTTTTGGGTAACATATCAAGCTTCATGGGATCCTGTTTCTTTAAATATTTCTTCTGTTCATGGTATGATTGGCAGCTGAGTGGGATAGAGGAGGAGAAGAAGCATCAGCTCTCACTTCTGAACTGGCTGCACATTAAGAATTAATGGGGAGGGAGAGCTTTCTGACAAGGGGAAGATTTTGAAAATGTGAAAAACATGGACAAAAAATAGGATTTTTCATAGACATATAAATCAGGGGAATATGCTCCCAGTACTGTCATACAAATCAAAGCCCACAGTGTTTGGTCTGTTAATATTGCTGCAGGTTGGCCGCCAAACCACCCTAGGCACTGTCTAGGATCAATAGAAAGAAAAAGTTTCCTTTAAAGTATGATTCAGGTTTGAGATGGGCAGAGCTGGCATTCAGAGGTGTTTGTCTCTGCTCTTTAGACAGGACCAACAGGCCACCAACACAGATGCCTTGTTAAAGCATTTGAATTTGTGTGAGCAGATTCCAGATCCTAGTTGATCCATTCAAAGTAAAATAATAACAATAGAAAATAATAAAAATTTGTTGATTTAATGCTAGAGAATATCAGGACTCTATCCAATGAGTTGTGCATATTTGTTAAAATAGCATGGAAAACGAATTACTGTCATCAAGAAGATCCCAAAAAAGTGATTTGAATTTCAACTCTTGAACCTTTTCAGGAACTTAAGCATTGCAAAAGGCTTGTAAAAATGTTTGGGGGTGGTTTTGGTTTTTTTTGGGTTTTTGGCTTTTCTTTTTTTTTTTTTTTTTTAAGCCGCTGAATCCCTGGAGGTAAAATCATTCAGCACCACATAAAAAAAAGTGCTTATTTTTCTCATTTACTGAAAACACAGTAATTTTCAGCAGAACTCTGAAGCATGTTGCGAGTCAGAGAAATGCAATATTCTGCCAGCAGCAGCAAGACACACAAACTATCCCACAAACAATAATGTTTCTTTTGAAGATCATACCATGGAGAATGATTTAAATGGTTAAAAGATGAAGGAAGAACCAAGGAAACTGACAACAGCATCTCCTCTAACTCCTTAAGAAGGCCCAAATAAATTGTACTATCTTTATTTAACCTAGGATTCCTCACTAAAAACAGATGATTAAGAAGGATTTTAATTTTAAATTGGTGCCAGAGATAGCAAACTCATATCCAGCAGTTAAAAAACTTAAACTAATGCAAAGTGATAAAAGCTAAATATAGAATTTTTGCCTAGCACATTAATTTAATTGACTTGTCTTCCTGTGTTCTGGATTGTACAGACTGTACAATCCAGTGGCTTTAATAAATCATTGGTCCTTTTCGTTCTATTGAGACCTCAGATCTTCAGGTGTCAAAAACTCCACAATCAATAGAGAYGTGAACATACTCAACATTTCACAGGATTGAGTGTTTGAGAAAAAACAGGGACTGTGTTCCTTTGTTATAGATTCCTAAATTTACCAGATTTTAAAATATCAACAAAGAAAAGAAGATGAATGTGATGTGTGAAATAGATATATAAAATGCTTAGATTTCCAATCGTATTTATATCTTGTKCTTGATTTCACAGAATCACAGACCAGTTGAAGTTGGAAGGGACCTCTGGAGGTCACCTGGTCCAATTCCCTTGTTCAAGCAGTACCACCTCGGGCCAGTTGCCTACGTCTGTGTCCAGATGGCTTTTGATTATCTCCAAGGAGAGAGGCTCCACAATCAACGTGGGCAATCTGTGCCAGTGCTCAGTCATCCTTGCAGTAAAACRATATTTCCTGGTATTCAGATGGAACCTCCTGTATTTCAGTTTGTGCCCATTGCCTCTGATCCTGTCACTGGGCACCACTGAGCTGAGCCTGGGTCCATCCTAGAAACACAGGATGGCTTGGGTTCAAAGGACCTTCATCATCCTGTCCACCCTCCTCTGCCATGGGCAGTGACACCTTCCACTAGACCAGGTTGTTCAGAGTCTTATCCATGCATGTGCATAATCACCAGGAAACTATAAGCTGGAATAGCCAATGACGTGGCAGGACTGGGGTCCAGGCAGGGGTCCCTGGGCTGGGGGTCCTTGCTGGTATGCCTGGGACGACTTGTGAATGGGAAGCAGTTCACACACAAAACAAGTGTGGGAGTGCTGTGTATTTGCAACAAGCACTGAGCTGAACCAGCTGGCAAGTGGGGGACCCTCTGGGGCAGGTAAGGGAGGCCAGGATCCAGGTGGGGACCTCTCTGATCTCTGAGACATGTAAGCGTTACAGAATTTAAGAAAACAAGATCAATTATATTTAAATGCTGAATCAAAGGTGTGAACACTTGGAAGTGATCTAAATTCCCTTTCTGAATTGGGAGCTTGTATTCCTAACAGCTCACCAAGTTAGTTGGATTTAAACTTACTTCAGAGCTCTGTTGGTACTATACCTAAAACATGAGCTTGTTATTTCAACTTGAAGTGGAAGGGTGCATCTTCCTGTGATTCTCCACAACTAAACTGAATTTTGTCGCAACACTCATACAGAGGAACACAGTGAATATAAAGGATGTAAAGGAATATAAAGCTAGGAATTTACCATGAAACTGCCTTTTTAAACATAGAGTTTATCTGTCAACAGATAATTGTATATATATTTATGAACATTTGATGTAGTATAGGACTTTATCCAGGATTTTATCATTTTATAGTGTATGAGCCCACACAGGCACAGTAGTGTCTTCTCTGACACAGTCTTAATAACACTGACAACATGGGTGCAAAAAGAAACAAAAGTCATGGCATAATATCCAGTTTGAATTTCATGCAAATATAAAACATTGTGTGTTTATGTATATGTAGGCACATGCATCTACTTGGTAAATACTTTTGTAAGTAAGCATATTAATGTGTGTTTAATGAACTGTGTGGCTGAAATGATAAATGATCACAATGTTAAGGCAGTTTTTTGATTATTAAGTAGTATAATCCTTCTCACTCAGAATTAGGGTTGTGTATCACATTTGCATTTTCATTCTAAGATGGGGAGTAGAGTAACTTTCTTGTTTTGAATTAGTGTCAGTGTTGTGTGACTGAATATCTTTTGGTAATTCATTAATTATCAGACTCTGAAACTACTCTGGATATCAATTTTTTTTTTAGTGGTGATGGTATTTTGTAACCACATTGAAGAAGCTAATTAAACTTGAATCTCATGTTTAAAAAACCCATGTAAAGGAAAGCTTGTCATAAATCTTCCTCCTGCTTACAGCTGGGACAGAGCTCATTTTCTTCTTAGTAGGTGGCATAGTGCTGTGTTTTGGATTTAGTATGAGAACAATGTTGTTGACACACCGATGTTTTGGTTGTTGCTGAGCAGTGCTTACTCTAAGCCAAGGACTTTTCAGTGTTTCATGCTCTGCCAGTGAGCAGGTGCACAAGGAGCTGGGAGGGAGCATGGCCAGGACAGCTGACCCGCACTGGCCAAAGGGATATTCCATACCACAGAACATCATGCTCAGTGTATAAACTGGGGTGAGATGACACCGATCACTGCTCAGGGAYGGGCTGGGCATCAGTCAGGGGTGAGAAGCTATGTTGTGCATCACTTTTCTTTCTTTCTCTCTCTCTCCACTTTATTAAAATTATTATTATTATTATTATTAGTAGTAGTAGTAGTAGTATTAATAGCGTTGTTATTAGTATATTTCACTTTCTTTCAATTATTAAACTCTTCTTATCTCAGCTCATGAGTTTTATGCCATTTTGGGTTTTTGTTTCTTCTAATTCTCCTCCCCATCCCCCTAGGGAGGAAATGGAGTCAAGGAGCAGCTGTGTGGTACTTAGTTGCCAACTGGGGTTAAACCATGATAGTCTGCTTAGTAATGGACAAAGAAACATTAATCTTTTTGCAGACTGCAAAGGCAATATTGTATACTTCTGAGACTAGTACTCATTAATAGCAAGGACAACATATATGTTCTTAACCACCCTGTAAATTTAGCCTAATGAAGTACACTTGCTCATATTTGGCCATTAAATGTTATTTGGTTTTGGTTTACCTAGTGTGAGAAATTTCATTGGAAGAGACTGAGRTTAATAACCTGTCAGTTCCAGGGTTGTTCCCAGGAGGGCTGCGAATGCCACAATTGACTTCAATGTGTTTTTAGCAGTTATAAAAGAAAATGGATATGTATCTAACATTCAGAACACAGCTAATACCACTAGTTCCACTAGAATTACTCTTTCTCCATATTATACACGGTAGATGAGAAATGTTTTTAAATACCCTGCTGGTATAGAACTTGATTCTACAATAAATAATCATGCTGAGTGCTACTGACACGCATGACCAAAACAGTGTGTTCAGCATTTCTTGCCTTATTAATCAAACATTTACTGAAATGTTCAAAGATCTTCAGTGATTTATTTTAACTGCAATGGGTTCTAAACCACGCCTGTTAAAAAGATATCTACATACCGTATTTCGAAAGCAGCAATTGATAGTCATGTTGATATAAATGAGGTTTTTGTAGCTTTGTGTCAACAATCGAATAAGCTTTTGCTATTTTAGACTCATCTTTTAAACACAGTTAAGAAAGGATACAAGAAAGTATTCTCCTAACATTTTTATACAATCACAAAACAGAATGATGAGAACTCTATTCTTGAGCAAACCCACCGATGATTCATCCTTTTAAATATAATTTTATATATAGATGTGAGCTGGTTTTGAATCTATATAAATCACAAATAATTCTGCTGAAACTGATGGATTAACATGACAGTAAACCTGTCTTGAGCTCAGAATGCCTTTGTTTCCAGTAGGCATGGTTAGAATACTCAGTTTTACCTGGTGGAGATAGATCTTGCAAACATAAATACTTTTGCCTTCTCTTTTACAAAGCAACAAAGATAGATTTTATGAGCACTAAAGAGCATTACTGGTTTTCTGTTGAGAAAGGAACAGACCTAAAAGATAGAAAGATGGCACAGAGATTTTTTTCTTCAATAAAATAATTGTATTGAGGAGCTAAGAATAGTTTCACATTTTCATGAAAACCTCATAGTAATAAGTGAAAGCACCTTCTTTACTTAAAATCCTTATCTATCTGTCTCCCATTAAGTTTATCTGCTTAAACAAAAATTCTCTTAGAAAAGCAGGACAGAAATTGAATGACAACTACAAAGAGAACAGAAATATAAACCCATTGGCCTAGTTTTACAATTTTTAGGCTAACCTTCATTAAACAGTATACATACTGTCACGGTGCTAGTATTATTATTCATTAAAGTATGTTTGAAAAATCTAAGAAGTATGAGGTGGAGTTTGGAACTGGAGGCTTGAATTAATCTCTTGGCACTGAATAAGAAATTCAGAGAGGTAGCAGGACACACGGTTTGAACAGCCGTGGAAATTGCAATCAGCTTTTTGATTTAATGGAATATCAAGATTCAGCAATTTAGATATTAATAGAAGGGTAATGCAGTTGAAACAGCGAGCTAGGAAAATGATCTTCTCAGTAATACGTCAACTTCAGCAATGACAATGTGCCTGGGAGGTGAGGTGAGGTGAGAGCTAGAGAGAGTCCCTGAGGTGGAGCTGTGGTGAGTTGGAGCTGAGCTGCTGCTCGGAATCCTGACATGGAGAACAGTGAGGAATGTCGCATGTTGTCCTGGCTGTACTCACTGGAGTGGTGATTGGGGTGGGTTTCAGGTGTGTGTGTAAGGGTGTAAGAGTGGATGAAAAGTTTCCACTGGCAGAGTCTCTCTCACAATATTGTAAATCCCTTACTTATGAGATTAACAATTGTTTAACCACTTGTTAGACAATGCTGGTAAAGGCAAATTTCAATGGAGAATTTCAAGGAAGCTTTAAAATACATACGTAATATAACTAATTAACTGATTAAAACCAGTCTTTTTCTTTTTTTCTGTGTTATGTTCTTTCCTGATTCATGATTGGTGGGGGTGAATCACAGGCCTAGAGCTACATACTGTCTCTCCGTATTTAATAACTCACTAATGTGTCAAAAAGCAGCGAATGTTGATTTTATCCCCTCTGACAGAAAAATTGAGATTTGCATTAGACCTTACCAGCTGTTGCAAACCCCCCTATTATTTCCTTATTGACAGGCTGTAAAAGGGTGAATTGATTCACCCCTCTGATGGCCTCCTGCTATCTCAGCCTAGAGCTCCTTGACTCCTGACATTTGTTAAAACTGACAATGGAACAATGATCTGCAAGTACAGGCACCAAAAGGGAGGCTAAGGAAAATGTGGGCCTGTTGCTAAATGGAGCAGGGGCCCTGGTGGCAATGGATGTGGAAAAGGCCAAGGTACTCAGTGCATTCTTCACCTCAGCCTTTACTAGTAAGAACAGCCTTCAAGGAGTCACAGAGTGATTCTGTGATTTTTTGATAATACATCTGTGTTTCTACTGTTCCTGTGCTTCTCTGTATGTTCACTGTATTTCCCTTTCCCTTCCCTTCTCTTCCCTTCTTTCTTCCCACCCTGTGCACCTGCCCATCCACTTTCTTCCCTTTTTCCTTTTCTTTTCCAGCTTCACAAAATAATTTTATTATATCCTTTGACCTCCAATAAATTTGCAAACCAGATTCTGTTTCATGGCTAAATATAAAATTTTCCACAACAGGGCTTTTACTTGAGGGTAACTTCATGTTTGCCACATCTAATCCAAGGAATCGAAGAGATCCTCAAACTTAGACAGCAGTGAAAAGGATTTAGCTGAAATTATAGTCTGCAGCATATTTTCTTGCACAATAAAATATGTTCCCTTTTTTTGTCTTCTCTGCCCAGTAACTGTTTTGTATCTCAGTTTCAGTATTTTGCTCCCTTGGTCTGCTTCAGGTTTGCAAAGAGTCTACTGGGTTTTATCAAAGCCAATGAAATTGAAAGGGTAATGACAGCCCTTACCTTTTTTTAAGGCTCAACAATAGGCAAACATCCCTAACAATTGCTGAACACCACCTACTCACAGTAAATTTGTCTACTCCTAATTAGGTTTAAAACACTGTGACTCCTAAGGAGATAACTATATTGTGATGTGGCCAACTTTGTCTCATTTTATTTCCTTCTGAAACAGCTGTTCCAGATGTATACTTAGACAAGATGCAAACTCTGGATAAGAAGCAGTGCTGCTTTTTAGACTTTACCTCTCTTTCTAGGGAAAATATGAAACTACTAACCCAAAATGCTTAAGTAAAACATGCCAGATATCCAGCTGGACTCAGTCACAAGGGATTTCTGCAGAATACGCTCTGCTGACACTACTTGGCCATGTGCGTTAATCAGCTGGTCTTCTGCTAAGTTCTTTCAGTTATGGAAATATTCTTCCTTTCCATTCTCATAACAATTTCTGCACAGCCTTTGTTTAAAGGAGGTAAGCCAGGTGCTGTATAATACAATGGTCACGGGCCTGAGAACATGGCCTGTAAGAAGAGATGACTGTGTGCCGAACTTGATTTGTGAAAGAGGAGACTAAGGGACAATCTAAGAGACTAACTAAGAGACTAATTGCAGCCTACTTGAAATACAGTTACAAGGAAAATGGAAGCAAACTCTTCTAAATACCAGGAGGTCAGATAATGAGGTGAAAAGGTCACAACATGCAGTTTGGGAGGTCCAGATAGGACAATAAGAAAAACTTGTCCTCTGAGAGGTCTGTGCAGCACTGGAAGAGGTTGCCTAGAGAGGCAGTGGAATCTCTGTTCTTGGAGATTTCCAAGACTTGGCTAGAAACAGAAATGGCCAACATKATGTAATGCTGGCAACTGTTCTACACTGAGTGTGAGGTTGCATGAGATGGTCTGTAGAAGTTTGTTCTACTCAACTTGTCTGTGTTTCTGCCATGCCACTGTGATCCCTATTTATATAGGACTCAGTGGTGTCTAATATAGGGCACAATCATGAGGTATATGGTCCTCAAATAGAAGTAGTTCAGAATCGGTTACAGGAAGGGTAAATTATTTCCCTGTTTGTGACTAAGAAAATCAGTAGCTGGTCTTTATCCCAAGCTGGAGTCAAGTTTCACAGTGGATCGATGAATAGTACAAGGATGTAACTAGAAACTGAAACAGATAGCAACATCTCCTCTCTTCCTTTCTAAGTGAGAATCAAGGTCCAAAACAGAGCTGGCGGATTGTTGTTGGAAGGTCCTGGCTTGGCGATGTAGTATTCTGGGCTCTGAGATTGGGTGTGAGCTTCCTGGTCCTACTGGAAGCATTGAAACATAAGCTGTCTGGCCCAAAAAGGACAAGGAGGACAGGAGCACTGTGAGGCCACACGTGCACCCAAGTGTGCAATTTGGCCACTGAGGGGACACTTCAACACTAGTCCTTGGACACCACGACATATTACTGCTTCCCACACAGTAGATGTTTACTTTCATCCTACTGATACAAGAGAGGGAAGTGCTACTTTTTCTTTCAAAAAGGGGAGGGATGAGGAACTTTGACAGAACGGCTCAGATATACTTGCCACCTTGGGACAGGACAAGAAGAGCACTAGGAATTGAAGTGTGTGGTCTAGACCAAGCAGAATGCTGAATGGGAAGCTTGCCAACTGCACTAGGATGAAGAGTTTGGCACTAGGAAAAGCTGAGGACAGTGGTATATAACAATGTCTTAGAAAATACCCACCTCCATGTCTGTCTTCCAAGGTGGGTCTCCCTCCCTTCTCCCCCCAAAAACCCTTAAGGGCTTAAGGAACTCATTTTCTGTGAATAATGGCTAGAAAGGGTGATAATGCCTCTTTTTAGACAAGAATTCATTCTGTCAGGAAAAGATCCAGGTACAGTCCTCTATACTCGCCAATTTCCAAGAGCATATCTTAACTGCGGACAGGATATTTTAAGTGAGAGAGAATGGTATTCTTCTCACCTGCTTTATTGTGTCAAAAATTTCAGCTAAACAATTTGTTCCCATCTTAATATCCTTGCAAATGTTTTGCTACTGAAATATTCTCTTCATTTTGGAAAGCAAAAACATTGAGATTTTATTTATGATCACCTAGCATTTCACACTCAAAATACAAAGGAAAATTATCTTTAATTTCTGCACTTAACAGAGTATTCAGAAAAGCAAACTTGGCAGTCACTGCTTCTGAAAGTGAGTCTGCCTTATTTCCAGTTCTGGTCTTTAAATCTCCATATTGTTGATGCAATAAAATGAAGATAAATAGATTTTCTATTCCAGATTTTCAAATTGACTTTCTATTTCTATAATTATGTAGATCATGGAAAGGACAGCATTTTACATGCCTTTTAAAATTTTGATTTTTTTTTATTTTTCAGAACTGGGACCTGACAAACCTAGTTTATAAGAAATATATAAAGCTATCATTCTGCACCTTTCCATACCTCATAAATCATAGAACCACAGAATCACAGAATGAGTTGGAAGGGATCCTTTAGGATCATCAAGTCCAACTCCTGGCCCTGCTCAGGACACCCCAAGAGTCACACCATGTGCCTGAGAGCATTGTCCAAATGCTTCTTGAACTCTGGCAGGTTTGGTGCTGTGACCACTTCGCTGAGGAGCCTGTTCCAGTGCCCAACCACACTTTGGGTAAAAAACCTTTCCCGCTATCCAACCTAAACCTCCCCTGACTCATCTTCATGCTGTTTCTTCAAGTCCTGTCAGTGGTCACAAGAATGAAGAGATCAGTGGTTGCCCCTTTGCAAGTTTAATCCCAATTTAAAATTTAATACTAAGAATGAAATGGTGTCCATCCCCCCACAGTCACTGTGAAGTAACTCAGCTCCTATGCAAGAGTCTGAAAGGAATAGCATGCCAAGAGACTTCATGGAGCCAGTCAGGCTGAGGATGACGCTCTGGAAGGTATGTGAATCTTTCTTGCTAAGCTCACTTTTTGTAGGGATGTAGAACAATTACAAAGCTTATCACCTACAGAATTTCTTGAGCTCTTCTCTGAAGAATTTGGTGCTTTTTGCCAACTGAGGTTGGAAAAAGAGAGTCATTATAGCCTGTTCACTAGCATGGAACTTCTCTTTTAGCATTGGCACAATGACACAATACGATCTGGCCCATGATGTCACCAATATGAACCATACCCTTTCTAAAAATCCCAGTCTTCTTGACACTAAAATGTTACTCACTAAAACAACCCTCTGCTGGCAGAAGATGAACCATGGTAAGACATCTTTATCTTGAAACTCTGCTTTGAATGATTGGTGTTACTCTTTGCTTAAGCATAGATGTCTCTTCATTCTGTCTATATTATTAACGCCAACTAAAATCTATTTCTTCAATGGGGCCAAAATATCACGGTCAATATCTTGAACTTGTAGTATTTAATTTGAGAAAGGAATGGAATGCATTTAGCTATATTTTCAGCTGAGCTAAATTAATGTTCTGCACAGCTGAAGTTGTAGAAGACGGCTCAGAGCTGTATTTTTGCTCCCCCACTCTTGAATTGGCTAGAAACAAAAAAAAGCCTCTCTGACAATGTTAAAACTACCTTGTTACCAGCCTAATAGCATGGGCTACTTAGTTCTAGTAGGAGCATTGCAAAGGATCAAAGTGTGCTGGAGG
This sequence comes from Amblyornis subalaris, assembly GCA_018881555.1. Lineage (NCBI taxonomy): Eukaryota > Metazoa > Chordata > Aves > Passeriformes > Ptilonorhynchidae > Amblyornis > Amblyornis subalaris. The sequence goes on from JACAXG010000022.1 coordinate 9,145,122, forward strand.
TGGAATATTCCCTGCTTTAACTCAGAGCAGCCTCTATAGCCCTTGGGAATTTGGCTACACCGATAGTGAAAGGTTCTTCACTGACATCATAGCTCAGCTTTCTGACTGCCTCATCAGCAGTGCAAAACCTGTGGATCATGAGCCAGTGGTCTGGTCTCTATAGCTCACCCATTCTACTTGCACACATCCACAACTTTTCCTGTTCAAAGTTATGCGAGACAGGCATGTGGCACACCACTCAGTACGGGTGAAATTTGTGTTCTAAACTGCCCCCTCATCTGGCTCTCTGACACTATGCCAGACTTCTGATGACTTCTGTTAGTCTAAGAAGTACACCATATAGCAGTGCCATTTCTCTCTTGGGTAAACATCACCCACTCGTTAATGTTCATTCATATATAGTGCTCTAAGCAATTTAATAACACCAAATAAGAAATTTCTACACCAGCTTTCACTTAGAAACCACAGAATCTAATAGTAATAATGGGAAAGTTCAGAGGGATTAAATTCTGTCTCCAAGATCACCCAGTGCAATAACCAGGAGCAAAAATTAGGTTTACTGAATAAATTCAGTCCACTGTTCTCTGTTAGGCACACTCCTGCTCTGCTTCTGTTAATTTGTACTGTGGTAACTTATTAAGGAGAAACCCCTCTTCCTACTCATGAATCCCAAATAGAAGCTCATGATTTTAACAGATTTCATAATATCTTTTTTCCTCTTCAGTAGTGGTATGGTTGGATTTCATGCAGATAGGACACAGTAATCTCCCCACTTCTGATAACACAACTTTCACTGACCTGGATCACGTAGTACCGAATCAGTTCTATTCGTCTGTATAGGGAAGCACATCTATTAAGCATATTACCCTAAATCTAACCAAAGCCCAAGGTTTGCATAATAGGACATTCAGGGAGGACTCTGTTTTGCTACCATAAATAAATTAACTAATCTCTCTATTCTTAGCAGTGAGACAGGAATCTTTTCTCTTGACAGACACTGCAAAGTCTTCAGCACAAGAATTGCTGTTTATGAAGTTGCTGTGCAATTAGATTGTACAAAACCAGACCAGTTTCAAGTTCTCTAATTGTTTCAGTCAGACATTGGCCTGTTACATGTAGATGTCTGCTGGATGTGCACATAAAACCTGGCACTGTGTGCTATTGCAGCACTTTGCACTTACTGCACCCTTTCAGTACTTCCAGGGGGTCTATAAAAAAGATGAGGACAAACTTTTCAGCAGGGCCTGTTGTGATAGGACAAGGCATAATTGTTTTAAACTAAAAGAGGGCAGATTTAGATGAGAGTTATATCTAAACCAGATGTAAGGAAGAATTTTTTTACGATGACGATGGTGAAACACTGGCACAGATTGCCCAGAGAGGTGGTTGATGCTCCATCCCTGAAAACATTAGATGTCAGGTTGGATGGGGCTCTGAGCAACCTGATAAAGTTGAAAGTGTCCTGCCCGTGGCAAGGTGGGGGGACTAGATGACCTTAAAATTTTCCTTCCAACTCAAACTATTCTATGATTTTGTGATTCTATTCCCTTCACCTGGCATAGGTTTGCAAGTTACATTCAGGCACGCTTCTTGTGAAATCACGCTTCTTCCAGGTTTTTTTCCCCATCACTGATATCAGGTTTACTATTGATAAAGATTCCATTTAATACATTTAAAATAAAAAAAAAMCAGAAACCAACATCTACTGGTCAGCATCACTGATTTTGCAGAATCTTTGTGTGTATGTTTTGCAAAGAACAGTTTCTCTTTTACTTTGTTTTCTGTCAGAATGTCTTTAATTATTTGCAGAGAACGCAATTCTTCATCTGTTATTTATGCAAACAGTCCTATTTTTTTTAGACAAGTCTCCTTTCGTGACTAAAGACACAGAGGTTCATTTTTATATCTTGAAGAGAGATTCTACAGCTTTTGTTCCAGCGAAACTGCTCTTAAAAATTATGGGACGGCCGTAGGCAATAAAGATTTTCTGCATCTTTTTTTTTCCTTGTGCGCTCCAAACACGGATCTGAAACAATTCTAGCAAGTTTCCTATTAGTGGGACCCCGTAGCCTTCAGTGAGGCTCTAAATAGAAAAGACTTCTGGTTTTATTCCCCTTGGCTTTTATTTTAATACAAGCAATGTGTATTCTCAGGATACTATAAACACATATAACAAACCACTGGTTCTACTTAAACTCTGGGAGACAGACAGATATCAGACTGTTATCAGTGAAATAAAATTGCCAAACTATTCTGAGCCTGATCAAAGACCAAACAGCACCTGTGACAACACTTGGACCTACTTGACCATGTTTTGTATCAAGATATAAGGCTATGGGGACACTGGTGATGTAAGTGTCTGTACAGCCCGGGACCTCAGGAGTGCACTTTTCTGAGTTTCCTCGTAACACAAGGTGTCTTCCTTGACTGGGAAGTAATGCTAGCAAGCTATTGCTTTTCTACTCTCTTTTATTCTTGCTTGAAGAAACAGTGAGTGTTGTCTCACTGTAGCTTTGTCTTTCCCTTGTCTCTATCTGCTGTCAGAATTTCTATAAGCTCTTCAAGTTAAAAAGGTAGCACCACGGTCAACACAGGGTAGTCAAGGGAATAAAAACTTTCTCATGTGGTGTGCATGTTCTTTGACTTAATGTATTGAACTGCGCTACTACTGAAACACTATACTTGCCATATTTGACCAAAACTGTGATTAATGCTCTTAGGCAGATTAAAAAAAAAGCAAAAAAACACCACAAAAAATATACTATGAAGCTGTAACATAAGTAAATTGGGTCAAATCAATCTAAGTAAGAACCAGAAGGTCTTTGGAATGATTTTAGTAGGGCATTCTGATCATTTGTTAAATGTTTTGATTCTTCATCTCTCATTACAGCTGTTCGATATTTTTTTATGTCATGCTTATCACCGTGACATCAAAATTCTTCAGAAATTTAGTATCAAATAATGAGAATTACTGGTACCCCATTTGTTTCAAATTAAGCAAATTTATACCAATTCCTAATTTTCTCTGACACTGTGGTAAGTCCAAAAGTGAGATATTTTGTCCTGCATTCCTTCTGTCACAAATACTTGTTAACTTCAGGAGAAAGTTAGAGAAATACAGGTTTGAAGGTCGAACAGGTATCATATGACTTTGCTAAATATAGATCCTTGATCAGTAAAAGAGCTTCAAGGGTCTCGGCATATTTTGCTCGGTGCACTTCTACCTCTGCACATATGCAGACAGACAACTTCTCTCAGTATGTATCAGAAATATGAAAATTAATAAAACTGAAATATCTAGGCAGGGGTTACAAATGTATCCCTTCTGATTTTCTGAAGGTAGAAGTGCAGCAGGATATGCCTAATCTGCAATATTTTCATTCTCATTTCACAAGTCTGTCACTGATGGATACTCTGAGAAGATGAAGCACAGCATTTTAATATTCTCCTAACCTGTATGCAGCATTGGAATGAATCTGCTGTTAAAAAAATCCTTCTCCATAAAATAACATTGCAGTGTGTGTAGGATTGCACAAGCAGGAAAACACGACTGAACAACAAAAATGTGCTAAGAGTGAATGAAATAGAAGAGGAATCTTTAAAGAGCACTTTTCAGCTATTTTCCCTGTCTAGAAACGATTTCTATTGAAAAAAATGGCTTTGAAAGGGACTGTCTTGTGCTTGTACATTTCTCATTGCAATCCTGTCCTGGGATCCTGGGACCTATAATGCAATATGTGCTGTCAGGACTACGACAGTTTACAGATGTGCAGCCAGACTTCTTGCTATTTATAGATGCCTCTTCTGCAAACAGTATTCTTTGGGGTTGTAGTGCAGTAGCAGGCATGTTCTTTGATTTACTGCTTACATCATATTCATTTAAGAAAATTTGGCTCTTCACCCGGCATGGCAAAGGAGGCATATTCATGAAGGTCAAGCAGAGAGAGCACTATTATGAAGAGAAATGTGGAATTCATGAGTGAGCAGGACACCTACCGGGAGGACTAACTGAAAGGAGGAGGCATTTGGCAGAGATGTGGAAATAATAAAGAATGGAATAGTCATGTGTTCACAGTTGCTTGTGCTCTTTATTACCCCTGCTGGGTAACGGGGGAGAAGGTTCCGTGCCGCCCGTGCAAGGGCAAAGCTGTAAAGTTGGTTGGGATGCAGTGTCCGTGGGGTCTGAGCATGGCTGTGCTGCATCTCGCTTAACCATGTGTTAAGCGTTCAGCCAGAGTGCTAGGCACAGTCTATTTATAGAAACAGCGAGTTTGGCACACGCTCGCACTTTCGCCTGTCTCCTTCTCACATGCTCCCAGAGATGCTAGGACCGCATCCTGCATCCTTCTGCTTTTCCTGATCTGAGACTTCGCACACTGCTGTATCCCTTGAGAAGTCTCAGTGAGGTCAAGACAGCCCCAGACAAGTAAACAAGGGCTGCTCAACCCCAATGTTGAGGAAACAGAAGGTAACGGGTGGGGGAGCGGCGAGGGGGGGGGTGGATTTCTTGCAGAAAACGTGAGAGCTCGCAGGGTACCCTCCCAGCCTGAAGGCAGTGCAAAGCTATTTTCGGCACTGCCCAGGCCAGCCGGACAGCCCCCCCCTCGGGCAGCTCCGCTTGGTAATATCCAGGATGCTGCAGAGACACCGATGCTCCTGAAGTTCCCCCAAACAACCCTAGCCAAGGCTGCCGGCGGAAAGCTCGGGGAGCTGGCCAAGGTGCTGCCGCCAGAGAMGGTCTGTCCCTCTCGGCCTGTCACACCCGAATTACCCCCGCTGCCCCCCAGACCCGTCACCCCCGCGGAGCCTCCGCTCCGCCCGGCCACCCAACTTCCCGGAAAGCAGCCGTGGAGCGGCGGCCCCGAGCAGCCCCGAGCGCCTGGAGGAGTCGGCGCCGGGCAAACTTCGCTGCCTACGGGGAACGGAGGGATCCGGGGCGGGAGGGGGGGGGGAGGAGGGGGGCAAATGCAGGAAACCATAGCAGCAAGGCAGACAGGAGCTGGCCGGAGGGGCCGGGAAAGTTCTTCTGCACTTCCTGCTGCTTGTGCCCAGGGAGCAGTGCTGGGGTCTGGGGGAGCGCGGGCGCCGGCTCCGGCTCGCATCCTTACTCACCTCGGTGCTGTCGGCAGCGTTCTCCGCCATTTTCCTCCTTAGGAGCAGGCAGCGGGAGGAGTGTTTCATTCCCATAAGAGCTAGCCAAGGGGTTGGGGCTTCGGGGCTGGTGTTTTGGTTTGTGTTTTCAAAGATCTCCAAACACTGGTGTGCGCCGAAGGACAGGGAGAAAAAAAAAAATACGGAAAACAGCAATAAATCAGTCAGCTTTGTCCTTTCTGCGTCGTCCACAGGAATGTTTGTCTCCTCTTAGCATCGGGAGCTCCTCAGGCACTTTCAAGTCCTCCTCTTTCTCCCCTCTCCTCCACCTCCAGCGAGTTCTTGGGGTGGGCAGAGAGAGGCGGCACACACTCTTCAGGTTAAACTAAAAGGCTGTCGGGCTATGAGTCCTCCCCTTCAGAGAAAGCAGTCGGGCTAAACAGGAGAGAAGCACCAGCTAAACTGAACTTGGGCGTGCAGTGACCAGCTGGGCATCTTTGTGTCCTGTGGCTACTCTTCCAGAGGCAGAGGGAGCCAGAGACAAAGCAACAGGACAAGGAAATCATAGCCCTTTATTTTCCTTCTTTGGGCTTCTTTCTTTCTCTCTATGTCCCAGGACACTTCCTTTAAAGACGGTCACAGAATTTGCCACCCTCTTTCTATGAATGTCTTCTGAAATAGAAATCCCTTCTCCTCCTCCTTCTCCCTCCCTCCTCCCCCCCTCTCCCCTTCCCTTCCCTTTCCTTTCCTTTTCCCTTCCCTCTCCTCTTCCCTTCCCTCTCCCTACCCCTTCTGCTCTTGGGCAGAGCTTGGTGCCCCTCACTGGGAATTGCATTCACGTGTCTTTCGTAGAAAAAAAATATTATTTCAAGCTCCCCCCACCCGTCGCCTACACCCTCTCACACACAAGCACGCATTCACACGTACGCACACACACGTTGTCTCCCTCTCACACAGACATGCACAATTTTTTTTCTCTTCCCCATCCCTCCTCTTCTTTTGAATCAGCAACACTTTTCTTTGCAAGGACTCTCGGCAAGGCTCTTAGAGAGCAACCGAAGAAGTCTGCTCCAGCTTCTTTCCTCCGAGTTAAGTAGCAAACCTGCTTTCTTAATATATCTTCTCGTGTGTGTGCTCCCAGCTCCTGTTTTACTTGAAGTTTTTCAGGAGGATCCACACTCCGTCAGATAGCCGTGAACTGTAGGAATATAGTCCCGATCCGGCTGCAGCTCCTGCTGAAAAGGGGGGAGGAGGAGCTGGGGGGAGGAGAGGGGAAGAGGCGGAGGGAGAGGTCTTGCTGGGGAGGGAAGGGAAGAGGCTAAAGGTGATTTGAACTTGTTTTTAGCCTTTTCTTAATGACATCTTCCTCTGTAGGAGTGCATCGCCACCTTCCCCACACGTTTATTTTGCTTTCACTCCTCCGGCTAGTTTCTAGTTCTGAGTTGTCAGCTGGGAGGATTGGGTTTACCTCACTCGTGTTGCTGTGGGTAAGGGCGGGAGAGGGGGCGTATTACATAATTAATCCTTCCAACTTCACTTTCCGCAGCTCCATCTCCAGCCCACTGTTCTCACGTTTCTGTTTTGTTTTTATACGGAGGAGGTGAGAAAATAATGCTGGTGTGTGGGTGTGTGTTGCTCGAAGGATTTCAAGGACCAGAACAGGATTGCTGCTCTCTGAACAGTTTGAAATTATTTCCTCTGGGGGTGCCAATGGAGACCTGAAGAAGAGGTTTGAAAGATTACTTTTGATGCATATTTTAAGGACATAGCCAGCTCAGATGCTTCATCAGTAACAGATTTTGATAGATCTGGGGTTTTGAATTTTTGTCCCTTGCAGCCTATTTTAATATCTTTCAATTAGAGTTTATCCTCAGCTGACCTCTGGAATACTGACATACCATGAAGTACTGCCAAAAAACAGGAGGTCCCTGGGCACACAGGAGGCAGAAATATTCCTGGGGGTGGGGGAATGGAAATAGAGAATGCGAATTAGAGAGTAGAGAGCAAAATTATTCTCCTGCCCCAGGAGGTGGAGCCAAGAATATGAAATAAGCAAATTTCTCCCTTTTACTGAATGACCCTCTCAAATTCTGGCTCAGAAACAGATCAGTAGTCATACAATAGATTTCAGGAATTTGTAATAAGTCACACAGAAGTAAGAAACCTAGGGAAGCAGAAGGTGTGTGGTATGCTGAACTGTCAAGTGGCAACAAGAATATGCCATGTAGGGCACAGTGGTACCATATGAAATGGTTTCTGACTATGAGAATATGTTATAGACACACATTCCATACAGTTTGAGACTGGGCCTCTGCGAGATACTTTGTGGAGCCATTTGATCATTCAGTTTCTCACAAGCTTCTGACTTCCCCCTATTCCTTTGATCTCACATTTATTTTGACACCTCAAGTTCTTTCATTAGCTCCACATCACTGCTAATTTTTTCAGTAATCATCTACACCTTCTTTGCTTACATAGTAGAATTTAATTTCACACCTTCTAGGCATGAGGCTTAAGTAGAAGTGGAAGCAGGTCATCTCCCCTTTTCTTTGTGGCATTCTTAGAGTTTTTGAAGGTCTTAAAACCGTTCAAACATGAGAACCTCTAAGTATTGCTGAGTGTTCCAAAGCTACTCTCATAGTCTTGGGCTATGGACCTCTTTCTCACCAAGTACTTCAATTTCTAGGTGAAGGGATAAGGGGAAAAAAAAAAATCTGCAGATAAAAATTTAATGTCTCTGCAATCTTTGTCACAATATTTTTCTCTGCTATGGCATGAATATCTGGTGGTTAGTGAGTGCATGAAGTTTTAGTCAGCATGTATTTGGACTAACCTGCATCATTTTAGTGTGTCTTTTCTATTTTCAGGTAATACACACAGCTAAACTTAGCCTAATTAAACATTTTAAAATAAACCAGTGTTCTATATAGAGAAAAAGAATTAGATTTTGCAAAACTACTCCAGAACATATTTTCCAGTTTTTTCTGACAGCTGGGTTTGTATTTCTGGTACAGCTCAATCACTCTTTAGTCAGCTAAATGAGGCATCAGATTTTCGAAAGCACTCGGCAACTAGCAAAGTTGGCAGGCAGAGATTTAATATATCCTTCCCTCCTATGCTTCAGATACTGCATGACTTACCCTGGCACCTATTCTTGTCCTCCTCCACCTCTTTGTCAACACAGATGATACTTGACTGCTCATCCTTGAACGTGGTGCTGATGTTTTACAGATACTGGGAAAACCTTCCAGTCTCTTAGTTTCCAGCATAAGGATGAATGTTTTGGTCCTGAACTCCTTTGGAAATCTGCCAGATGGTTGGTGCCTTCACTCCATTTATGTTCTATATGTGATTGAGGAAACTGCTTTGAAAACACATTGTTTGCTCTAATTTGTTTTATTCCAAAGGGAAAATGATTGGTCCTACAGGAATCTTTTTTTTTTTAAATCACCCACAGGTAAAATTTATTCCTGGTAATAACTTTTAAGAGAGTCAAAGCAGTTTGTTTACACACACAGATGTCTGTGTGCACCTGGGCAGTCCTTCAGTTTGAATGTGGCTCAGTGCAAGTTCCTGTTGATACTGAAATTCACAGCAACACTGAACTTGAGGAATGTGAATTTTCATATGGTTTAGGGGACAAATTCTATTCCCATCATGTGAATACAAATCCTACTGACATCACCCATTACCTAAGGGTGATGGTTATTGTAACTATCTTGGAAACATATTTCTGACCCCCTTGTTTTGTTAGATATTGAGAAAAAGAGGACTGTCATGAAGAAAATGTCATGCTAGTAGAGGTGAATTTGCAGCAAAGCCAGGAGGTGTCAAAAGCATCTTCTGAGTTTAAATATATMATGTATAAGTACATGTGAAGGTCACAAAGTATTAGAAATTGAGTGGAATGGTGCTGAAGAGAAAGTGGAAAGGAAAGTATTTATTACTACAGATTTCCAATAATAGCAGCTGTGGTTGAGGCTGCTGTGCTACTTGCTGAGTGTGGCAATAGCACTGTGCCGGCCCTCAGAAGATTCAGACTTATTGCCAGCTTTGTCATTAGCTTGGATGAAATCCAAACGTCTGCATTTGAGGTGGGGTAATCCTGTGCATTGGTGCAGACTGAGAAATTGCATAGCAGTCCTGCTGGAAAGCATCCGGGGGTTATGGGGTGGAGGTGTAGCTAGGTTGGATATGACTCATCACACTTTCTCACTGCATGAAAGGCAAGCTGCATAATTTATCTACATTAAATGGAAAGTGGCCAGTAGAGTGAGGGAAGTATGACTCTTTCTTTTCTTGGAACTGCTGAGACTACATCTTTGATTCTGTATCCAGAGCCGGATCCTCTGGTTCAAGAGGGACGCTGACACGTTGGAGATTGCTCAGTGAAAGACTACTATGATGGTCTCAGGACACTAACCTCTGAGGAGAGCTGGGAGTGTTGGGTTTGGAGAAGAAGAGGTCAAGGGGCACCCAGTAGCGGCTTATGAGTAGCTTTGTAAGTAAGGATTGTAACTAAGATGACCCAAACTCTTCTTGGTGCAGTCAGATTATTTGAAAAAAGGTAACAGCTGCAAGTTGTGGCTTTGGAAGTTCAGATTCAGTACTAGCCAACTCTTGGGCTATAAATCCACTTCCTGGTTGGATGAAAAAATATTGTATCAAAAATCTCTTCCTGTTCCGATATCCCCACCAAATTTTATTTGTTATCTGATCAATTTTATTTGTTATCTGATTCGTTATTGGAAGAATCCTTTTGTAACATCACTTTGCATTGTTCTTTATTGCTCAGGAAGTCCCAGTGATTTCTTTTCCTCAAAGCATACCTTTGGCAATCTTTCTAATCTCTTCATGCATCTTTTATCTCTACTGTGTCTCTCAAAGTTGCCAGTACTTCAAATATTACTCTTATTCCTGAAATTTGCCCATGTTAATTCTGAATAATTTGAAGTGAATTCTAATTCACACTGTGGATTTAAAGATCTTATTTTATTTATGCTGTTCCTTACTGGTCCTTTTGCTTTCCTCATTAACTTTTTTTCCCTCCATGTATCATCTTACCCTACTTCATGAACACTGTGTATTCCAGCCTTTTCCTGGGAATCATTGCAGTTTCCAACCATTGATGTTAGGTTTGAGTGAGCAAGGGTCTGTCAAAGCTAAACTGATCTGAGATACCCAGTGCTGCAGGCCAGGAATATATGTCCATGGCTCATATAATTCAGTGTTGAATTATAGACATCTTGTCATGAGTGAGCCCTTAGGCACATTGACAGATAATGGAACACCACAGAACTCTCTCTGCAAGGATTCATCACCAGAATTTCAATTCTTTTCTCAAAGGTTTTAGACTTCATTTTATTTAACAACAGAAACTATTTTGCGGTTAAAAACCTGAAAACCTAATCTAAATTTAACAAAAATGTTCCTTCCATTTTTTTTTTTTCATTGTGAGTGCTAAACTCTGAACAAGTTGTAACTGGGTCAGTTGGAAGAAAGTCCTATTCTGACAACTTCTATAAAGGCCACCAAAGTGGGACTCCAGTCCTCTGTGGATTAGAGGAGCTAAGCAGGCTATTGAGAATTGTGACTACTACAATGGCAGAGATAAACGGGCACAGTATCATGATATGTTTGTTATACATTGACCTTGTTCAATTCCCACCTAACCTTTTGAGCAATTTCAAATCATGCACTCAGAACAGACAGCAAAATACTTCTGAATTTTGATGCCAAAGTTATCTTAAAGTTATGAGGTACCTAAAAAGTTTCGTTATGTGAAACTTTTTCCCCTGTAAGAAAAACATGGGTATACTGGAGTGAATTCATCAAAAGGACTACAACAATTATTAAGTAACCGGACAGCTCTCTCATATGAAGGTAGGCTGAGAGTGCTTGATGTGAGAGGGGGTAAAAAAGATGAAGCCAGACTCTTCTCAGTGGTACCCAACAAAAGGACAAGAGGAAATGGGCACAAATTGAAATACAGGACATAAAAGCATTTTTAAAAAATCCTTTTTTTTTTTTACAGTGAAGGCATCCAAAGACATTTTGGACTCTTCTTCCTTAGGCATATTAAAAATCTGGCTATAAATGGCCGCAACAAACTTGCTGTAGTTGACAGTCCTTTGAGTGGGGGTTGGACTAGATGATTTCCTGATGTCTTTTCTAACTTCAGTGTTTCTGTGTTATTATGAAAGATCCATGAAAATCACTTGGATGGCTCTGCCAGACATGGCAAATGGGCATCTATCTTTTTGCTTTCTCTTTCATATTATTCCTGAAGCCTTGAAAAGAAAAGATTATATATGTATACTCTCATGCCACGGTAATTTGATATGTGCAGCCAATACTTTCACAGAAAAGATATGCTGAGAAAAGTGACAGACTGTTGCTTGTACTCTATTCTAGAGTTCTCACAGGACAGAGAAGGTGTGTAATGTTTTTTGAAGAGCTAAACCTCATTATAATGCCATCCCCCATAAGTTATTAATGGGTGGAGAATATTGTATCTGGGCACACAGTTTATCAGAAAGAAAGTGAAGTAATACTCTCAGAATCATGAACCCATCTTTACTGAAAAGTAATGCAAATCGCTAGATTCCATCTTATCTTGTCACTTCTCTTGTGTGATAGCTTTAAGAAACTTTTGCTTCTGAGAAAAACTCTAACTTCTGCCTTACATTGTTTGCTGGAATCTGAGATGGAATTTCTACGCTTAAAGACCCATTTCTTTTTCATCTGCTCTGCTTTTCTCTCCTGATGGATTATAGCATGATTAGGAAGTCTGAGGTGAAGACCAAATATGTAAAAATGTCACTATTCATTCAAACAAGAGGTTTTCTTCTGTCTAACTTTAAAATCTTAGCTGTTTTCTTGCTTCTTAGGATACAGCCTGTGCCTAAACTTTTGAATTGCTTTGTCACATGGGGTTAGAGGAATTTGACTAGACCACAGATGAAGCTGCAATAATTGAAATTACATCTCTCTTTTATTTCCTTGCCCAATAACAAGCATTCTGTCATCTTGGTTTCTGTAACTTTCTGTTTTTCAGAAAATGGATGAGGCATTTATTTGCCTTCTTCAGTGATACACATAATGCTTTGGGAGCACTCCTGTAAAGCATTTTAACTGGAAGATCTATGAAAATAACTTAGATRGCTCTGTCAGGTCTGGCAAATAGCTGTCTGTCTTCTTGCTTTCTCTTCTATAACTGTCTTATACAGTAAGTAATTCTGCTACGTTTCTCACGTTTTCCTGTGTGAACAATTTTCTTCATGTTCAGCTGTCACTGTCGACAAGCAACCAACTGTAACTATGATAGTGGGCTGGCATTTTTTTCTCCCCAGTTTGGTATTTTCCTTCCTCTTCCATTAAGGAAAATTGCCAAACGCTGCTGCCTCCCACTAAAACATGAAAAATAAGAAAGTGTGATCAGAACTGCGTATTYCTTGAGCTGAAAACAATGTAGCTCATTTTCCAGAACTGTCTTTGTCTATAACTTAGCAAAAGTGAGGTCATACCTCTTTAGAATGTTGCTTGATGATGTTCCCCAATAAATTAAATATAATCAGGCTTTGGCCAGGTTATAGCATGGAGTCAGCACTCTGAGGTGCCTAAGATGATGATTTCTCTGGCTGCAAACAGGGCTCAGCATCCAGGATTATTGATCTGGTAGTAGACCTTGGCACCTGATGTGGCCATGGACTTTGGCAGAATCTGGAGACTCTGCTAATTCATCTGTGATGCCTACCAGAGAGAAGATCGACTTATTTATACTAAACTCTCCTTAATACAGGTATAATTGTGTGACCTAGGTGTTAATGGTGCCGATCTTCTCTCTTTCTTCAAAATAGATAAAATAGAAGGTGGTATAAACAAAAGATCCAATATTGAGAATTACATGAACTTTATATGTGGTGTATTTGTATTTTCTTTCAGGGGAAAAAAAACTTTTCTTGAGCAGTACATAATGGTTTTGCTTGTAGTGTTCAGAAACCTGCATGATTTAATAAAAGGCGGATGTATTGGGTGTAATTTATTAAGTTAGAGAAGTCAGGGTAGCAGAGTTGTTCACAGTTTGGGTGAAAGTGAAAGCTTCCTTCTGAGAAGGAAAAGGGAGCTAGAACATAGCTAGTACTTCTAAAGGCAAGGTAAAGCTTCCTTAAGGAATGAGTTTCTGACACTAGTGATTTTTGTGATTTAGTGATTTACAGATGTGGCCTACAGAAACCCATCAAGCTTGAAACCCCATTGTTCCAGGCATTGTCCTACAGATCCTGCTTTGGTAGTTTGCCACTAAATAGATGAGAGCAAAGCATTATTTTCCTGATTCTTGCTTTACACTTTTGCCACAGAGCTCAAGTGAATTACATGAAACATAAAACAAATTCCAGGAGGGCTGGGCCAGAGCCAGTTTTCAGGTCTATTTCAGTAGCTGAYGGGATCTTTCTGTCCATAAACCTGAGAACTGACATTCTGGAAAAAACCTGAAATTAAATTCAAGCTGCTCATCAAAACAGTACATAATTAAAAATGGAGGATTTAGGAAAGAAAAAAAGATGCAGAATTAGAACTCTTCTTGTGACTAAGCTAATTTGTATGATCCATTCATTTTCATTGGGAACACTACCTACTTCAGAGTGGAAACAACAGTAATAGAATAGATGGGTTTAACAAGAAGGGTACACCACTGCAACTCCGAATGAAAATATGCTAATCTTTACTGCAGTGCTGGAGCCTACAAGAGGTTTGACAAAATATGTAACATCTTAATGACAGAAAAAATATAAGARAGTGGCACATTCTCTCCCTTGCACCTAGTATGCTCTGGAAATATGTAAAWATTATGATTTATGAGTAATAAATCCATGTGTGTACAGCTATCAAAGAATTACCAGCCTGGTGAGGAGGAAAAAGGAAACTACAGCAATCTAAACCACGGAAGATTTACATTACAAGTAAATTTAAGGCATGTTTTTAAAATGGAATATGAAAGGTCATGTTAATTTTGTAAGAGTATGAGCTCAGGAGGAATTTTAGCTGTTCTGTCTTTTGATGTCAGGATAAATAAAAAACCAGACACTGACAACCTTAAGCCACAATGGATCTTATAATGGTCCCTGCAAATTATGGTCAAATAGGAGTATAAACCTTGAAGAACATTTTTAATGGGAAAACATTTTGAAGTTTCTAATGCCTGTGTTAGAAATGCACACATGGTTAGAAGCATTAGATTTTCATCTTGTCTCTACCCCAATTCGCTAGATGGTTTTATCTTCAAGTTTTGTGATCTATTATGTTAATATTTATGTTAATCTATAGTATGAGCCTGCATTTTAGGGTGTGATAATTAGCTGGTAGCACATGCCCTRTGTTATACATGTTTAGAGACAATAWAAAATTCTCCTGAAGTGCAAAGTATTATTTAAAGCATTTCTTATATGTGACACAAGAATAGAAAAGACCACCTGGATTATTATTATTTCAGGTAGTGTATTGGGACATCATCAGGTATTACAATAATATTTGTAATATCATTGTACAGATTACAATGATATTTGGAATATCATCGCAAACACCCATAGACTGCAAATTTATATTATACTAATTGTTCCATGCACTGCAAACCAAATAAGCTTCATTACCCAGTACAATCTTGAAATTTGCAGTAACAAAGAGCAAGAAGTCCTCAAACTGTGATTTGCAAAAGGAAGAGAACTAAAGAGATTGAAGGCATGGTCAAGTAGACAGCATTGTCAAATACAGTAGGCAATAACCTGGGTTACTCCATAGGGCTGAATGTATTTCATATATTTTTAGATTAGAAATTTAAAAAATTATTTTGTCTCTCTAAATGATTATTTTGCCTCTCTGCTATATTTAATAGCTGTTTTATCTTCAGTACAAATRTAGTAGTGAAAGACACAAAATTTCTCACATCTGAAAACACCCCAAAAGAAAAGCAATCATGAATTCCTCTTTTGGTAAGAATCATGTATTTTAAGTTTTAATTGTGATATAAGATTGAAATTTGCGTTTGACCTGTAGTTTGTGACCATTGCAGAAGCCTTTGAAAACTCTAACATGTAATTGTACTAATCAGGATATTCCAACATGACTTGTTGCTGTGCTCTCAAGTCTGGTCATCCGGGTCTCTGGGACCTCAGGTCCATGTGTACTCACAGCTAATTTAAAATCTGGTTGTTAAAGACTAACAGTTCCGTATATGTAGTGATGATGATTAGTATAGTAGAAGTACTGACTGTTGCCAAGAAGTGTGCTGCTGACGGATGAATTTAGAAAAAAATTAGTTTTCCAGTTTAAAACTGAAACTTCCTGCCCYGATCTCTCAGTTTGCTAAACATTGCCATTCCAGCAATTCCCTAACTGATATATAATATCCAGATATACTCATTTGGGACAAGTTGCAGTCACAGTGTAGCTATGTCTCCTGGCTGTGCCAATGTGCATGCTCAGCACAATCACTAACTCCCTGGGTGGCTGAGGAACTGTACGGACAGATCCTGCTGGCTGAGACAACTCATTTGAGATAATGGACTGACATGACATGGGGGGCTCAACCAAACTCCTAACTGCCTTCACAACAAAGTATTTGAYAAGCCATTGCAGAAGCTCTCCAAGAGGGAATTTCAGCCAGTCCTGGAGGTTTCCTTAGGCAGTTCCTGCTGTTTAAAGCTAATTGACAGGCACTATTGTCTCGGAGACACTCCCGGGTGGTTGATGCTGCAGAATTGGCCAAACTGTACATAGATTCTTTTAACTGGACCTTGGAACTGTTCTTGCAGCTACAGAAATGGTCAAACATAGCACTTGAGACATCTAGACTAGGTTTACACATAAGACTGTGTGCCAGCTGGGTTATAATAATTCAACAGAGCAGCAGTTCAGTGACTCTCACTTGATTCTGCTAAAGATGCTTTTGCAAAGACAATTGCAACACAGATTTACAGGGTCACTGTTCAGATACCAGGTGACCAACCTGTTTGAGAGATTTAATTTCCTATGTGACTATTATCTTGTGCAAAAAATAAAAAGAAATATTTTTTTTAAAAAAATAATATAAGTGTCCATGCACCCATTCTCATGTACCTCACCTCCAATGGAATGTGTAGAGTGGGAAATTGACAGAGGAGGGAATGTGTGGAGCTGAAACCCCATGAGAAACTGGGACTTTGGCTCAAAAGCAAACTTTCTTACAGAGACATAAATTCCTACTGAGCTGACATGACTAGAGTAATTAGATTGGTGTTGGAGGCCCACAGTCTGACTTTTGATATACGCTGTGGAGTTGTTAGGGATGTAACTTTTATTAGTTAAACTGCAATTAGACAGGTATTACGAAAACACATGTAACTGGCAGAAGTAACGGAAGTTAAATATTAAAGAATATTTGCCTGGCAACCCTACATTCATCAGCATATAACACCTCAGAGCAGCCCATCAATAATAAGGTTAAAAATCCAGAATTCACTCACCTCTGTSTGAAGCGGAGAACGCTGCATTCTGGAATGCCTAACTCTGTATCCACTTCCAGGGACACCTGGGACCAAGCTCACATGGCCAGAACTTACTCTTAACAGCCTACTCCTCCAGTACACTGACAGTCAGCTGCTGTTCTTTGTACATAACGAAAGGGGAAATAGAAATAACCACTGCTCTGTAACGTCGTAGTGTTTTATGCATCCAGAACCACTCTTTCACAAAGGCAATAAGTACTAAAGTACCTTCATGTGGATCCAGTTATTGCAYAATGATTTAAGAATGCTTTAGTCTGTCCTGATCTAAAGTGCAACAAAATCCCATACTCTGTTCTGGAGAAAGTGACAAGTTGGGCTTTTCTGTTTCGTTTTTGCAAAATGTGCAGACTTTTTGGAGCAGGTCTGTACTGGCTTTGTAGGGAAGGTCTGTTTTCCAGAAAGACCAGCAATTACTTCCACTGAGACTCCTACTTCAACATCGCAAGGATCAATTTGAGAGTGCATGTCAGAGTGGAACAGTGGCATAAGAAATTATTAGAGGAACAGGGTTTTAAACCCTAGGTCACAGAATTAGAAATTTGATGAAGCTGGTAGTTATAGAAATAATTGTTCTCTAATGAGCGTTTATGTGTGCCAGTGTATGAAATTATTTGGTGARCTCAAGATGCAACTCAACATGGCAATTTTCTCAACAGCAAGGCCTGTTGCCCATTGTTGCTTGTTTTTGTTTGCAAGCCCACTTGTCTGTGTGGATGCAGGTTGATCCAGACYAGGGCACTAATTAAAATTACAAACACAATTTTTTTTAGGGGGTGTGATGTTCTCTTGGAGGATTTGCTTTTATTCCATTTCATTTACTAAACTAATTCATTGTATAGCTGAAAAAATGAGCTGAACTAGCAAAATGTTGTGGCTGTTGGAGGGTAAGTCCAAAGACAAAGGGACAGAAATTTTGGCTTTAGTGCTAAAAAAAAATATGATTAAATTCACAGCTTCAGTCCTGTGTTTATGGTGGAGGTAGTGATTCATTAATGCCTGTACCAGCAATTTTGGTATCACAGACAAAKAGGCCCCTCCTGTGATCTGACTCCAGGTGCTGCTCTCAGGGTTTCATACCAGTGGGGCTAATAGGCCCCATGGGGTTGCCCCAGGAGAAGGTGTCCATTTTCACAGGAGTTTTTTATAGAGAAGGGCCTTTGATGGATTGCTGGCTCCCCTGCCAGAGGGGCCGGAGGCTGCAGTAAGCACCCATYATACTTGACTAAGACTTTGGTGGTCTTAGCTCTAATGTCAGTGCTACTCTACACTTACTCTCACAAGCAACACTTGTTTTACTCACTACTGCTCTTTTATTACTGATTGTAGGAATCACTTACTGAATCTGCAATTTGCAATATCTTGAAGGGATAATCAAGGGATGGGATGTAGTGATCCCAGGTGAAAGGGCAGTGAGCTTCCACGCTGGGCATGGAGGCAGGTCTTACAATGAGCTCAGGGGCAGAGGGGAAACATGCTGGTGTGCCTGGTCACAGCGGCACAGCAGCCTTGAGGAGAACTGGGTGAAACCAAAGCCTTCCAGACCCTGCAGGCATGATGACCTCAATGGGAGCAGAGCACTATGCTGGCCCAAAATGCTCAGCCTCGTGGGRAGAGGGACACCACAGAGACCACTGGGGCTCAGAGGCAAGGTGGCCTGGAGCAGTGAAACACCATGCCAAGATTCCATGGCCAGGAGGCACTCTGACCTTGAGGGGAGCAGGGCATCACGCCGGCTTTCCTGGTCCCACAGGTGGGAGCCGATCTTATAGCTGGAGTCGAGTTTGTTCGTAATTACATGAAGCATAGTTTAGAAGGATGACAGAGCAAAACTCTTCTCAGCTAGGGTAGATGATACAAAAAGGACCAAGGGGCTACAAATTGCTTGGGAATTTCACAAAACTAGGGAAAAGCTGGTTTTATCTTGGAGGAAATGAAAGCATTCTTTGAGTAGGGCAGCACTAGAAGATGTCAGTCAGAGAGCTTGAGTAATCTCCATGTCTGAGCACTTTCAAGATTCCCCTCATAGACTCTTGGCTACAGTCCCACTCCAAGAAAGAAATTTGGATGGAGACCTCTCAAGTTCATTCCATTCACTGCTTCTCTGGTTCTGTAATTCTTGAATCATTAGCTGCTAAGTGCTTCTTTACTTCACTGATTTTTTTTTTTTGTTACATAACATTTATTATTAATAGCTTTGAGCTTAACATTTTCTTACTTTGCATCACAAATTCTTGACAGAAAAATACTAGTCTACTGAGCTTAGCGTGGCATGAAAAATCATATTTGATAGGCAGTGGTATAGACAAATTGTGTTTATGAAACATAAATAAACAGAAAAACAAATGGAAATACTTAATTTTTAAATGTGCATGTGAGTGAATTTCTGAATACCTTTGAGTATTGGGAAGATCTGGGCTACAAAATAACCATTATTTACACACTTTAACATCAGGGTCTGGTGCCATTTAATTTATGTGCCTAAGCATTCTTTTTGGCCCAATTCTTCTGAACCAAGGCTTAAAAAACCAGTTTAAGCTTTATGGACTTTATCTTATCCTAACCTATTATGAATTTAACAGTGAGACACTACTGGGCATCAGATCCACTGGCCACAAAGCCAGTTAAATAAATCACCTTGCCCTTATTGTCCACATACAGTGAACTGCAGAATGTAGGTTAAAAGAAAAATATGGACAGTGAATAAGAAATAGAAACATCTATTTCAAATTCTTCTGGTCCTCTAAAAAATCATTATACAATTCCATGGAGAGTATCTGTTAAAATATGCCTAATAAAGGGAGACAGTCCAGTATGACTTTTAATTGCATTTTATCTACTTTGGTTCCTTGACACAAAATGTTTTAAAGTTTGGCTTTTTGTTGTAGAAGGTTTCAGTTTCAAAGTTTTCTAAGTGAAAAGAGTAATCAGTTCCTATGACAGAATAAAAAATCTGCCAATCTTGCTAATTTAGATTTAGGAGTTTTCTTTGCTGGGTCACAGTTTATGTTCCATATTGACATCTTAAACCTCAGGATTTGCATTTTCACAACCAGACACGCTCTGTTGCTAATGTATGTTAAGCAATGTCAGTGTATATTTACCTCAAGAAATAATACCAGACCACTAAAACTGAATTCACAGAAGTGATGACAAGTCAGTTTGCACCTTAACAAGAGAACATCACATTCCCAAAAGCAATGAAAATTAGCTCTGCTCATCGTGCCACATGCACTGCAAAGTAGAGCTGTGTCATGCCAAATCTTATTACATCTATTATCGTATTATTGAATTGTATTACTATGATATTTTTCTTGATTCAAYCTAAGCCAGTAGGATATGGTTTTATTGCTAAATGTTGATGCAGGTCAATTTTCACTCCCTTCAGCCCTGCCCCTTCTCTTTAAGACCTGCTAGGTATTTTCTGCTTGGTGTCAGCCTCTGCTCCCTTCCTTTCTTCAAGCCGCCCTTGTTCCATGCAAAACCTCCATCATCTGCTACATTTCTGGTCCAAAGGTAAATGAGTGTGGGTAGGTTGACCTTGAATAGAAATCAAAGATGGCTTACTTCAAACAAAAATAAATGTCGATTTACAGTCAATTATAAATAAAAAAGAGATAAATTCAGCAATCCTAATTAAACATGAAGGGTCTCATTCTCATATCCCTTGAACTAAAGATCCAAAGCACAGGCCAGACAGCACCAAAATGTTTCAAAGACAGCACTCCTGAGGAAATGCTATCATTGGAACTAATAAGAGGTAGGGCTGCAAAAGCCCTCCSCTAGAGGATGGTGAGAATGCTTACTCTGTTTCAGGATTACACATTTTAATGCAGTATTTTAAACACTGAATACTGGTTACATAAGGACTTTTTCTTCATAGGGGACATGAAGGAATCTGTAGGTATCTTAAAAATTATGAATTAGTATTTCTTTCTTATTTTGACTTTTTCTCTTTTTGACCTATACATCTATACAATCCCAAGAAATCTGTTTTACCTATTTATAAAGTGTGATATTAACATCTATGCTAGAGAATGCAGACTAATTGATGTTGTCATTAGACATAGTAGATCTCTGTTTTGATATGAAAGGGCTTAGTTTTGGGAAGGTTGTTTTTCTAGGAAATTTCAATGGGAATATGTGTTTGAAGGGAAAAAAAAGGCCTAAAAATAAACTTAAGACTTGTTTACTCTTTGAAAAAATGTAGATACTTCTGTCCCTTCTCTTTTTTAATGTTTTCTTAGTCAGTCAAGGCATATTTATATCCTTCTTCAAATATTCTTTCCCCATAAATTAATCACTCCAAACAGACTCATCAGAATTTTTTCCCCTATCTTTCCCTTTAAACTCATCCTTTATAGGATTATCTGTCTTTAAGGACATGTCTAGAACTGCCCACAGGACAATTCTGTCATCTCCAGGGAGACTACTGCTGTGTGTTATCAAAGTTCAATACCACAGGTCTTTTTCACTGATATATTCCTTTAAAATTTTGTCTGATCTCTAATTGTTCACTGTAATATTCCCAATACAGTTAAACTTTTTTTCTGAATATTTCCTACCAATCACATATCTGCCTTTAAACTTAGGTGTTTTGAAACCTACTCCTTATCATACTTCTAACAACTTTAATTCCCTTTAAAATCTTCCAGTTTTATCAGTATATCACAGCACCTCATAAAGTAGATCTACTTTTGAATTTGACCAAATCCATTAACCCCTTTCATACAAACATAATCAAGGATAATGAAGAATATAATCACAGTAATGAAAACAAAGTAACTCTGAGACTCCCTTAGTGATCCTTATCACGCTTCATTTCAGAGCCTCTTATGTTTCCTTCCCACACTATTACAGTACTTCCTTTCTGTATTTTTATCTCCATTTGAATGGAGATTTGCTTCTTAAATAAGCATGGTGCAGAAGAATTTACCTCAAAAGGAAAATACGGACATGGCAGAGAAAAATTCTAGAGTCTTGAGAGTTCTACACACTTCTGCTAATGATACAGCTTTGGCAGCCAATGCTAGCCCAATGAGCTGGGAAGTTCATTAAATTTCTCTCAATGTCTATGCTTTCATGGGAGTGAGATGACATACCAGTGGTTGATCTTCCCAGGTCTTTAAAATTTGTAATTTGTAGACCTGGATTTATGATTTCAGCAGGGGAAGTTCGGACAATACTTCCACTCTCTTTTAGGTGCTATGGGGGGCTTTTTCTTCCTAGTTTGAATACCTGAGTTGCAGTGCACTTAAAAGGGTCTCACTGCTATCTCACTGTAAGCACACATCGAAAGCTTGAGACAAAATCCAATCACCTTCCTGTTTTCATGTCAGAAATCATCACTCACTGCAGATGAGTGAGCAAACATGAGGTTTAAAGAAATTAATATGCAGTTCTGCTCTAGAAATGGCTATTGGAATACTGCTTTTTTGCAGCACATTGTTTTTGAGGATGTTGCAGGAAAGAATGGGACTAGGAAACTTAAAGCACAGGTGTAAAATATAAAGCACAAAGAAGACTATCAGATTCTCAATTCCTGAGACCATTCAAGCCCCTGTGTTAGAATCATTAATGCCTTGGGCTATTTTAAACCCAAATAATCCCAAATATAGCTTCAGCATTATTCTAAATTTTCATATTTGACTACAAGGTGAAGTTTAAATTCTTGGTTCTGAAAGAAAAAGCAAGCTAGCCCACAAAACCTAACTTAGTTCTTAATCTCAGTAAATATGCTAAATAATATTTGAGACAAAGCATTTTTTTCTTGATAGCTTCTGTGATCTCTGTGAGAATTGTGAATACAAGCATGATTTGTGTATCACTGTCAGTGGGATGACTTCTACAGATGATCACTGAACACAAACTTGCTTTTGCAGATGCAACTTCTGCTTTTTCGAGAGTATGAGTTTTCATCAGGTTGTTCCATAAACGAAAGCACATGACCCCAAAAGAACAGCAATTTCTTAACACAGCAAATGAGCTAAKCAAATTAGACACACACCCACTTTGTCATACTTAAGTGAATCTCAGAAAGTTTTCCAAGCACTCTGCTTTTTCCTCCTGCAAATATGTATATCTTTGCTTTCAAAACCACTGTGAGTTCTGTTTAAAGAACAAAAGTGCAATCTACAGTATTAAATATCCAGCAAATAAATAAATAAATAATAAAATTAACCTATGTGCCATAAAAATCATCAGCTAAAGAAAAGGAGAAGCTGGACAACCATAATAGAATACTTTACTTTTTCAAGTTACTTCGGAACCTCACAATGCAAAGTGACGTCCAGTTACAACTTCACTAAGAACCTGGGTCTACATAAACAAGTTCTGGTGTTCCCGTTCTAAAGGAGCTCATAACATTACCCTGCTGCCTTTTGTCCTTGCTGCTAGAAACTTTCCCCTCAACCACGAAATGAAAAACAAACAACATGTGTGTGTTTTTCAAACTCTCCAGTTCATGGCATGGTATTTTAGACCAAGACACTTTTCTTGGCAGAATGCACTGAGCTACAAGATTTTCCACTGAAGTGGTTAATATGAAAGCTCATGTTCCCTGTCATCGCCCTTACTCCCAGGACAGATGCAAGCAGAATAGTGGCCAAGAGGGAGAGATACAGGCAGGAATCTCTTGAACTGCAAAACAAGAGCCAGCAGATTCTTCTGTCATAGACCTTAGACTCTCCAATGACTAATTTCTGGAGTTTTTCATCTCATGCAATGCCAAGTCCGGTAGCCTTTCATATGGTGGTACTCCTTTGTTTTGAAAAGTCTGATCCCAGGATAAACTATCAGGCATAAACCTAAGCAGTTTTTTACCTGGAGAACTATGGCTGTTAGGAACTGTTTGTGACTCCAAATGTGGAGGCATTAACTAACGTGAATCAGAGAAACCTATTTTCTTTGAAAAATAAAGTTATCTATTGAAAAGCACTTTTCTAGGGAAAATATATTGGGATGGGCTCTCCTTTTGACAAAATAAAATTTTGCTATTGACAATGTATGAATCCCTGAATATGTAACTCTTTCAACTGTTAAATGTAACTCTTTCAATGGTTAAATGAGAACAGTGAAAGTCATAAGTTAAATATTAAGATTCTCTCAGGAAAAAAAGAAAAAAAAGTTTAGATTATATAATCCAAATAATGCTTTCAATGTTATTAAAAAATGCATTTTCTTTTCAGGTGCAACCAGGCAAATTAAGCATTGATCATAAAAATTTCCCCATGGCAGGGAGGTTGGAATTAGATGATCTTTAAGGTACTTTCCAACCCAAAGCATTCTAAGATTCTGTGATATTTTTTCCAGATTTGATCTTTGAATATGTGCCCAAAAATAAACTCTGAAATTAAGTCATTCTTCATGAGTATTATATTTTGCTTATGAACATGTTAAAAATGAGATAGGTTTTCTCATAACCTCATAAAAATCCATCAAAGCCAGTGGTGATCAGATTCCGTGTAGAATGCTTAAATGATGATGCACTATTCATGTGTCTCGCTGTTTTCTGTTCAGGTTTCTCCTTTTCCCATCAATCCACCAGTTGCCTTTAGCAACTACTTCTGTATCCTCTAGATACAGAAAGAACAGTCACTTCATTTGAGTTGGTTTATCTGGGGCTTCTTAAAGTTTGGTTTATCCAAAATGGAAAAACAGACTGATGTTCCAAAACAAAACAAAAAAATTTTCTAACAAACCTCRTTTTTCTTTTCCGTTAGATGAGGCATGGTGATCCAAAACAATGTATTTCTACTCTGCAGCTGTAGCTAATAGTTATCTTTCTTACTAGAAGGATTCTTTTTCAGCACAGGTAATTTGAGAAACTACTTTATTCTTGTGTAGCCAACACCTTTACAGCAGCYTCGTGTAAGAATAAAATCAATTAAAATCCTTTTGAGTTTTGAGTCAAATTCAGTTTCTTTACAAAATGCTACTTAATGTACATGATGAATAAGAAAGTTTTTCATCTAAAAAATAGGAAAGTCACCATTTCTAAAGACAGTAAAAATGACGAAAGTAAGAATCTGATCTGTGTGCTTTAGCAATCATATTTTAATGCACAATTGATGTAACAAATTTATAAAGGCAATGTCTCTTCTTGTCTAGTGAAAGGACCACATTATACAAACCTAGAAAGAAATCATCCTTATGAAAGAAAGTAGCTAAACAGTACAAAATGAACAATAAGATCACATGAATCAAGCTTTCCTTCTTCCAGACATTTCAGACACACTCAAAATGAGTTGTCTGATTTATTCGGATTTAATTTATTCTACTCTGTAAAATGAGATGAAACAGTCTTCTTTATAGACCTCACTAAGGYATTTCCAAGTTTATTTATTTATTTGAGCCTGTTTATGCTGATGTTGTAATTCTTACATGAGGATTTGACCATTTGTAGCTGTGGATCAGCAGCAATGTTAGATAGAAAAAACATGTTGCAATTCGTCGAACCTCTTGAAGAAGTGCTTTAAGGTTTCTTTGGGAAGCCGAAAAAAGGCCAATACATTTCCATGTGCAAACTCCTGATAAATCTGTGGAATGGACAGAGTGGAACCCAGGGTTTGCACAGGAGCACAGACTACATTTAAATTTAAGACTCGATTCTTGTTTAAGTTTTAAGCAGTAATCCCTCACAGGGTGATGACGGATGAAAACTCATTTGCGTGTTCTCAGGAATTGCATATTGCTTTATTTACAAGAACATGATTATCTCAGCACCAAACTTAGCACTCCCTACTCCCTCCCTAAGTCGTGCTTAAGCGCAGCAGGAATCCTTGTGGTGGCAGGACAAAACCTTTAGCAGTCATCAGAAAAGCCTCAGATGAAACAGGCTCAGAGAATGAATGGAGGTATCCTGAGAGAG
The DNA here is from genome assembly GCA_018881555.1 of Amblyornis subalaris. Lineage (NCBI taxonomy): Eukaryota > Metazoa > Chordata > Aves > Passeriformes > Ptilonorhynchidae > Amblyornis > Amblyornis subalaris. Next base: position 9,170,622 of record JACAXG010000022.1, read on the forward strand.
CTCTGACAGGACAGAAACAAAGCACTTTTGCAGGAGGGAGGTAAGAAAGTCTGCACAGTTGCTTCCTTATTTACTATTGAGTGATTTCAGCCTCCAGAGCTGTCAGGCCAATACATGGCAGAAGTCCTAAATCCACTTAAAACAGCCAGCTGATTTTGATATAAGCATGCTTTTCCTTGACTTGCCAAGAGTTCTGAGGGAGTCTCTATATTAAGAGGCACAGTTCATTTGTTATACAAAGACTCCCGTGGTTTTTTTACACCTGCTTTGTAAAGTGTCTCTCACGAGGGAAAATCCAGCCGAAGCATTTTGTTCATTGCGAGTTCCACTCACAATTTCAATATTGCTTTGCAATGTGCTGCAAAGTAATTTTTTTAAAGACGTATCATTTTCTTTTCAACTCCTCTCCATTCTCTGCTCAATAAACATGTTGGGGTAATCATTGGCTATTAGCTAATGTGAAGTATAGATTTTATCTTGGCATTCAGCATTCCTACTTAGTTTGCTCATCAGTTCTTTTCTTTCATCATGCATCCAGTGTCAGGGTTACTGTCATATGCATGTTTGATATAAGCAGGAGGACAGGAAAGAAAATGAGGCTAAGGACCTCATTTTTTCTTTTGGTAGTTCCTTTGGTTTTGCTAGAAATCTGAAAGTCATCAAGAAGTGAGCAACTGTTTAACTAACACCCTCTACTGTGAGAAGCCTACCATGTTTCTTCATTAGTAGAATCTCTTACACGTATTTGGAGGTTTGGGTTTTTTGTTTAGAATCTCTTACATATATTTGGGGGTTTGGGTTTTTTGGCATTATTTCTTTTTCCATATTCAATTCTGATGCATTTAGGAATTCTGAAGTCGTTATCTTTCAAAACTTCTTTTTGAGGATCACCAAAACGTCTCTCCCAAGGGTAATAAAATTTTGGATTAAGAGTCAAGAATCTTCTGCTTTAAGAACTCTCGTCAATATCTAGCAACAAGAAGTGGAAGACAGATGCTAACATTGATATTCAGAAGTAAAAGCATCTAATCCAAGTGCCGTGCCAATGACCTTAGCTAGAAAATATATACAACCTAAGCCTTTCTTTAAGCACTTCTATTTGGAAATTCTTAGGTATTTGGTCTTATACACAGATTAATTAACAAAACACCTTTGTAATCATGCATAACTAATGATCTTAAAAAGTTACAGAATGGTATATCTAACTTGCCTTTTGAAACATACCAGAATTTCCGTGCTTATCTAAAGGGATAGACAGAATCCCGTTGGTTATTTAGGTCCCAATGCATCTGAATGAGGCTTTGTGGGCTGCCTTGAAAGTTCTGGAAAGTGTCTGAGCTTATGCAGTCTTTGCTATTTCAAAGAATATTTTTACGCAGGGTCTGGAGGCAAACATCTCTTGTTATTGACAGAATTTAGACTGGATTGATTGAGACCAAAGTCAGGTTTCACAAAAGAGAGCAGAGCAATGAAACACAAAAGGAAAGTACTTTTGCTTATCTCTTTGAACTGATAATATATAATATGAAAGAGACATGAGAGGCAGAACTTTAACTGTTAGAGACTGAACATGTGGTAAGATTTCAAATAAATGGCACACAAAAGATTTATGAAGTATTTCTACAATGTCTAACCTGCATTTATTATGTCTAAGCCTTTATTACCTGCTCCTCAGAGTTTTTTAGAAACAACTGGAATTGGATGACTGGTGTTATTCGATGTGCACCGTGTAGCTGGTGAACACTCCAGTAAGAACGTGATCTCTCAAAGTCAATGAATGTTTAGAGGATCCCTAAAATTCTAAAAGCATAATTCTGTAGGATATTTCTGCAAATATGTACTCCTCTCAGAAGGTGCAATCGTTTGAGGGAACTTCTAGTCACCTGTATGTCTCACAGATATTTTTCTGAGTCCATAAAAATATCTGAAACTTGCCAGGCTAAAATCAATGTTGGTCCCTACTCTTTCAGGGTTTTCAGATGAGAACTTCTTGGTGTACAATTAGATAAAAGAAAAACCACACAGGTAGCCAGTACCAAGTGGAAGCTGCCTGGAGGCTCCTCTGTTACGAGTGGTCTGTGTCCAAGGAATTTGTGGTACAACACAAGTCCGAAGGCCACACTGTATGTGCAGCACAGCACTGCACAAACCTGGGCCTATTCAAGATTTGTTATGTGCATCACTAACTCTTCAATGTACAGGAGTCTTATGGTCAGGATCATTGTAGTAGTAAATACATATTTTTATGCTAAATAAATATTTTTAATAAAAAATAAATAAATCTTTTTAATAAAAAAGATATATTAAGATATGTTTACATGAGGTTATCTCCTACATAAATTTACATTTTCAATTACAGATACATTTTAGACAGCTGAAATGATCATAATCACATTTTACTTGTATTTCCCTCCTAGTCTTTACTTTTCATAATGCATCAATAAATATGTGTCCTTTCATTCTCAAAGTTACCTCTGTTCTAACATCTGACTACTTAACCAAAATTAAGCACCAGTCATTTCACAAGTAGCTATTCTTGGAAAAGAGGCATTTGTTCCTTCTTCAAAGGCTAAAGTTTTATCAGAGATAAATTGTCTGACTTGGATGTATACTGAGTTCCCTTTACAATGCTTTGACTGTAGATACAAGAGACTTATTTTTTTTACACTGTAGAAAAAAATGAGAATCAAAAGATGGTTCTTACTCCCCATAGGCCTGATGAGTAAGAAAAAATTTGAAAAGAGAAGGGGAAAAAAAAGAGGATAAAGCCAAAACTGCATGCATGAGCAAAGCAAAAATAAGGAATTCATTCATTAATTCCAATCAACTGACAGATGTTTCGTCATTTCCAGGAAAGCAGGGCTTAATGAGACAGAACGGTTACTTGGGAAGACAAACATTAACTGTGAATGCCCCCCACTCCGTCCTTTTCCCTGCCTTTGTATACTGAGCATGATGCCATATGGTATGGAACATCCCTTTGGTCATTGGGGTCAGCTGTCCTGGCTGTGTCCCCTCCCAACCTCTTGCACACCCCCAGGCTACTCATCGGCAGGGCTGTGTGAGAAACAGAAAAGGCCTTGATGTTGTGTAAGTGTTGCTCAGCAATAAGAGAAGCGTCATGTATCATTGACGCTGCTGTGGTCACGAATCCAAAGCACAGCACCATGTAAGTCTACCATGACGAAAATTAACTGTGTCCCAGCCGAAAMCAGTACAGCATGTCAACAGCTACCTGCATGTACTTTCCATGGTCCTCACAGTGAACTGGACTGAGAAGGTAAAGGCCGATTTGTTCCCGGAAAAGGCTCTAGCAGGGCACTGTCAATCATGGCCATGTGGTCTTCAGTTACAGATGGAGGACTTTGCATGTACCTTAATGGAGCTTGTGTAATTTCTCCAGTCTGCTGAGGTCCCTCTGGAAGGCAGTTCTATCCACCATCATAATGCTCTAGATAATCTTTGTCTAGATTATCCACTTATGAAATCAGAATTACTGCACAGATTTWAAAAAAAGCCACCTAAATAAGAAACAAATAATTGCATTTACAATTTTAATTTATATGTATTTCACAGTGATTCTAATACTCTTTGCCTACACACAGTGATTTAAAACTGTATAAATAATTTAATTTTTCCCTCCAGAGAATTGTAGACTCCTTTAAGTAGAGAGCAGGATAGATCAAAGGTATTTGGAATGTTTCATCTGCTAAAGACAAATCTAGAGAGGAATGGTATAAGCCTTGCTTACATAAAACAACACTACTAAAGATAGTGGTTAGTTGGCATAACATCTACTGGAGGAAAAGAAGGAGAAGGAGAAGGAGAAGGAGAAGGAGAAGAAGAAGAAGACGAAGAAGACGAAGACGAAGAAGACGAAGAAGAAGAAGAAGAAGAAGAAGAAGAAGAAGAAGAAGAAGAAGAAGAAGAAGAAGAAGAAGAAGAAGAATTACTTCTGGAGGTCTCTAGCTCAACAATCCTGCTTGAAGCAGGACTACGGATAACACTATATCAGGTTAATCAGCTCCTTTCCTACTTAACTGTTCTCTATTGGTACTTGAAAACCTCGATGGAAGGAAATGTCACCATTTCACTGGGTCAGCCGGTCCAGTCCTGTATTAACCTTCTGGTGAATGTGCTCTTCCTAATGTTTGTTCTCAATTTCCCCAGCCACAGTAGTCTTGGTTGTTGCCTTTTTGTGTCTGGCACTATTGAGCAAAGTGATCTGGTGTCATCATCTTTGTTAATCCCGTCCCACTTCTTAGGGGTTGTTATGCATTGCTATTTCATCTTCCCTTTGCCAGACTGAACATCTCCTTTGTAGATCATGTGCTCTAAACCCTGCACCAYTTTGAGATCCCTCTGCTGAACCCTTTCCAAGTTTTCCCACATCCTTCTTTTATCGTGACTTCTTCAGCTCAAAATTGACTGAAGTTTCCTGAAGCAATTTCCCTAATTAGACATATTTTAAGTCCTTAAGGAAGATCTTTGGGACCTAGCCTTCCAAGAGATGGATCTGGGTGCTGTACTTCATCCAAAGCAATATGAGCAAGGGAAGTGGTTTAGCTCTGGTAGGAGGGTTCTACTCATAGCTCAAGATTGCATTTTCATAGGCTGATAGTAGCTAAAAAATTCAAAGTGGTGCCTCACAGGGCTGTCACAGTTTACCATAGATAGAACTGCATGTTTTATTACAGAAAAGGCTTCACTTTCAAGATTGTTTTCTTGAACCAATATATGCTCCAGCAGTTAAAAGACTCTGTGATGGTAAAATAGATTTTTTTGTTAAATGGTAGAATTCTCATTGGATTTTCTTGCCTTTGTCGCTTAACTAACAGTCAAAATATCAGGTTTTGCATAATTTTCCCTTTCCTTGAAAAGCAGCATGTGCAGCATATACAGCAAATGTGGACCCCAATGTCTGAATTTTTATCAAGGTTCTGAATTTTTGATACTGCTGCATTTTGCAATCAAACTGGACCTCTCCCCGGTTTTTACTGAGCAATTATGATACTGTCATAGATTGACACACAGGACACACTATGTGTTGTGCAAAATAAGAGAACGAAGTGGAGATGTGGACCTCGTACGTGGATTCTTTGTGCTCATATGCTGAAAAGACAGTTCTCCYGTTCCCCACCCTTTGTCTATTTTGACTGTAAATTCTTCAGAGCATGGGTTTTCTCTTACTTGGGAACAATGTGCACTAATATAATCTGATCTTCCTCAATAATAATTTAGAATAAATAATAAGCATAAACAATTACACTGATGTAAAGTGTAGCATGCTCAGGTAATAATACAGTAAACATCAAAAATCCCTCAGTCCTGCCTTGAAAAATCAAACAGCAGGACTTACCAGGTTAAAGAAAAGGATGTTGCAGTAGAGAAAAGAGAGCAGAAATAGGGGAAGATGGGGAACACTACCCAACTTGGAGAGCATCTAGCTAATTTTAACACCTTGAATTTTAATTACATTATGATTTATTACATTCCATATCATTCAGTTCTCAGAGCTGGCTCAGGCATTTTTAAAATATCATTACTCCTTACAAATAATCCATGAAACCAGAAAAACTATAATACTAAATGATACCTAAAAGATTTTGTGGACAGCAAATTGAGTGTATGCTTGAAATACAATATAAAGGGAAGGGGATGAAAGAAGGTAATTCTGAACAGCATTTTACAAAGCATTATTATTACACAATTATGGGCTATTATTCTGCAAAATTCCTAAATATATGTTAAAATTCCAGGCCCGGTGTATCTTTGACTGGCATGAGAGTGGCATGTTTAGATTTATCTGCAGGACTAAGTGCTTAATTTGTTCAAGAAATAAGAATCTTACATGATCCAAACTAAGCCACACTAAGCAAATAAGCAAAACAAATACTTCATAGAGAGTGTAAGATCAGAACCCAGGCCACCACACAATTAGACAGACACACTTCATAAGTAAGTTGGCTTTATCCTTGTATAGTCTTTTTTTTTTTGTAGAATACATAAGAGAAAAATGAAACTAGAAGCAACATTGACATCACACATGCTACTGAGCATACCTGACTTAAAGCTGTTACCTGCCTCCCAATTCCTGTTTCAAAGGAAAAATAAAATAAGGTAAACCAAACAAGAAATCCAATACAGATGAAACCAACAAACCAAAAAACCCAGACACATTGATATTCTCTTTGAAAACATTAATGTCATAATAACTTGAGGTTTAGAGATTCATTCTGCAGTGCTGATACCACATGAACAGAGAAACAAATGATGTGATGTAATCCTGTTAATATTTGTTAAAGCTATCAAACTCATGACATTGCTTGGAAGAAATATGAAAGATTTGACAATTTTGAGAAGGTGGGACATTGAAAAGATGCAAATTATCTGTMATGAAACATTAAATTTGGTTATCATCTTTTGAAAACCTTTGCATCAGTCAAGAAAAATGCAGAGAATGTGCATTTTTGATTCTACAAAAAGCTAATAATGTTCTGCTTTTAATTAAAACATTAAGCTGGACAGATATACACTGCTCATACATCAGTATGTCAAGATGTTAAAATGTAAGATTTCTTCTTGGCAGCTGTTAGTCCCAAATTACAATGGTTAACAGCTCTTGCAATTTACTGCAGGAAAATAGGGTTAGGCATACATGAGTGTCAGTATTTTTCCAGTCACTGTAAATGTATGCCACAACACCGTTCAGTGAGAGGAAATTCCGTAGGACATAGTGGCAAATTTGCATTTAAATGAATGCCTTCTATTTCTGCATTCTAAATAAAATGAACCATCTGCAGCTAGACAATGTATCTAAAGTTAGCATGATCCAAAGGGCTCCAAGGTACAGGATAACGGTTTCCTTTGAAAGAAAAAAAGCAGTAGACTGGGTTTGGTCAATAGTTAATATTGCTTTCTGATACAAATGSAAAATCTGATTGTCTCTTTCTCCTTTCAGAATGGGAGTAGAATTTGACTCTTGAGGAACTGCTAGAAGAAAAGTCCATGATTTTTATGAATATTCATTATTTGCAGATATTCCATGAACAACTAAGAGAATTAAAGCTTTTTAAGTACTCATTGTTTGGGCTAAGAGAAAGCTAATTTTCTTCTTGGCTTATATGGTGCTGTGCTTTGGATTTGTGACCAAAACAGTGTCAATAATACACCAAAGTTTTCATTATTACTCAGCAGCAATTACACAATACTGAGGCTTTTTTTATTTCTCATACAGCTCTGCCAACGAGAAGGTTGGGGGTGTGCAAGAAATTGGAAGAGGACACAGCCTGGACAGCTGACCCCAAAGACCGAAGGGATGTTCCATACCATATGGCATCATGCCCAGAAATAAGAGCTGGGTAAAGAAGGAGAAGGGAGGAGGATCAGGATGTTGGCATTCGTCTTCCCACTATGCGTGATGGAGCACTGCTTTCCTGGAGACGGCAAAATACTTGCCTGTTGATGGGAAGTAATGAATGAACTCCTTATTTTTGCTTTGCTTGTGCCTGCAGCATTTGCTTTAYCTATTAAACCATCTTTATCTCAACCCATGAGTTTTCACACTTCTACCCTTCCGTTTATCTCCCCCATCCCACTGCAGGGGAGTGAGCGAGTGACTGGGTGGTGCTTAGCTGCCTACCCGGGTTAAACCACAACAGTACATTTTTAGTTATTTCTTCCCCCTCAACACCAATATTTCTTTCGTAACTGTTCCCAATCCTGCATGATGTTCTTGCACCAAATATTCTTGGTGTGCCACATATGCTTGGATAAGGACACTCATAAATACTAATTAATTAATCAGTTAGCTGTGCTGCTGAAATTTTATCATGAAAACAAGAATCCTTCCAAAGCCTCCTTCCCAGCTTATTGTATTAAATACTGTGGTTTCACAACTCCTTCTACGACTCTCTCTTCTAAGCCAAGTGGGTCTAGCAGGTTAACTGCTGCTCACATAGGAATATGTAGCCTGTGCTGCTCAACTTTCCATCATTTTTACTGCATGCCTCTAAATAACATATATATGCTATTTTGGGGTGACTAAAGAATTCCTGAGAAATGTACACCACCATACTACAAATACAACGTACTGTTTTCTCTAAGGTGATCTTACAGATCATCCCAGATTTTATCTGTCTTTGAGAGGGAAGAAGAAGTAGAAATTTCCCTTGAAATGTAGTCCTACATCTCCTATCTTATCAGTTCCAAACCCTTACATCACATATTTTTACACCTCCTAAACAGAAGTCCAATCCCATGTTTCTGTCACTGCCACTCATCTCACTCAAAAGATGAATCAACCTTATTCACCCTCACCTCACACTGCTGTGTTCCCTCAGTTCTTTATCCTGTGCTTTCCTGCTTCCATGTCTGCAATACTGTTGTGTTTTAACCTCGGTTGCTCACTAAGTACCACACAGCCACTTGCTCACTCCTCTCCCCTCAGTGGGATGGGGAGGGRAACTGGAAAAAGGTAAAATTCACACGTTAAGAACACTTTAATTATTGAAATAACATAAAAGATGATGATGATGACGAAAGTGAAAAATAATTTCAAAAGGGAAGAAGGAAAACAAGTGATGCACAATACAATCATTCACCACCCACTGACCAGTGCCCAGCCTGTCCCTGAGCAGCRACTGGTGGCTCGCAGCCAACTCCCCTGCATTTATATACTGAGCATTACATTCCATAGCATGGAATGTCTCTTTGGCCAGTTCAGGTCAGCTGTCCTGGCCATGCTTCCTCTCAGCTTTTTCTGCACCTGCTTGCTGGCAGAGCACGAGAAATCGAAAAGGTCTYRATTTAGAGTAAGCACTACTTAGCAACAACTAAAACATCAGTGTGTTATCAACATTATTTCACACTAAATCCAAGACACAGCACTGTGCCAGCTACTAAGAAGTAAATTAATTCTATCCCAGCTACAACCAGTACAGTAGCCACCACTTATTCCATATAATGTGTCATGCCACACTTCCAAAACCCTATTTATCACCTTTCCTCTTTTTTGATATAYGCACGCAGATATGTTCTCTTAGTCTATGGACCATCTATTGAATTCATGTAGTCCATGAAACTGGGCTCCATCTGTCATAACAGTCTTTCAAGGCAGYAAAGATGGTGTGTGGATTGTTGCATGCTGAAGTCAGTTGTGATTCCATCACCATTGTGCTTGTCCAGTTTCATCAAAGTTCAGTTTTCATTAATGTGGCAATCGAAAGGAAGAGGGGTTCAGATCCCAGTGTGACGATGAGCATGTAGCCACTGTAGAAGTGATAGTACACAGTGCTATCCAGCAACTAACATCATGCAATTTAATTGATTGGCTATTCTTACCCCAGATCAAATCCCCTTGAGGCACACGCCAGACCTCCCCATGCTCCTTCTTTATCCACCAAAGGCACTCAGGCTCTTGAGCAAAAGCAATCCTATGGATGGGTTTGCCTTTGCCTGAGACAGGAATACCCCAGACTGTTCCCCAGTGTATTTTTTATGCGCACTACAGGAACTTTATCCCATTCTACAGTACATAAAAGTTTTGTTTGGGCAGGGCCGGACCAATTGGCAGGTCCCCTATCCAGGTGGCCTTTGCTAAATGTGTATCCCAATGTGTGAGGGTTCCACCACSCATTGGTCTCAGTGTAGTCTGTAGCAGTCCATTGCATTGTTCAACTTTTCCAGAGGTTGGTGCATGAGAGGGGATGTGATATACCCACTCAATGCCCTGTTCTTTGGGGACGAGGATCTATGAGGTTGTTTTGGAAACGAGCCCCATTGTTTGGCTCAATTCCTTCTAGAGTACCATGTCACAGAGGTTTGCTTAACCCTAAACAATTTGACATATTCAACAGCAGGCTGGATCCTAGCAGAACCACGAGGTTTGTTTCCAGGTAATTCAAGAGATATTCAATACCTTTAAAAATCTCATACGCTACTGTAATCAGGCTGGAGAGGAAGGAAGGAAGGAAGGAAGGAAGGAAGGAAGGAAGGAAGGAAGGATGGAAGGAAGGAAGGCAGGCAGGAAGGCAGGCAGGCAGGAAGGAAGGCAGGCATTTGCCCCCTAGGTTGGCTCTGCAAAGAGAAAAGGCAAAAGGTGTAATTATTAATAGTTCCCAATAGATGGCTCCCGAAACACAGAGGTGGCAGCAATGCTGAGCACACAGATCAGATTAGTTTCACGACCAGTGATTCTATCATATCATAAGCCAGTATTGCATAGAAAGACAAAATGACAACCTTAGCCCAGATCCCAAGAAGGATAAATGCCACAGCAGGGAACACATACATCAAGTAAGGTTTTGTGTGAGCACACATGCAGAAACTCTAAGAGCAAATAATTCAGCATTGTAACAAGTGACTATTGAACTAATACAATGAATGCTTAAAACAATTTTGTTTTAACATGCTATGGTCAGGTCTGTTGTTATCTCAACTCTTTGTGCCCCACACTGGGTGCCAAGAAGGGCTGTAATGGTTTAACCCCTGCTGGCAACTGAGTACTACACAGCCACATGCTCATGCTTCTCCCGCCCTCAATGAAATAGGGAAGGGAATTGGAAAAATGTAAAACTCGTGGGTTGAGAAAGGAACAGTGTAATAATAACGGTCATGGCAAAAATAATTTGAAAAGGAAAAGGAGAAAGAAAATTAAAACCCAAGAAAAAAAAGTGATGCGCAATACCCACCACACACTGACTGCTCAGCCTACAGCTGAGCAGCATTTGGTGGCTTCTGGCAAAACTCTCCCCAGTTTATGTACTGGGCATGGTGTTGTCTAGTACAGAATATCCCTCGGGCTACTTTGTGTCAGCTGTTCTGGCCATGCTCCCTCTCAACTTCTTGTGCGCCTCCTCACTGGCATAGCATGGGAAACTGAAAAGTCCTTGACTTAGAGTAAGCTCTTCCTAGCAACAACTGAAACACCAGTGTATTATCAACATTATTCTCATACTAAATCCAAACGACAGGACTGTGTCACCAACTAAGAAAATAACTCCATCCCAGCTGAAACCAGGACAAATATCCCTCTCTGTCTTAACATGACCACTCTGCCCTTGTCCGGATGTTTAACACCATCTGAGTTCCTGCAGGAGCTTTAAAGGATTTAGAGATGTCAGCTCACATTGTGAACCATTACCAACGAGCAGAGACACCTTATCTCTGAACAAGGCAGCCCCTACACTTCGACAGCTGATACAAGACAAGGTGATGGGGGGCATGTATGGGGGTTTTGGGGGGCTTTTTCCAGGAAAAACACACTAGGAACAAACCAGAATTTACTGTACAGTGAACAACTCTGTGTTGATTGCAATATCCTGCCATTTCCCCTTCCTTTCCACTGGCCCTTTTATCCTGCATATGAGAGACATCAGTTAAAAACAAATTCACTGTATGTCTTTGAAATTTCACACCAAAATCTAAACAAAAACCAACCCAATCCAAATCTTTGCAAGAATTTTCTGGAAAACAAATACTGGGAAAATTTTAATATCTTTGCTAACTAAGCCACTGACCAATTTTTTGAAATTTTTTTAAAAAATCCTGATTAGATATGTGGTGCAAGAAAGTTTTGGGCTGTTTATAGTGAAGGTAGGAGGTGTTAAAATTGGTTTCTGTGCTGAAAATCACCAACTACAGAACAAAGGATCTTTCAATTCCTCGTAACAGTTGCTCTGTCATAAAACTAGAGAAAATTCCCCCAGCTATCACTGCACGTATTGGCAAATTCAGGAGTAAAGAAGTTGATTTAGGTTCATGTGAAAACCTGAAAACAGACTAGAAGTTGTGGACAAGAGTTTTATGTTGGATCTTGTGGCGGAAAGCTAAAACTCCATTAACAGTTTATGCAAATTAGACTATGTTAAATCAGTTAATGTTGCAGTTAATAGAAAACAGGTGAAGTCAACCAAGTGTAGAGAAGTGAGGCAGACAAGCAGATTCCAAAGAGGAATATAATATCTTATTGAGAGTTGTCCGCTTGAACAAAATAAATGCCCAAAGTTAAATATAAACAGTTGCTACCTGTCAAAGGTAGTGGGAAAGAGGAAAAATCTGCATGCAGGGATACGCTCAGGTGTTTAACTTCTGGTCTAAGGCACACAGATCACAGAAGGCAAGTGCAAAGAGTACCTTAAGAACACAATGCTCTCAATCTCAATGGCAGTTTGTTGTTCCGCGTGACTTCCGTGTTGTTTGAAAGACAACAGGCATTTTCAGTGGGCAAACAAAAAACAGAAAGCAAGCCAAATAAAGGGATGAAGAAAGAAGAAAAATACACACTTCACATTAGACTCAGGAGATACAAAGCCTTGAGAAGTGTCTAAGAAGAGATCACAGTGCTGAAGTTGTGAAACCCTAGAAAAGTTGACAGTAAAACCTAAATTGCTACTGTAAGAAAACATGAGGAGAGAACTCAGGTTTATATTGAAAATTCAAGAGGGAATGTTGAATGTATTATTTTACAGAAAAGACTTTAAATGGAACTTAGCTACTTAAAGTCAGATCGTACTCACTTACTTAACTAAAAACTGGATAACTGGATAGAATATTGGAAGTTCTATTCCAAAAGTGATTACATAAAAATTGCACCTTCCTACTCAACAGATTTGATTGCTGTGTTTATTCAGAGTCAGATCTATTTACCTCAAAGACAAAAATATGCCTTTACAACTTTTATTCCTGTCCTGTCTCCTTGCAGAGCCCACACAATTCAGCCAGGGGTCTGCATGTTATTCATTCTTGTGCAAGAGCTAAATTACTTTGCAAATTTCAACCAAACATACTTGTAAGAGCAATCAGAACACAAATTCAGTGCGGATAGAATGGAATTAAATTTTACACTGTGAATTTCGGAGTAGACCAGAAAAGATGTTATTGGTTCTTCCTGGTCTTAAACTCTGACTACTATGACTAAATATTGTCTAAAAATACTGACTTCCCTAAAAGTCGTGGGGTTTTTCCACTGACTTCAGTCAAACCTAAATATATGCAGACATAAACTCATTCTCAATCTTTTTCTGTCATTTGTTGGTGTGAATGCAATTGACTTCTAGCAAAGAAAATTATTTGGTTGGTGGTGTTGCTGTTAAAGAGGCTTCATCCAGATTCTCAAATATCCCTCACTGTTTGTAATATTATACAGAGGTATATATTTACAGAAAATACCCGGAATGGACCTCTCAGCAAGGTACTTAAGTTCAGAGTGTACTCTCATATTTAGCTAAAAACTGGATAATATGGAAGTACTCCAATTACCTATGTCAATTATAAAGATTCAGCCTTTGATTCTCTCCATTATTCTCTGTTCAGTCTTTTAGTCTTCTCAAACCAAAAAGTGAAGTTTTTCAATTCAACCTACACAAAGTTCTGGTAGCATGATATAGGCTGAAATTAAAGGTGAACAAATTTTGCATCTTTCAGACAAAAACTTCTGCTTAAGTTAGAACAGGTCAAATAGAGCAAACAGAGTATCTGAAAATACTTCTCCTGAGAGCTAAAAAAAGCTAATACAGAGCAAATCTAAAAAGCAAACAACGTGTTCTCCCTCAACATTGCAGTACAGTTGTGTGTTTAAAAGCAATCTATAGCCAAAAATACTGTAATTTAAACAGTGAAGAAAGTTAAAGAAAATTTCAGTTTATTTCAGAGGTTTCCAGAAACAGGAATCTTTAAAGCAAAGTGAAGAAAAAGCCTGTATTAAAAAGCTGTCATATAAAATGTGTCTGAATTTACCTTTAAAGATACCTTAAAAGACCCTTGGTCACAGCTTCAGTGATGTAAACTGGAACAGCACTACTGATTTGCTGTTGCAAATATGGTGACTTATACCAGAAGCTAAGAATCCAATCCATTAATTTTTTTTGTAGTATCCTATGTAGCATGGTATAGTCTATCACTGCTGAAGTTTTTGGGCTATGTGTAAAGATGGCATATGCATAAAGCAACTGTTAAGAACATAATACATTTAAATGAAAATGTCTTACAGCTGTTAATCATAGGCTTTCAATATATATATATAATGTATGAACTCAGAGAATATTATAGTTAAAGAAGAATAGATCCAAATTGTACAGGATGGTGCTAATACACGTCACAACTAAACAGTAAACTCTGCCAGCATCATGTAGGGACACTGAATATCGGAGAATGGAAACTCTACAGAAGCAGGGTAAGAATAACAAATATCATTCTGATGCCATAATCAAAATGGAATCTGATAATTTTAATAATGCCCTAAAATGAATTTGGGAGAAATAAAAAGGGTGAGGATTTCAATCAGTTTTTTTAGTGTTAGCATCAAGCATTTACTATTTATTACTATTTACTATTTATTAGTACATAACACTCAGACAATAAAAACAGGGCAGTTAGAGTTAGTCTTCTTTACCTTGGGTCATTCAGTGATGCAATAATTCTGTTCAAAATCCCTACAGAAATAGTCTGAAGGTGAACAAAACATTGTTCTTTAGCTTGATTACATTCAACTCTGAAAATATATACCTTTTCAGAAAAATAAAACCAGTCAAAGAAGAGAAAAAGAAAAGGAAAATACCTAAAAATATTCATGTCCTAAAAATGCTATCTTTTCCTGTTTTAAGCTTCTTTTTAACTCACTACTTTAGTAACTGTTTAATTTCATAGGGACTGAACTGAGAAACATTAGGGTTTATATTCACCAGGAAGGGTATGAAAGCAGGATGTGTTTAACATACAAAATTATTGTGGTTTAACCCCAGCCAGCCACGAGGTACCATACAGCTGCTCTCTCACTCCCCAGCTGCCCTGGCCCCACCTTCCCCCTGGGGGAGAGGATCAAGAAAACAAAGTAAACTTCGTAGGTTCSGATAGGGAAAGTTTTATAACTGAAACAAAATGAAATAAAGTAATACTACAAGTGATGAACAGTACAGTCATTCACCACCTGCCAACAGATGCCCAGCCCATCCCTGAGCAGTGATCAACTGCTCCCGGCCAGCTCTCCCCGGTTTATATACTGAGCATGACATTCTATGGTATGGAATATCATCAGCTGTCCTGGCCATGCTCCCTCCCAGTTTCTTGTGCATCTCCTTGCTGGCAGAGCACGGGAAACTGAAAAGTTCTTGATTTAGAGTAAAAGCCACACAGTAACARCTAAAACTTCAGTGTGTTATTAACACTTTTCTCATAAAAATACAAAACACAGCACTGTGCCAGCTACTAAGAGGAAAACGAACTCTTTCTCATACGAAACCAGGACAAGAATGCATTCATAAAATGCTATACACTACTCTGGTGTTGCTGAGTAACTGAAGACATTTAATTAATAACATAATAAAACTGAACTCTGCACATCATTGGAATAACTTAAGGGAATAAAAAATGAGCATAACTGCAATCACCACCCTTTGCGATTGGGCAGAGATGAGTAAAGAATGGCAATTTATTCTAATACTTAAAATCCTTGCAAGTCAATAAATAGTAGTCAGCATTACTGAAAACATTAATAGGAAGTATACTGTAGAGAACAATGCTGTAACATTGAAAACATGGACTAATCTTCATTGTTTAGGGTTTTTACCATGTGATTTGTGTTATTCTATATCAAACTGAACACTGTCAGCTGGATTCTTGGACTAGATCTGCAGTCCCATATATACAATTCACTGACACACTGCAACTGCTTTCTCTCAACATATTCAAGTTTCAATAGTGACTAGAAGGCATCTAAGATGCCAAGAAAGCTCAGTCTTTCTGAAGTCAGCCTGTTGCCATCTTCACATAGCAGCTCATCCAACAAGGACGAGGCRCTTGAGATGAACAAGTATCCACTTTTTAAATGATGAGGTTGGTGCCAAGCTAAATATCACACACCTAAGAATGGTCAATTGCTCACTGTTGACCTTGTGAGAAGCAACAGGTGTTGTTTCAGCTCTGTATCAGAAGCAATTCTGATAAAAACTTACATAGAAACATGGCAGAAAAAAGATGTTTTCCCTGAAGAAAGATCCCAGGGAAAAGACCACTCTTCCTTGCAGCTGTCCCATATTCTACAATCATCTCATATTGCCAGTTATCATGTTCAAAATCCTAGTACTTAGAATCATAGGGTCAGAATCATTAAGGTTGGAATGACCTTTAAGATCATCGGGTCCAACCCAGCACCACCACCACGATGTCCATTAAAACATGTCCTCAAGTGCCATATCCACACATTTTTTGAACACTTCTGGGGATGGTGACTTCACCACTTCCCTGGGCAGTCTGTTCCAAGGTTTTACACCACTTTCTGTGAGTTTTTTTTTGTAATATCTAATCTATGCCTCCCCTGATGCAACCTGAGGCCATTTCCAGTAGTGGCAATACTTGCCAGTATTGCTCTTTTTTTTTTTTTTTTTGTTCTGCTGATTTTGTGTCTCATTCTATTGTTGGTCATAGTTAAGTAAACTGCGAAAACACTCCTTGCAGGGCTCAGACACCCTTATAATCTACATTGCCAACAGTGACAGTAAACAGATAGCTACTTCCTGTCAGCACTCTCCCTGTGCTCCCTCACAGATGGAGCACTGTTTTCACCACAAAATATAGAAAATTCACCGTATGTAAGTTTTCAGGCATGAATCATGATGTTTGAAAAAAAACAACAAAAAGGAACTTTTGCACTTCTTTATGTCTATTAGAAGCTTGTACGGGCTGGAACAAAATGGGTGATTTCCACTACTAGACCTGTCCAAAAGTGAGCTTTCTGCACAGGAAGTTCCACCTGAACATGAGGAAGAACTTCATTACTGTGCAGATGAGCAAGCACTGGAACAGGTTGCCCAGAGAGGTCGTGGATTCTCCCTCACTGGCGATATTAAAGAACTATCTGGATGCAATCCTGTGCAATGTGCTCCAGGATGRCTCTGCTCAAGCRGGGGGTTTTGACCAGATTACCCATTGTTGTCCCTTCCAAACYGACCCATTCTGTGATTCTGTTATTCGCTGTCATTCTTGTGAAAAGACTTCTAGAGTGTYCTTCTTCTGATTTTACCATTCTCAGGCAGAATGGGTTGCAAAGGTAAGGACTTCTCTCTTGGATTCTGTAAAGGGCTATTTTTATTGGTAGTATGATACGTTAAACAATATTAACAACAATTGATTGTTTTGACTACAGTTCATAAAGCTTTGTTGTATTCTAATTGCACCAAAAAAATTTATGAAGTACCAAGCTTAAGCTTCAGGTGAAAGAATAGTCAAAATAGTTTTTGCTTACAGTTTAGCTGTCATCCCTTGAAGTACAATCCGAAGTCTCAGCCAAACTGAGTTTCCTTTCTATTGCCACAAGCAACAAAATTCTGCAGAATAAACTAGGATGCTCACTGGCATCTATGTAAATCTGTTAAAGGAATGTCTCCATCCTAGGTTTCCCACAGCAGAGTCTCAGAAGTCTGGTACCAGGAAGAAATAATTTCATATTTGAGTGGTACAATAATAGGAATGGCTCAAGCTGAGTAGCCCAAACAAAGGAATCCATAGGAATGTTACTGTTACAAACTAAGTTTCCCACCCCTCACCTGACAGTTTGGTCCAGATTGACATTAGGGTCTGGGGTCTTCTTGTTCTCCACTGGTTCTCTTCACTGACTCAGTGCAGGCTATTTCTCCTTCTATCTCTAAGGTTGCAGCTTCTGCTGACAGAGGTAGTGACCTTCCTTGCTTCCTTATCTTCCAGTGTGAACTGGCTGTGGGGCCTSCCTTTACCTAAGCAGATAAAAAGCTCAGCGTATCTAGGAAAAAGTTTACAACTTGTGGCTTGACACTTCAGCACGGCTATCTCCTAATGCTAGTAAGCTACTCTAAGTGACTAATTTCCTTTATTCCTTTACAAATGTACCACCTCAGTCTCGTTCTTGTAACAACAGCCAGGGAATTCTATTTAGTTTCTGCGGTAAATGATTGTCTACTAGGTCAAAAAGACTGATAACATGAAAGAAAGCATATCATCACTCTCTCCAAGTGTTCTCATTGCTCTCTTCAAGCTTTGAAAGACAAATAGAGATAAAAACTAGCAAAAAGAGATGTTTCAGTAACAACAGGGAGGAAAGGAATATATATAGGGTACAAGTCTATTCAACAAGAAGTTGCCATCTTCACATAGACATTTCTCACAGTAGATTTGCTACCTGAAAGGCCCTTACAATAATACAACATGATGAGGCTGGTTGGAGGGAGTAATTTGTAGAGTAACCAGGATAGATACAAGCCTCAGACACCCACATCCGTGGTCTGGTATTGCAGCACAATTCCCTTTTAAGCTATGTTTTAAGACAATACGCTAGACTACGAGACAMAGTGACTAAAATTATGCCCATGCATTTCTACAGACACTGTCAGAGAATGTTGATGTCAGCCAGAGGAGCACCATCTGTAACAATTTACATGTCACAGCTTGTTCATGAGAATTAGGAAAGGATGTTTGGGTCTTGCTTACCTTGACAAGATAGTAATTTTAGTTAGATCACACCTGATGGCTGAAGCCAAAGTAGTGATAATTAGTCAGAAAATTACTTCTGGAATGAGGTAATTAAAAAATGATCAGTGATGTCTGGACTTTTAGCTGCTAGGTGTAATGGAAACTGKGAATAGATTAAGTGCTGAAGAGGATAATAAATAAGGATCCTGGAAGGTACACAGGCAATGGATGAACAGCCATAAAGCCAGCATTACTTTGCAACCTCTTTCAACAAAAACCTTATGAAGTCAATTTCATTTACATCACTAACATGTCTTCTAGACATCTCTATATGCAGAGATTACTACCGATTTTGTGTGAACAATCTCATATTACTCTTAAATCTCAAGCAAACACAAAAAACCCCTTTCCCAATACTTTGAAAAAGTTTTTGAAAACTTGTATACTGATATTGTAAATTCATGTAGGATTTTCAGGTTAAGGCACATTTTTCTCTATATGAGTCAGGCCACAGTGCTTTTCTCTCTGACAATAGCCACTGAAATTACTCTCCTTTGAGCAGACACCTTGCACTACCACCTCCTCAAATGGCATATGAAGTTTTTAAAAAGATCACCTTGCCACTGTCTTGATGCTCTGCTGTGGGCATTGCAAGAGTGGTCCAGGGTCCCATTAAGACTTCATAAATGGGAAAAACAGTCCCTTATTCACCACTGATTTCATAATCATCCTTAGCATGAACACTTCACATAATGAACCTCTTTACAAAAAACTTAAATATAAGCAATATGATTGCAAAGCTGTCATGTTCCTGGAATACTGACTGCCCCCCATCTCTTTAAAAATAGTAAGGGAAGCCAGATGCAGTCACATTCCTCTCTGAATTTAGTGCTTGATTAAATCATAAGCAGATCATCAGACCATGATGAGCAAACCACCCTCTGTACCAAATGATGTTATAATCATCAAAGCAATGTGAAAAATTTAAATCTCAAAGCAAAGCCTGACTGATTCTAGTATTTTCTAAACATGCATGGATTGTTGATTAATGTATCTTATACAAGCACCAAAAGTAGACCAAAGCATATGATTCATTTAAGTCTGCTGGCTGGAAATGCTGATTGATTGCACTCACATTCTGGGGATCACAAACAGATTTATGGTAGCTGACTTTAACTCACTTTTTGAGTGATAATATTACAACTTTATTGGGTCAAGTAATGAATACTCAATAGGTAGGAATACCAAAACGCAGGCACTGACATCAAAGCATATGATCACATATCAACATCAATAAAGGTACAGAAAAAGACTTTTGAGCAACTGAAGTATGTAAAGGCAGTAAAAAAAGCTAGGCAATTGCTGGTAGAAAATACCAGTTATATGGCTTTATGACAGCAGCTTTTCAGTCACTAGGCCTTCAAAAATTACATTAGAATAATATATACTGAGGCCTATATTCTGCATATTTTCAATTTGCTRCAAAACTTGAATTTGGTATAATCAAACTATGCTCTTCAAAATGAAACAATCCAATAAAGGTTTATTATACCTCTAGCTGTTAGCAATCATGTATATAAAGATCTCTGGAGAGGGAAAGAATAAAATCAAAAATTTGGCAGAACTTATGGTATAAGTAGACTTCTGCCTTATTTGTCAGGCTAGTCAGGTTTGATGCAAAGCTAAGCAGTAAAAGGGCACCACAATCTGCACACAATATTATATATGCAAATTTTTACAGGTGGACAAACTGAGGAACCCTGCAGTTCTGTGATGGCTGCAGATCAAACAAGCAAGTGACAARAGCAGAAATATAATGCAAGATTTCCTGCACTCCACTTATTAAAAGGCTAAACTTCCAACTACTTGTTGCTTCTTTTTCTTCTCAATACCAACACTTCTTTTGGTCTTTCATTACACACTTATAATCATATTCACATATCAAACATATATTCCTGTAGCACAGCATTCTGCACAGCTGCTTTTGGTCACCAGCTCTTCCATGCACTGCACCAAAGCAGTGGTCGGTTGAGAAGATTTTTTCATACAAGGCCATGTTTTCATTTTGGTTGTTTGGGATGCCTCTGCTAAGGAACAATCACTAGAACGTACCACAAAAATAATAAATACTCTGTATTCATTTAAGCCTGTATACTAAATTAATTAATTAATATTTTATATTAATTTATATTAATACTATTAATTAAGGCCTGCAGCAGATTCCCAACAACGCTAGACATTCTGACTGTGTAACATGGACATATGCATAGGGCACTCATGCTGTCCCCCCTTGTCCCTTGCTTTTGATTCTTTTTGGAAGTCACTGCTGCAAACTGAATTTTATCAATGACAGTATTTTATCCATTCTTCAATGTTTACATTAAAGTGCTACTTCTCTGATCCCCTGTCTCTTTGCATCTCACTCTGCCCTGATTAAGAATTGCCCAAGTGTGAAAAGTGATAGTCAGCCTCCAGGTCTTGGAAGTTAGGGCTGGCTTCTGGTCTCTGCTGAGCTATAAAGAGCAATCAAGCAAGACGAAAAATGAACTTGGGACCTTCTCAGACTTTTTTTAGATGAGCTTGTGGCAAAAACTTTTTTGCTTGCTGTGTACCCCTCTTTTACCCTGTGGAAGCTGGAAAATGCTACCAAACAGGAAGAAAGAAGCGTGTGGGGATCCGGTAACATTCTTTCCCGATACTTCTGAATTATAGCACAAGGGGAGTGTGGGAATCAGCCACATGGCATTTTCAGTCTAGCTGATGTGCTGCAGGGATTAGAGTGAGTAAACAGGTATTCCCAAATTTTCCTTTTTAAACGTACCATCTTGAATGAAGGGAGCAGCAGCGTGGAATAAAAAGCTACATCAATACACATGGGGAAACATATTTCGCCAAAGATACGGAAGCACAGTCTCTTCACTGCATAACCCTGCATAAAAAGTATGATAGTTATCTTGGCACCAGAAAGTAGCTATTAAGAAAACAAATATTGAAGCTGCCAGGAGAATATTCCATTAGTGATGTGCCTAAAATTAATTTTAAGTGAGGTATCTCTGTTTCACTTGGCAAGAAAACCTAAGGTACCAAATGATCCTTTTATTTCTGAGGAATGCCTTTAATCCCAGGTGGCCAGGCAATTGCAAACTGCCAGTGCTAGAGAGYATGGAGTTCTGGAAGTCATAAAATATTCCTAGCAGTGATGTCTGGAGCTTTGAAGAGGATCAAAATACAGGTGTTTTCCAAACATCCCCTGGCTTAATGGATCTGAAGTGCAACATGATGGTTTTCACGTTCCTTCACTGGAAATTGCACATAGCATATCCAAATAAATACAGCGAGAAAAAATGTAATTTTGCAGCAAAATATGCTTGGCATTTATTTGTCTTTAACTCATAGTTCGACATCTAAGGTGTCAGTAAAGACAGTATATTTTTGTAATTAGGATGTGCAAGTAAATGCATGTTTCTTCCACTTCTTTCCAAACCTACAGCCAAGCACGTTCATCATGAGCTAAGGATAACACAGAAGTAATAGACTGGCCTTGAGGCCAGTACCAGGTGCTTCAAAAGGAGATGCAAGAAGCCTTAGATTAAACAGATAAAGAACGACCTTCTAAAAGGGAAAGTTACTAGATACCCTGCATCCTTTCACTTATTCTGGATTAAAGATGACTTTCATCCAGAAATATGTGGGCTTTGTCTCTTTTAATTCTTTTGTAGTTCTGTTTCTTAAACCCTTCACGTGTTAATCAAAGCCACTGCTAATCAAAGAAACAAATTAGAAATCCAGTAACTCTATGTTTTTCTCTGGTGGTTTGGGGTTTTTTGGTTGTTTGGCTTTTTGGGTTTTTTGTTCTTCATAGTTAAAGGCTATTGCTGCTTGTCACTATTGACTGCAAATCTTGTGCCTTGACAGTGCCAGTTTTTGTTTCCTGAGACATGATGCCTCTGAGAGTTCCCCAGAAGAGCTGCAGCTGTGCACAGTTATGTACCTGTGAGCGAGTATGGAAATATGTAAGTAGACCATGATCTCTTTTTGTAAACATGGATATTATCTTTGTAATCTTTTTGTGCTTTAAAAACAACGAAACATTGGAAGAAATTCGACGTTCCCTCTCAAAAGCCTGTGTTCTGCACTGGCATCGACATCAGCCTGACTGGACTGCTTACCTGAATAAAGAACAGTATATTCAGCCATGGGAAGAGACTCAATAATACTATCTGCCTGCCTGTGAGATTCTCCTGCCAGAGCCGTCTGACTGAGAGACATAATACGTTTTTTCATTACATCCTAATTTTCCAAATTAAAGTGAGAATAATAATAATAATAATAAATTATTATTTATTATTATTATTATTATTATTATTATTATTATTATTATTATTATTATTATTATTATTATTATTATTGCTACTGCTACTACTACTTTTGTTTTTTTTACTGGTGTGAGCTCACAAAAAACCACTTCCCCTAACTCAGGAAATCTATTTAAACTTCTCATTTCAGGCCTGAAAAAGACACCGGTCATACCTGAGCTCTGAAGAACTGAGCCAACATACACCGGGTTTTGATTTTGCTACTATTTGGTCCAAGTCAGCTTCTCTTCTGTGTATGTCCAAGGGAAGCCGAATTCTCCTCTTGCAGCTGAAATCAATGGCATCAAAAGAATGATTCTTAAGTGACATCAATGGCAGGGTAAATGTAAATCTTCCTTAATGTTAACTTCCAAGGTCTTTAGCCCTATTATAGTTGTTTTCCTGTCAGTCAGACTATTCAGAAGGCACAAAAAGCACGTGTGACGTGACTGCAAGATTTAACGGCTTTCAGCATTAACCAAGCAAAAGCCAAAGCAAAGGTTTTATTGGATTCTTGAAGTCATTCCTCTCTGGGACTAGCTTGCAGCAAAAGTTTATAATGGCTCAGTAACATAATTAATTACATATGAATAGTTTCATAAGTCTCATGTTTCGTGAATTCTCTGAATGAGTCCATCTTGTTTAAAGTCTTAGTAAGTCATTGAGTCAAAAAGTGAAAGATCGAAGACCTTGTTCTGAGAAGGAGAGAAAAATGAAATGCAGTGAAAAACTAACAGAAAGCTATGAGAAAAGAGAAGGTAAAGCTCCTCTTAAAGAGTATTTGTAAATATTCAGTTGGAGCTTATAAAGAGCGGATATAGCATAAACTGACCACTGACAAAACCTTGACAACATGCAGTAGTTGAAGTAAAAGACTCTGTTTACCTGGCCAATTTCTGTTCTCAGTTGTACAAGTGTAAAATGCATGCTATGAATGCTCGACATTGCAAGCTACCCAAAAAAACCATGTTCTCCCTGTGACTGCTAAGAACAAGCTGGGGTCCTAAGTGGTAAGTTCCACCAAAAAATCAGTGGCACACTTTTCCATGCAGATGCATTTTATTGGAGAAATGGAAATACAATTATTTAAAATAAGTTGCTCTAAAATAAAGGTTTAGTAGCAAGACAAAATTTCTTGATCAGATGATTGTGAGTGAGGTCCTGTCTTGCCATGAACTGCCACTGAATCAGAAGGCTTTTGCAGTCTTGACACTAAGAGCTTCTTTGATCAGGCTCAGTCCTATGTTAACATGTATAAATGGCTTTGGGAATGGATTTTGTTTCATATCCTGCCAAGAGTATGGGCAAGCCAAGATAATTTTTGACCACTTATATCCAGCTGTGCAGGAAGCCCGTGTGAGTTTCTGTTCCGGTAAAACACCATCGTACTCAGAGAGCATCCAGAACCATTCAAATGATGCAAATTTTGTTTTGTTTACAGTTACGAAGAGATCCGTTTTAGCATCCAGAAACGGAGAAATAAGTAGGCTAACGGAACGTAAAGGGAACACTCCAAAGACAAGCACACCCAAAATATTACCACATTCATTGTCAACTGCAATAAAACATCATAGCAATGCCCTTCATTATGCCCTAAAGCTGCAGTATGCTGCACAATAAAATATTTAATAGTTATCACACTTAGTTTTTAAAAGGCTAGAATAGCATCAAGTGAAAGCTGAAACAGCRAAAGCATCTCAAATAAGAAAGAACACTGAAATCACAGGACATGATCCAGAGAGTATTTATATTCCAAAGGCATCARTGTATTGCTCAAAGTGATTGAAGTATCATCTTCCTGCTTCTGACTTCAAGATAATTCCTATGGACCTCAAATAACAGAAGTTCTGCCTGATGTGTTGGGTTACACTACCATATAAACACAATTATAGAACYTTGAAATCAATATAGAGCTTTTCAGGATTGTGCTGTCCAATAAGAATGATATCTCCAAATCCCATGAGCACTAGCTCTAAATACAGCAACAGAGAGAGACAGGAATAATAAATAACCTCGAATTGGATTCCACTGTTAACTGATCTACTCTTGCAGAAGTACAAATGAAAGTTTTCTCCCCTTCACAATCTGCTTCTGCCAAAGCATACAGTCTTTCCATATCTTTTTCATTTGACTTCTCTGAGTGTTACCTACAACTTACCTACACAGRATATAGACTAGCTCTAAATAGTATCCTTGCATGCTAGAGTGGATACAGCTTTTATACCTTAAAACAACTTCTGTTCTGAAGACTGAAATTGCACTGAATTAAAACCATGGTCTTATCTAAGAAAACATACTTGTCCTTTGGAGGACAGGGAAAAATATCAAAAACTGTGTCAATCTTTTGTTCAGTGAAATTGATAGCAGTACTAGCAGTATTCTGTGTCTGTAAGACTGTGTGTCAACCAGACTTTGTGACTGGAATACTCTCCTTGTGTGGGGTGCAGGTCATCAGAAGCATCACAGAGGGGAAGGATTTACCTTTCACTTAGTTCAGGAGATGTTGAGGAGTTCTAATCCCTTAATCAATTAGATCTAATGAATAACCTTCACTGTGCTCCTGTTGACCAAGTAGCAGAGCTTGAAATAATCTCATAACCAGACTTTGGGGCTTGGAATTGTGTGGACTAGGATAAATATGACCTGACTAAGATTGTGGAAAACATTTGGTCTATGACACAGCTGTTGAAGCCATTATCATTTAGCAATTATATCATCATAAAGCTGTCAGCTGTGCCGTGATTACTGGTAGCATTCCAGATTCTGGAAGTCCATGCCAAATACTTATCTCTAGTGAATGGCTTGCTCACTTTGCCTCCACAACTAAAAGAACTTTATGTTGAGAGACTGTTTTCATTCCATACAGCAACACTTCTTGTGCTCTGCCCACCTGCAGAGAGTGTCCTGCAGAATAGGTTATGTGCGTTTGGTAGGACAGTTTCCCCACTGCTTGGACTGCAACCCCCGAAGTTATTGACACAACTACAAACTTTGTTCCCATTCTAGGAGAGAGAAATCAATGAAATAAGTGAAAGCCATCCCACTTGAGGAAAATGTGTGAGAATGCAGAAATTATGTACAGTGAGAAGGCGAGAGGAGGGTTATGACTGGAGTCAAGCAAGGTTAAACAGTGAAGAAAGGCTGTAGGACAATCTMTATGAATGTATTCACATGAATGAAAGCAGCTGGATCAACTACAACAGTCATATTGAAAGTTTTTCTAGATGATGCCAGAATAGCCTGCTTATTCATTTTTCATCTTCCTGGCCCCTTAAGGCACATGTACATCTTGGAAATGAAGCAGTAGCTCAACAGTGAGCTGCTCAAAGAGACTTTTTGAAGAGATAGTGAAAAAAAATAGAGGAAAGCAAAGAACAAAATGGTTGAGCTAGGATTTTCATAACTATTCCCACAGACTCTTTCCTTCAAACCCATCCTGGTTTCCTACACACTTACTTCAGGAAATAGTGGGATGAATTCTTCATGGCTCTGTTCTCTGCAGGAAAACACTTTCAATTGTTTTTATATTCGTCAGGCATTTTCAYAAGATTAAAGAGGAAAAAATGCAGAAGAGAAACAGAGAGGTGAAGGAAGAGTGAGCTGCTTAGTGAATTAATGGTGGCCCACAGGATAATTCTTCTTCCTGCTTAGGATTCATTTAGCTTTAATGGTTGCTAACTGGGATTTGTATAATAGGTTGTGTCTTTTAAAGGAATTAATTTACACAAGCTTAGACATTTCAGAAGGAACCATTACAGACTTAGCTGTCTCTTCTGTTTAGCTTCTTCAAGAGAAAGTAAGCAGAAAATCAGCACTGGGATTTGGGGAGGACTTATCACTTCAGGTAGCCTGGACTGGGATATGTATAGGTACAAAAATTTGAGGATAGCTTGTATGTCTGCAGYGTCAAGGATAAGTGAAGTTTTTACTTTGCAGTGCTCTGTGTCATTTTTTATAGGACTAATGGAGACAGAAATGACAGTCTTGCAGTTAAAATTGCACATAAAATCTCTCCTAGTTGATTTTAAAGTCAGTAAATGGAATATATATTCCTGGTAGTTTCAGTAGGTAATATAACTATTCCTATGAGACTAGGACTAGGATTTGCTTCTTCCAACTTACTAAGAGTGCTAGGAGAGCAGGACCTCAATCATAAACCTATACAGTTTAATGGAACARTTTTATTGTTTTTAATGTATCTTCCTTCAGTGCACTGCAGGCAGCATAACAGTAATCTCCAAAAGGAAAGTTGAAATGTAGTGCAGATACAAACAGTCAACTTATTTGGTACAGAAAAATGTATCTTCCTCTTCCCTGGATGTGTGAAAGTCAA
The DNA here is from genome assembly GCA_018881555.1 of Amblyornis subalaris. Lineage (NCBI taxonomy): Eukaryota > Metazoa > Chordata > Aves > Passeriformes > Ptilonorhynchidae > Amblyornis > Amblyornis subalaris. The sequence goes on from JACAXG010000022.1 coordinate 9,197,748, forward strand.
TGTAGAAATTATCACTTATTTATGCAAACATCTCAGAAATTAAAAGAATATCTAAGATTCTTTGTCTTTAAGATGCCTTTYATGGAATCACACAGATATTGAGGTTGGAAAGAACCTCTGGAGATTGTCTAGGCTGACCTCTGCTCTTGAATCATAGTCAGATAGAGCAACTTGCTCAGTGTTCAATCAGGTTTGGAACACTTCCAAAGATATTCAATATCCAAAGATCTTCAAGGACTATATAACATAGCTGGGCAACCTGTTCCTGTGTTTGACTACCCTCACAGTAAAAAATGAGGGAGTTTATGTTTAAACAGAATTTTCTGGAATTGAATTTATGCCTCTTACACAACTGAGAATAGGCTGATGTTTTCTTTATTCAGACATTCATACCCATCAATAAGACTCTTCCTGAACCTTCTTTTAAGGCTAAACCATCCCAAATCTCTYGGCCTCTCCTCATATGAAAGGTGCTCCAGTCCTTTCATGATTTTAGTGGCTCTTTGCTGGACTTGCTCCAGCATATCCATATAATTCTTGTGCTGGGGAGTCCAGAACTGAATACATATCCCAGATGTGATCTCGCTGGTGCATAATAGGGGTAGTAACCTCCTTGCTCTGGGAACACTTTTCTAAATGCAGTCAGAGATKCTCTTGGTCTTATTTGCTGCAAGGGCACRTTGCTGACTCATCTTCAACCTTTCCTTGAGGACTCCTACATMGTTTTTTCTGCTTTCCAACTCTGGAACATGAGGTTATTCTTCCCCATGTACAGAATGTTGCATTTCTCTCAAGAGGTATATCAATCAGTCCTCCCCATTTTGTATCATCTACAAAATTGCTGAGGGTGCACTCTGTCCCACTGCCCAACTCATTATTGAAAATGTTAACTTGTATTGTACAAGAGATAGATGGCATCATTCATCAGTTTCAGTCACTGCAGTGAAGAATGATAGGTAACAACAGTGAATGTTTTCCATAGCAAAGAGTATTKCAGCAGATCTATTGTACGTTTTGCTGGCAAACACATCTTTTGCAGTGACAGAATTCTCTTGGGAACAGCCTTATAAATAAGAGCATGTTCCTCTCAGAAAGAAAACAAACCCTGGTGGGTGCAGGACAAAGAAACTGTGATAAAGAACTGACTTTGCAGAAAAGTAGGAGTCAGCAACAACTCTTCCAGGCACTGATGTCCTTTGCCTACTTATTTATCTACACCAAAAATGTATAAAAAAATAACTAATTGCTTACTCAAAATGAACCTCTCTGCAAGAGCTTAATTGCACAAGACTTCCCAGACATGATGGGACCCTTGCTGGAGAAGCCTGGCTGACTTCAGACTCCGTGATATCAGTAATCTTTAAAGTGAGGCTTCTGTTCTTGGTTAGCCTCACTCCTGGGAGCATTTTCTGGAGTGTCATACTAGTAAAACCTCATCTAATATATAGTAACTAGAAAGCAATTTTCTGCGTTTTATTTCATAGTCCTTAGAAAGTTAATAAAACGATTTGGAGGCAAAAGGAAATAGTGAAAAGACCTCACAAAGTCAGAATAATTTTCTGGATTAAYTAAAAGTTTAGGAAATTTGTCCTGCTGGAAATCTTCCTAACACCTCTGCAGATTTGCACACTATAATAAATTATCAACTGCATCTGAACAGTCCCCTCTRTCTCTACAACCATAAAATGACATGTTGTACCTTTGTAGGAACCSAGAAACCAATGTTAAGAGCAAGGTCCACAAAACCTTTGAGGTTTCACCTTTAAATTGTATTGAAATCCAGAACATTCCAATACCACATTTATTTGCTTCTCTAAAGCAAGGCAACTGSCTAATGAGGTGGGATCAGTCACAGGCGTAAGAAGAGGCTGTGTGAGTAGCATGAGAACTAAAGTGCCAAACTAATGACCCAGAGATACGGTGGGGGATGAAAGGAGCTTGGGACATGGTCTTTAATGTCCATTCCAATCCTTTAACATTCTATGATTCTGTGTTGTGTCTCACTAGAATTGGACTGGTCCTTGATTTCAGTAAGGAACCATATTACCATGCCACGATTTTTTGAAAGCTCTAGCTTTCACTTGCCCTGAGTGAGCTGGTGGCTTACCCACATTATCCTTTAGAGATACAGGTTCCCCTGAAGCACCTGCAAGGAAAATGCACACGTGCTCCTTCCACCCTGCTGCTGGTGCATCCAAGGGGATATATTTTTAAATCAATGCAATACATTTAAAGGAAAATCTCCTGGACATGATGCTTGACATGCATTTCATGGAACAATTTAGTTTTGTGTGCCAGCAACAGTAATCATGGTCCTAGTAAATTATTCAACTCTAATCATACTGACTAATGAAAATCATTGCACAACTACCAAAGAATTGTGACCTGCCCATTCTGTCAYGCATTTCAAACACCAATGTTATTGGTCAACAAGTACATACTACAGAAAGAATCTAGTATGCTAAGGTGCCATAATTATTATTTGTAGATAAAAACCTCACTTTGTTCCAGGGCACTGGCACTCTATAATGATTTAAATTTCTGGGCCAGGCTGAGAAAAATGCAAAGTGATTCTGAACTTGCTTCCTAGGCTAGGAAAGATAGTCAAATTTGTTTTGCACCAAGTAAAAATAGTGAAAAAATTATCTGTCCCTTCAATAATTAAGGGCAAGATGGATCATAGACTCTTTATCATTCCTAAGTCAAGGGTACATGAACATACCTATTTCATTAGCAAAAAGCATTTTTATCCATTTTCTSCTTGACCTGTGTTACCAAGTTTGTTGACTAACTTCTTCTGCTCCTTACAGAGAGCTGACTATTGTAAAGGGATGAATAAAGTCCAGTTTTGTTCACACCTTCCCCTCCATGCAAAAGTAGTGTTAACTACCTGGAGAATTTCCAGCAGGTGGCTGTACTGGTTTGAAAGTAAACCAGCAGGAGAAATTAACCCCACACAAATACCTTGTGAGAGATTTTAGGTCAGAGTTACAATTTTAATAGAAAGGTTACAATAAATGCAATAATACAGAAACAAAACTGGCTTAAAACCACAAGGTCAGGGTACAACCTGATACSCCGTTGACCAGGGTGGTAGCTGTAGTCCGATTAAGCAGYGGTAGCAGTGCTGTTGAAAGCAGTGGTCCTGTGGAAAGGTCTGGTCCTCTGGGTGTCCATTGGTGGYGTCTCTCAGTCCCCGGGCCTTTTTGTGTGGTGGTTCTTAGGGTGGTACCTCCCCCAGGGCGGAGAGTTTCACAATGGAGGTGATGTAATCCTATGAGTCATAGGATGTTTCCGGAACTCTGTTCTGGCGGTGCCTATTGAGTTCACTGATGGGCCCTTAGCAGAGATGACCCTCTCAGGATGGGTGATGCTGCTGTTTCCTGGGAGAGTTATCACGGTTGAGATAAGAAACACTACCTCACCTCACGCGGTCTGTCTTTTCTTGGTTTATAGCCTGAGGGCCCAGGTGTGTACCCAGCTACTGTGAACGACCCATCACTAACCAGCTGATCAAGGAATTATGTGGATGATGATAGAATACATACTTTGGTTAACCCAGGACAGTGGCCAACAAGTTTATTGGTGTCCAAGATAATCAGGTGACACATGACATACAGGAAGAAACAAGAGAGCTGTTATTCTTTGGCTTGGAGAGAAGAAAACTAAGGGCAGGTGGAGCACAGGGTGTTGTAATTCCAATCTTCCACTACCAAAAAAGGCAGATGTAGGGAAATAGAGACAGTGCATGCCATAATGACAAGACAGAATGGTTACACGTTGCAGGAATAAAAGCAAAAAAAAATTGCCCTTGAGGGTCCTACAGAGCTAGAAGAGAAAGTGTCCATAAAGACTGTAGAATCTCCCTCCTTGAAGGTTTCCAATTCTCAACTGGATAAATCCCAAAGCAACCTCTTCTTGTTTAAAAACTGGTGTTGGTTTAAGTTGGAGGTTGGACCACAGACCCCCACCCCCACCCCTCCTTCAGGCAAAAACTATTCTGTGATTCTATGAAATAGCCTCTTGATTGTCAAAGAGCACAAAGTATAGTCTGGATATGACACTTCAGCACTACTTTTTGCTATAAAGATCCCGTTGTATTTCTTCGATGCTGGGCAAAGTGAAAATTTAACTAACATAAAGTGTCCCTGTCTTAAAATCTCCAGTATGTGTAGCTAAGACACACAAAAAAAGTAGGAAGAAAAACAGATAGAAATAGATCCTTATTTACTCAAGGATCAGCAGAATAATACAAGATTACTGACAGAGGCAGAGTTAGGACCTGCACCATACTAGGGAAAAAAAGCCTTTTTCTTTATGCTGTTAAAATGCTACACTTCTCTCATAATTATAATTAAAAATACAATTTCCCTAATGTAATACTTTGCAAATAACCTGATAGAGAGGTTCCCATACAGTCATTAACAACAACAGTTATAATTATTGGGCTTGCCAATAAGAGTTTCATTAGGATGTCTTGGAAACATGGAAGAAGAGGAAGGAATGTTGAAAGAGGTGGCAGAAGCAAGGAGTGGCAACGGGCAGCAGAAGAASGCCATGGAGGAGCAGAAGGAGGAGGCAATGGAGAAGGTGACGAAGTGGCAAAAGGCAAAAGGCTGCAGCAGAAGCAGACAAGGAGGTGACAGASGAGGTGATGTAAGAAAGCAGGCAAAAGAAAGTGGTGGAAGAGAAGACGATGGATGAGGTGACAGAGTAGGTGACGAAAGAAGCTGAAAGGTGGTGAATAAGGAAAGGGGGAGGGAGCAGAAGGTGGCAGAGGCAAAAGGTAGAGGCATACAGTGGCTAAAGGTGGAAGTCAGAAGGGTGTGGTGGTGAAATGCGGTGGTAAAGGCAGTGAGACAGAAGGCAGCTTCGGCATATGGAGGCAGTGGCTGATTAATTCAGCAGTGGAAGGTGGCAGCAGTGGGAGGTGGCAGAAGGCAGCAACAGGAGGCAGTGATGGAATGTGACAACAGACTGCATTGACAGGAGGTGGTGGCAGCAGAAAGCAGTGGAGGAAGACAGCAGAGAAAGGCGGTGCACGAAGGCAGTGGCAGTGGAAGGAGGCATCAAAAAATGGTGGTGGAAGAAGACAGAAGAAGGTGGAGGTGGCAGAAGGAAGGCATTTGCGTTGGAAGGTGGTTGTGGCAGATGAAGGCAACAGAAGCAGGCAGAAAAATAGAAGGAGGAGGCAACAAAAAAAGGCAGAGGAAGAAAGCCACAGAAGAAAGAAGGAGGAGGAAATGGAGGAAGCGAAGGAAGAAGGTGTTGAAAGAAGAGAAGGAGAAGGCTACAGAGAAGACAATGAAGCAAGGTGGCAGAAGAAGACATTGGAAAAAGAGAAAAAGGAGGTGATGGAAGAAGACAGTGAAGGAGGGGATGGAGAAGGTTGTGGAAGTAAAGAAGGAGGGGATGACTGAGAAGGCAATGGAAGAAGATGGTGGATGAAAGCAGTGGAAGAAGGAAGAGACAACAGAGGAGGTGAAGGAAAAAGGTGTCAGAAGAAGTCCAGGAGGAGGCAATGGAGAAGATGGTGGAAAAAGGCAGTGAAGGAAGAGAGGGCAGAGGTGACAGAGGGTGGGACAGAAGAAGGCAGCAGAAGTGTGTGACAGAAGAAGAAAAGGAGGAGATAACCAAGGATGCAAAAGAAGGCAGTGGAAGAAGGTGCTGGAATTAGAGAAGAAGGAGGTGATAAAGAACATGACAAAGTAAGTGAGAGAAGATACCAGAAAAGGTTGGTGGAAGAAAAGGAGGAGGTGGTGGTGGAAGTGACAGAAGAAGATGGCAGAGGGAAAGAAGGCAGAGGGAAAGGAGAAGGTGGCGGAATTAAGTATCAGAGGAAGGGATCAGAAAAAGAGAAGGAAGACTTAATGGAAGAAGGTGTTGGAAAAAGAGGAGAAGGCAATGGAAGAAGGCAGCATGAGGAGAAGGCCACAGAAGAAAGCAGAGGATGAAAGTGGTGGAAGAAGGTGGTATAAGAAGAAAAGGAGAAGGAGGAGACTGAGGACATGATAGAATAAGGCAGTGGAAGAAGGTGGCAGCAGAAAGGAAGGAGGAGGCAGTAGAAGATGTTGGAAGACAAGTAGAGGAAGATGAAGGAGGAGACAGAGGAGATCACTGTCCTTATTTTGGCTGGGATAGAGTTAATTTTCTTCTTAGTAGATGGTACAGAACTATGTTTTTATTATGAGAATAATATTGATAAGACACCGATGTTTTGGTTGTTTCTATGTAGTGCTTACTCCAAGTCAAAGACTTGGAGTTTTCAGTTTTCCATGCTCTGCTAGTGAGGAGGTGAACAAGAAGCAGTGGGGGAACATCGCTGGGACAGCTGACCCTACTTAGCCAGCAGGACATTCCACACCATAGGACACCATGCTTAGAATATAAAGTGGGAGGAGTTGGACAGAAGGCACCAATCACTGCCCCAGGACAGGCTGAGCATTGCTCAGCAGGTGGCAAGCTGAGCTCACTTTGTTTTTCTTGGGTTTTCTTTTTCTATTATTATTATTATACTTTGGTTTAATGATTAAACTGCCCTTATCTCAACCCACGAAAGTTTTTTACTTTTTTTTTCTGCTCCACGTCAAACTGGAGGAGTGGAAGTGARGGGAGTGAGTGAGCAGCTGCATGGTACCTAGTTGCTGGCTGGGGTTAAACAAAATTATCCTTTTTTGGTGTAAACGTAGGGCATGAAGGGTTGAGATAACTACAGACCTGACCAGAGTGTGTTGAAACAAATTCTTTTTTAAGCATTCATTTTTATTGGCTTATGATATGATAGAATCGCTGGYCTTGAAACTAATCTGATCTGTGTGCTCAGCATTGCTGTCACCTCTGTGTTTCGGGAGCCATCTATTGGGAACTATCAATAATTACACCTTCTGCCTTTTCTCCTTGCAGAGCCAACCTAGGGGGCAAACGCCTGCCTGCCTTCATTCCTTCTTTCCTTCCTTCCTTCCTTCCTTCCTTCCTTCCTTCCTTCCTTCCTTCCTTCCTTCCTTCTGTCCTTCCTTCCTTCCTCCCTTGGCCACACTCCTCTCTAGATGCCTGGGTTCTGTGCTTCGGAAAAGAAAGAAAGAAGAGGGCAGGAAAAAAATTATACCAAGGCAACTGGAGAATTTCCAGGACACAGGGAAATTTTGCTCAAAGGCTGGAGAAGAAAATGTGCATCACCATCAGTTGCTCTTTGGATCAGATTTAAATAATGATGCAAGCAATACAGGAACCAGCTTTAGGGGAAGGAAAATATAAGGATCTCTATCTAGGTATCCTTTCTGAGACACCCTAGTCCCCAAACGGAAGAGAAGTTGTGTGGAAAGCAATGTTCTGAGTAGTCTTAATGTTGCCCAGGAAAGACAGGTATTTTACATCCCCRGCAAATCCTTCAGAACTCAGAATCATTAGGACAAGTGTTCCCAACATTTAAGCTCTATCCCCACTTCCATCTTTGCCTGAACAAGAACAACCCAGCAGCACTGTCAGATAAACCCACCTTCAAACACACATCTTTGTCAGGTCAGGCCTGATCTGTGCCCTCCTGTCCTGCTCAAAAAGGGCTGAAGTGCTCCCAGGAGACCTTCTATGCTTCAGCAAACGAAGGCATGAGTTAGGGTAACACTTCAAACTTATGCTGAACTTGAGCAACCCTGGCTGTCCTTCTCTGGGTCACAGGTGACGCTGGCAGAAGGGCGAGTCCAGGGAGATCCATAATAATCTTTGGTCCCTTACTGGGCTGTAGTAGTAGGGGCTATTCCAACACCGGGCCGTTCCTGGGGACGAGGGAAATTGGTTCGGGTGTCCTTCAACCTCTTAGCCCTTCAAGGATTTTTCTTCCATAAATGTGTCCCATCTCTTTTTGAGGCCATGTAAACATTTTGCATCCATAAAAACCTGTGGAAAGGACTTCACAGTTTTCCTGAAATAGAGGAAGTGTCCTTTGCTTGTTTTGAACCAGCCACCCCCACAAGCTTTGCATGCTACTCCCTAAGAGACGACAAGCAATCCATCCTTCCCCAGGCCACTCATAATTTTATAAATCCCTGTCATGTCCTATGTCCTCTTACTCTCCGGGTCACTGAGAATCCATGTCTCTGCCATGGGTAGAAATAGAAGAAAAGCATTGTGGCCATTAGTGAAAGAGGAATACAAGCAGAGAGAACAAGGCAAGAGGATGTGACAGCAGTTTTGTTCAGGTGTGGAGAGCTGGAGGATCAGAAGCTTTGGAGAATGTACCAGCTGCTCCCAGACAGGAGACAGTTCAGAAGAGAGAATCAACAGACCCTCCACCACCAGGTTCTGTGAGATGTAAAAGAACTAGACTCAGAACCTTTCTGTTTTATGCTTCTAGGAAGCTTTATCTCTGTCAGCACATGGTCTTACCAGGTTTCTCTTTCCCAGGATCTTGCATCAGCCTGGACAAATGTATTTCTTTTATCTGAGTCCAGTGTTGATACAGCTGACTGAAATACTTGAACTAGGAACACGGAGTTCTAGAAATACAAGCTGCCATTACTTGTCCATTGATAATACCTGACACAGCTGCCCTTCAGTCACCAATCCTCCTCCTTCCTGTGCCCCGGAGCCACCAGCTTTGTACTGCAGCATCACTGCATGAAATGAGAGACTTGTTTGCAGCAATGGATGGACACACTTGAGTATTCTTTGAATGACCCTGTAAAAAAACCTTGCAATGGATCATTGGGATGTACAGCAGCACATCTGATGACAGCCTGTTTCTATGCCAATGGCATGTAATGAACAAAGAAATTAGAAATTTCAAAATAAACACTATTATAGACTAGAAATTTTTCTTACTCTGCTTACTTTTGATGGAATTGGACAGCTTTGGTAATTTTTGCCACTCTTAGTCCTATTACGGACATTTTCCTCATCCACAGGAAGCTTCTAATCCTTCTTTCTTTCACAGGATAAAACATGCTTGTAAGAAAGCTCTGCACTGATACCATTCATGCAGCCCTTTGGAGGAGTTCCCGGCCTTGGACCAGTACTTTAACATGAAGGAAAACTTCCATCTGGACAGGGACACTGTGRGAATCAGTCCTCCAGGGCTCACAAAAAATTTGATCAAGAAATGGACAAGGAAGAGTATTCCTATTTAGTCTCTCATGCTATTCCAGCATCTCAAAACATGTGCCTTCTCTTTAATGTCTCTGGAGAGTATCCTGTGTCTTTCAGGAKCTAACATGATGAAGTTGGCAGCTGCTTGGAAAATGAAAGTGATTATTCAGCAAAGCATTAAGCTTTGGTGAACYTGAYGTCATGACAGAAATCCCCACTCTTGCAGAGAAGGATTTCAGAAGCTCTCACTATTTGTGTTCACAGGATTATTGCTCGTCTACGTTACATTCATAAACATCAGCATTATACTGAAATTCTTGAGTGGCAAAAATGAGTCTATAGAACATTCCAAAGATGAATAAAAATGCAGTTAGGTACTGAGGCAGATATTTTAAGACAGGTTAGGAGAGAGAAATTAGAAAAGGGAGATGGTGAGCATTCACACATTTGAACTATTTAACTTGGGAAGTGGTGGGGGACAGGATAGGTTTTCTATACTCCATTTTGAAATTACTTTTGAGAAATTTTATTTAGGAAAACATTGTTGTATATGACAAAAACACACACACATTACTCAAGAAAAGGAATTTGCTAAAATAAACTGAACACAGTTAACCACTGGGTTTGCTGGCTTTTTTTTCCAAGGAAATGCATTATTTGGACATTGTATCTTTCTGTCCACTACCGTCAATTTCCAAATTCTGGTAAAAATATACATTTTTAAGGAAAACACCATCAGCACAGAGGAATCTCAAAGGGGTTGGAGAATAGTTCTCAACAGGTGCTGTGTATAAGAATGAGACAGAGAAACAACTACCCATCTTCCAAAGCCAAAATGTATTTCTAGATTGAAGGCTACCCTCTGGAATAATTTAAAATAGCTCTCTATCTCAGGAGAAATTTATGATTAACAGGTATGCTATTTGTACATTCTACCAATGCCTGTTAATGCCCACATTTGCAACTTCAAATTTTCCACTGTGTACTTTTTGCCTGGAGAAAACCTTGGACTAGAGATAAGGCCGTTACCAAAACCGTATTTCTAGCAGCTCCCACTTCCACTCGGCCTGTCTGGGCTTGAGGTTGAATCAAGACCATGAAGTCCCTGCTGCTTCTCGCCTTTATTGGGGTGGCTGGTGAGTATATTTTTTATTTCTCTTTCTGTAATTTGAAAGGAGGCTGATTTTCCAAGCAAAATTGCAAGGTAGCCTATTGAGGAAAGCCAAGTCCAGTTTCAACTCGCAGAAGTTTGAAGGCAGAGTCCTGTAACTTGTGTCTTCTGTCTGTTCATAATTGCTTGGGCCACARCCTGGGAAATGAACGCCTGCATAGGGGTTCCTGACCCAGCTATAGACATGTGGCCATAGCTTCAGAAAAAGACTGCCTTCCCCTTCGGGGCCTAGGAGKACACAGGGAATACTTCTGGCCCAGCAAGTCCTAAAGCAACTGTAACACCTTGGACCCTGGACGGGTGCTCCAAGAAAATAGCACTGCACATCTGTTTTTACATTTTTCCTAAGTCCTTATTGAGCATTCCTGCAGGTAGGATCCTGGGAAGGGTGCACCTCTGATCCAATCCAACAAGAACATTTCRATGCCCTTATGTTCCCTCAGGGAGCAGCCAGCASGGCTTTAGTKGCAGATACGTGAGGCACCAGTRGAAGTCTGATCACCTTATTTGAGGGGGCAGCAAATGAATGTCCCTTAGACTTGCCCACCACTGCTGCCCTGAGTGTTTATAGAAGGGGAGCCTACAAGTGAGGTGCTGCAGACAGGCAGTCACAGGGGCACAAGAATACCTTAGGCTGGGTGTTGACATATGGCACTTCTTTTACCTCACAGTTGCCTTCCCCACCTTCGCTGCTGATGATGATGATGACAAGATTGTGGGAGGCTACACCTGYCCAGAGCACTCTGTGCCCTATCAGGTGTCCCTGAATTCTGGATATCACTTCTGTGGAGGTTCCCTCATCAGCAGCCAGTGGGTCGTGTCAGCTGCTCACTGCTACAAATAGTGAGTAGAGAAATTACACCCTTCTATAATCTACTTCTGTCTTCCAGTTCACTTCTAGCAGGAATTCTGAGCTATGAGATACAAATATRTAAGTACCTCCATTCTGATCGGAGASAGCCAAGGGATKGGTGGATCATTCAGGAAGCTGGACTGAGACRTCCTAAGGGGTTTGCCACTTCTGCAAATGCTTGTGTGAATGCAGAGCACTTTCTGAAGTAACAATGGGATAATCAAGCAAGGAGTTCTGGGCTGTGATTCCCTGTCASTGGTATGAATCTTGCTAAAGCATTCTCACTGGAGAACAGGAAGAGGAATGAGGTCAGGCTATAGCAGTTTGCCTTTTCCCAGAAAGTTTGTATAAAGTACTGCAATATATTCAACTGTCATGTATTTACAAACCTGCGGAAATTCACCACCCGTACTGGGAGTGGGTTAAGATCTCACTGTGGATCCGCAGGGCTTACTCCAGGACAAAAGAGATCACCTGCCCCAAAGGGATTCTGCAGCAGTGATGTTGGAGGGAGTGCACACAGTGACAGGGAAGTTTCCCTCAACCTGCCAGTAGCAGTGAAGTATGTGCTGTGCCTTCTCTTTTCCAGTCGCATCCAGGTGCAGCTTGGGAAACATAACCTGGAACTCACCGAATCCACACAGCAATTGATTAGCTCTTCTAAAGTCATCCGCCACTCTGGCTACAGCGCCTATACCCTGAACAATGACATCATGCTCATCAAGCTTGCCAGCGCAGCCAAGCTGACGGATGCTGTCCAAACAGTTCCTCTGCCTTCCAGCTGCGCGGCCGCCGGCACCACCTGCCTGATCTCTGGCTGGGGCAACACACTCAGCAGTGGCAGTGAGTASTCTGGGGGAATGTACAGCCCCTGAGGGCCCGGGAGACTCCCTAAGACCTCACCAATAACTCCCAACACRACAGGCTARAACACAGAGAAGTGCTRTGGGACAGGCCTTTTTGAGCAATKAGTCAGTGTAGGACAGTAACCACTTGACTGCTGCAGYGGCAAGCCTTTACAAGGTCCTTCCTTTCATTCTGTGTTAAAGCACGGAATCACTGAAGTCACCCATCCACCGCGCTCACACCGCCTTTGATTTTGTGGCCTGGTGCTCTCAGCTGTGCAGAGCCAAACACTAGCCGTTTAATTAATGCCAATAGAGTTGTCAGTTCTCTGAGAATAAGGGTGAAGTCCATGACTGTGGATCTAGAATTCCTACTAGAGACCTCCAATGGTCAGAGGTATGGATGACACATGGTATCTATTCCACTGACGACATCTAAACCTCCACCAGAGGAGAGGATTGTTTTCTGGAGGCTCAAGTTTCTTCCAGCATCTGTACTGCAAAAGTGGCTCTGCACTTGCCAATTGATGAATTTCCAGGTCCTAGAAAAGTTAGGGTGGCTGCAGTGTAGAATGGTGGGCCCATGGGTGGAATTTGTTCCATCTGTACAGAAGGAATCCTTGCTGTGTTTACTGTCRAGGGGAAGAAGGATGGCTGCTGGAACAGGATGTCCATCTTTTGCTTTTCTGCTRAGATCTTCTCTGAACTCTGAAAGGGACCCAGCAATGCCATCAACCATCTCTCGTATTTCCTTGTAGGTAACTATCCGGACACATTGCAGTGCCTGCAGGCTCCCATACTCTCTGCCTCCGCCTGCTCCAGTGCCTACCCAGGAGAAATTACCAGCAACATGATTTGTGTAGGATTCCTGGAGGGAGGAAAAGACTCCTGCCAGGTAAATCATCTGCCTCTCCTTTCCACTTCCTTTCTCTCCTGCCTTTTCCCAGCGGAAGAGGCCTTTGCATTACTCAGTCAGCTGTACTCACTGCACTGGCACATCTGAATTTTTGAACGACAGCAGAGGCTTCAGGCACACATATCCTGAATGTTTGCCAAGTACCGCATCCGGCAAAAACAGGCAGCTGACTCATCCTTAGCTGTGGCGCCCTTGGAGCGAAAGTCAGGCGCGGTAGCATCAGGTGGAGAGTGCGCATCAGAAACGACCTTTGTAGAACTTTTGTGCAGAGTAAGCGTGACAGGGCTTCCTCAAAGGATCTCAGGCATCTCTGGCTC